>JAOPSE010000005.1:12031243-12631243 GCA_029449295.1 Zea luxurians | reverse complement strand
AACCATTGCTCAGGAGAAGATGAAGGCAACACGAAAGATTTTCAGGAGTTTCAGGACTTCGAGGAGTTCTAAACTAGATTAGCAGCAAACCCCTAGTCAACTGCATGTGAAGGCCTTATCTTACTACGTTTCTTTTAGCACTTTGATTTATGTTTAAGTTAATGACTATGTGGATGTTTCGGACATCATGATGTAATAAAGTAATACTTCTTTCGGCTATTATTTGAGCATTGAGTGATGATGTCTAATTATGTAATCGATGTGTACATGAATTTCTAATCCTAGCACGTACATGGTTCGCATTCGGTTTGCCTTCGAAAACTGGGTGTGACATAAGTGGTATCAAAGCCTTGCTAAATGTAGGACCACTAACCTAGACTAGAATGGTCATTCTAAGGATTATGGACCCTTATTCTCACCTTGACCTTTGGTGTTACTTCCAAAGTCGGTTGTCTTGACCAACCCTATGCTTCACTATTGTATATATTCACTATTTTATTTTATTTTATTCTCTATCATGTTTATGGTTTACTTGCTGGTCCTATTAGCTCTGTTCTCATCCTTATGCTTAAGATATCTTTTGTAGATGGCTTGCCTTAGGCACACTACACGTAAGTCAGTGATTCCTTTCCCACCCTCTCGCCTTGCGGAGCGTCCGCTTCACCGCACAGTGACTGGTCATTCATGTCACTTGGAAAGGCTACACCACCACCTGCTTGAGGAGCAGGAATGTTGGTGCTAGGAGAGGGAGTAGCAGGATTCTTCTTCCCCGCCTCAGCAGGAGGTAATTCGGTGAGGCGTCCCTCCCCTATGCCCCTGCTGGAGGCACCCCCTGCACCACCATAGGGCGTCCTGACGCTAGAGGAGCTACTGGAGGAGATCCCAACGGAGATGACGATGGTGGCAGCTCAAGCCACAGTACCAAGCTTTCTGAGGAGCCGAAGCCTATAGGATGGATTGCCTGACCCATCACCTGTGATGCCGCCCGCGGTTGTCACTCTCACGATGTGCTCAACACCCTGTTGCGTCGGGCTTTTGACTGACACACATGGTCGATCGAGTATCATTGTGTAGTCTACCAACATTGTCGTGGGACATACTCGGACCGCTAGGAGGCAACCTGTCTAGTGCACGGTCTTGAGGATGATCTCCGAGGTTTAGAGGTCTGCTAAGAGCACTATGCAATCTCTAAGAGGGACATTGCAGAGGCGGCCATGCAAGATACTGCATGGCGTGCACTCTCATAGTATTTCTCTTCGTTTGGTGGGGTGGCTGACGGTCTTAACCTCAAATATTATCCCCATTGTTTGACTGGTAGTACGGGAGTTTGATTGTCTTACCTGTTGGCAAAGGCAATCTTAGGTTGAGCAGCACAATCAACCTAGTCACTGTGCTCAACACTGAGTTGGACGACACTCTTCACGAGTTGAGTAGGGCTCATGATGAGATCGCGTAGCTACGGGCTGAGCGTATGTAGCGTCGTCACTAGGAGAATGGTTCCCCTGCCCCCCTGGGACTCAGCACCCGTACTGCTCACTGCCACATGGACACCATGCTTATGGCACCACCAATGTTGGGGCCTTTGTCTTCCGAGGGTCCTCAAAAACACGACTAACATGCTTTCCAAGTACAATATACTGTCACAGGAACCTTCAGCTTTGAGATGAAGGTGTATACGACATGAAGGGCGCGATCTTGGAGAAGGATGAATCAATTCCGAAGCTATGAATGAAGAAGCTTCGGCTTAGAGCAAGGGGAATATACTGCCAAGTCCTCGACTGATTACTCCTTAGTCAGTAGTAAGTGTCAAGGACATGGATGTAATTTTACCCAGGATGCATCTTGTGCCTATAAATAGATGAACAATAACCCCGTACTGTTCACGCTGACCTGTATTCACTTGCACGTCACACTCGGATTCTTACCTTCTGTCAAGCCGAAGGTATAAAAGTAATTCAATAACGTTAATGTCTATTCATGGTTATTCAATAAGAATATAAGTAATTTAATGATTTAAGATGATTATTCATATTCTTTATGTGCAACTCATGCTTGTGCTTCCCGTTACATACTGAGATGATGAAGGTATGCCCTTCATGACCTTCGTCTGAAGATCATTATATCCTGAAGGAGATAATGCTTCGGAGGACGAAGGCCTTTAATCATTAACATTTGTGTTTCCTTGTTCTTAAGCCAAAGCATTTGAGAACAAGTCCCCAACATTGGCGCCCACCTCCAGTGAACTCATTTGACCACCTTCGGCAAGCTGTGACCTTTGTCATGCCGCCGAAGGAATCTTCAGCGCTGGGGGCTGCATTGCAGCCACTAGATGTAAACCAAGAAATACTACGCAAAGCTAGGAGCCAAAAAAGGAAGGCTACAAGTCCAATGCCTCAGGAGGCGTTGGACCAAGAAATCAGGGACCTTGAAGCCATCCATCAACAGGTCCAGAGAAAGAAGGAGAAGATGCTTTGTCTTACCGACCTTCAGAAGAAGATCGATGAGGCCGCTGAGGAAATGCGTCATCTCACTCAATATGACCAGGACCGAAGACCTCAACGCAGGGAGCTTCATCAGGATAATTCCAACGATGATGATGAATGGTATGATGATTTCCAACATGGAAATTTTGCTTTTGATGATGCTTCTCCTCTATCAGCAGAACTGGAGGCTACCCCATGGCCCCCATCATACAAGCCACCCTAGCTCCCTATGTATGATGGGCATTCAGACCTGTCGGGTACCATAATTAGGGGTACCCCTAACGCTCCTAATCATGGCTGGTAAACACCCTCAGACCAACTGACAGGTGCGGTTCAAGCCAAGACTTCGTCTACCCGAGGGACGCGATCTCACTCGAGCCTAGCCTCAGGTTGGAACAGTAAGTCCTAGACGAGTTCATGCCTCGCCCGAGGGCCTCCCTAGGCAGCGGGCGCCCCCTCGGCTCTCCCAAGGCCCGGCTCGGGCAGGCTCCGTTGTGAAGCAACCTTGGCTAGACCGCCTCACCAACCGACCGCTTCATAGGCGCATTAAATGCAGGGGATGCCTGACGCCGTATCCTAACACAAGCGCCTCAGTCGGGGAGGCCAAAGTGACAGCAGTCACTTCGCCCCTCTTCTTTACTGTCTGACATGACAGGAAAACAGCGTCGCTCGCTCTGCTCCGACTGTCGTGTCAGCCACCCCGGCAACGACTGACAACAAGTCACGATCAACCACCGAGTTCAGCCTTGGGCGCAACAGGAAGCTCCGCCTCGCCCGACCTCATGCTCTGGCCTCTAGAGGAGGTTTACGCCTCGCCCGACCTCAGGCTCCAGCCTCGGGAGGAGGTCTCCGCCTCGCCCGACCCCTGGACTCGGCCTCGACCCCGGTCTTGGGAGGAATCACGTCCTTGCCCGACCATGGCCTCGGCCTCAAGAGAAGTCTCCGCCTCGACTGACCCTGGGCTCGGACTGACCGCGCTAATAGGGGATGCAACATTTCCCTATTCCTAGCCTGCTCAGGCTACAAGGAACAAGACCGGCGTCCCATCTAGCTTACCCCGGCGACGGGTAATGATGGTGCCCCGCGTGCACCATGACGCCGGTGGCTCTCAGCCCCTTACGACAGCAAGGAGACGTCAGCGGGATCCTCACCGTGCTGCCAGCTGTGCTCCTACAGGACTCAGGCGCTCCTCCGACGGCCACGCCATCACATGTATAGGGCCCAAGCTCTCCCCCAATGGCCATGTTGGCATGTACACAGGGCTTAGGCACTCCACTGCCGGACACGTTAGTGCATAGCTACGCCCCCTGTTGTACGTCTGGATCCTCTCCTTGCATCTATAAAAGGGAGGTCCCGGGCCACCCTGAGGGGGGTTCGCGCGAGGGAAGCGGCGGACGAACTCTGTGTCTCCCTCTCTCTCACGCGACGCGCTTGTAACCCCTACTACGAGTGGCACCCCTAGTGCAGGATAATACAAAGCTTGTCCTACCTCTTGTGTTCCATCCCATGCCAACCCATCTGGGCAGGGGCACGCAGCGATTTCACTGGTCGGTCCAAGGGACCCCCCCGGGTCCGAGACGCCAACAGTTGGCGCGCCAGGTAAGGGCCTGCTGCGTGTTAACGAACACCTTCCTGTTGAGTTCCAGATGGGGAGTCTTCAGCAACCTCTGCAGCCTGGGACGGTGCTCCGCTTCGGGAGTCTCGAGTTCATGTCCCTCGACGGCAGCTACGACATGGTACTCCTCCCCCCGCGGCGTGACGACAACGACGGTCTCCGACTCGCCCGGCGGCGGCGAGCTCTACGACAGCATCTCCCCACGGCAGAAGAGGAGCACTCCGGTCGTCCCCGCTACCCTCCTCATTGGAGGAGGCGGAGACGAGCTAACCATGGCCACGCAGGAGGCGGCACCTTGTCAGGTGTCGCACTAGAGCGAGTTGACGACGCCGGCTCTCCCCCAGGGGACATGTCGGACATTGTCCTCGCACCTGAGACGACGGTGGGTGTCACTTCCCTGCGACGTGTTAGCCCCAAGCGGATTGATGACGCTAGCACCCTCGCAAAGGACCTGCTGGGCGTGACCCTCGTACCTGAGATGACAGTGTGCTCCGCCCCCGACATGACTTCACCACCGTCCAACAACCAAGAGGTACCGTCCGTTTTCCATCCCGTACCTTTTCGGTTTAGCTTCGATCCACCTAGCGACCCCGCTATGGTGAGCGCCTTTTAAAGGCGTATCCAAACCTTCCGGGGTACCACATGTGGTCGACCTGGGACCGACTGACAGCCGTCTCAACCTTCGGACCGGCGGGTTCTGAGGAAGAGGACGACCCCGACTCCGGTTGGGATTTCTCTGCCATCAATGACCCCGGTGCCATGCGGGGCTTCATGTCCGCATGTGACCACTGCCTCTTCGGTTGTTCTGACGATGGCCATGACCTTGACGATGAGGGTTACGGCCCGAGTCGCGAATGTTTCCACATCGATCTGGGAGATCACAACGAAGGCAACCACCTCAGTATGCCAGAGGTTGACGATCCCCCTAGGCCCGCATCTCGTGTTGACATCCCGCGGGAGCTAGCTGTGGTCCTAGTCCCTGCGAGGGTCAGGACATACAGCTCGAGCAAATCCGTGAGATGTAGGCTCGGGTCGACGGGGAAGATGGTCGGCTTGTACAGCTTCGACAGAACATCGAACAGGAGTGGGCAGGCCGAACACTCGCCGGAGAAGCCTGTCATCAGGCCCAAGACATCCGGCGCCGCATCATCGACAATGCCAGGACAGTGCTGCCCCCGGCCGTCAGTGGGTCCGGCTAGGACCTAGCTGCAGCGGCGATGCTGCTTCGAGCCATGCCGGAGCCATCCACCACCGAGGGACGGCGTATCTAGGGCGAACTCAAGAATCTCCTAGAAGGCGCCGCGGTTCGACGAGCCAAGAGCTCTGCCTCCCGCAGGCGAGCTGACCCCTCGAAGCATCTCGCGGTGTCCTCCCGGCGCATTCGGGAAGCCTCGGTCCACCCCGAGCGTACACGGGACGAGGCGCCCGCCGCCCGGGAACGCCTCGGCAACGAGCACCACCATCTCGACCTTCGAGCCTGCCTCGACAAGAAGGTGAGCCGAGGCTACCATCCCAGGCGTGGGGGACGCTGCAACAGAGAGGAGGATCGCAGTCCTTCACCCGAACCACCCGGTCGACGAGTCTTCAGCCGGGCCATACGACGAGCGCCGTTCCCTGCCCGTTTCCGAGCCCCGACTACCATTACCAAGTACTCGGGGGAGACGAGGCCAGAGCTGTGGCTCGCGGACTACCGACTGGCATGCCAGTTGGGAGGGGTGGATGATGATAACCTCATCATCCGTAATCTACCCCTTTTCCTCTCCGACGCCACCCAAGCCTGGCTGGAGCATCTGCCTCCTGCGTAGATCTCCGACTGGGACGATCTAGTCAAAGCTTTCACGGGAAACTTCCAAGGCACGTACGTGCGCCCTAGGAACTCGTGGGACCTCCAAAGCTGCCGCCAGCAGCCAGGGGAGTCCCTCCGAGAGTACATCCGGCGGTTTTCAAAGCAGCGCATCGAGCTGCCCAACGTTACCGACTCGGAAGTCATCGGGGCTTTCCTTGCTAGCACCACTTGCTGAGACCTGGTGAGCAAATTGGGGCGCAAGACTCCCACCCGTGCGAGCGAACTGATGGACGTCGCCACCAAGTTTGCCTTGGGTCAAGAGGCGGTCGAAGCCATCTTTCGAAAGGACAAGCAGCCTTAGGAAGAGCCAAAGACAGACGCCCCTAAGGCGTCTGCCTAGTGGGGCACGAAGAAGGCTAAAAACAAGTCGCGAGTGAAGCGCGATGCCGCAGACGCGAATCTCATCGCTGCGGCCGAGCACAGGAACCCTCGAAAACCTCCTGGAGGGGCCAGTGCGTTCGACAAGATCACCAGGGACCCGTCAAGCATACCCTCGAAGAATGTGTCATGCTCCGGCGCTACTTCCATAAGACCGAGCCCTCGGTGGACGATGGCAAAGGCCATGACAACGACAAGAAGGAGGGCGGCAAGGAAGAGGGATTCCTAGAAGTCCATAACTGCTTCATGATCTACGGCGGGCAAGCGGTGAACGCCTCGGCTCGGCACCGCAAGCAGGAGCGCCGGGAAGTCTGCTGGGTGAAGGTGGCGGCGCTAGTCTACCTAGACTAGTCCGACCAGCCTATCACCTTCGACCAAGGCGACCACCCCGACTTCGTGCCAAGCCCAGGAAGGTACCTGCTCGTCGTTGATCCGATCATCAGCAACGTTAGGCTCTCCAAGGTCCTCATGGACGGAGGTAGCAGCCTTAACATCATCTACGCCAAGACCCTAGAACTCTTAGGGGTTGATCGATCCGAAGTCCGGGCCGGTGCGGCACCCTTCCACGGGATCGCGCCCGAGAAGCGCATCCTACCCATCGGACGGATCGACTTACCCGTCTACTTCGGAACTCCCTCTAACTTTCGAAAGGAAGCTCTCACCTTTGAGGTCATCGGGTTCCGAGGAACCTACCATGCGGTGTTGGGAAGACCATGCTACACCAAGTTCATGGCCGTCCCCAACTACACCTACCTCAAGCTCAAGATGCCAGGCCCGAATGGGATCATAACCGTCGGATCCACGTACCGCCACGCGTACGAATGCGACGTGGAGTGCGTTGAGTACGCCGAGGCTCTCGCCGAGTCCGAGGCCCTCATCGCCGACCTGGAACGCCTCTCCAAGGAGGCGCCCGACGCGAAGCGGCACGTCGGCAACTTCGAACCAGTTGAGGCGGTCAAGTCCGTCTCTCTCGACCCCAGCTACGACGCCAGCAAGAAAGTTCGGATCGGCTCCGAGCTCGACCTCAAATAGGAAGCAGTGCTCATCGACTTTCTCCGCACAAATGCCGAAGTCTTTGCATGGAGTCCCTCGGACATGCCCGGCATACCGAGGGATGTCGCCGAGCACTCACTGGACATCAGAGCTGGAGCCCGACCTGTGAAGCAAACCCTGCGCCGTTTTGACGATGAAAAGCGCAGGGCCATAGGCGAGGAGATACAAAAGCTACTCGTGGCAGGGTTTATCAAAGAGGTATTCCATCACGAATGGTTAGCTAACCCTGTTCTTGTACGGAAGAAGGATGGGAAATGGAGGATGTGTGTAGACTACACTGGTCTAAACAAAGCATGTCCGAAAGTTCCCTACCCTCTACCTCGCATCGATCAAATCGTGGACTCCACTGTTGGGTGCCACTTACTAGAGGTGCATGAACCACGTGTTCAAAGAACACATCGGCGGAACGGTCGAGGCTTACGTCGACGATATGGTTGTCAAGACGAAGAGAGCCTCCAACCTCCTCTCTGGCCTTGAAACGACATTCCAGTGTCTAATAGCCAAAGGCGAGAAACTCAATCCCGAGAAGTGTGTCTTTGGAGTCCCCTGAGGCATGCTCCTTGGATTCATCGTCTCCGAGCGGGGCATCAAGGCCAACCTAGAGAAAATCGCGGCTATCACCAACATGGGACCGATCAAAGATTTGAAAGGAGTACAGAGGGTCATGGGACGCCTTGCGGCTCTGAGCTGCTTCATCTCACGCCTTGGCGAGAAAGGCTTGCCTCTGTACCGCCTCTTAAGAAAGGCCGAGTGCTTCACTTGGACCCCCGAGGCCGACGAAGCCCTCAGAAACCTTAAGGCGCTCCTTACGAACACACCCATCCTGGTGCCCCCCGCCGTAGGAGAAGCCCTCTTGATCTACGTAGCCGTGACTACTCAGGTGGTAAGCGCCGCGATCGTAGTCGAGAGACGAGAAGAAGGGCATGCACTGCCCGTCCAGAGGCCAGTCTACTTCATCAGCGAAGTGCTTTCCGAGACCAAAGTCCGCTACCCACATATCCGGAAGCTACTCTACACAGTGATCCTGACACGGCAAAAGTTGCGACACTACTTCGAGTCTCATCTGGTGACTGTGGTGTCATCCTTCCCCCTGGGGGAGATCATCCAGTGCCGCGAGGCCTCGGGTAGGATAACAAAGTGGGCAGTGGAGCTTATGGGCGAAACGCTATCATTCGCTCCTCGGAAGGCCATAAAATCCCAGGTCTTGGCAGACTTCCTGGCTGAGTGGACTGACACCCAGTTACCGACAACTCCAATCCAGCCCGAGCTCTGGACCATGTACTTTGATGGGTCACTCATGAAAACAGGAGCAGGCGCTAGCCTGCTCTTCGTTTCACCCCTCGGAAAGCATCTCCGCTACGTCATTCACCTCCATTTTCAAGCATCAAACAACATGGACGAGTACGAGGAATTGGTTAACGGGCTACGCATCGCCATCGAGCTAGGGGTCCGACGCCTCGACGCTCGAGGCGACTCGCAGCTTGTCATCGACCAAGTCATGAAGAACTCCCACTGCCGTGACCGGAGGATGGAAGCCTACTGCAACGAAGTCCTGCACCTGGAAAACAAGTTCTATGGGATGGAGCTCAACCACATCGCCTGACGGTACAACGAGACTACGGACGAGCTGGCGAAAATAGCCTCGGGGCGAACGACGGTTCCCCTGGACGTCTTCTCCAGAGACCTACATCAACCATCCGTCAAGATCAATGACACGCCCGAGCCTGAGGTACCATCGGCCGAGCCCAAGGTTCCCTCTGCCGGACCCGAGGCACCCTCGGCCATCGAGGAAGAGGCCTTGCCCATCGAGGAGGAACAGAATGGGGTCACGCCAGATTCGAACTAGTAGACCCTGTACCTGGAATATCTCCTCCGAGGAGAGCTTCCCATCGACAAGACCAAAGCTCGGCGGCTAGCTCGGCGCGCCAAGTCATTCGTCTTTCTAGGTGATGAAAAATAGCTCTATCACCGCAGCCCCTCGGGCATCCTCCAACGATGCATATCTATCGCCCAAGGACAACAGCTGTTGCAAGAAATACACTCGGGGGCTTGCGGCCACCATGCAGCACCTCGAGCCCTCGTGAGGAATGCCTTCCGACAAGGTTTCTACTAGCCAACCGCGGTGGCCGACGCCACTAGGATTGTGCGCTCCGGCCGGGGGTGTCAATTCTACGCAAAGCAGACGCATCTGCCCGCTCAGGCCTTATAGACGATACCCATCACCTGGCCATTTGCTGTGTGGGGTCTAGACCTTGTCGGTCCCTTGCAGAGCGCACCCAGGGGCTTCTCGCACCTTCTGTTCGCCATCGACAAATTCTCCAAGTGGATCGAGGTCCGACCCTTGAGCAGCATCAGGTCCGAGCAGGTGGTGGCGTTTTTTACCAACATCATCCATCGATTCAGGGTCCCAAACTCAATCATCATCGACAATGGCACGCAGTTCACCGGAAAAAAGTTCCTGGACTTCTACGACGACCACCACATCCATGTGGACTGGGCCGCCGTAGCTCATCCTATGACGAATGGGCAGGTGGACCGTGCTAACGGTATGATTTTGCAGGGGCTCAAACCAAGGATCTACAACGACCTCAACAAGTTCGGCAAGAGGTGGATGAAAGAGCTACCCTCGGTAGTCTGGAGTCTGAGGACGACGCCGAGCTACGCCACGGGTTTTATGCCATTCTTTCTAGTCTATGGGGCCGAGGCCGTCCTCCCCACGGACTTAGAATATGGGTTCCCGAGGACCAAGGCGTACGACGACCGAAGCAACCAGACCCGCCGAGAAGACTCACTGGACCAACTCGAGGAGGCTCGGGACGTTGCCTTACTACATTCGGCACGGTACCAGCAGTCGCTGCGGCACTACCACGCCCGAAGCGTTCGGTCCCGAGGCTTCCAAGTGGGAGACTTGGTGCTTAGCCTGCGACAGGACGCCCGAGGGCGCCACAAGCTCACTCCTCCCTGGGAAGGGCCCTTCATCATCGCCAAGATCTTGAAGCCCGGAACATACAAGCTGGCCAACGACCAAGCAAGGTCTACCGCAACGCTTGGAACATCCAACAGCTACGTTGCTTCTACCCTTAAGATGTTTTAAGTAGTTCATGTACCTTGTTTACATACACAAAGTCTAACCGTCAAGGAAGGGTCGGCCTTGCCTCAGTAAAGCCCGACCCTCCCTCGGGGGCTAGAAGGGGGGAACCCCCTCTGCATCAAAATTTTCCTCAGAAAAATTTTCTACCAAAACAACCTTTGTGCTTTCGACTTCCGAATCGATAGCGGGATCCTGAGAACGACGAGAGTACACGTAAACGGCAAGGCCGACCGAGCCGAGGAACTCCTACGCCTCCGGGATACGGAACCTCACTCATCACCTTCCGCGAGAAGTAACTCACGCTCGGATAAGCGATCCTGCTACCGAACAAGTCCTAACACTCGGGTAGAAAACGACTTTCAAGCCTTCACGACTGTACCAATAATGGAATCCTTCTACCAAATGAGAGCGCACGTAAGCGGCAAGGCCGACCGAGCCGAGGGACTCCAACGCCTCTGGGATACGGATACCTCACTCATCACCTTCCGCGAAAAGTAACTATGGTTCGGATAAACGATTCTGCTATTGACAGACAAGTCGTGATGCTCCAAACAAGAGGAGAGAAGACGCAGCTTTTTAAACACGACGATAAAGTGTTTAGGCCTCGGCGGCCACGAAAAGCATGCGCATGCTACAGACAAACTGTTCCTGCAGGTTCGGGCATCGACAGGGGGAGCAACAGCACCCTCGGCGTTGTTTCCACCCTCGACAGAACCTGGCCCAGCCTCGGACGGCGACCTAGGCAAAAGGACCTCCACCTAAGGGAGGACGCCAGCACCGTGCCAGCAGATGTCTTGGCCAAGCTCCAGCGGCTGCTACCACACCTTCCTCGGCCTAGGAAACCACCATCTCCGAGGCCGACGAAGTCTCTTTCCGAGCCGACTCTATGTCTGTCCGTGCTAACACCGCTGCCTCCGGCTCCGCCTCATCGCAGAGCAGCCCAGGGTCCCAAAAACTGAGCAAGAGAAGCCTAGAGCGACAAGACCGACAGAGCCGAGGGACTCCTACGCCTCTGGGATATGGACACCTCACTCGTCACCTTCCGTGAAAGGCAACCGACGCTCGGTTAAGTGGTTCGGCTAGCCAACAGACAAGTCCCAGCTCTCGGAATGAGGAAGACACACACCTTCATTCTCGAATACCCAAATGTTCAGGCCTCGACAGCCACAAAGAACAAACACATACACTTGGGGATATGAACAACCTCCACACCAGAGGGCCTGCGGGACAACAAATTCCAGGTGGCTCGCCGGCGACCACTACACCAGCAGCGACAACGACCCCCGCTTCGGGCGGCTAAACAGCGACAGCGATGACCTCAGGGCCGATGCTGTTATGACGAGGCCCTCGCCCGCGTCTCCGCTCGAGGGGCAAGGACAAGCCATCAAAGCCAAAGAGATGGGGGTCCGGCCGCAGCTGGCGGCGATGGTCTCGTCGGCGGAGGAACCTTCTCCAGCTGCCACCACCTCAGCACCGACGACAGCGGCCACCTGCGCGCCAGCGCCATGTCGACGAATGGCGGACGCCCCAGCCTGCACCGGCAGATCCCCACTCAGGTCCTCGCGGATGGGCAGGCCCCGACCTCCGCGCAGAGGCATCATGTCGGAGTGAGGACAAGACAATCCAAGAGCACGAATGCCGCCCATGCAGCGTACGGCGTCTTGGACGGTCCACCGGTGCGCACGGGGTTCGTAGGCTGGCCCCTCGGAAGGGTTCGACAGTCGCCCCAGAGCACGCAGAGTGAGGGATGAGTCTGGGTACGTTCGATACATAGCTGAGGCTCGGGCTACGCTCCCGAGGTACCCTAGGATATTTCTGAGACCGGTGGGAACGATTTGTAACGAAATCCCACCGGAGGGAGGCATCGAGCCCTCGGACCCGGTCGAAGGGGTCTGGGTCTGGCAAATCACCCGCAGGTACTTTTGGAGCGCGCCTCTGGGCCACCAGCTGACCCCTAACGAACGGGGCACGGGCATCCACTCGGATCACCCATTAGCAGCTCACTGGAAACACCATGTTCGGCGCCCTCTAAGGGCAACGTGGCGCTTTCCCCCCCTCCTCCTTGCGGAAAGGTGACGCAGGGGTGTATAATAAAAGTTGGGAAAGTCCTTGATCGTCCTCTCGCTCCATGTAGAGGCTCAGGGGCTGCTCTTGCACCCGGCTACGGCCAAAACTATTGACAGCATCAACAAACCAACTTGATAACTTGGAACCCGACCACGCACCCGCGCTACGGCCGAGCCGCATGAGGGAACGATCAGACCAGCCGAAGAAGCATTTAGACCTCAGAGGAGTCAAACCACTCCTCCAAGGCCTCGGGGCTACACCCGGCAGGTGCGCTCGCGCGCACCCACCAAAACAAGGCAAAAACCGAGAAAGGCTAGTCCCCTCACCGAAAACGCGGCAAAAGCCTCCAAGCGAGTACCATCACTCCCTTCGAGGCTCGGGGGCTACTGTCGGGTACCATAATTAGGGGTACCCCCAACGCTCCTAATCATGGCTGGTAAACACCCTCAGACCAACTAACGGGTGCGGTTCAAGCCAAGACTTCGTCTACCCGAGGGACGCGTTCTCACCCGAGCCCAGCCTCGGGTTGGAACAGTAAGTCCTAGACGAGTTCACGCCTCGCCCAAGGGCCTCCCCAGGTAGCGGGCGCCCCCTCGGCTCTCCCGAGGCCCGGCTCGGGCAAGCTCTTTGTGAAGCAACCTTGGCTAGACCGCCTCACCAACCGATCGCTTCGCAGGCGCATTAAATGCAGGGGATGCTTGACGCCATATACTGACACACGCGCCTCAGTCGGGCAGGCCGAAGTGACGGCAGTCACTTCGCCCCTCTTCTTTACTGTATGACATGACAGGAAAATAGCGCCACTCGCTCCGCTCCAACTGCCATGTCAGCCACCCCGACAACGACTGACAACAAGTCATGATCAACCATCGAGTTTAGCCTTAAGCGCAACAGGAAGCTCCGCCTCGCCCGACCTCATGCTCCAGCCTCGGGAGGAGGTTTCCGCCTCGCCCGACCTCAGGCTCCGGCCTCGGGAGGAGGTCTCCGCCTCGCCCGACCCCCGGACTCGGCCTCGACCCCAGTCTCGGGAGGAATCGCATCCTCGCTCGACCCCGGTCTCGGCCTCAAGAGAAGTCTCCGCCTCGACCGACCCTAGGCTCGGACTGACCGTGCTAATAGGGGATGCATCATTTCCCTATTCCTAGCGTGCTCAGGCTACAAGGAACAAGACTGGCGTCCCATCTGGCTTACCCCGACGATGGGTAATGATGGTGCCCTGCGTGCACCATGACGCCGATGGCTCTGAGCCCCTTACGACAGCAAGGAGACGTCAGCAGGATCCTCACCGCGGTGCCAGATGTGCTCCTACAGGACTCAGGCGCTCCTCCGACGGCCACGCCATCACATGTACAGGGCCCAAGCTCTCCCCCAACGGCCACGTTGGCATGTACACAGGGCTTAGGCACTCCACTGTCGGACACGTTAGCGCATAGCTACGCCCCCTGTTGTACGTCTGGATCCTCTCCTTGCCTCTATAAAAGGGAGGTCCAGGGCCACCCTGAGGGGGGTTCGCGCGAGGGAAGCGGCGGACGAACTCTATGTCTCCCTCTCTCTCACGCGACGTGCTTGTATCCCCTACTACGAGCGGCTCCCCTGGTGCAGGATAATACAAGGCTTGTCCCACCTCTTGTGTTCCATCCCGCGCCAACCCATCTGGGCAGGGGCACGCAGCGATTTCACTGGTCGGTCCAAGGGACCCCCCCGGGTTCGAGACACCGACAAGACCCGAAGCAGTTTCTAATGAGCTACAAAGCAACCATATCTTCATATGGGGGCAACACCGCAGTCGTGGCAAAATCCTTCGTCATGGCAGTCAAGAATGTCGCACAAACTTGGTACTCTTCTCTTCGACTAGGAACAATCACATCATGGCAGAAGTTGAAGTATATGCTGATCACCAGTTTCCAAGGATTTCAGACGAAGCCGGTCACTGCTCAGGTTGTATTTCAATGCACGAGGGACCACGAGGAATACCTTCAGGCGTATGTCCGGAGGTTCTTGCGTTTGAGAGCACAAGCGCCCACAGTGCCCAATGAAATTGTCATTGAGGCCATGATCAAAGGGCTTTGGCCAGGACCTACAGCCCAATACTTTGCCAGAAAACCCCCTCAGACCCTGGAGAAGCTTCTTCAGAAGATGGATGAGTACATCCGGGCTGATAATGATTTCCGCCAGAGAATGGAAGAAGCCTATAGGTTTTCTGAAATGACTAGGGGCTTTGGAGGAAGAATCCACCCTAGGCATGTCAGATCAATCCATAGCTCCAGCCAGAGTGATGACAGTGGAAGCCAGCTTCAAAGGCCCCAACACAGCTCCCAATCCTTAGGTCAATAGCAAAGCTCTTTAAGGCCACCAGCCCCAAGGGGCAAGGGCAGCAGGGGCTTCGGAGGAAGGTATGCGGATCAGCCCAGAAAGCTCTATTGCTTATTCTGTGGTGAAGACAAGGGCCACACTACAAGAACATGTTAGGTCACCATTCAGAAGCAAAAGGAGATTGCCGAAGCAGAGGCGCGACAGAATCAGCCGAAGCAGGTCTTACACATTGCTTCATGCTATTCTCCCTATGTACCAGAATACATAGGTAATCAACCTGCGGTTTCTGTTGCTTCGGCAAGTCATTCACAAGCTTCCTGGGCTCAGCTCCCATTACCACCACCATTGCCACCTACTCACACCCAAAGCCAACAGCTAGAAGGGCACCTGTGCGCCCAACAGCAGCGCGACATCCGGGAGGAGTCCGAAGCTCGTACAGTCAACAGTACTGTGCCAAAATTGAAGCATATCTACTGAAGAATATCCTACTATTAATGCATCTTTATCTTTTATGCCATTTTTTTGTAAGAAACAAGTAGTCAAGGACTAAATTTTGATTTCTTGTAATAATTGTGTTTACATCAATGAGTAAAAATATGCCTTCCTCACAATTTTCTGAAGCTCGAAAATCAATCCTAAGGGAACGGAGTGAGTTCCGAAGCTACAAAAAATCGTTCCTAAGGGAGTGTAGCATAAGTTTTCTGCTCAAAAGTCATTCGTAAGGGAATGTAGAGCCAAAAAATAAGTTCCGAAGTTGCCAAAAGTCATTCCTAAGGGAGCGTAGCGTAAGTTTTCTGCTCAAAAGTCGTTCCTAAGGGAATGCAGAGCCAAATACCACCAAAATATAAGGTGAAGAAGCTCAAAAGTCATTCCTAAGGGGATGCAGAGCTTAAATGCCACCGAAATAGAAGGTGAAGAAGCTCAAAAGTCGTTCCTGAGGGGATGCAGAGCTTAAAAGACTCAAAAGACGTTCCTAAGGGGATGTAGAGTCTTGTGTGTTCTAGTGTGGGCGCGTGTGTGTGTCTTCGACATCATCATCATTTTTGCATCATATCATCATATCATTCTGCATAACATTACATCATACATCATATCGCATCAACAACAAAAAAGGATTGAATACGAAGCAAATCTTCGGCAATAATTTGGTAGAAAGAAAATGTGCTGAGGCACGAAGCGAACTTTGGGAAATATGTTTATATCGGACTTACTAAAGGAGGGATTTCTTTCTTTACGAAGCATGAAAAGAAGGGAAGGTGTTTTTTTCGCTGAAGGCTTAAAAATGGTATGTGCGTAAATTTCATGCATCATAAA
The DNA here is from genome assembly GCA_029449295.1 of Zea luxurians. NCBI lineage: Eukaryota > Viridiplantae > Streptophyta > Magnoliopsida > Poales > Poaceae > Zea > Zea luxurians. Next base: position 12,615,083 of record JAOPSE010000005.1, on the reverse strand, counting down.
GAAATATATTACAGAAATTTACATGTCTGATTAATTATTTCTTGCATCAAATATTACAAAGTATTATTACAATAAAGTCTAATCTTCCCTAAGAATTTTTTCTGCGGCTTTTCATTCAATTGTTTATCGACGACTTCGTCGATAATGGAGTTAGCAATGCTTATAACATCCAGTGCTTCCTTCATGTCTGGATCAACCAGGAGATTGTACGGCTTCGGGGGCGGTGATAGCTCAGTTGTAGTAGGTAAACTATTAGTTCGAAGCCACAAAGTAAGTAGCGAAGCTAAAATTCAAAAACAATACCTATGTGCCTTTCGCGTTCAGCAACTTCTTCAGCTCGCCTAGCTTCTTCTCGGGCATCATGGGTGTCTTTTTCATTCTTCTTTATAATTTTGTTAGCCAATTCTCGGCCACCGTTCACCCAGACATCAGAATAAAACTTTCCACCCATCAAAGTCGCTTCGGCTGAAGGATTTTTTGTGTCGTCTATGGAGAAGGCGGCTTTGGCCTGGTTGTAGCTTTGACGTGATTGCATCCAGCCTTCTCCAGAATAGCCTCAATCCCCCGGGCGCCGGAGAAAGCACAAATATCCCCATGATCGCTCAGGATTTCCTCAAAGGCTGCGGCTTCCCCGCTTATCCACTCAATAACATCCTCGTGGTCGCCTCGGATAAAATTTTCCTCAGAAGAATAAGCACCCACTTTGGAAAAGCTAGTTTTTAATTTATTCAAGCAATCCAAGGATTTTTCAAAACATCTTTCCTTGGATTCGCGAAGCTCCTCAATATTTTTCTCTAGCTTAGCCTTCCACCATTCACTAATTTCTTGGCTAGCCTTTGCGACTTCACAATTTTCATTGGCTTCGGCAAGTTGTTTCTGAAGGTCTTCAACCTCGGCTTTATGAGCTTCGGCCTGGGCGTTGTATTTCATCTCATCTTCCTTCACTTTACTCACCAATGAAATTAGAACTTTGTCCTTCTCCAGGGCTTCATTTCTCAGCTGAATTACCTCTGATCGAAGGTTGCCAAGAGCTATCGTGCAGCTTTCATCCTCCACATTCTTTTGAGCACTCAGGGCGTTGCTCAGAATTAAGCCCTACGAAAAAGAAGGATAAAAGATTAGCATGAGAATAAAAACTTTATTCCAAAATGCTTAAACTTTAACTCTATAATTTATGTACCTTCAGGCTGTTGTATGCAAGGCTGTTCGTGAGGTCATCCTTGACATGGCGGAAAGGCCAACCTCGAACTTTGGAAATCCCATACTTTTAGCCATCTCCCAGTAGACAGATATCCCTTTGTTGTCTGGGAGACAGTATAAGAAATCATCTTCATCTGTACCATTGAACACCAAGGCCCCTTTTGGGTATTTTAGTTTTTGGGCATAATGATTGGCCTCTGCAATCTCTCCTTCAGACAACCTCTTTCCCGAAGCATGACGAATAATAAAATCAAGATTCTCAGATAGAGCTTTGGGACCAAGAGATTTAGCTTCTTCGGCTATTTCTTTCTCCGTAATTTTTCCAAACCCTAGAGATTCTAGTTTAGCCCCTTCCTCAGTTGCAGCGGGTTTCATCTCAACAGACACTGAAGGCACAATTTCGGTTTCAGCCTCGGCCATAGCAGCTTCGGCAACTTTTTTCATGGGAGCAGGAGTTAATGCTTTCGTGGTTTCTATGATGGCGTCTAGCATGCTTGCCATTCTTCTCCTATTGGGAGTTATGGTGGGAGCCCTTGTCACCTTCGGTAGTTTTGCCTCTGCCGGAGGACTTTGAATTTTTGGCATCATCACTGTTTTTTCCAACTCTTGCCCTCTGGCCGCGTCATCTTTGGCTTTGGCTAACCCAACTATAGGCACTTTCGACACTACAATCGACCCTTCAGGGCTCCGAGTGATGGGAGTAGCTTGTTTCGCTTCGGCAGCAGAGGAGGTCCCTTCACCAAATTTAGGCACTATGGCCGTTTCAATATATCGTGGCCGGTGGGTCAAAACCTTCATTTTCTTGCCCTTCGGCACAGCAGTGGTGGCCGAAGCGGTAGTTTTTCTCTTTTTCCCTTGCCTTCGCAATGGGTAGCAGTAATCAGGGTATATGAAGCCAATTGCAACAAAAACCCTGTTCAATCTTTTCTTGCCCTGACTCCTGAAGGCCGAGGATAAAGCATCATCTTCGGCTTTGCTATATGCCCCAAGTAACTCGTCGCTAATAGCCTCATTACTTTTCAGCCAATCGTCATTTGGCTCATCAAACCAGTCCATGAATCTGAAGGTATATTTCAATCGAACTAATCCACCTTCGGTGGACTCGGCAGCAGTATCCTTCGGCATCTCCCAGCTATCTACAAGTGGCCACACTCTATAGGCTATATGTTCTTGGATTATGTCTCTTGTGCCAATGAAAGCACAAACATTGCTAAAAGCCTTTTGGCATGCTTCGACATCATTGTCAATCGTCACCCTCGGCCTTCGAAGGCCAAAGCGAGACCAGACAGGGCGCTGGATAATTTCCTTAATGTCCTCCTTCTCAATCAGATTATTCTTAACATAAAAACATTCCTCCATCCAGGCTCCGGGCCACCTCTTCTGAAATGTTGGAACTGGGTAGCTTGCATTGGGACGAGCAATAAATCCATAATAACCGAAGTTGTTGTGATACTGTTCTTTGCCAGTAGCCTTCGTCTCGTACAAAAGTTCGTGCATATTGCAGAAACACTTTGTGCTCGGTTCCAGCCCTTGGCTTCTTACAGCCCAAACAAACATCCCCATCCTAATTATAGCTTCGGGAGTAATTTGATGAAGAAAGATCTAAAATATCTTCAACACTTCAACCACAAATTTGCTCAATGGGAACCGAAGGCCTGCCTTCAAAAAGCTTCGATAAATAACAACTTCATTTTCTTCAGGAGCAGGGGCAGTGCTGTCTCCTCCAACCCTCACAATAGACATGTCATGAATGTATCTTCCTCTCATGGTGTCAATGTGACTTTGCTTAATGGTCGACTTTCTGAAGATGGTATGGCTTGGCCGCCAGGGCCGGTCCTCATAATCTTCATCTCCACTTTCCACATCATAATCATCACTGTCGTCGGAATCTTCAGACAAATCCACCATTATTTACTTTCTAATCTTTTCTGTGTTTTTCTTTGCCATAGACTCGTAAAACCCAACAAAAAAGGGTCCGCAACTTTCTTCTCCTCATACAGCTTCTCCTCGGATATCTTCTTCTCCTTAGTCATCTTATTCTCTTCAAACATGGAGCAAGTACTTGTCTTTAATTCGAAGCTCGAAAATCCAGCGAGGGCTAATTAGCAGGAGTTAAAAATTTGAGAAAATAATGCAAGCAGCAGAAATGGCGTACAAAATGCTGCCGCTGTGGATTTCTATTTATACGCCCAGTGCTTTGCAACTTGGCGGGCCCCATTTGTCATTGACTTTCACTATTCTAGTGAAGGGAATGTGTTTTTTCGGACCTTCGGCTTAAGGCCTTCGTTCACGTCGCAGTCTGAATTCGTTGTTACAAGAACAAATTAATGCTGCGAGGGGCTACTTTTGGGGGCCTTCGTCTTCCGAAGGTCCCCAAAAACACGACTAACATGCTTTCCAAGTACAATATACTGTCACAGGAACCTTCGGCTTTCAGATGAAGGTGTATACGACATGAAGGGCATGATCTAGGAGAAGGATGAATCAATTCCGAAGCTATGAATGAAGAAACTTCGGCTTAGCGCAAGGGTGGTGATGAAGAATGGAACTGACTTAAAGGGTAATATACTGCCAAGTCCTCGACTAATTACTCCTTAGTCAGTAGTAAGTGTCAAGGACATGGATGTAATTTTCCCCAGGCTGCGTCCTGTGCCTATAAATAGATGAACAGTAACCCCGTACTGTTCAGCTGACCTGTATTCACTTGCACGTCACACTTGGATTCTTACCTTCTGTCAAGCCGAAGGTATAAATGTAATTCAATATCGTTAATGTATATTCATGGTTATTCAATAAGAATATAAGTAATTTAATGATTTAAGATGATTATTCATATTCTTTATGTGCAACTAATGCTTCTGCTTCCCGTTACATATTGAGATGATGAAGGTATGCCCTTCATGACCTTCGTTTGAAGATCATTATATCCTAAAGGAGATAATGCTTCGGAGGATGAAGGCCTTTAATCATTACAATTTGTGTTGCCTTGTTCTTAAGCCGAAGCATTTGAGAACAAGTCCCCAACAACTGACTATAGGACCAAGATAAATCTGGATCCTTAGATCGTTTGTGTTAGAGTTTGTATTAAATTCTTAAGTCAAGTCTCTTAGTCTTAGTCTTAGTTAGTCACGATAATTTGCTTATGCTATTTTTATGCTTGTCCTGTTGAGCATATGCTGGATTTGGATCTTTGTAATGACTATCACCAAAATGTGTGTGTTCCCTGCAGTTTGGTTTAGTTAATAGTGTTAATAAAGTTAGCTATTCTATTGGGAAATCTTTTACCTCTATTTTCCTCTTTATCTGAGAAGATGTGTTTGGCTGTGTTCAGAATCAGTGAAGATGCTTGTTCATTTAGTGTTGTGAAGAACTTTGTATGCCATTTCTTATGCTACAAGATTGCAAGATCAATTCTGATGTGTGAATGCCTTCCACAGATGTCCGACAATAGGCGCCGATGTGGGAGGCATACTCAGTAGGAGCAGCATGCCCCATAGGATGAGGCACCCAGCAGTTGCCTCCATCGCCAACCCCAATGACAGTGGAGAAATGTTCTTCATGCAAACCCAGGCAGTGCAAGTTATCGGGCAGACTCTAGTAGCCATGCAGCAAACACAACAACAACTTCAGCCGCAACCGCAGATGCAGATGTCTCAAATGCAAAGGGACATGCGTGCGGAGTTCAAGAGAGGTCATCCCCCTGTCTTTGCCCACTCTGCTGACCCCATGGACCTCAAAGACCGGCTGCACACATTGGAGTGAGAGCTACACACTGCCCAATGCAATGACAGATAGAAAGTTCTGTATAGTCCTCGACTGCTGTGGGGAGCAGCTCAGTCCTAGTGGGAGTCCTATCTCACCACCCATGTCAACCCTGAAGCTATCACTTGAGAGGAATTCAGAGAAAATTTTCGTCGGTATCATATTCCACAAGGCCTGATGATAGTAAAGGATAAGTTTCTAGCACTGAAGCAGGGACCCATGTCCATCAATGAGTACCGGGACAGATTTCTATAGTTGTCTCGCTATGCACCCGAATATGTCAACAATTATGCAAAAAGGCAGTACCGATTCATTAGAAGTTTGGTTGACCCCTTGCATTAACAGCTGATGAATCACACCTTCCCTACACTCCAACATCTGATTGACAAAGCAATCATGACTGAAAGAAAGCGCAAGGAGATGGAAGACCGGAAGTGTAAAATGAGTGGACCTAGTGTAGGAGCAACAGTCACCCCCGTTTCTCAGGCAATTCATCTCAACAATACAACCATAGCCACCCGCAGGGATATCAATAGTAGAACCAGCATCAGAACCAGCAGCAGACTCAGAGGCAGTATAAGTAGCCGCAACAGTACCGTGAGAATAGCCAACCAGGAGGAAACCAATACTAGAGGCAGAACAGTCACGCACCTCGCCTTCCTGCCCTAGCAACTAATCAGAACAACTAGGCATCCCCAGTGCAAGGAGTAGGCAGAGGATGTTTCCATTGTGGAGGGCAAGGCCATTGGGTGATGCAGTGCCCAAACAAGAGACTCAGCAGCAGTCGGCTCCCAATGCCCCAGCAAGACAGAATGCAACTCAGTAGGGAGCAAGCTACCGAGGCTAGCTGCGTACTCAGTATGGAAAGGTAAACCACTTGGAGGCTGATACAGTTTAGGAGCCTTAGGAGTGGCACTAGGTACGTTCTCAGTCGAATCTCATCCTGCAAATGTGTTGTTTGATACTGGAGCCACACATTTTTTTATGACTACATCATGGGTAGAAGCACACAGCATACTAGTAGCACCAATGTTCCCACCTATGAGGGTTAGTTCAGTTGGTGGGAGGACCCAAAGAGATAGATTATGTCCAAATATAAGAGTCGAAATAAGGGGGATGTAGTTCCCCGCTGATCTGGTAGTAATTGGTACTCTGGACATAGACATAGACTTCATCCTAGGGATGAATTGGTTGACAAATGTAATACCCAAAAATGTAAACAAAGAAATAGAGTTGATCTCCCAAGTGTATGACTTCTATTTGATATCACATGTTAACACTCATGTCTAAAATAAAACAAATCAACAATGGACACATTACTAATTTATGCATCATGTTGATTTTGTTTGTATGTGCATTTGGTAAAAATAGTGATCACACTAATGGAAATAAATTAATGTCCCAAATTGAGGATCTAATACCTACCTTGAATATTTAGGAATGGGAAATAACAAGGACAAGAGGAGAAATAAAATATTATAAAAATAAAAATAAATAGATAAATATATACTACTTACACTAGGATTTGAATTTGGACACTTAGCTCCAAAAATGAGACTCATGACAAAAATTCAAATTTAAATTTGAAATCAAGGGAATGGAAAGGAAATCAGAAATTATAAAAGAAAAAAGAAAAGAGGGAATTGGCTAACTGGGCCGGATGTGACCATTTTGGCCCACTCGCCCACGCTGACCTAACGCGCCTGCGACGCTCTCACTGTCTCATGGGTGCGCGGGACCACCTTGACAGTGACTGCTAGACCGCCTCGCCCGTCGGCACTGCAAATTTCTAGCGCTGCTGATAGTGGGCCCGTGGTGTCCGTCTCAACCGGGGGGCGCGGAGACTGCTTCGCCGGGCGCGCCACCTCCTCCACGGAGCCGCACTTCTGCGAGCGATAATGGTGGGCATACCACAGAGGAGGTTGTTACGGATCGTGGGGGGACAAAGACAGATGCCGGGGTTGCCCTGCCCTTATTTTTCCCATCACGCGACCTCACCTAACCTCTGCTCTGCAATCCATCATGCAGATCGTGCTTCCTTGCTGCTCGTATAGCTCGTGTACCACGGTGTGATCTCCGGCGAACCGGTGGTGGTGCATATTGAGAGTAATCGCACCGCAGACCCTTGGTGCGGCAGGAATTGCTCGCTGTCCTCCTTGTGCCACCGCGGATCTACCCGAGCATAGGACAACGACTTCTACAACGATTCTGTGGGTAAGCCACACTTTCACGAATAGCCTCGATTCCACAACACCTCAGCACCACGCGACTTTGGGAAAGCGTTCTGCGCGGTGGAATGGGATGTCTTCGGCGTGGTTATCACCGCGGGCATTCGTCTGACGAACTCAGTCCGGCGATGTACAGGAAGACGACAGTTCTGTCGTTAGATGATAGCTGGATGGACGAGATTAGATCGTATGAAACGTTTGAGTCCTCACCCTTGGATCTTAATCGGACAGATCGTATGAACTACCACCATTTTAAATCTGAGCCACACATTTCGGGTCAGACGATTGAGAATTGGGCAGACTAAGGTCTAATCTGAGGCACGCATTTTAGATCCAATGGCCGATCTCGTTCCATACCACTTCGGTCTGGAACTTTATTAAAAAGCCCCTGCCTTTCTAAGTTATCAACCCGCCGTCCATATTCACTGTGTACTGAGTCTAGGAAATAATGCACAGAGGCCCCTGTTGTTCTCTGTTTTAATGCGTGCAGTCCAGGGAATGGAAAATCAGGGTAAATGAATTAGAAAATGCATTTTTAATATAAAACGATTCCTAGAACTTGTTTAATTCATATAAAATTCATACTTAGTCCAAATTAATCCATTACATTTCCTATAATTTTGTAATAATGTTGTTTATCACATAGTGTCTCTATTTTGACATGAAAACCATATTAAAATGTATCTCTTAATTAATCTTGTATCAAATACATAAAACCTTCAGAAATTCATAACTTAAAATCTATAACTCCAAAATTAATGATTCATGTTCCTATGATCTTATTTTAATATGTATTTTGTATATATGTTTGGTGTGATGTTAATTTCCTCTTTATACTATGCTTGTTAGTATTGTGGCGAGTATAAGTGTCAGTGGCTGAGGATCCTGGTGTTCAGCAGATAGAAGTTGCTGAGCAGGAGCTCATTGAAGGCAAGTTGTGCCCTTGACCACTTTTTACCTAATAATGTTATTTAATATAACTTATTCATGCATAGGTTTAATTTGATGGGACCCAATAGGTAACCCTAGTTTGATTATCTTTTACCTTGTTTTATCCCTGAATCATTTGGGTAGTTATGCTATTGCTTTACATGGTTTGGGGTTAATATTTCATTATATCCATGTTCCAGTTATTCTGTTCTTTTATTTATGTTCATGTCAAGATCATTATCTTTAATTGGAACGTGGAGCTTAACTTGAGAAAGACGTGCCACCATAAGGGTGGAATGGGACGCCCATGGCTGACTAATTAGGAAAGCTAGTGGAAGACTACCTTACCCGAAAGGGGCAAGGGCAGTAGGGGAGTAGGCATGTAGGGAGGTTCTCGGGTTGATTTTGCTACAATGGCGGTCAGATGGGGGATTCCTACAATTGCTCTTCCCATAAACTGTAGCAGGTTTTTAGAAGCTAGTGGAACTTTGTAAAGGCCTCATAGAGTTTCCCTGCCTCGCTTCCTTGGTAGAGGTGTATGGGAGTCACGATCCCTTGGCAGATGGGTAACATGACTTATGGGTATAGGGTACAACCTCTACAGAGTGTAAAACTAGTATACTAGCCGAGCTCACGGTCAAGAGCAGCTCAGGACTCTCGCATGATTAAACTATGGAATTAAATTCAATTTGTCATTTGCATTGCATGGGATTATTTATTAATTTTGTTCCATTCTTACTATGGTTTGGTATTTACTTACATTTAGTAACTGCTAATAAAATTTGACCAACTATTAAAAGCAATGCTCAGCTTTAACCTCTATTGTTGAGTTCATGCACATCACATGAACTCCCACCTTTGGTGAGTTCATGCACATTATTCCCCACAACTTGTTGAGCGATGAACATGTGTGAGCTCACCCTTGCTGTCTCACACCCCCACAAGAGAAGAACAGGTGGTTTAAGAGGAGCCACATAACGAGGAGTTCGACTTGATCTAGGTGGCGTCTCCCAGTTGACTTTATGGCGCCAAGGATGGACTTTAGTTCATTTTATATTTATCTTTTATTTTGTAAGACTTCTGCAATGTAATAAGTACTCTGATGTTATTGTGACATTTATCTCTATACACTCTGTTATTATATGTGTTGTCTTCTTTGGTGCATATATGAGATGCACCCGGCTTTGCCCTTAAATCCGGGTGTGACAGAAGTGGTATCAGAGGAAATGTTCACTGTAGGACGAAACCTAGATAGAAATGGACAAAACCCTTACCTACTTACCTTACTCTGATTCTTTCTATGCTTATCTTGATCCTGTCTCCCCTTTTATTGTACTACTCTGATTATTCTTATCTTTTCTACTCTAAGACAAGATGGATTTAACACCTTAGAATCCTACATTTATGAACTTTTTGAGAGATAGGAGGCCTAAGACAAAATTAAAAATATTTTCTCTATTTAAAAATGTTGGTTGATTGTTCTGATGATAAATGCCTGATTTGCTATGATTGATTGAAACATTATAGTTGAGCATCTTAGCATGTACCACCATTAGGTAATGTATTAGCTTTAGTAGGTAACTCACTAATCTACTTAGCTAATAAATCCCCCAAAGTAACATGATTCGTAATTACTTGCCTTGTCTACAATTCTTTCTTACCATATGTTTTTAACTCTGATGGTCAATACCAGGAAGGGTGGTGGAATTGATCTACCTCCCAATCGACACAGTCAGAGGATATTTAGTCAACCACAACAACAACAAGCTGAGATGGATCCTCCAAATCCTCCATCAGCTGGAGCTGATCTCGCAGTTGTAGCCCAGATGTGGATAATGCAACAAATGGATGATATGATGGCGGATATGCACGCGCAGATGCGGCAGGAATGCAGGAGATGCGCCAAGAGAGGGAGGAGATGCACCAGGAGCGAAGGGCGCAACAGCAGCAAGCACCACTACCACCACCACCACCAGTTCCACCCCGAGACAAGCACCGGGAGTTCATGAGCCACAAGCCATCGATGTTGGCCAGCTCTCTGGATCCTCTACACGATGATGATTGGCTGAAGTCTATGGACAAGATGTTGATTATTGCTCAATGCTCTAGCTGGGAGAAGGTTCTCTATGCTTTTGGTCATTTGACTAGTCCTGCTGCTGATTGGTGGGATTCCTACACTGCTGCCCACGATGCTGCTGATACTATCACTTGGGTAGAGTTTGCTATGCAGTTCGGGAACTATCACATACCAGTTGGACTGATGAAGATTAAGAAAAAGGAATTTTTGTCGCTAAAGCAGGGGAGCATGTCAGTCAGCGAGTACCGCGACAGATTCATCCAGCTATCCAGATACACACCTGATGAAGTGGCAGAAGATGAGAGGAAGCAGGAACACTTCATCGAAGGACTCAATGGGCCTCTACAGTACGCTCTAGTGGCTCACACCTTTCCATCATTCCAGAGGCTGCTTGATAAGGCCCTAGCTATCGAACACAAGCGTGTTCAGCTGGGAGATTTGAAGAGGAAGGCAATATCCTTGGGTTAGGGAAGCAACAATGTTCGTCCTTGCTATGTTCCATCTCAGGGTACACCAGTGCGCACTTCAGGAGGCCAGCGCCCAGCTCAGTACTCACCACAGGGGACTCCACCGACTCGTCAGGCTGCCCCCACTGGCACCCTAGCGAAATTCTCAGGACATAATGTGGGTACCACATGCTATAAGTGTGGTAAAACTAGTCATTATGCTAATGTTTGTCCGCAGAGGGTTGCTACTACACCTGTGCAGAACAAGCAGCAGACTCCAGGATCTGGCAAGGGATTCTCTATTGCTAGGATTAATCAGGTCAGCGCTAATGCTACTGCTGAAGGAGCTGACATCGCACTTGGTATGTTTTATATTAATGCAATTCCTGCAACAATATTATTTGATTCTGGTGCTACACATTCAGTTATATCTGCTCGATATGCCAATATAAATGAGTTACCACTGTGAAATATGAAAACACCAATGATAGTAATTACTCCTAAAGGGCATGTTGAGGCAAATCATATGACAAATAAATTGACATTGACAATTATGGGAAGAGAATTCTGGGCTACCCCTATAATACTAGAGGAAAGCAGTATAGATCTAATCCTTGGTATGTCATGGTTAAGAAAGGCAAAGGCCGTTATACAATGTGGTAGGGGTACTGTAGAACTCACTAGCCCTAAAGGAGAAAGATTTGAAGTTGAAATTGCAATAACTACCACTACCAGACTTGCAGCATTCTTAGTAGATGATAAGTTTGTTGGTGACAACATCCGTGTGGTCAGGGATTTTTTGGATGTCTTTCCAGAGGAGTTACCAGGGATGCCACCAGATAGGGAAGTTGAGTTTGTCATTGATCTCTTACCTGGGACTGCTCCTATTTCTAAACGGCCATACATGATGTCTGTACAAGAGTTAAAAGAACTTAAGAAGCAGTTAACGGAGTTGCAGGAGGCTAGGTACATTCGTCCGAGTTCCTCACCTTGGGGAGCGTCGGTTCTATTTGTACAGAAGAAAGATGGATCGCAAAGGATGTGCGTGGAATATAGATCCCTTAATGATGTTACTATGAAGAATAAGTATCTGTTACCCCACATTGAAGATTTATTTGATCAGATGAGAGGTGCAAGGGTATTCCTGAAGATTAACCTCCGATCGGGTTACCATCAAATGAAGATTAGGCCATCTGATATTCCCAAGACGACTTTCTCAACCTGATATGGTTTATATGAATTCACTGTTATGTCATTTGGACTAACTAATGCACCAGCCTATTTTATGAATTTGATGAATAAGGTGTTCATGGAGTATCTTGACAGATTTGTCGTGGTATTCATTGATGATATTCTTATTTATTCCAAGAGTGATAGCGAGCATGAGGAACATCTGAGATTGGCGCTACAAAAGCTACAGGATAACCATCTCTACGCCAAGTATAGCAAATGCGAGTTCTGGATTGACGAAGTGCCATTACTTGGACATATCATTTCTAATGGTGGGATATCAGTAGATCCTGCTAAAGTCAAGGAGATAACGGCGTGGAGCATACCCACTACAGTTACTGAAGTCTAGAGTTTTTTGGGACTTGCAGGATATTATCGATGATTTTATTGAAGGGTTTTCTAAGATTGCTAAGCCTATGACCTCACTTCTAGAGAAGGGAAGAGAGTTTAAGTGGGACAAGAAGTGCTAAGATAGCTTTGATCAATTAAAGATGAGATTGATGTCACCCCCAGTGTTGGTTATGCCAGATCTACAAAAGGGATTTGACGTTTATTGTGATGCATGCGGCCAAGGCTTAGGATGTGTGCTTATGCAAGAAGAACATGTGATTGCCTACGTGTCTTGTCAGTTGTGGAAACATGAGTTGAACTACCCCACTCATGACTTAGAACTGGCAGCCATAGTGCATGCGCTCAAGATATGGAGACATTATATTATGGGAACAAAGTGCCAAGTGTATACTGATCACAAGAGTTTGAAGTACATATTCACTCAGAAGGATCTCAACCTTAGGCAACGCCGATGGTTGGAGATCATAAAGGACTATGATTTGGAGATTCGTTATCATCCAGGCAAGGCAAATCTGGTTGTAGATGCCTTGAGTCGGAAGGAGCACGTACAATCAGCTATTGTTGCCCAGCTACCTAATGAGATTGTTGAGGATTTCAGGAGACTCAACCTGGGAATAGTTGCACATACCGAAGGAGTCACTATTAATGTGGAACCTACCTTGGAGCAAGAAATTTGCAAGGGTCAGATTGGCGATGCTAAAATACAAGAGATCAAGGATCTTATTACTAAAGGTAGAGGTCCAGAATTCATGGAGGATAAGCAAGGCACCTGTGACGGAACCCCCCAAGTTATTAGGCCCACCTACAGTTGTCCTTGTCCAACGGACCTCATACAACCTTGTAGGTGCACCTGATCACTTGACAAGTTTGGTATCTGATTTCCTTACCTTGCCCAAGAGCGTTTCACCCGTCACACAGACATTACAATCCATCAGAGGTACGAAAATGCGGAAGCAGTTACAATAACTTACTTTATTTAGAAGTAAGAAAGAGTAGTATTTATTACAGACCAGAACAAATATAAGAGTGCTGAGGTATTATTATTACATCAATGGGAGGCAAAAACCCCTCCCGATAAACATTAAACAAAAGTTTTTAACGGAGGACCCTTCCTCCCGAAGCTTCACTCCTGGTTTTCTTCTTTGGGCACCACCTTGGAACAAAAGCAACAAAAGTTTGCTGCTTCTTCACCTAAAACAACATGGGACAAAGCCCTGAGTACGAAGTGTACTTTCGCAAGTCTTACCCGTCAAAATAAAAGACTCTCAAGGATATGCTAGCTTTTAAGGGAGTCAAGGTTAGGCTTATCAATAGTCAAAGACTCTGTTTGCAGAAATGCTTACTAATAGTGGATCCTTAAAAATGCAGTATTAATTGTCAGGTTAAGTAAAGTTACCTACATCTAGAGTTCTTTCTACCCTAGTTCAATCACTTGACCTATACTAGCCAATTTCTTAACAACCCTTCTTATTCACTGGAATGCTACGTGTAGGGCAGTGACCAAGTCTTCATATCCACGAAGTTACGGCGATCCGAATCGATTATACTCAGATGAGGATCTCCGATCACACGACATATGTAGCACTTAACCCTTGCATATGTCAACTCGCCACCGGGGTTCCTATGACCAGATCAGGTTCAAGCCAACCGAGAGCACAGATACACCACCGTCCAGCCTCTTGCCACGGAGGCTACACGCTACTCTCGCCATCTGTTGGCTCTGTCTTTCGACAGCAAGGAGATCCAACACGGGTGAATGGTGATGGCAACAGGGCACTCGCGCGTGATGGCAAAAGCTCTGTTAATCTGGCCTCTCACGGGCACTGTACAGGGGTATTTATAGGTATCCGAGTGCACGGCGCCTTGCGTTAAGGACGCATGTGCCCTCAGGTACCTAGTTTATCCCCAGAATATTCCCATAAAGCGGGGTTACAAGCTGTAATTACAAGTACGCCTTTACAAATTAGGCCCGTAACACAAACGCGGCCACGCAGGGCCCGTTACAATGTGCCTGATCTCATGTGGGCCTCGGAGCTGACCGAGGCCGCGCCGTGGGGAGGCGTCGCCGCAGGCCTTCGTCTGGTGCCGAATCGAGCGAAGGGTCTCCATGTTGTCTCTGGTGCCGATGAAGCGAAGGGTGTCCCTGCCTGCTTTGTCTGTCAGGGCAGGGGCTAAGCGGTGGAGACTTCGGGCGAAGGGTGGCGTTTCTGCCTTCGCTCCAACATTTGCCCTCCGAGGGACCAGTTCGACAAAGTCACCTGGTGCCGAAGACGTCGCTAGATGGCGGAGACGCTGCCCTCGCTCGAAGTGGTTCCGCGGGGGTTTTTGATGTGACCGTTGATGGACATCGTACTGTTGGACTGCGGGTTTTCCGAAGCGTCGCGCCCTGTGGGATTGCGGGTTTCCCGAGGAGCCGCGCCCTGCCTATAAAGGGGGGCGGGGGACGGCGCTGTTTGCACTTTGCCTACCGCGCTCCGTGAAAACCCTAGCCGCCCGCCGTCTTTTTGCTCCTCTTCTTCTACTGCTCCCTTTGCTCGTCGGAGATCTGGCTCGAGTGAAGCAAACCGCCCGCCGCCGCCGACGGTACGTAGCAATGCCATCCTCTTCTTCTTCCGCCGATGCCACGCCGCCGGCCGCCGCCTCGTCGGAGGAGACGTTGAGTGGCGTGATGGTGGAGGAGCTGCGCGCCGGCGACTCTGTTGATTTTGGTGTGTCACGGATGACGTCGGCCCGCGTCAAAGAGATGCAGCGCTTGGGCTACTTTGGCGGCGGAGTCGCTCGTGCTCCGGGGACGGAGGAAGTCCCCGAGCCGGAGGGTGAGTTGGTTGTTTTCGAGGCGTTCTTCGTCGCCGGTCTCCGCTTGCCTGCGCACCGGTTTGTTGGCGAAGTCCTGCGTAGATTCAACGTTCAAATTCATCAACTGACACCGAACGCCGTGGTGGCGCTGGCGAAGTATGTCTGGGCGACGACTTCGTACGGCGGACAGCCGTCGGTTGAAGTTTTTGCGAAGAATTACTGCTTGCATTGGCAGAAGAGGGTGATTGAGGACGGGGTTGCCCAGTTTGGGTCGTGTACATTCACGCCGAAGACCGGCAAGACCACAATGCCAGTAGTGGAGTTGGTTCCGTGCGCCCGCAACAAGTGGGGCAATTGGAATGAATTTTGGTTTTACGTTGCTGAGGCTACTGTCGAAGGCCATGAAGGACTCCCCGTGTCTGAGATGTGCTCTCACTATTACTCTGCGTATCCGCCTTTTGAAGTGGCAGAAGAGGATGCAGACGAAGGGGCCCTTCGGTGCGCCGCCGGCCAGAGCAGTGGTCGTGATTTAGTTGAAGAGTTTGTGGCGTACGGGGTCTGGCCCTTGGCGCACGGCTGGGCGCTGGGCGAAGTGTGCCCTCGCCAGATGCCTTTTCACGGAGGAAGAGTGGTGCGAAGTCCTGTCTTTGCACTGAATTTGCGAAACCGTGACCCGGCCGCCTTTGTGCGTGATGCGGAGGACTTGGCGGTGCGGCTTGTGGGGCGGTACGTGGCGAGGACGGAAGGCCAGCGCAGCTTTGATATTCGCGGGTCAAATGAACGTTTGAACAGGGTCTTCGAATTAAATCAATTGCCGTACGACGGCTACCCTGGTCAAGACGAAGCGGACCGCCGTGGGAAGAAGCCGGCGGTGGAGACTGGAGGCGACCCTGCGCTGACGGCCGCCCCCTCCTCAAAAAAGAGAAAATTAGGTACTGCGATGGGAGGAATCGGGGTGTCTGATAGTTTTGCTAGGGAGTTAATGAGGACGTGTGCGGCCCCGGGGGAGAGGATGTCTTCGCCCGAGCTCCGGGAGTCTTCGGCTCGGATGCTGAGGGTTACCGGGGGCTGCTGGCCTAGAAGTGTTCCTGTCCCCTGCGCGGCTGAGGAAGACTGTTTTACATCTCGTATGGTTCGTCAGTGGAGGGTTTTTCCTTACGGGCGAAATATCGGTGCTGTTGTGTCAGTAGTGATGGACAAGGATCGCCAGGGAGCTGCGCAAAAGCGCCCGGCGGCGATCAGGGTCGTTGAAGCCAGGCCGAAACGGCAGCGGGGGACGGCGAAGGCTGCAGCGTCCGGCGGAGGCCGGCCGCCGCAGGCGGCGAAGTCAAGCGCCCCTGCCTCTAGCAAGGCGCCGGAGGTAACGGCGGGCGCTGGAGGCTCGAAGTCGGCGAAGGCGGTGCCGCCGACTGGCGGAGTGGCGAAGGCGGCCCGAGCGTTGCCGTTGGCGGGCAAACGCGTCGCTGACTTCGCCACTGATATTAGCGTGGAAGACTATCTTGGTGGTAAGACTCTCCTTCTTCTCTCATTTTTGTTTTTTTTTTAAATCGGTTCATTGGTACGCTGTAGGGTTGGGCGAAGACCAACTTGCTGTGATTGCGCCTGGCGCGGCGGCCGCGACGGCCGGGGCAGCGCCGAAGGCGAAGGGCGGGGCTCTGAGCGCTGGTGGCGAGGCGTCGGCCCTTGCGGCTGTCATGGATGAGGCTGGCGCTGCGACCCGCCGGCTGGCAGAGGCGACGGAGGCGCTGCGTCAGGTCTGCTGAGTTGGACCTCTCCTTTTTTTTTTGATCGCGGTTTTGTGACTGTTCTACAGGTGGCTGACTTCGCCAGCCGCACTGCGTCGGGGGTCCTTACGGCGGCCGTGGCTGCCGAAGTCGACAAGCTCCGGACGCAGCACGCCGACGCCGTCCGCGAAAAATCGGCCGCCGACAGCAAGTGTCGCAAGCTGGCGGAGAAGGTGGCCACGCTGGAGGACGAGAAGGCCGCCCTCCGTCGCCAGCTGGCGGGGGAAAGGAGGGAGGCCAATGAAGCCCTTGTTAAGGCGCAGGCTGCTCAGGCGGAGGCCAACCTGGCGCGGGCGGAGGGCAACCTTGCCAGGGAGCGCGCCGAGCAGCTGCAGGAGCGGCTCACCGCCCTGGAGAGCCGCATGACGGGGGCCGAGACCGCGGCACGAGCGGAGGCAGAGCGGACGCGCCAGCTGCTCGTGGATACGTACCGTGGCCTGGGCGCGGGTACCGGTGACTTCGAAGTACCGGACCGAGAGCCCGGACTCCAGTGCCTGGAGTGGGTGCAGGAGGAGCTGCAGGCGCTCCCCACCGTCGTGGAAGGTTTTATGGCGTTTGCCTCCCTGGTCACCTGCGAGGGGACGGTGAACGCGCTCTCCCGCGAAGGGTGCCGGCACTTCGAGGCCTTCGACCAAATCGAAGAGGACTTTGAGCGAGAAATCTTCAAGGTCGAAGACCCCGTGGTGAAGGATTCTGCCGGGGCTATCTTCGACCGGCTGTGGGGGACATATGGGAGCGATGTGGTCAGGGAGCGCGCCTGGACAGCGAGGGCTCAGGTAACGTTTACTCTTGTTTGGTATTTGTTGAACGTGGGCTGTGTGCGTGTTTGATGAATTTTGTGTGTTTTGGCTTAGGCAATGCGTGGGGAGAGGGTCGACGACTTCGGGGCGCTGAACAGCATGTCGGCCGACCCGGAGTCGGCCCCGGCGGAGGCTGTGTCGGAGGTCGCCCTTGCGCCGACCCCGGCCGCATCCGCTGCGGCCGGCGAAGGCCCGCCCCCAGAAGCCGCCGAAGGCGCGCCTGATGCGTCTGCAGCTGCCGCGCCGAGTGCTGAGGATCTCGCTACAGCGGCGGTGGAGATAACAACGGAGGCAGTGGCGGAGCCAACGGCGGAGGCGCCCGCAACATCAGGGCCGTCGCAGGTGGCATAGTAGGCGTAGGGGGTTGGGGAAGTTGAGGGGTTTGTACATGTTACTGAATTTTGGTTGCTGCGCAGGTTCAAGATTTTGGGCCTGCGCACGCAACTGCTACTACTAAATTTTTGGCGGCTACGACCGCGGAAGATGGTAATGACTGTGGTGGCTCCTCATCAGGGTTTTTTGACTGTGCTGACTCTGAGAGCTCGATTGAGTGGACGGAGTCGTCGGAGGACTTGGACTATTTCGCGGCCTTGGATGTGGCTGCGATGGAGGCCTCGTCGCACGTCGCGGATGCAGGGGTTGTGCGAGGTCCCTGCACCGGGCGACGGCGGCGAAGGGCAGTTGCGAAACGTATGGTTAGTGGGGTGGAGAGGGCCCGGCTTGGCGTAAGTGGGGCTGGTCGGCAGGAACTGTTAGCTTTGTCGACCGCCGAGGGTGTAGGTGAAAGGGAACTGCGAAGGCTTTTTGCGGGTGAGGAGCTCAGGGTAATGTTATTTAATTATAGGGAGATGGGAATTATTCCTAAGGTTGAGCCGATGTAGAGTGTGGTGCCCTCGCTTGCGTACGTCGAGGCTTGTATGGTGGAATTGTGTGCCCTCGCGTGCATGTGTGTGTGCGAAGGCGTTTTGTACTTACTGATTTGTTTTGCTGCGCTGTGTTGGCTTGATTATGGTTGGTCTTGGTGTGGATGGTTTGTTGTCGTCATTTCAGCCGTTGTTGTGCTAGTCCAGGTGTACCCTTAGGTGTCTTCTGCACAGATAGTCTTCGGTTTTATCGCACTTGTTGTGCTGATCCGGCTGCACTTTTAAGCGACTTCTGCACGGATAGCCTTCGCGATAGACTCAGATTTTTTCCGCACTTGCTGTGCTAATCCGGCTGCACCCTTAGGCGACTTTTGCGCGGATAGTCTTCGCGATAGACTTAGATTTTTTTTTTCGCACTTGTTGTGCTAATCCGGCTGCACCCTTAGGCGACTTTTGCGCGGATAGTCTTCGCGATAGACTTAGATTTTTTTTCGCACTTGTTGTGCTAATCCGGCTGCACCCTTAGGCGACTTTTGCGCGGATAGTCTTCGCGATAGACTTGGATTTTTTTTTCGCACTTGTTGTGCTAATCCGGCTGCACCCTTAGGCGACTTTTGCGCGGATAGTCTTCGCGATAGACTTGGATTTTTTTCGCACTTGTTGTGCTAATCCGGCTGCACCCTTAGGCGACTTTTGCGCGGATAGTCTTCGCGATAGACTTGGATTTTTTTCGCACTTGTTGTGCTAATCCGGCTGCACCCTTAGGCGACTTTTGCGCGGATTTGTCGCACGCGAGGGTAGCTAGCGCTTAGCCTCGCGGTGACCTCGTGGTGGTCGAATGTCGAAGACCGTCATCGCGGTCTTTTTCGACGCATGTCTTTTTGCGGGGGATTTTTTACGCATATATTACATGGCTCCGCCTCGTTAAAAACCTCACCCCCCGGGAGGAAAAGAGTGCGGGCCGGTGCAAGATTGTTTTTGCGAATTACAAGGGCGAAGACGGCCCTGAGGAATCAAACAAAAAATTTGCGGAGGTTGTCAATGTTCCAGGAGTGCTCCAGGTCCTCGCCGGTTGGCGTTGTGAGCCTGTAAGCGCTGGGGGAAGCTTTTGTCTTGACGATGAAGGGGCCCTCCCACCTGGGCTCCAGCTTGCCCCTGGACTCCGTTCGAGCTGTCCGAATGAGTACGAGGTCCCCCTCGCTGAACTCCCTTGGGGTAACTGAATGGTCGCGCCATGCTTTGGTCTGGGCTTGATACTTGTTCAGGGCCTGAAGGGCGAAGACACGGTCTCCGTCGATGAGATCCTTTGAAGTTGGCTCGTCCACATCTGGGACGGCCGACGGGACTGTTCGCGGGGACCCGTGCTTTATTTCTTGCGGGGTCATGGCCTCTGATCCGTATAAAAGACGGAAGGGAGTGAATCCGGTCGCCCTGCACTCAGTCGTGTTTAGTGCCCAGACTACCTCAGGTAAAAAATCGCTCCATCTGCCCTTTTTTCATCGAGGAGCATTTTTTTGATAGCTGTGAAGATTTTTCCGTTGGCGCGCTCCACGACCCCATTGGACTGCGGATGATAGACTGAGGCGAAGGCAAGCTTGGTGCCAATGGAGAAACAAAAATCCTTGAAGCCTTGGTTATCAAACTGCTTGCCGTTGTCGACTGTTAATTCGGACGGTACTCCGAAGCGGCAAACGATGTTCTGCCAGAAGAATTTTTGTGCAGTCTTTGATGTTATTGTGGAGACAGCCCGTGCCTCGATCCATTTGGTGAAGTACTCGACCGCGACGAAGGCGAACTTAAGGTTCCCCTGAGCGGTGGGCAAGGGTCCAACAATGTCGAGACCCCAGCGCTGGAGAGGCCATGTGTGGGCGATCAGCTTTGTATACTGCGAAGGGCCGCCTGACCGAGGAGAGAACTTCTGGCAGGCTTCGCAGGACCGAGTGACCCGATTCGCAGCGCAAATCATTGTGGGCCAGTAAAAACCCTGGCGGATCACCTTAGCAGCTAGGGCCCTCGGCCCCGCGTGCGAGCCGCACGTGCCACTGTGGACTTCACGTAGAATCTGCATGCCTTCGGCCTCGGTGACGCACTTAAGCATTGGTTGACTGACCCCTTTTTTGTAGAGTTGGCCTTCGATCAGAGCGAAGTCTCGGCTTCGATGTCTGAGGCGCTTGGCCTCACTGATGCCGGCTGGGTGATAATACCCCTGCAGGAACAGGGTTATGGGTGCGCGCCAGTCTTCGGTCATGATGAGGTTGACTGTACGGTGGTCGTCGCTGTCATTGGTTATTTGGAGCCCTTCGGGGCTCCGGACTGCTGGTGTGCCGATGACGTGGAAGAACACGTCGGAGGGCAGTGTTTCGCCCTGGCCGCAGCCTTGGCCAATGCGTCGGCCTCCTCGTTCTTGGCCCGGTCCACATGCTGCACGGTGAACCCCTTGAACTGCCTCTCGAGACTTCGGATGGCCACGAGGTACTGCATGAGTGCGGGGTCCTTGGCTGCATAGTCTTTTTCGACCTGGCCGGCAACTACCTTGGAGTCTGTTTTGATGATGCAAGTGGTGACTCCGAGGGCCCTTAGCTTGCGGAGGCCGAGGATGACTGCTTCGTACTCTGCTATATTATTTGTGCATCTGTCGGAGTCCAGATTGAAGCTGAGTCGTGCTGCATATCTGTGCTTGACCCCGACTGGTGAGGTTATGATTGCAGCGACGCCTGCCCCCGCATGGCACCATGCGCCGTCGCAATGGATCGTCCAGACCTTCTCCGTGGTCGGGTCCGGCTGTGTTACTGGCCCGGTCCAGTCGACGACGAAGTCCGCCAGGACTTGCGATTTGATGGCGGTCCTGGGCTCGAAGCTGATGTGGTAGCCGGAGAGTTCGGCTGCCCACTTGGCGATCCTCACTGATGCCTCCGGGTTTCTAAACAGTTCGGCGAGCCCCCTGTCCGAGGTGACGCGGACTTTGAACGCTTCAAAGTAATGTCGCAGCTTGCGCGAGGACATAACAACTGCGTAGGCGATCTTCTCCAGCTCTGTCATGTTGCATTTGGACGGTGTCAGGACCTCGGAGACGTAATAAACAGGGCACTGTCTGACAGCGCCCTCGACTGTCTGCTCCTGCACTAGTGCCGCGCTGACCGCGTGCGGTGAAGCCGCGACATAGAGCAATAGGGGGAGCGAGGAGTCGGGGCTCGTGAGGGTGGCCAGCTCCGTTAAGTACTGTTTTAGTGAGGCGAAGGCCGCTGCTTGCTCCGGCCCCCAGGCGAAGTCTTTTGCGCCGCGGAGAGTTTTGAGGAAAGGAAGACTTCGCTCGGCCGACCTGGAGATGAATCTGTTGAGAGCGGCCAATCTGCCTGTCAGACGCTGGACGTCCCTGGTGGACTGCGGAGGCGACATGTCGATGATGGCCTGGATCTTGCTTGGGTTGGCCTCGATGCCGCGGTGTGACACCAGGTAGCCCAATATCTTGCCCTGGCGAACACCGAAAACGCACTTTTCCGGGTTTAGGCGAAGTCGTGCATCTCACATGTTTGCGAATGTCTCGGCCAGGTCGGCGAGATGGTCCTCCTTATTTTTGCTGGCGACGACGATGTCGTCCACATATGTAAATATATTTCTGCCGACCTGCCCTTCGAGTACTGTTTTGGTGAGTCTGGAGAAGGTGGACCCGGCATTCTTGAGACCCTCCGGCATTCTGATGAAGCAATAAGTGCCGAAGGGTGTTATAAAGCTGGTGCTGGCCTTGTCTTCCTCCTTCATGTATATCTGGTGATAGCCGGAGAAGCAGTCGAGGAGAGACATGACCTCGCATCCGGCCGCGTTATCGACTATTTTGTCGATCCGTGGCAACGGGAAATTGTCTTTTGGGCAGGCCTTATTGAGACTGGTGAAGTCTATGCACATCCGCCATTTCCCGCTTTTTTTCTGCACCATTACAACATTGGAGAGCCATGTGGGGTAAGCCACTGGCTCAATGAATTTAGCCTCTAGGAGGCGGTGCACCTCCGCCTTGGCGGCCTCTGTCTTTTCGTCGGACATTTTGCGGAGCCTTTGCTTTCTTGGCCGCACCGAGGGGTCAATTCCCAAACTGTGCTCGATTATAGATCGGCTGACTCCGACCAGGTCGAGGGCGGACCAGGCGAAGACATCTTTATTCTTGGCCAGGCAGCAGAGGAGCTTCTCTTCTTCATGCGAAGTAAGGTCTTCGCTGATAGTGACTATCTGCTTGGGCGTGGCCGGATCGAGGGGGACAGTCCTGGTCCCATCCTGACTCTGCAACTGAGCCTTGTCGTGCTGCTTGTCAGTTGGGCTTGCGGGCGCAGAGACCTCGCACTGTGTCGAGAGACAATGCACGTTCCTCTGACCCAGCACGAAGTCCCGCTCTATGTTGCGCGCTGTCTGCTGGTCACCGTGGACTGTGATTACGCCTAGCGGGCCTGGTATCTTCATGCACAAATACAGTCCGTGGATGGCGGCTTCAAACTTATTGATGGAGCCCCGACCCATGATGGCGTTGTATGGATATACCATATCCACAATGTCAAAAGTCACTTGCTCACTTCGGGCATTGGGTGCTACACCGAAGGAGAGGGGCAATTCTATTTTGCCGATGGGGAAGGTGCCCTTGCCGCCGAAGCCATACAACGGATTGTCCGAAGGCTTAAGCAGGCTGTGGCTGATGCCCATGCGATCGAAGGCGTGGAGGAAGATGATGTCCGCCTGGCTGCCGTTGTCAACGAGGACCTTGTGTAGGTCCCAGCCTGCCACGCTGCAATTGATGACCATAGCATCGCAGTGGGGGGCGCTGCGCAAGTCGACGTCCCGTGCGTCGAAGGTGAGCGGTATGTGGGACCACCTCGTCTGCACAACTGGGCCCGTGACGGCGACATGGTTTATGCTGCGGTAGTGGTCCCGCTTCTGCCGCTTGGTGTCGAAGTCGGTGCTGGACCCCCCAGTTATCATATGAATGACTCCGCGATAAGGTGGATCGGCGAAGTCTTCCTGCTTTGGGGCATGGGGGATGTTTTGTTGTTGCTGGTGTGGTGGTGGAGGCGGAGGATGTACGATTTGTACTTCCTGATGATGTTGGTAAGCGTGGTGCGGTGGATGCGGGGCGGGAGCGTGGATATATGGTGGAGGGGGTGGCTGGTAGTTATGCGCGACAATTCTGGGGTTGTCGGCTGGCTGCGCCCTCGCCATTCTGTCTCTGGTGGCCTTCACTTCGGGGCAGTCTTTGGTTGGGTGGGCGCAGTCTTCGCCATGGAAAAGGCAGTAAAATCGGCGCGGTGGAGGGGGTGGCTGCGCACGCCCTCGGCCCATGCCGCGAGTTCCACTTCCGCGGCCCTGGGGGGGATATTCCTGGCGACGAGGGGGGTCAGCGGCCGGTGCTGCCGTTGTACTTGGGGTAGGTCCCAGCCCGGAAGTTGGCTGGCCACGGCGTCACTTGCAGGTGAGGCGCCAGGGGGCTTCGCTCATCGAGATAGTTGACCCCTTGGAATGGCGCGGCGCGCGGGAAAACGAAGTCGCGCTGGGGGAAACGCGGGTCCTCCGGTTGCGCGCGGTGTTGCGGGGGTGGCCCATGCTGCAGGCCGGGGTGGCCTTCGCGCGCTTCGCGCGTGTCTTCGTTTTGTGCGTGCTGCTGGAGGGATGACTCGTGCCGCGGGCTGAGGTGGCCTTCGCGCTGCATCAGCGCAATCTCCCGCTCGAGTTCCTGGGCCTTGTGCTCTTCGTCGCGTATCATCTGCCGCACTTTGGCGAGTGCGGACACACGCTGGCGCTTGGCCTCCAGTATCTCCTTCTGCCTCTGGAGGTTGCGGTTCTTGAGGCGCAGGGCGCGCAGCTGTAGCTGTTCTTCTGCTGAGATGCCGAGGACCTCACCGTCCTCGGCGAGATCCGCGCCCTCCGATGGTACGAAGCCTGAGGGAGGTGCGAAGCCTGAGGGTTGTCCCTCAGGGTCGCAGGTGCGGAGGGTGTCGTCTTCGGTGGCCTCTTGGTGGGTGGATTGGGTGAGGGCGAGGGCCTTGCCCTTTCTTGCGGCGAGCAGTGCTGCCTTCGCAGCCTCGTCAGCCTTCGGGTTAGCTCTCTTGGGTGCCATCGCAGGTGGTTGTCGCGTAGCACGAACGGTGGGCGCCAAATGTTGGCTCTGTCTTTCGACAGCAAGGAGATCCAACACGGGTGAATGGTGATGGCAACAGGGCACTCGCGCGTGATGGCAAAAGCTCTGTTAATCTGGCCTCTCACGGGCACTGTACAGGGGTATTTATAGGTATCCGAGTGCACGGCGCCTTGCGTTAAGGACGCATGTGCCCTCAGGTACCTAGTTTATCCCTAGAATATTCCCATAAAGCGGGGTTACAAGCTGTAATTACAAGTACGCCTTTACAAATTAGGCCCGTAACACAAACGCGGCCACGCAGGGCCCGTTACAATGGGCCTGATCTCATGTGGGCCTCGGAGCTGACCGAGGCCGCGCCGTGGGGAGGCGTCGCCGCAGGCCTTCGTCTGGTGCCGAATCGAGCGAAGGGTCTCCATGTTGTCTCTGGTGCCGATGAAGCGAAGGGTGTCCCTGCCTGCTTTGTCTGTCAGGGCAGGGGCTAAGCGGTGGAGACTTCGGGCGAAGGGTGGCGTTTCTGCCTTCGCTCCAACACCATCTCTTCACTCCCATTGCGTGTTATCTTATTCTGGTATTAGTCTGCCCGAGGCAAAGTTTACCCATGATGAGGCATGTGACCAGTTAAAGGGTCCTCGATCAGCAAGCCTACATTGAGAAGGTCCTTAATCGACTCAGATGGAGACACTACACCGAGACTCTCTTCTCGTGCAAGTCATCCGCCCGGTCTCAGCTTTATCCTTTCAAACCCAAAGTTTGGTACCTGGTAGAGGTACATCTTTTTCAATGTTGAACCCATCATGGCCATGATGGATCCACCATCAAGTTTTAATTTTGAAAACATCCCACCCACTTTGAAGCATCATCTTTTGTCAAAACAAAACATTTTGTTTTTCTAGAGCAAAGCTAAGCATAAGAAAAACCTTTTTGATAAAACAGAGGATTAAGGTAACCAATTCCAAGGAAGGAAATGTAGCAATTGGTTTAACACACAACTCCTATCACTTAATGCATCAAATAAGTGAGAAAGATTTCAAAATAACAAGGTGGGGGCAAATGCACCGGGGCTTGCCTTTTGTGATAGGTGAATCAGGCTCTACTCCACAGATATCAAAGTAAAAGCAGTTTCCTGCCTGAGGTTCTTCAGGTGGTGGTGGTGAAGTCCTTGCTTCTTCAACTTCTATTTCCTCTTTGTTTTCTAGATATAACCTTATATAATCTTGAATGCTCATGTAATGCTCATGAAAATGCTAAGGTAATAAAAGTTTATTATCTAATGTATTGAATATAACTTTCCTTCACGGATCTCCGAGAAATTAGGGTTTCCGGAGTCTATAGTGAAGTTCACAGGGCAGGGGGGCTAGGGTTTTGGGTTCTAAGTATCAAACATGGTCCAAATCATACCAAACATTACCCAAGGTTTCTTAATATTATTTAAAGTCTATCTAAAAAGTTTGGTGAACTTTGGGATTATTAATTATTTTCTAAAATTCCAGAAGTATGTATTTTGGCTATTTTAAGTGCCCCAAAATTCCCTATTGGAATTAAAAATCAGTAAACTATTTTTATTAAATACTATAAGAAATTAGAAGCCTAGCAAAATTGGTCTAGTATTTTTAGCATTTTTCAACAATTTTCAAGAAATTCTTAAACCCTGAAAGAAAAAGAAAAAGAAAAAGACATGAACAGTTCTGGACCGGAACTGGCCCAAGTCGGCCCAACTACAGGCAGAAACGCGTGCGCCCGCGCCCGTGGTACTGACTTTGCGAATAGGCCCCCATCGTTTTGAATAACCTGAAGCGGGGTCGCAGTACTATTCCTCGAGTCACTGACAGTTTACAAAAACCTCCCCCTTGTTCTATTTCTTCACAGCCCGAAGTCCACGACGGTGAACAGCACGGGGCTGAGCTCCGGTGAGCTTGTACCGGCCGATTTACTCGATGACCAGCGTTCTTCTTTGGCAGAGACCGAATTCAAGTCCTAACGAGAGTTTCCCCTCAACTAATTTCACTAATGGCGCTCTAACACGCTCTGTCCACGGTGACAGCGGGCACCATGGGCAATCAAACGCATTCCCGGTGATCTAAGGGGTCCTAGTACAATTGGCAGGGTCGAGGAGTATCAGGAGAACATAAGGATGCTGAAACAAGAAAGTACAGGGCAAGATCAAACCTGAATCGAGCTAGCCACGGTGAGGCCTTTTTCACGGTGGCGGAAACACAGTTTGGGGGAAATGAGCAATTCGTGGTCTCTGGTGAACGATTGGAGGTAATTGCTGGTGCTTTGGATGTGTAATTATCCTACGGAGCTCACGGCATGCTCAATTTATAGTAGGCTTGAGCGGTGGCCAGTGAATTTGAGGAGAGACGCGCGGCGGCCGGAGAAGAAGAAGATTACTAGCGCGGTGATTCGTGGCCTATTACCGTGGCAAGCTCTCCGATGACCATCGAACGAGCAACGTGAGTCACGACGATGAGGTTAATGTGCCAAGGCACGTGGCGCCAGGCCGCATAGTGGCAATCTCCGGTGAACCTATCCAAGGCGGCCGACACGCCCGGGTACGGCGGCCGGAGTAAGATAGTGGCTGAAGTTTATCCCTGGGCGATATTTCTTACTTCCGCGACGTTATCCATACTTCTCGTGGCACGAATCTTTCAGGCGAGTGCGAATTGCAAAGTCGGATCGCCGGTGGCGAAGGGGGGTGAATCTGGTGATCTGTTTCAGCTACTGTACCATCAGATCCCATTTCAGTCAGTCTAACAGTCAATGTTTAGGGCGAATTTCCTCCCAATTTTCCATGGCAACTAAACCAATGCTCTGCAGCAAAGTTGTAGCCTAATAGACCAGCTCCAACTTTGCTACATTGTGCACCCACAAAATGTCACAATATCCTACTTAAAATTGAGCCCAAAGTTCATCCAATCTCACTGTTTGTCTGAATTCAGACTTAAATCAGTCTCACAGCTCGACTTTGGGCACATTTTTCTCCAAATTTCTCATGTGACCATGGTTTAATTCCTATAGCAAAGTTGTTCTTCTTACATAGCTTTACAAACATGATGTGTTGACCTAGGGAAAAATCTTCATAATTTGGAAAATATAGGGTTTCAAAGTTGGCCCTATACCACTGCAATTCAGACTTAGCCCATGGAGCCCAATGTGGCTTTTTGCAAATAGGCCCAAAACTTAGGGTTTCATTTGCAAATCTCCAAATATGTGAACCATATGACCTAAGATACCTTATGGCCATGATTTTTGCACTTAGGTCCAAAATGTGCACACTTTTACAGATAACCCCCTAGGGTTTTAGTCCAGGGTTTTTCAGGGGTCCATTTAGGGTTTTTGGTGCTTCTAGGGTTTAGATGCTACTTAAGTCCGTCCATGGTGATATTTTATGATCATTTTAACCAAGTTTTGAAGTTTTCTCTTAGCTAAGCTTTGCTTATTCTTCTGAGCCCAATTTAGGGTTAAGTACTCTACTCTAGGGTTTCACCCATGAAATGTCACATCAATACAACTTGTTTAAAGTTTTTGCCTAGTGAATGCACTCTAGGTGTGACAAACACATGATATGCCAATGCTTATGATGTTATGCTCAAGTTTTAGTGACAGTAACACCAGGGGTGTTATAGCACCATATGGATCAAGGACCGGATATGTGTTCCTGAGATTGATAGCCATCGTGAGACTATATTGAAGGAAGTCGATGACTCTGATTACTCTATTCATCCTAGTAGCACTAAGATGTATCAGAATTTGAAGTAGAAGTACTGGTGGTATGGGATGAAGAGTGATGTGGCTGCACATGTGGCTATGTGTGATGTGTGCTAAAGACTCAGGGCCGAACACCAAAGACCAGCTGGACTATTGCACCCGTTGAAGATACCCGAATGGAAGTGGGAAGAAATCGGCATGGATTTCTTTACTGGGTTGCTTAGCACCCCAAAGGGGTATGATTCTATATGGGTGATTATGGATAGATTGACCAAAGTGGCTCACTTCATTCTGGTCAAGACTACTTATAAAGGCTCTTAGCTAGCAGAGTTATATATGGCTCGGATTGTGTGATTACACAGAGTACCAAAGAAGATCGTGTCTGATCGAGGTACATAGTTTACCTCCAGATTTTGGAAAAGCTTTCATGAGAATATGGATACGAAGTTGAATTTCGGTTTGGCCTATCATCCTAAAACTGATGGCCAGACTGAAAGGACTAATCAAGTATTGGAAGATATGTTGAGAGCTTGTGCCCTTAAACATGGAGGAAGTTGGGATAAAAGTCTACCATATGCTAAATTCTCATATAATAATAGTTACCAGGCTAGTCTGAAGATGTCACCATTTGAAGCTCTATATGGCAGAAAGTGCAGGACTCCTCTATATTGGGATCAGACTGGAGAAAGACAGTTCTTTGGACCTAAACTTATTCAAGAGGCAAAAGAACAAGTCCGTATAATCCAGGAGAACTTGAGGGTAGCTCAAACCAGGCAAAAGAGCTACGCTGATAATAGGCGAAGACCACTGGAATTTGAGGAAGGTGATCATGTGTACCTCAAGGTGTCACCACTTTTTGGAATGAGGAGATTTAAAGTCAAAGGTAAATTATCCCCTCGCTTTATTAGACCATTCAGAATCTTTAGGTGAGTTGGGGAGATGGCTTATCAACTTGAGCTACCTGATAGTCTATCTAATGTACATGATGTATTCCACGTGTCTCAACTTAAGAAGTGTCTCCGCGTCCCAGAGAAATAGTTACCAATGGAAGAGCTCAATGTTCAGAGTGATTTGACGTATACGGAATATCCTATCAAGATTCTTGATACTTTGACTCGAGTTACAATAAATAAAGTGATAAAGATGTGCAAAGTGCAATGGAGTCACCATAGTGAAGATGAAGCCACTTGGGAGAGAGAAGAAGAGCTTCGAATAGAATTTCCCCATCTTTTCCCTAGTCCTTCCTAAATCTCGAGGACGAGATTCTTATTAAGGGGGTAGGATTTGTAATACCAAAAAATGTAAACTATGAAATAGAGTTTATCTCCCAAGTGTATGACTTCTATTTTATATCACATGTTAACACTCACGTCTAAAATAAAACAAATCAACAATGGACACATTACTAATTTATGCATCATGTTGATTTTGTTTGTATGTGCATTTGGTAAAAATGGTGATCACACTAATGGAAATAAATTAATGTCCAAAATTGAGGATTTAATACCTACCTTGAATATTTAGGAATGGGAAATAACAAGGAGAAGATGAGAAAGAAAATATTATAAAAATAAAAATAAAAGTAAATAGATAAATATATACTACTTACACTAGGATTTGAATTTGGATACTTAGCTCCAAAAATGAGACTCATGACAAAAATTCAAATTTAAATTTGAAATCAAGGGAATGGAAAGGAAAGGAAATAAAAAATTATAAAAGAAAAAAATAAAAGTGGGAATTGGCTAATTGGGTCGGATGTGTGTAACACCCCAGATGTTTATCGTCTGCTCGACCACGAGTGCAGACTTTAACACATGATAGCGGTGAATAAAATGGGCACTAAATTTTATTCATCTTCGTCTTTCATGATTTTGATATCGTGTCTGTCTCTATTTTTGCAAAATTTAGGCATCAGTAATCTTTCGAAACAACGAATCCAATATCGTTTGGTATGATCCGTCTACATCTCGCTCCCATGACGATGCTAACATCGTCTCCGAACGGATTTTGATTGCGATGCCGCATTTGGCTCGCGTAGTTCAAAATTTATTTATTTCATAAAATGTCAAGTAAATAATTTGTGTAACCCAAATGTCGTTTTTATCTGATCTGTTAACATCCTGCTCGAATAAATCCATTCGAATTTCTTAATAAAGTCTAAATACTGATGTTGATATCTTTTGGTTCGTCTGTTTGTTTCTCACCCTAATCCAAATATTTGGATAGTGAACAAATTTTGTCTGGTTTTAGATTAATTAAACACCGTCTAAACTACTGTGGTCGTTAGAGTTTAAATCAGATCAATTTAGATTTGTCTCAAATCTCTAACTTATGGATCACGGATATATGCACACGTTCTATTAAAGGAAAATAGAAGAAATCTTTCCACCGCTCTTTCTTTGATCATATTCTAGTCGCTGCTCTTCTATTAGATATTTCTATTCCTGTGTACAACAATGATCAAAGGGATAAGCCTTATCACCAGCTAGGCAGCCACCGCCCATGCTCTCTGGTTCTCATCCTTTTTTCTAGCACGTCGGTCGTCCTTATTGTCTTCGCCCCTGCCAGCAAGCTCTACGAGTATGCCTCCCTCTCAGCTCATGCGCTTGGCTCCCTGTACTTCACCTCGCTGGTGTCGACCTCCCATCGCCCATCTTCTCCAAGCAGGACACCGCTCGCCCTCAACTTAGCTCCCTGCGCGCACCCTAGCCCTGCTCGAATTTCGCCTAGCCGAGTCCCATATTCTACGGCACGCGCGAAGCTCCCCTGTTGGCCTCGCCCTCTCTGGCCGGAGACGGCCTCTAGCTCACCTTTGCCCTCTAGCTCACCGAGCTCCTCCCTGCTTCCCTGCTCCACTCGACGCATCTACTCATCCCCATGACGCTCGTCTAGCCACTTGTGACGAGCCGCTCGTCCCATCTCCCTGTGTTCTGAGCTTCTCGTTCCTATGCTCTGGTTGGTGGGCACGTCATCTTCAACCTTTGTCCAAGCCACTCCTCCCTCACCTGCCTTTTCTTCAGATCCAGCATGGACTCCACACCGACGACCTTGGTTAGCCATGGTGGATGTCGTTCCTCCAGCTTCTGCTCACCGGCCATCCATACTCCTTTCTTCAGCTCGCCTAGCATCATGCGCAGTCATCCCCTACTTGGCGTCCGACTTTAGTAGCTCGCCGCGATGGCCACACCCCTGCTTCTCTCCATCCATGGGCGTGCACCCCCTCGCGCTCTGGTTTTCTCTCCATGCGTGCGCCCCTGGTCGCCTGCTCCACTGCGATGATCCACGCTCGCCCGGCCGCAACTTTGCATTGCTGCTACTCTCGCCCAGTCTCTCTCTCTTGCGAGTTTGGTCGGTGTCGAGCTCTAGTGGTGTTCTTCCACTACCACTCGTTGGGCCACGTCCTTGCATCTTGCTCCAGCTCACGTCGTTTCCCCAGCCGCGCCCATCTCGAGTCCCTCTCTGTCCGTGCCATGGTGCTCGCTCGCCCGCTCCTACTTACTTCCTACTGCAGCTTGCTCATGACGTCCTACCCCTACCGGCCTCTTTGATACTCAGCACCCAGCCCCTAGCTCGGATCTACTACGAACTCACCGGACCGCCTTCCCATGGCCGCATCCTGCTCAGCTCTCTTGTCGTCGATTTGGAGCTCCGACGTGGGCTCTTCTCTGGTGCTCGTCGGCCTCACCGTTGTTGTCGTGGTCGTGCGTCCTGTTGTCTCCCTGCGCTGGTCTCTGCCTGTGCTCGAGCCATGCCATTGGAACCCTCGCCGTGGAGCTGTTCGTCACCATGCTCGACAAGCTCTAGCCGCGCACCTGTCCACGTCACCAGCAGCTCGGTCTCTACGTGTGTCTCCCTCAGCATATCAACACCGGAACTCCATCCTGTCTGTATGTGTGTGGAAGAACGGAGTAGATGGAGAAGAAAGCGAAGCCAGTGTGCATAGCTTGCATGGTGTTTAGCTGAAAGCTTCACCTTATGCTTGTCGTCATTCTTGCAGGATTCAAGTTTGATTTAGTATGGTAAGCCGATTCACTACTCATGCTATCAATTCGATGTCCGGATTGGTTATATATATATTTGTCGATGATTATCTTGTTTGCAACGTATGCATTGTGGTGGCATTAGACATTTGTTAAAATGATTCATATATACGATGTGTGGTTAAATCAGTTATATGAAGGACCTGTCTAGTGTTTACAACGTCTAGCTGATAGGTGCCATCAGTATTGCTTGTGAGGGATTGTGTTCGTTTGACAAAGTCGATATCCTATGTTATGATCATTATGTTATGTCTAGTGATCGGCTAGATATCATGTATAGGTGTTAATTGCCGTTGTGAGTATTTAAATAAGAGTTATTGTCGGCGTTTCGAGACCGGGGGGTCCCCGAGCCGACGAGTGAGTGTGCCGCGTGCCCCAGTCCAGATGGGTCGAGCGCGTGGGCGAGCGCGAAGGGGGGAGAGAGCGAGAGCGAGGTGGCCGGAGCCGGGTCGGGACGAGGGAGACGGAGATCCCGCGGCCTTCGTGTTCGTCCCGCGCCCAGGTCGGGTGCGCTTGCAGTAGGGGGTTACAAGCGTCCGCGCAGGTGAGGGGAGCAAGCGGCCCCAAGAGAGCGCCTGCCCCTGCCCTCGTTCCCGCGAGGCCAACCCCCTCTAAGAAGGCCCTGGTCCTTCCTTTTATAAGCGTAAGGAGAGGTCCCAGGTGTACAAAATGGGGGTGTAGCAAGGTGCTACGTGTCTAGCGGGGGAGAGCTAGTGCCCTAAGTACATGCCAAGGTGGCAGCCGGAGAGATCTTGGCACCCAGCTGGAGTAGCGTCGTGGCTGTCGGAGGAGTAACGGAGCCTGGTGGAGGGACAGCTGTTGGAACAGCTGTGCTCTTGCTGACGTCTCCCTGCTTTCGTAAGGGAGATGAGAGCCGCCGTCGTCATGGGCTAGCGGGGCGCCATCATTGCCTATCTGGCGGAGCTGGCCAGATGGGACGCCGGTCTTGTTCTCTGCGACCCAAGTCGGCTCGGGGCAGGGTGATGATGACGCTTCCTGTTGACGTGGCGGACTTGTGTCCTAGGTCGGGCGACATGGAGGCTCCTCCGAAGTCGAGGTCGAGTCTGTCCTGCATGGCCGAGGCCGAGCCCGAGCTCCTGGGTCGGGCGAGGCGGAGGTCGTTCGGCAGAGGCCAGGGCGGAGTCCGAGCCCTGGGTCGGGCGAGGCGGAGTTCGTTCGGCAGAGGCCAGGGCGGAGTCCGAGCCCTGGGTCGGGCGAGGCGGAGTTCGTCGTCTTCCGGGGCCTTAGCCCGAGTCCGAGCCCTGGGTCGGGCGGAGCGGAGTTCGCCGTCTTCCAGGGCCTTAGCCCGAGTCCGAGCCCTGGGTCGGGCGGAGCGGAGTTCGCCGTCTTCCGGGGCCTTAGCCCGAGTCCGAGCCCTAGGTCGGGCGGAGCTTCCTATGGCGCTTTTGGCCAAGCCTGGCCGCCCGGCAGTCCCATTCTTTGGGTCAAATGCCCCAGTAACTCGGTCGGTCGGCGCGGGTGATTTAGTCAGGGTTGCTTCTCAACGAAGGCAAGGCCTCGGGCGAGCCGGAGATGCGTCTGCCGTAAAAAGGGGGCCTCGGGCGAGACGGAAACACCTCAGGGTCGGCTGCCCTTGCCCGAGGCTAGGCTCGGGCGTGGCGTGATCGAGTCGCTCGTATGGACTGATCCCTGACTTAATCAAACCCATCAGGCCTCTGCAGCTTTATGCTGATGGGGGTTACCAGCTGAGAATTAGGCGTCTTGAGGGTACCCCTAATTATGGTCCCCGACAGTAGCCCCCGAGCCTCGAAGGGAGTGTTAACACTCGCTTGGAGGCTTTTCGTCGCACTTTTTTGCAAGGGGACCAGCCTTTCTCGGTTGCTCTTTGTTCCGGTGGGTGCGCGCGAGCGCACCCGCCGGGTGTAGCCCCCGAGGCCTCGGAGGAGTGGTTTCACTCCTTCGAGGTCTTAATGCCTTGCGTAATGCTTCGGCCGGTCTGGTGGTTCCCTCATGCGAACAGGCCGTAGCCCAGGTGCACTGTCGGGGCCCAAGTTCTCGGGCTGGTATGTTGACGCTGTCAACGGTTCGGCCGGAGCCGGGTTTGCGAGAGCAGCCCCCGAGCCTCCACACGGAGCGAGAGGACGATCAGGGACAGACTCGGCTTTTTTACATACGCCCCTACGTCGCCTTTCCGCAAGGAGGAGGGGGGGGAGAGCGCCATGTTACCCTCGATGGGCACCGAACATGGTGTCTCCGGTGAGCTGCAATCGGGTAATCCGAGTGGACGTCCGTGCCCCGTTCGTTGGGGGTCGGCTAGGGGCCCGGAGGCACGCCCAAAAGTACCTGCGGGTGATCTGCCGGACCCGGTCCCCTGGCGACGGGGTCCGAGGGCTCGTTGCCTCCCTCCGATGGGATTCCGTTACAGAGTCGTTCCCGCTGGTCTCGGAAATGTCCTAGGGTACCTCGGGAGCGCAGCCCGAGCCTTGGTTATGTATCGAACGTACCCCTGGTCATCCCTCGCTCGGTGTCTGAGGCGACTGTGAACCCTTCGGAGGGCCAGCCTTCGAACCCCTGATCAGTAATGGGCGCGGAGCCCGAGTAGCCTGAGGCGATCGTGGAACCTTTCGGGGGGCCGACCTTCGAACCCCTGACCAGTAGTGGGTGTCGGGCCCACGCGATCTGAGGCGGCCGTTGAACCCTTCGGGGGGCCAGCCTTCGAACCCCTGATCAGTAAGGAGGCTCGGAGCCTAGTTCCTTCACGGGGAAGGATCCCTTTGGGGGTATCCCCCTTCCCGGTCCCTGTTGCAAGAGATAGAGAAAGAGGAAAAAGGAAAAATGGTACGAAATTGAGCGACGTGGCGTACCTCTTTTGGGTGTGGTCGTTTCGGTGAAGGCGAAGCGTTGCCAGCTGCTCCTGCCAGAAACGTCGCCTGTCCAGCCGCGGAGTTAATGCGCCGGGGCGAGCGGTTGGCGAGGCTGCCGTTGCGCGTGCGCGAGCCGTTCGAGGAACGGGCCACGGACGTGTCGTCTTCACACCGCGAGAGGGGGTTGTCTCGCTGCCTCCGGATGGGACGTGAGCCTGGCTGACGGCGTGACCGCTGCTCTCGCGCGCCTGCCACCGTCATTACTGTCGGCCCACTTTTGGCCGCGTTTGACCGCTGCATCCGGCTGGCGCTGCTGGGTCACGCGCTGGGTCGCCTCGAATCGCGGTATCGGTTCCGCAATCGAGGAGGTGCGGTGGTGGCGCAAGTGGTACAGCGGCTTGCATGCAGCATCCGGCGCGCCGGTTGCGCGACGCGTGGGCTTGGGCCTCCGCGCTGGCCTGTCAGGAGTCGGAGAGGCGCGGCCACTTGGCATGGTTGCATGCCGCCCGCATGGCTGCCTGCCCCTTTCGCCCGTTGGTCTGGGCAAAAGTGGAGGGTCGCTTGTAACCGCTGTGCCGTGCGCGGCGGTCTAGCTTCTTCTGCTCGGAGCCAATCTTGTATGACATGCGGGACCCAGCCCCCGCGCCGCGGGGGAGGGCTTTGGAGGCGTGCTGGAGAAGACTCAGCCCGTGACGGTTGGGGGCGCAAGCAGGGGGAGTTGCCTTTAAAAGGAGGGCGTCCCCCTTCGTAAGGTGACCATGTCTCCTTCCTCCCTTATGCATTGTGTCTCTCCACCTTTCAAGCCCCCGGATGGGGGAAACCGCCGTCTTTTCGCCTCACCGTTGGAGGAAACGCAACTCCGTGGGAGTTGGTACCTTTCAGCCATCGTTCGGCTTCAAGGATTTTCATCATGCAGCCCGGCTGCACCCCTCCACCGGCGGTCACCCAGGATGGCGACCTCCGGCTTGATGGTGGGGGAATGCGAGCCGGACTGCGGCCTCCGCCCCTTCCTCAGCCTCAAGGATTTTCATCACCAGGGCTGAGGAGGGGCGTGTGCCAAGTCGGGGTTGGCCCTTGCGCGGGTGGTGGCCCGCTCCTTCCCTCAGTGATCGGGGGGAAGGGCGGGTGTCGTCCGTGGCGCCAACAGCTGCAGCGTGCCCGGCTCTCTGAGCCGAGCAGTCTCGGAGCCGCCCCCGGTGCCGCCTCCCGCCACGGCAGCTGGAAGAGGTTCTTCCACCAGCGCGACAGCCGAGGTTGGCCACGGACCGACCTCCGACTCTACGGCCTTCTGCCCATCCTTGCCTCTCGAGTTTGGGCAAGGGCGGGGGCCTCCTAGCAGCGGCATCCGCCCTGAGGCCATCATTGCTGCTGTTCGGCCCCCTGGGGCAGAAGTCTTCATCGTCGTCGCTGCCGAGGCGGGCGGCGACATGCCGTTTGTCGGTCTTCTGCTTCCCCGCAGGACCACCCCCATCGAGTGGGGTTGTTCGTACCTACGGGGGGGGGAACCGGAGTTCCGTTTGTAATGGCACTTCGAGTGCCGGGTTTTTTGTTCATTTCGGCTTTCGGGGCCTGAACATGTATGTAACTCCGGCACAGAGCCGTGTTTTTTCCTCATTTTCGAGCACTAAGACTCGTCTGCTGATTATCTGAACCGCTTCGCCAAGCATGAGTCGCCCCGTGTCAAGGTGACGAGTGAGGTATCCGTATCCCGGAGGCGTAGGAGTCCCTCGGCTCGGTCGGCCCTGCTGTCCGAGGCTCCTCTAGCTTAGTTAAAGAGACCCCTCGGCCGCTCTTCGACGAGCCGAGGCCAGGGGTAGCGATATCAGCATGAGCAGAGGCGGAGTTGGCTCGAAAATGAAACCTGGTTGGCCGGAGCCTAGCCGAGTTGTCCGTTGGCAGGATTGACGCCGGAGTAGGTCAGCCGAGGCTTCGGACCAGGCTGGCGCCCTTGGAAGGTGGTTGGCCGAGGCCTCGGAGGTGGCCGGCCGAGCCGCCCGCTCGGGCCGGATCCGGAGAAGTCCCTGACGGCGATCGCTCGGGCGTGGTGATGACGTCGTCCTTTGGAGCGGAGGCCCTCGGACCGCGTCACCGTCCGAGGCTAGGTCGGGCTTCGCCGAAGGTGCCGTCGATGCCGAGGGTGTCGCCGCCCCCTTCCAGCGTCAAGACCCGAGCCTGCAGGGTCAAATCGTCTTGTAGCGTGGGCCTTGTGCGGCCGTCGAGGCCAGAACACACACCCTTGCTGCGTTATAAAGCTGCGTCTCTTTTCCTCTTGTTTCGAGTATCTGGACTTTTTGTCGGTAACAGGGACGTTAGTGCGAGCGAGAGTTGCTTCTCGCGGAAGGTGATGAGTGAGGTATCCGTATCCCGGAGGCGTGGGAGTCCCTCGGCTCGGTCGGCCTCGCCGCTTACGCGTACTTTCACCCGTCCATGAGGCCCTGTCACCGACTCGGTCGAGAAGGCTCGAAGGTTCGCTTCGACAGAAGGGCTTCCGAACGTAGAGACTTGTTCGATCCGTGGAGTCACCTTATCCGAACGCGAGTTACTTATCGCAGAAGGTGATGGGTGAGGTATCCGTATCCCGGAGGCGTAGGAGTCCCTCGGCTCGGTCAGCCTTGACTGCTTACGCGTACCCCGTCGTTTCCAGGACCCACTTTTTGAAGTAGTCAGAAAGCACGAAAGACATTCTGGTAAAAGAGATTTTCTGTTCGAGGAAAATTTTGACGCAGAGGGGGTTTCCCCCCTTTTAGCCCCCGAGGGAGGGTCGGGCTTTGCCGAGGCGAGGCCGACCCTTCCTTGTTGACTAAACTTTGCATGGGTGTGAGGTATATGAACAACTTGGAAACATCTTAAGGGTAGAAGCGACATAGCTGTTGGATGTTCCAAGCGTTGCCGTAGACCTCGCCTTGACTGTTGGCCAGCTTGTACGTTCCGGGCTTCAGAACTTTGGCGATGATGAACGGCCCCTCCCAGGGGGGCGTGAGCTTGTGCCTCCCTCGGGCGTCTTGCCGCAGCCGAAGCACCAGGTCGCCCACCTGGAGGTCTCGGGGTTGGACCCCTCAGGCGTGGTAGCGTCGCAGGGACTGCTGGTACCGCGCTGAGTGTAGTAAGGCCCTGTCCCGAGCTTCGTCCAGCTGGTCCAGCGAGTCTTCTCGGCTAGCTTGGTTGCTTTCTTCGTTGTAGGCCCTCGTCCTCGGGGAGCCGTATTCCAGGTCAGTGGGCAAGACGGCCTCGGCCCCGTAGACCAGGAAGAACGGCGTGAAACCCGTGGCTCGGCTCGGCGTCGTCCTCAGGCTCCAGACCACCGAGGGGAGTTCCTTCATCCACCGCTTGCCGAACTTGTTGAGGTCATTGTAAATCCGAGGCTTGAGCCCTTGTAGAATCATGCCATTGGCGCGCTCTACTTGCCCATTCGACATGGGATGAGCTACGGCGGCCCAGTCCACCCGGATGTTGTGATCGTCGCAAAAA
This sequence comes from Zea luxurians, assembly GCA_029449295.1. Lineage (NCBI taxonomy): Eukaryota > Viridiplantae > Streptophyta > Magnoliopsida > Poales > Poaceae > Zea > Zea luxurians. The sequence goes on along the minus strand of JAOPSE010000005.1, from coordinate 12,576,457 downwards.
TCCAAGAATTTTTTGCCGGTGAACTGGGTGCCATTGTCGGTGATGATGGAGTTCGGGACCCCGAAGCGGTGGATGATGTTGGTGAAGAACGCCACCGCCTGCTCGGACCTGATGCTGTTCAGGGGTCGGACCTCGATCCACTTGGAGAATTTGTCGACGGCGACCAGCAGGTGCGTGTAGCCCCCGGGCGCCTTCTGCAGAGGGCCAACGAGGTCCAGACCCCACACAGCGAAGGGCCAGGTGATGGGTATCGTCTGCAGAGCCTGAGCGGGCAGGTGGGTCTGCTTCGCATAGAATTGGCACCCTTCGCAGGCGCGGACAATTCTAGTGGCGTCAGCCACCGCCGTCGGCCAGTAGAAGCCTTGGCGGAAAGCGTTCCCGATGAGGGTTCGAGGTGCTGCATGATGGCCGCAAGCCCCCAAGTGTATTTCCTGCAGGAGTTCCTGACCTTCGGCGATGGAGATGCATCGCTGGAGGATGCCCGAGGGGCTACGGTGGTAGAGCTCCTTCTCATCGCCCAGCAAGACGAACGACTTGGCGCGTCGCGCTACCCGCCGAGCCTCGACTCGGTCGAGGGGCAGTTCCCCTTGACGGAGATATTGCAGGTACGGGGTCTGCCAATCTTGATCTGGCATGACCCCGCTCTGCTCCTCCTCGATGCGCAGTGCTTCGCCCTCGGGGGCCGAGGGTTCCTCGGGTTGAACCGAGGATGGCTCGGGCTGGGCCGAGGTCACCTCGGACGGGGCCGAGGGCACCTCGGGCTCGGGCGTGTCGCCTATCTTGACGGAGGGTTGGTGCAGATCCCGGGAGAAGACGTCCGGGGGAACCGTCATTCGCCCCGAGGCTATCTTCGCCAGCTCGTCCGCAGTCTCGTTGTAGCGCCGGGCGATGTGGTTAAGCTTGAGCCCGTAGAACTTGTCTTCCAGGCGTCGAACCTCCTCACAGTAGGCCTCCATCTTCGGGTCGCGGCAGTGGGAGTTCTTCATGACTTGGTCGATGACGAGCTGCGAGTCGCCGCGTGCATCGAGGCGTCGGACCCCTAGCTCGATGGCGATTCGCAATCCGTTGATCAGAGCCTCGTACTCAGCCACATTGTTGGACGCCGGGAAATGGAGGCGGAGCACGTTGCGCAGGTGTTTCCCGAGGGGCGAGACGAAGAGCAGGCCCGCGCCGGCTCCCGTCTTCATCAGCGACCCGTCGAAAAACATGGTCCAGAGCTCCGGTTGGATCGGAGCCGTCGGCAACTGGGTATCGACCCATTCGGCTACGAAATCCGCCAGTACCTGGGACTTGATGGCCTTCCGAGGGGCGAACGAGATTGTCTCGCCCATGATTTCCACCGCCCACTTTGCGATCCGTCCCGAGGCTTCTCGGCATTGGATGATCTCCCCCAGGGGGAAGGATGACACCACAGTCACCGGATGAGAATCGAAGTAATGCCGCAGCTTTCGCCTCGTCAGGATCACTGCATACAGCAGCTTCTGGACTTGTGGGTAGCGGATCTTGGTCTCCGACAGCACCTCGCTGACGAAGTAAACTGGCCTCTGAATGGGCAAAGCATGCCCCTCTTCCTGCCTTTCGACCACGATCGCGGCGCTGACCACCTGAGTGGTTGCGGCGACGTAGACCAAAAGGGCTTCTCCATCAGCTGGGGGTACCAAGACGGGCGCCTGGGTGAGGAGCGCCTTCAGGTTCCCGAGAGCTTCCTCGGCCTCGGGAGTCCAAGTGAAGCACTCGACCTTCCTTAAGAGACGGTACAGGGGCAGGCCTCTTTCACCGAGGCGCGAGATGAAACGGCTCAAGGCCGCGAGACATCCCATGACCCTTTGTACGCCTTTTAAGTCCTTGATGGGCCCCATGTTTGTGATGGCTACGATCTTCTCCGGGTTGGCTTCGATGCCCCGCTCGGAGACGATGAATCCCAAGAGCATGCCTCGGGGCACCCCGAAGACGCACTTCTCGGGATTGAGCTTGACGCCCTTCGCCTTGAGACACCGGAATGTCAGTTCGAGGTCGAAGAGAAGATCGGAGGCTTTCCTCGTCTTGACTACGATGTCATCGACGTAAGCCTCGACCGTGCGACCGATGTGTTCGCCGAACACATGGTTCATGCACCGCTGGTACGTTGCACCCGCGTTCCTCAAACCGAACGGCATGGTGACATAACAGTACATGCCGAAGGGCGTGATGAAAGAAGTCGTGAGCTGGTCGGACTCTTTCATCTTGATTTGATGATACCCTGAGTAGGCATCGAGGAAAGACAGGGTTTCGCACCCTGCAGTGGAGTCCACGATCTGATCGATGCGAGGTAGAGGGTAGGGGACCTTCGGACATGCTTTGTTGAGACCAGTGTAGTCTACACACATCCACCATTTCCCCCCTTTCTTCCTCACAAGTACAGGGTTGGCAAGCCATTCGGGATGGAATACCTCTTTGATGAACCCCGCTGCCATCAGCTTGTGGATCTCCTCGCCTATCACCCTGCGCCTTTCCTCGTCGAATCGGCGCAGAGGCTGTCTGACCGGTCGGGCTCCGGCCCGAATATCCAGCGAGTGCTCGGCGACATCCCTCGGTATGCCGGGCATGTCCGAGGGACTCCACGCAAAGATGTCGGCGTTTACGCGGAGAAAGTCGACGAGCACTGCTTCCTATTTGGGGTCGAGCCCGGAACCGATCCGGATCTGCTTGGAGGTGTCACCACTGGGGTCGAGAGGGACGACCTTAACCATCTCCGCTGGCTCAAAGTTGCCGGCGTGTCGCTTCACGTCCGGCACCTCTCGGGAGAGGCTTTCCAGGTCGGCGATGAGGGCCTCGGACTCAGCGAGGGCCTCGGCGTACTCCACGCACTCCACATCGCATTCGAATGCGTGTTTGTACATGGGGCCGACGGTGATGACCCCATTGGGGCCCGGCATCTTGAGCTTCAGGTAGGTGTAGTTGGGGATGGCCATGAACTTCGCGTAGCATGGCCTTCCCAACACCGCGTGTTAGGTTCCTCGGAACCCGACCACCTCGAACGTCAAAGTCTCCCTTCGGAAGTTGGAGGGTGTTCCGAAGCAGACAGGAAGGTCGATCTGCCCGAGGGGCTGGACGCGCTTCCCAGGGATGATCCCGTGGAAGGGCGCAGCGCCTGCTCGGACGGATGACAGATCGACGCGCAGGAGCCTGAGGGTCTCGGCGTAGATGATATTGAGGCAGCTGCCCCCATCCATCAGGACCTTGGTGAGCCTGACGTCGCCGATGACGGGGTCGACGACGAGCGGGTACTTCCCCGGGCTCGGCACGTGGTCGGGGTGGTCGTCTTGGTCGAAGGTGATGGGCTTGTCGGACCAGTCTAGGTAGACTGGTGCCGCTACCTTCACCGAGCAGACCTCCCGACGCTCTTGCTTACGATGCCGAGCCGAGGCATTCGCCGCATGCCCTCCGTAGATCATGAAGCAGTCGCGGACCTCGGGGAACTCTCCTGCTTGGTGATCTTCCTTCTTGTCGTCGTCGCGGGCCCTGCCACCCTCTGCGGGTGGCCCGGCCCAGTGGAAGTGGCGCCGAAGCATGACGCACTCCTCGAGGGTGTGCTTGACGGGCCCCTGATGGTAGGGGCACGTCTCCTTGAGTGCCTTGTCGAAGAGGTTGGCGCCTCCGGGGGGCTTCCGAGGGTTCTTGTGCTCGGCGGCGGCAACAAGGTCCGTGCCGGCGGCGTCGCGTTTCGCTTGCGACTTCCTCCTGCCTTTCTTCTTGGCGCCGAGCGGAGTAGACGCCTCGGGAGCATCTTCCGACGGGCGGCCCTGGGGCTGCTTGTCCTTTCGGAAGATGGCCTCGACCGCCTCCTGACCAGAGGCGAACTTGGTGGCGATGTCCATCAGCTCGCTCGCCCTGGTGGGGGTCTTGCGACCCAACTTGCTCACCAGGTCACGGCAGGTGGTGCCGGCGAGGAATGCGCCGATGACATCGGAGTCGATGATGTTGGGCAGCTCGGTGCGCTGCTTCGAGAATCGCCGGATGTAGTCCCGAAGGGACTCTCCCGGCTGTTGCCGGCAGCTTCGAAGGTCCCAGGAATTCCCAGGGCGCACGTACGTGCCCTGGAAGTTGCCGGCGAAGGCTTGGACCAGATCCTCCCAGTTGGAAATCTGCCCCGGGGGCAGGTGCTCCAACCAAGCGCGTGTAGTGTCGGAGAGGAACAGGGGGAGGTTGCGGATGATGAGGTTGTCGTCGTCCGTTCCTCCCAGTTGGTAGGCCAGGCGGTAGTCCGCGAGCCACAATTCCGGTCTCGTTTCCCCCGAGTACTTTGTGATAGTAGTCGGGGGTCGGAATCGGGTCGGGAACGGCGCCCGCCGAATGGCTCGGCTGAAGACCTGCGGACCGGGTGGTTCGGGCGAGGGACTCCGATCCTCCCCGCTGTCGTAGCGTCCCCCACGCCTGGGGTGATAGCCTCGGCGCACCCTTTCGTCGAGGCAAGCCCGACGGTCGCGATGAGGGTGCTCGTCGCCGAGGTGGCCCGGGGCCGCAGGCGCGGTGTTGCGCGTGCGCCCGGTATAGACCGAGGCTTCCCGCGTGAGTCGGGAAGTCGCGGCACGAGGTTCCGAGGGGTACCCCTGCCTTCGGGAGGCAGAGCTCTCAGCCCGCCAGGCCGCAGCGCCTTCCAGGAGATGCTTGAGCTCTCCCTGGATTCGCCGACCCTCGGTGGTTGATGACTCCGGCATCGCGCAGAGGAGCATCGCTGCGGCTGCCAGGTCCTGACCGGTTCCGCCGGATGCGGGTGGCGGTCTGCCCCTGGCATCGTTGGCGATGCGGTGCTGGAGACCCTGGGGCTGATGACGTATTTCTCCGGCCGGGGGCTGGCCCGCCCATACCTGCCCGACGTCCCGGCGGATTGCCTCGAGCGCTCCTGCTCCCTCATCGAGCCCGGCCTGCGCCCCGCGGACTTGCTCGAGCTGTGGGTCGTGACCCCCCGCCGGAACGGGGACCACAGCTAGCTCCCGCGGGATGTCGGCGTGAGGCGCTGGCCTAGGGGGATCACCATCCTCCGGCATGCCGAGACAGCTGCCTCCGGAGGGATCCCCTAGCTCGATGTGGAAACATTCGCGGCTCGGGCCGCAGTCCTTGTCGTCAAGGCTGCGGCTGCCGTCGGAACATTCGGAGAGGCAGTAGTTACATGCGGTCATGAAGTCCCGCATGGCACTAGGGTTGCCAGATCCGGAGAAATCCCAGCAGATGCTGGGGTCGTCATCTTCCTCGGACCCAGAGGGCCCGTAGGTCGAGACGCCCGTCAATCGGCCCCAAGGCGACCGCACATAAAACCCCAGAGGGGTTGCACTCGCCTCAACGTGAGTGCCCGCCAGGACGAGGTCGCTAGGCGGGTTGAGGTCGAGTCGAAATGACGAAGGATGGGAAACAGTCGGTACCTTTTTGTCGACGAGGAGCGACGAAGTCACGTCGGGGGCTGATCGCGTCGTCGTCTTGGGTACGAGGGCGACGTCCTGCAGGCCCTTCGTGAGCGTGCTGGCGTCGTCCGCCCGCCCGGGGTCGACGTGTTGCGGGGGGATGGCGCTCGCCTTCGCCTCGAACGCGAGGGTGACGCCTAGCGTGTCCTCCGCTGGGGCACTGGGGATGTCGATTTGCTCGACAGCCGTCGGAGCGCAGCCTCCCGCTCGGCCCTGGTTGCCCCGCCTCCTCCTCCTCCGATGGCGAGGGAGAGGATGGGGCGAGCTCGAAAGTTGTCCTTCCCCCACGCGGGAAAGACGTCGTCGATTCCGCCGCCGGCGGGCGGGCTGTCGACCGCCATTGTCGCCGCCGTACGACGGTGGAAGGAGTACCATGTCGTAGCCGCTGTCAAGAGACATGAACTCGAGGCTCCCGAAACGGAGCACCATCCCGGGTTGGAGAGGTCGTTGGAGACTGCCCATCTGGAGCTTGACGGGAAACTGCTCGTCAACACGCAGCGTGCCCCTACCTGGCGCGCCAACTGTCGGCGTTTCGAGACCGGGGGGTCCCCGAGCCGACGAGTGAGTGTGCCGCGTGCCCCAGCCCAGATGGGTCGAGCGCGTGGGCGAGCGCGAAGGGGGGAGAGAGCGAGAGCGAGGTGGTCGGAGCTGGGTCGTGACGAGGGAGACGGAGATCCCGCGGCCTTCGTGTTCGTCCCGCGCCCAGGTCGGGTGCGCTTGCAGTAGGGGGTTACAAGCGTCCGCGCGGGTGAGGGGAGCAAGCAGCCCCAAGAGAGCGCCTGCCCCTGCCCTCGTTCCCGCGAGGCCAACCCCCTCTAAGAAGGCCCTGGTCCTTCCTTTTATAAGCGTAAGGAGAGGTCCCAGGTGTACAAAATGGGGGTGTAGCAAGGTGCTACGTGTCTAGCGGGGGAGAGCTAGTGCCCTAAGTACATGCCAAGGTGGCAGCCGGAGAGATCTTGGCACCCAGCTGGAGTAGCGTCGTGGCTATCGGAGGAGTAACGGAGCCTGGTGGAGGGACAGCTGTTGGAACAGCTGTGCTCTTGCTGACGTCTCCCTGCTTCCGTAAGGGAGCTGAGAGCCACCGTCGTCATGGGATAGCGGGGCGCCATCATTGCCTATCTGGCGGAGCTGGCCAGATGGGACGCCGGTCTTGTTCTCTGCGACCCAAGTCGGCTCGGGGCAGGGTGATGATGACGCTTCCTGTTGACGTGGCGGACTTGTGTCCTAGGTCGGGCGACGTGGAGGCTCCTCCGAAGTCGAGGTCGAGTCTGTCCTGCATGGCCGAGGCCGAGCCCGAGCTCCTGGGTCGGGCGAGGCGGAGGTCGTTCGGCAGAGGCCAAGGCGGAGTCCGAGCCCTGGGTCGGGCGAGGCGGAGTTCGTTCGGCAGAGGCCAGGGCGGAGTCCGAGCCCTGGGTCGGGCGAGGCGGAGTTCGTCGTCTTCCGGGGCCTTAGCCCGAGTCCGAGCCCTGGGTCAGGCGGAGCGGAGTTCGCCGTCTTCCGGGGCCTTAGCCCGAGTCCGAGCCCTGGGTCGGGCGGAGCGGAGTTCGCGGTCTTCCAGGGCCTTAGCCCGAGTCCGAGCCCTGGGTCGGGCGAAGCGGAGTTCGCCGTCTTCCGGGGCCTTAGCCCGAGTCCGAGCCCTGGGTCGGGCGGAGCTTCCTATGGCGCTTTTGGCCAAGCCTGGCCGCCCGGCAGTCCCATTCTTTGGGTCAAATGCCCCAGTAACTCAGTCGGTCGGCGCGGTGATTTAGTCAGGGTTGCTTCTCAACGAAGGCAAGGCCTCGGGCGAGCCGGAGATGCGTCTGCCGTAAAAAGGGGGCCTCGGGCGAGACGGAAACACCTCAGGGTCGGCTGCCCTTGCCCGAGGCTAGGCTCGGGCGTGGCGTGATCGAGTCGCTCGTATGGACTGATCCCTGACTTAATCAAACCCATCAGGCCTCTGCAGCTTTATGCTGATGGGGGTTACCAGCTGAGAATTAGGCGTCTTGAGGGTACCCCTAATTATGGTCCCCGACAGTTATATTAATATGTTGATTTCAACTAAAATCTAATAATTTCTTAATAGATAGGATACACAAGCGATTTAGATATTTAATCTATTGAGTTTGCAGTTTTTGGAAACTCTATCCTTTTTATAATGCTTTACAGATAGATCGGATAGTGATATCCTTCACATGATAATTTAGTATATTAATTCTATAGCTAAATGAAGTGCTACGGTTCATTATTTTAAGTATTGGGCGTTTTATAAGAGTAAGTCTGAGTTTTAGATGTTAAGCTCTAGTCAAGAGATAGAGTGTGTATGAATGGTTTGTTGTGCTTGCTGTTAGAATTGGATCTGGTTAAGTTAGAATGTCATAGCCATAATTCTTGATGTGAGATTGACACCTAATGTTTTCGTATATTAGAGTTGGCAATGTCTTGCAATGTGTGTCTAATTCTCTTCGGTACAACAATATTTAGTCTTGTGCTATTCTTGTTCATATCCATTCATGTGCATTATGCATATCATTTAGGTACGTTAATTGACCACGTAATGCGGAAGTTGAGCCATGTCGACCCCAAGTTGATGTAACACGTGAGCTTCTCCACAAGATGATGCTGATGGACGAACCTGAAGCTAGATGAATTAAGCAAGTATCGGAACAAAAGCTGATCGCCAAGTGGACGTCGTCTAACAAACACTAACCTAGTGTTATTCCAGGCAAGCCCCGGTGCATTTGCCCCTTCCTTGTTATTTAAATGCTTTATCACCTTATATGATGCATTAGGTGATAGGAGTTGTGTGATAAACAATTGATGCATTACCTTTCCTTGGAATTCTATTACTATTCTTTGGTGCCTGTTTTATAAAAAGAACTGATAATGCTTAGCCCTGCTTAGAAACTGAAAAATCATTTGTTTTAAAAAAAATGAATGATGTGGAACACTATTATGGGCTTTTCGTTTCAAAAATCAAAGCAAACTTATGGTGATGATTCCACTTCGGCCGAAGTGGGTTCATCATTCCAAAAAGAGTACCCCTGCTGGGTACCAAAAATGGGAAAATGGTTTGAATAAATCTAGACCAGACGGTGAGTAGACAAGGTCGCCCGTCTGTGTCGATTAAGGACCGTTCTAATTGTTGGTGTGATGATCTAGGACCCTTTAACTAGCTACATACCTCATCATGGTTAAGCCTGAACCCGGCTATTCCATACGTGAAAAGACAACCGCGCACTGGGCGTGGGAGATGGTGGGAGTGGCAGTTATCCTCCTAGCAAGAGGCTGGATGGTAGGGTAATGTGCTCCCGGGTAGCGCGGACCAGTTCATGTAGTGGAGGATCTGTGGGAATGGTTGACATATGCAAGGGTTAAGTGCTACATATGTCGTGTGGTTGGAGATGCCCAGCTAGGTATTAATCGATTCGGATCTCCGTACTTCTCAGATATGAAGACTGGATCACTGCCCTGCATCATAGTTTAATGAGTGAAACATGATTGTGGTTTGATTAAAAGGAAGCTAGTGTAGGACAAGTGAATGCACTAGATTAGGCAAATCTAGATTTAGGAAAAGTAATTAACTTGTGAAGTAAATGTTTGGCATAAGAATTCACTACTAGTAAGCTCTTCTACAAAATGAGTCATTGAAATTTGAAAAGCCTTACCTTGATTCCCAACAAGCCAGCATATCCTTGAGAGTCTTTTCTTTAGTCGGGTAAGTCTTGCTGAGTAATTACATACTCAGGGTTTTATTCTATGTTGTTTTTTAGGTTATAGTTTTGTTCTGTTGTGGATGGTGCTAAGTGCGAGTGGGCTCGGCCTTCTCATATGTCTAAGTATATCCCATCTATACCTTCTTTGAGGATTGTCACTTAAGCTAGCACATATTTCAAACTTATAAATATTTTATACATTCAAATTATAATTATTTTGAATCACTCTTCTATAAGCAACTCCGATGATATACATTGTAATCCTGTTATAACTTGTAACTGTTGTAACTTCTAATCATTGTGTAATGAAGAATTTGTTTCCACTGCAAATGTGTGTATGTGAGTTGTGTTTACTTAATCTCGTGATTCTGGTTGTAAGTGGTTTATCCGGGGTCCCTGGGACACTCAGACGGATCATGTTAAGTTATCTGGTGCACATGCATAGCCGTCTGAGGTCTTTGAGACAAGGGCAGGTGCATGTGGGCCCAATAACTTGGGAGGTTCTGCCACAGCTGGTATCAGAGCAAGATTAAGTAAAATACGGTCACATACATATTTTCAAAACAAAGTTTTGGTTTTGGAAAACCTAGTTTCAACTAAACACATTGTTTGGTTTTGAAAAACAGATTGAGAAAAACAACAGTGCTAGTGACATCCTCTGTTAAGCCCTAAATTAAGGACTATCAGGTGGCTTAGATCAAAACACTAACCCACAACCGGGGGGATATTGCATACATGTGTAATGTTATTTTTGAGGCCATTCAGTTTTGAATGGATCGACGCTCAAGGTAAGGTGAGATGTAAGAGCATGACCGAACAAACGTCGGTCTAGGAAAGAGTATAAAAAGCGCTTGTGTCACACCCATTTCTAAGGGCAGAGCCGGGTGCATCGCATATGTGTGCCAAGATCTATTTCCACACATATGTTGATGTCACAAGTGTAACATATCAAAAGAACATTGCATAAAAGCATAAATAAGATTATATTAACATATTACACTTCGAACAGACATAATGTCTTAACCTTTATTCATCAATGTACAGCGAAACATGGACATCCATCCACAGGAAGATGACCGAGGGTATCACTAGACTAGCATCCATGGAGTTCAGCATCATATCTTCATCTGCAACTTCTGATCAAAATTATGCAAGGGTGAGCTCACTTATGGTCTGGGCTTAGCAAGTAGGGTGAAAATGCAAGGTAACAAGGTAAGGCTAAAGTTTGAGCAGTAAGCATTTTAGTTGGTCAACATTTTATTAACAACACCTGTCTAACTAATAAGTGTGAATCCCAAGTATTCCCATTTAACAAAGGTATAAGAGTACATCAAAAACACTTAAGTGAAACCACTTAAGCAAACCATTGGCAGATCATCGGATCTCGATTTATTTCCATCTTCAAGTTCAATTATCATGTGAGGAGTCCAGGCTGCTCATAACCGTGAGCACGGCTGATATATCAGTTTTACACTCTGCAGAGGTGGTACAAGTTTACCAACAAGCCGTGTATCCCCTCTAGCCAGGGTCGACCAAAACCCGTAAACACTTCCAAGGTGAGTGGCTAGGGATCCACTACGAGGCTTTCACAGAATACTCTTAATACTAAGGAACCCGCTAAGGTTTCTAAGTCGATGGTGGAGGCCCCCTGGGTGAGGTACCTTAGCCAAGAATACGTCCCCATGTTAACGTGGGCTGGCACCACCACCGCTCCCCCTCTTTCCCATATTTCAGGTAAGGTTGCTAGGCACTAAGCATATAAAGCTAATTACCAAAGCCAGAGCCATGATAGCACTCGTGGTTGCACTGTTTTCCCGGGTGGTCATTCCATGTTCCAATTATCATAATATGATCTTGTTTAATCATCGGATTAACAACAATAATGTAGCTTACCATTTGAAACATTGATATCATCAGTTGGAGTAACATCATAAAGTTAAAGTTGTAGCAATAGCATAGCTACTTGATTAGAACAAAACCTAGGTTAACAAGGAGTAAGGTTGGAAAGGTTAGGTGTATCTGAATAGGTAACCCATCAAATTATGCATATATATCCAAGAATAAACTTTATTAAATATATTGTTTGGGATCAAACATAGTATGCAGAGGGAGAAGTCCACTTGTCTTGCTTATAGAAAACTCGAGTTTCTTCCACGGATCGGAATAGATCTTGATTCTTAACTATTAGATCAACCACTGAATATCACGCAAACAAACAAGAACAAACAAACACCACTCAATAACATACAACGTTCACCATACTCAAAGCTAAAAGAAAGCTTAACGAAAAGAGCATTTGTTTTTAAAAAATGTCGCAAGTAATGGTTATAATAAGAAGGTATTCTTTTAAAAAATGTGTGATCTATACTTTATAAAACAAGACATGAGCTTAACAGTATATTAATTAAAATATACAAATATTAAGTTCACCAATTTAATCTTTTATAAATCGTCATATGTGATATGTCTAAGATTAAGGGTTTATAGGACGATAAAACATGTTATAACGATATTAAACATTTTTAACCTTTTAGAAAAGATATAAGTTATATATCCAAGGTTAATGTGTTACGAAATACATTATTAATTTTAAAAGCGTTATGGAACTTATTATAATCCATTGTTAAACCTTCACTTACGATAAACTAAGATATAAGTCTAAATAGGTTTTATATGAAAAGATCATTATTATTAAATACCTATTTTATGAAAAACTAGGTTACAGGCCCTTAAGTGGATTTTCATGCAAAAGATAATGAACAAATAACTATCTTTTATTTTTATTAGAAAACATATAGCCTATATTATTATATTCGAAGTTAATATATAAAGTAACATTTTAAGTCTAAAAGAACTTAAACTCCTATTACATTATTTATCCTTTAGGAAAAGCGAAGTAATTCGTATATAATGTGGACTAAATTTTATAAAATTATTAATCATGCCATAAATCTAGTTAAGAACAATTTGACTATATGTTTGATTAATAAATTATGATAAAGGATAATTAATCTATTAATTATCTTTAATTCTATTATAGGAACAAATGAGGAAATTATGTATAAACTATCATTTTAGTTTATAAAAGCAATGACCATTGTTATCTTTTAATTAAGAAAATATAAATAATCTGTTAATTGGACATATATTTATCTTCTATTTTTATTAAGAAACATAGGTCTACATATTCTTTAATGTTTCTATTTAATACGGCTATACTTAAACATCTATAACGAACCTTGTTAAATATAATATCTATTAAAAAGGTCATTTTAAACTAGAAACAGGTTATCTAATTCTTTAGTAAGAAACCTATGTTTATCAACATACTATCAATTTCTTTACTAGAAAAGTATGAGCGCCTAATTAAGTCAATTTAACATTATTATAAATTCTACTCTTTCAGTTTTCTCCTTTCTTTTCTAAATAGAATTTATACGTATAACTAAAAATTATTTATTTATAATTCTTCTGACATTAATCTACTAAGAATTAATTGTAAATTACTAAACGAGACTTTTAATAACATATTCATGGTTATTACTACATACTTAAATATTTTACTAATTCTACGTAATTTAGTGCCATACTTATGAATACATTTATCGTGACTAGTGAAATATATTTTTATCTGTCTAAACATATGTGGCCTATGTGTAATGACTTAACCAACTCTATAGAAATAAACTAATTATTTATACTATGAATAGTGATCTTCATTTTAGTTTTATCTTTCCTTTCTAAAAGGAAAATGTCATTAATAATCAGAGATCGAAACATCTAATAATACATTAAACCACTGTTTATAATATAATATTTGTAGTGTTATGGATTCTATACCACTTACTAATATATGTTAAGAGAAGCTTTTATTATCTATTTAGTGGGTTTAAATGAACTTATGTATATAAACTTTTGGATAAATTTTCAAATTCGTCATAAACAAAATTAACTAAGATATTACTTATCTAGTGTTTTCCTCACTAAAGAAGTCATAAACCAATATCACGTCTACTACAATTCACTAATTCATCGCACATATACTTAAAATCAATCATTTACACATATGAATTCCAAATCATAATATTCCAAAACACAAGTAATTACTAAATTAATGAATTAATTCAAACTGTGATTTTGGAGTTAATAAAATATTTGGGTTGCCTTCAACCTTGCGACGAACGGCGGACGGGGCTTGGGCACGTGTTTAGGCGAAGGCTCGGCACGGCAGGTGGCATCACTTTCGGCGAGCTGGGCATGAGCGTGGTGAGGATGTGGTGTAGGCAGACGGTCCAGCGAGTTCCACGGGCGGTCCGAGCACGGCGAGGCGATGTATTGTCCAGCCGGGGTGCTGCGCGTTTTACGTCGATGGCGGTCGGTGAGCGTCATATTTACAAAAGTCAGGGACCAAAACAGAAATCGATCATCTTCTACCTCCGGTTCTTGGCTTCCACGGCAAAGGAGACAACGGATTATAGACTAGGCTGGTTTCACTGCAGCGGACAGCGTTCTGGGCAGGGATCCGTCGAAGGGGATGCCAGTGACTTGTGGTCGTCTTCGTCGGTGACAGGGAAGGAGCAGGGACTCCAGTCACGGCGAGCGGCACGATGGCACGAACACACACACGAAAACAAGTGAGCAACGAAGAGGAGCGTGTGAGAGCGAGGCAGGGAGGCGGGATGGAATGGAGAGGTCCGGCATTTTTATAGAGCGAGAGGGAAGAGAAACGGCGGCCGGTGTCTTCAATCGCCCATTAATGGCGCCGGTAATGGGACAGTTAGTGGGGAGGGAGAAGGGGAAACGACAGCCGTTAATGGCTCGGCATCAAGGGGTGAACGACGTCCTGGCGCGTGGGGTGCATGGCGCGACGGCTTAGGGTTAGGGGGCGCTCGGTTCCTGATGGGCCTAATGGGCCAAGGGGTTAGTTAGTTTAGGTTTTAGTTTTTTTCTTTTTTTTCTATTTCCTTTTGTAAATTCGAATTATATTTTAAAATAACCCTAAATTTCATAATAATCACAACAAAACTATTTATAAATAAAATATTTTTTTTGGACTAATAATTATAATATTACTTATTTGGATTTTTAAGTGCTATTCGATATCCAAAATCAATTATGAGAAATCAAAAATCATTCCAAAGGCAAATAAATAACAAACAATTAAAAGAAAATTAATTACCATAAATATCATTAATAATCAAATGTATTATTTTTATTTAATGATTTTATAGTGTTACAAATCTACCCATCTTAAAAAGAATCTTGTCCTCGAGATTAGGGAAGGATAGCAAGAAAACGATGGTTACTCGTAGGTTCTTGGTTCACATTGAACCCTTCTAAACTTAAGGAACTTATGTTTCTTCGTTCCGCAATGACTACAAATCAAGCGATCTTCATCATCATACTTATAACTGGTTGGTCTTCTGGGTTATTGTTTGGGTCTTGCTTCACCGTCTTCATCTTTAGTTGGTCTAGACGCTTCTTGGGGCATTCGCGAATAATATGTTATTCATTTTTGCAGTAGTAGCAAGAACCTCTTGCTTTGAGTTCTTTGCTAGTCAACTTTGCTTGACCAACATGTGATGAGGGATGATTGGGTGTCTGTATCTCATATAGCTGAGTCTGGATTGATTCTTCTGTTTGGGTATCCATGTGTTTCAGGGCTTTTGCTTGTGGTTGAGGTGGACTACTCATGTATCCAAACATTTTCCTATTCATTTTGTTGTTCTTCACGATGTTGATAGAAGTTTCTGTGCATTTTTGTTCATATTTCATGTTTGGAGACTAAGATAGCTTAATCTCGGAGGTGTTCGATAGTGAACTCTTCTTAGGACAGTTACGAAGGTAATGATCTTCACGTCCACATAGATAACAAGCTTTTCTTGAAGTTATTTCTTGACTATTTCCATGCTTCCATTTTTGTTTCTTGGACCTGATGCGATGACGGGGCTGAAACTGTGTGTAGGTGACAGTCCATCCATCAATGTAACACTCATGTGCTTCTTTTTGTAGCTGGGCATGCTTGTGATGTTTCCTTTTCGGAAAACCTGGCAATTCATCGTCTGACAGTGCATTAGGTATTCGAGAATCTGCAATTAGTTTTTCTTGGGGAGACCATTGATTTTTTATGCCAGAAAACAAAATCTGGTTCTTCTGTTTTGTAGTTTTACTTTCGTTTGTACTGATCTGGCGACAAGGAATTCCATAGTACTAGCAACAACAACATGTTCCAAGATCATTTATCTGTTGTTGTGCATCCTTTTGTGTCCGTTCATCAGCTGTTTCATTTCTAGTGACGTTTCGACTTGCCAACACTTGCTGGTATGAGGAGGTGAGTTGAGATGCTTTCTGTATTATTAAAGCTTGTGCATGTAACAGCTTTTCTAAGTCAACTATCGAGGGTGATGTTGTGGTTGATGTCATATGGGTATCGGTAGTCTGCTTAGGTGCTATAAATTCTGCTAAATCAACTTGTTGGAGTCTAGCTACCACTTGAGATGTTGGTTGCAGAAACTATGCATGCGCCTTCTTGAACTGTTCCATCTGAGAATTAGTTGGAGGAGTTGCCAACACAATGTATTCTTTGCACTTAGTGACATCACATGTAGTTGACATTCCAATGTCTGACATCTGTATGGATATAGTAAGGAAAGAAGGGACGAAAAGATTGAGCTAAGGCAGATTATAAAGAGTAGAGAGAACCCAACTATCTAAGGTTTAAGCTAGCTAACTATTGTCATTGTGGACAAAATTCACACAATACAACAACAATAATTACAAAGAAACAAATCAATCATAGTCACAAAGATAGCTAACATGAACTCAAACATATCAGCACAACATAACTCGATGTTATCCATTCAATCAAAAGGCAATCTTGCCTAGGGAAAACAATTTCTTATAGTTTTTTTAAGGTGGGACAAGGTTAGGAATAAGAAAGAGATTATAAAATATAGGAATCAGATCAGAAATAACAAGGAGATAGACAAGATTCAAAACATTATTGTTAATGACCAAGAGTAAATAAGATAACCACTAACTGGTGAAGCGAGGATAAATTATACAACCAAGGATATGAGAAAGTTTTTTTAAGGATATAAAATACAAAGGCATTATCAAGGAGAGAAGTAGAGAGACAAAGGGTTCAATATATCGAGGTAGATATTGTCCAAGGATGACAATACAATGGCAAGAAAACAAGAGTAGAAGAAATCAAGGGTTATATAGCAATGTTATGAGTCAGAAAACAACCACAATATAACATCGTCTTTACCGATCTAGTCAAAAACTTAGCACTATAGAACTATCCTATCAACCTAATCAAGAAGTCAAATAATAGATCCAAGGGATCAATAACAAAACTTCTTGCGGAGTGGGGATAAGAAAGAGAATGGGGGCATCTTCAATAGCTTTGAAAGGGTTCCTTCAGGCAAATTTCACTTCAAATTCTACAATCCTAGCTTGATCATCTTGTAGTGCTTCTGATAAGAGTCTTCTGATGGACCAAAAAGCAGACTAGAAGAGTTGAAGATAAAAGAGACGAGATTTGATATAAAGTATGTTTTTATGGAGCCAAATATATCATGTTTTGAAAGATGACTGGGCTTTCCATTTCTATCTAATCTAGCGACCTACAGTCACATTGCTTTGATACCACTTTTGTCACACCCGTTTCTAAGGGCAGAGCCGGGTGCATTGCATATGTGTGACAGGATCTATTTCCACACATATGTTGACGTCACAAGTGTAATATATCAAAAGAACAATGCATAAAAGCGTAAATAAGATTATATTAACATATTACACTTCGAATAGACATAATATCTTAACCTTTATTCATCAAAGTACAACGAAACATGGACATCCATCCACAGGGAGATGACCGGGGTATCACTAGACTAGCATCCATGGAGTTCGGCATCATATCTTCATCTGCAACTTCTGATCAAAATTAAGCAAGGGTGAGCTCACTTATGGTCGGGGCTCAGCAAGTGGGGTGAAAATGCAAGGTAACAAGGTAAGGCTAAAGTTTGAGCAGTAAGCATTTTAGTTGGTCAACATTTTATTAACAACACCTATCTTACTAATAAGTGTGAATCCCAAGTATTCCCATTAAACAAAGGTCTAAGAGTATATCAAAAACACTTAAGTGAAACCACTTAAGCAAACCATTGGCAGATCATCGGATCTCGATTTATTTCCATCTTCAAGTTCAATTATCATGTGAGGAGTCCAGGCTGCTCATAACCGTGAGCATGACTGATATATCAGTTTTACACTCTGTAGATGTGGTATAACTTTACCCACAAGCCGTGTATCCCCTCTAGCCTAAGTCGGCCAAAACCCGTAAACACTTTTGAGGTGAGTGGCTAGGGATCCACTATGAGACTTTCACAGAATACTCTTAATACTAAGCAACCCGCTAAGGTTTCTAAGTCGATGGTGGAGGCCCCCTGGGTGAGGTACCTTAGACAAGAATACGTCCCCATGTTAATGTGGGCTGCCACCACCATCGCTCCCGCTCTTGCCCATATTTCAGGTAAGGTTGCTAGGAACTAAGCATATAAAGCTAATTACCAAAGCCAGAGCCATGATAGCACTCGTGGTTGCACTGTTTTCCTAGGTGGTCACTCCATGTTCCAATTATCACAATATGATCTTGTTTAATCATCAGATTAACAACAATAACGTAACTTACCATTTGGAACATTGATATCATCAGTTGGAGTAACATCATAAAGTTAAAGTTGTAGCAATAGCATAGCTACTTGATTAGATCAAAACCCAGGTTAACAAGGAGTAAGGTTGGAAAGGTTAGGTGTATCTGAATAGGTAACCCATCAAATTATGCTTATATATCCAAGAATAAACTTTATTAAATGTATTGTTTGGGATCAAACAGAGTATGTAGAGGGAGAAGTCCACTTGCCATGCTTATAGAAAACTCGAGTTTCTTCCACGAATCGGAATAGATCTTGGTTCTTAACTACTAGATCAACCACTGAATATCACACAAACAAACAAGAAGAAACAAACACCACTCAATAACATACAACATTCACCATACGCAAAGCTAAAAGAAAGCTTAACGAAAAGAGTATTCGTTTTTCAAAAACGTCGCAAGTAATGGTTATAATAAGAAGGTACTCTTTTCAAAAATGTGTGATATATACTTTATAAAACAAGACATGAGCTTAAAAGTATATTAATTAAAATCTACAAATATTAAGTTCACTAATTTAATCTTTTATAAATCGTCATATGGGATATGTCTAAGATTAAGGGTTTATAGGACGATAAAACACGTTATAACGATATTAAACCTTTTTAACCTTTTAGAAAAGATATAAGTTATATATCCAAGGTTACTGTGTTATGAAATACATTATTAATTTTAAAAGCATTATGGAATGTATTATAATCCATTGTTAAACCTTCACTTATGATAAACTAAGATATAAGTCTAAATAGGTTTTATATGAAAAGATCATTATTATTAATTACCTATTTTATGAAAAACTAGGTTACAGGCCCTTAAGTGGATTTTCATGCAAAAGATAATGAACAAATAACTATATTTTATTTTCATTAGAAAACACATAGCCTATATTATTATATTCGAAGTTAATATATAAAGTAACATTTTAAGTCTAAAAGAACTTAAACTCCTATTACATTATTTTATCCTTAAGGAAAAGCTAAGTGATTCATATATAATATGGACTAAATTTTATGAAATCATTAATCATGGCATAAATCTAGTTAAGAACAATTTGACTATATGTTTGATTAATAAATTATGATAAAGGATAATTAATCTATTAATTATCTTTAATTCTATTGTAGGAACAAATGAGGAAATTATGTATAAACTATCATTTTAGTTTATAAAAGCAATGACCCTTGTTATCTTTTAATTAAGAAAATATAAATAATCTATTAATTGAATATATATTTATCTTCTATTTTTTTAAGAAACATATGTCTACATATTCTTTTAAGTTTCTATTTAATACGGCTATACTTAAACATCTATAACGAACCTTGTTAAATATAATATCTACTAAAAAGGTCATTTTAAACTAGAAACAGGTTATCTAATTCTTTAGTAAGAAACATATGTTTATCAACATACTATCAATTTCTTTACTAGAAAAGTATGAGCGCCTAATTAAGTCATTTTAACATTATTATAAATTCTACTGTTTCGGTTTTCTCCTTTCTTTTCTAAATAGAATTTATACGTATAACTAAAAATTGTTTATTTATAATTCTTCTGACATTAATCTACTAAAATTAATTGTAAATTACTAAACGAGACTTTTAATAACATATTCATGGTTATTACTACATACATAAATATTTTACTAATTCTACGTAATTTAGTGCCA
Organism: Zea luxurians; assembly: GCA_029449295.1. Taxonomy (NCBI): domain Eukaryota; kingdom Viridiplantae; phylum Streptophyta; class Magnoliopsida; order Poales; family Poaceae; genus Zea; species Zea luxurians. The sequence goes on along the minus strand of JAOPSE010000005.1, from coordinate 12,556,936 downwards.
TACTTATGAATACATTTATCCTGACTAGTGAAATATATTTTTATCTGACTAAACATATGTGGCCTAGGTGTAATGACTTAACCAACTCTATAAAAATAAACTATTATTTATACTATGAATAGTGATCTTCATTTTAGTTTTATCTTTCCTTTCTAAAAGGAAAATGTCATTAATAATCGGAGATCAAAACATCTAATAATACATTAAACCACTGTTTATACTATAATATTTGTATTGTTATGGATTCTATACCACTTACTAATATATGTTAAGAGAAGCTTTTATTATCTATTTAGTGGGTTTAAATGAACTTAGGTATATAAACTTTTGGATAAATTCTCAAATACGTCATAAACAAAATTAACTAAGATATTACTTATCTAGTGTTTTCCTCACTAAAGAAGTCATAAACCAATATCACGTCTACTACAATTCACTAATTCATCGCACATATACTTAAAATCAATCATTTACACATATGAATTCAAAATCAAAATATTCCAAAACACAAGTAATTACCAAATTCATGAATTAATTCAAACTGTGATTTTGGAGTTAATAAAATATTTGGTTTGCCTTCAACCTTGCGACAAACGGCGAACGGGGCTTCAGCGCGCGTTTAGGCGAAGGTTCGGCACGGCAGGTGGCGTCGCTTTCGGCGAGCTGGGCACGAGCGTGGCGAGGGTGTGGTGCAGGTGGATGGTCCGGCGAGTTCCACGGGCGGTCCGAGCACGGCGAGGTGATGTATGGTCCAGCCGGGGTGCTATGCGTTTGCATCGACGACGGTCGGTGAGCGTCATATTTAAAAAAGTCAGGGAGCAAAACAGAAATTGATCATCTTCTACCTCTGGTTCTTGGCTTCCACGGCAAAGGAGACAACGGATTAGAGACTGGGCCAGTTTCACTGCGGCGGACAACGTTCTGGGTAGGGATCCATCGAAGGGGACGCTAGTGACTTGTGGTCGTCTTCGCCGGCGATGGGGAAGGAGCAGGGACCTCCAGTCACGGCGAGCAGCGCGATGGCGCACACACGAAAGCAAGTGAGTAGTGAAGAGGAGCGTGTGAGAGCGAGGCAGGGAGGCGGGATGGAATGGAGAGAGAGGTCCGACATTTTTATAGAGCGAGAGGGAAGAGAAACGGTGGCCGGTGTCTTCAATCGGCCATTAATGGCGCCGGTAATGGGAGAGTTAGTGGGGAGGGAGAAGGGGAAACGACAGCCGTTAATGGCTCAGCATCAAGGGGCGGACGACCTCCTAGCGCGTGGGGTGCTGGGCGCGGTGGCTTAGGGTTAGGGGGCGGTCGGTTTGTGATGGGCCTAATGAGCCAAGGGGTTAGTTAGGTTAGGTTTTAGTTTTTTTTCTTTTTTTCTATTTCCTTTTGTAAATTCGAATTATATTTTTAAATAGCCCTAAATTTCATAATAATCACAACAAAACTATTTATAAATAAAATATTTATTTTTAGACTAATAATTATTATATTACTTATTTGGATTTTTTAACAAGAAGTGCTATTCGATATCCAAAATCAATTATGAGAAATCAAAAATCATTCTAAAGGCAAATAAATAGCAAACGCTTAAAAGAAAATTAATTACCATAAATATCATTAATAACCAAATGTATTATTTTTATTTAATGATTTTATAGTGTTACAGCTTGATTATATACATGTTCCCCATATGTATATATGAAGGCCGCGATGTGGAGTATTTACTTTCCAGGAATTCAGTACCTCATGGATGTGTACGGGTATACAGACATAGAAATACTGAGAAGTGTAATGTACTTGTAATGACACACATACGCTCAGGTAAGAAGGTGAGTTACCATAATGGGCCGCCCTATGGTTAAAGTGTGGCAGCGGCGCCTATGCGTGGCTCGCCGCTTAATGAAGAGCTAGCCTCTATATAGCAATATATGGAGTGTAAACTGTGATAAACTGTCATGTGTAGATCTTGCATCATGGGAAGTTGGGTTGTGATGGATTTTTCTTCAGGTACACTAACTTCAAAAACGTATGTGTAGCTAACAACTAGCAAAATACCGAGAGAGTCGTAAGTATGCCACCGATATAGAATGTTATTGCCACATTAGATTGGTAAAAATTTGTGAGGACGCATAGGACGAGCATGCATCCTGATTGTTGCATCATGTTTCTCACCTATACATCCAAAATGCTTCTCTCATCTTTATTCCAGTAACCAGTGATTGTAAATAATGTGGTGTCTTAGAGATACGTGTTTAGATGGGTTCTAGCTTTTCTTGATTTGACTAGTAGTGCAAATGGTGTTTGCTCTTGTGCTTGATGTGTTGATAGATTGTTGGTGATGCGTTTGCCTAAACCCAGAACTAGGCCATGTTCTTATTTAGTGAACTATGACCCAAAATTTGAATTCTCCGTAATCTCTTCATGACCAAACTCGTGCAAATAAATGCTTAGATAATTTCTTTGTTAGACATAAAATGCAAGGAGACTTAAAATAAGGATCTTGAGTACATGTTCTCGTTGTTTAATACGTGAATCTTTTGTGGTCATGTTTTCCTCCTAAGCTTCGCCTTGTTTCGGTTGATGCAAGTTGTTATTCCTAATCTATTTTGCCTCTTTTTGAGGATCATACCGTTGCTTTATCAATCTGACCTAGAAAAGACAGGTCTGATCGTTTTCTTGAGCTTGATGCCTTTGGTTTCCTCATATTCATCGAAGGCATACCAACTTAATCTTATGATTGTTTTCCCTCGGTATCTGATAGATACTAATCATTGACCTTGTAATCTCTACGATGGGCATAGAAATATTCTTGGGCTGAACTAACTGTCTCCCATCGTACTCTTTTCATCAACCAATTTAGGTTTTGGCCATGTCTTGTTCATCTCATTGGGCCATGATCTATTTGACTCTCTACTAGTAATCATTCTGACAGGTAGTGTCTCTTTGTATATTGTCATCCTTGTTCAATCTATTGGTGTGGCACGAGATTTCTTATCGGTTACGTATGGTAATGGTGTTATGACTAAACCGATGGTGCCGCGATGAAATCAAGGGACTCCTGTGAATGTACACACATGGTCATGCTGCTCGGCACGTGCTGGTATCACGGTTAGTAGTTATAATCTATTATGAGACTATATCGATATGTTATCTCTGCACAAATTGTTCTTACCACGTGAGATTCATTATTGGTATTGTTCGATAATGGTGTCATGGTTAATGACTTATGGTGCCACAGCGAAACTGAGAGCTCCCTGTGAATGTGCACATAGGATTGTGCTAATCGTCGCTTGTTGGTATCGAGGTCTCTAGTCATGATCCATTGTTGAACTACACCGATGTGTGATCTTCCGTGAACTCCTCCCTTGAAACAATTTCTATGTTGTTTGTCTAGTGATCAAGAAACATATATCATCTCTGTTGGATCAAAGGGGCATACCACTTTCATGTGTGGTCTCTTTTATTTTGATCTTGGTAGTGACAACTCATACAAGTTCCCTTTACGTCCTTTGTGTAAAGGTGAAGCCTTAAAGCTTTTTAGTGTTGAGAGATAGCTAATTAGTTCTCAAATGGAGATTGACTTTTCCTGCTGCTAAGATTGCAGGAGTTTGTTCATTCACTCTCTTATTTAATCCATGTATTACCGAACCATGTCAGTTCATCTCATATGGAAGAAATGGATGAACAACCTGACCAAATGGATTTCTATTCAAATACATGATCTCTTGTTAAGCAATGTGAACTCTCAACCATTGGATTGCTAATGGGTAACAAGAAAAAATTTCTTAGTGCCAAAAGTAGTTCAACAAGTTGGTTTTACTAACTTGTAATTACTTTATGAACAAAGATTGGGTTTGGAGATCGTTTTGTCGAGTTGTCTAAACTCACTTTAGTTCAACCCACCCTAAGGAAGTACATACAAAAATTAAGTCAAGTCGACTGATAACCACCTAATCATCGCTCTAGTCATGCCTCGATCACCTCACGTGTGCATTTCCAACATGTGTGATTAGGTGGAGTCATGCTAGCGCTGGATGAAATCGGTTCATCATGAAGTCAACATTTGTTGATAACCTTCACTGATGTTTCTTCGAGTCTCTATCTTTTTTCTTGGACTTGGATTCTCTGGCTAACACGAGTTAACTGTGATGTTGTTCGACATCCACACTCGTCTTGTATGCTATGAAATTCCAATGACCACTTGTTGGTAAACCTCTTTTTGTGTATTTTACCCAAGAGGTTGCAACTAATTATGTTTGGGTAAAGTCGCATATCTACCTCTCGCCCAACAGACTCAGCTAGTACAGTGTTATCAGAAAAAGCAAATTGCACACATAAAACCTTATGTGTTCTTCTGGCAAACATTGTCTCTATTGGTGGACATCTCTCAATTAGCTTAGGGCGATACATGTTATGTCCACTAGAGAAACAACACCCTGAGATACTCGCCTTTGCTTGGAACAGTCTTATGATTATCGCTGATGTGGACATGGGTTACATGCTTCTCTACTCTTAAAAGTCTTTCGCTCCGAATCTCGGGATGAGATTCTTTTAAGGGGTGAAGACTGTAACACCCCTGGTGTTTATCGTCTGCTCGACCACGAGTGCGAACTTTAACACGTGATAGCGGTGAATAAAATGGGCACTAATTTTATTCATCTTTGTCTTTCACGATTTTGATATCGTGTCTGTCTCTATCTGTCTAAATTGTCACTAATTTATTTTTGCAAAATTCAGGCTTCAGTAATCTTTCAAAAAAACGAATCCAATAACGTTTGGTTTGGTCCGTCTACATCTTGCTCCCATGACGATGCTGACATCGTCTCAGAAGGGATTTTGATTGCGATGCCGCGTTTGGCTCGCGTAGTTCAAAATTTATTTATTTCATAAAATGTCAAGTAAATAATTTGTGTAACCCAAATGTCGTTTTTATCCGATTTGTTAACATCCTACTTGAATAAATCCATTCAAATTTCTTATTAAAGTCTAAATATTGATGTTGATCTCTTTTGGTTCGGTCTGTTTGTTTCTCACCCTGATCCAAATGTTTGGATAGTGAACAAATTTCGTCTGGTTTCAGATTAATTAAACACCGTCTAAACTATTGTGGTCGTTAGAGTTTAAATCAGATCAATTTAGATTTGTCTCAAATCTCTAACTTATGGATCGCAGATATATGCACACGTTCTATTAAAGGAAAACAGAAGAAATCTAGTTCTTTTTATTGATATGGTCTTATCTTTCCACTGCTCTTTGTTTGATCATATTCTAGTCGCTGCTCTTCTGTTGGATATTTCTATTCCCGTGTACAACAAAGATCGAAGGGATAAGCCTTATCAATAGCCAGGCAGCCAACGCCCACGCTCTGTGGTTCTCATCCTTTTACCTGGCACGTCGGTCGTCCTTATCGTCTTCGCGCCCGCCAGCAAGCTCTAAGAGTACGCCTCCCTCTCAGCTCATGCGCTTGGCGCCCTGTACTTCACCTCGTGTAACACCCCAAATCCATCAATTAAAAGAAACCTAGTTTAATTAATTGGTTTCTATCAGAAATAAATATATTTGTGTTTTCAAATAACGAAATGTTGATATAATTAAATCATACAATTATTTTGAATAGATAAAATTTTACCAAGTGATTAATGCATTCATGTTGAATCATAATTTTTGTTTGATATTAATTTCAAATTCAATTATTAGAATTAAAATGATATGAAAAATCACATTTTTATAAAATAATAATGAATTGTTAAAGTAATATTGTTGGACAGTAAGTATTTTGATGTGTTAATAACATTCTTGAAATTATTCCGTTTCTACGTGAATTCATTTCATAAAATATAATCAGTTGTTAAATAATCAATTTCTAATAAATATAAAATTTAATTTTTATAAATTTATCAAAACTTTTATTTATACTTATATATATTTAAATATATTTTGAATTTTTTAAGAAGAAAGGAACTTGTATTTGAAAAAGAAAGAAAAACAACAAAAAAATGAAGAACGCACGCTCAGTCAAAATGGTCCATTTAGCATAACCGTTTCTCCCCACCTGCACTCACTAACATTAGGGGCCCACACGTTAGATCTAAACTCATCTTCAACCTCACGTTCTAGTTTTGTGCGTCCTCCTGTTGGCTCGTCTTTCCGTTGGACGCACACAGCCACACACTCGCCTCGCGCCCCTGGACTCTGCAATGGAGGCGGCCCAACCCCTCTCCATCCTCTCCCACGAAACGCCGTGCCGTTTCCCCTCCTCCTTTGCAGCAAAGATCTCCTCCTTACTAGCGGAAACCATTCCACCGTCCTGCATTTCATCAGCCATTCCTTCCATCATTATGGCCATCACAATTTCAATTTCGTTTGTAAATTCAAGAGAGCATCAATTGGTCATCAAATCCGCATCAATGGAGTATTGAACCTGGCTGCAAACCTCTCTCCTCCCTCGCCTATAAAGCTCACGTCGTTCTTCTCCTATTCCCTATGTTCTGGACACAGTCGTTACATCATGGTCTCGCCGCGCGCCCTATTGCCTTCCGCAAAGCCGCTCGCCGCCTGGGCTCCTCTTCACCGCCCAGAGTCCTCGCGCTGCTCTGTTTCTCACCCACTCCACGACCTCCTTCCCGCCCCTTGCTAAAGTCTTCGTCGTCTGCTGTTCAAACGCCCCCACTAGCCATCACCCTGCGTCGCCGGAGATCCTTGCCAGCAACGTCACCGTCGTGTTCTCTACATTCGCCGTCGCCAAAGTTCTAGACATTCTGCTGTTCACGATCGTCGTTCTTCGCTTAAACAAACCCCGTCGTGCCATGCCAGCACCATTCAGCCGTCGCGACACATCGTCAGATATCTTTACCCGTTCATCGAGCACCTGGAGCATCCCTTTCCGTGAAGGCCTTCTCACCCTGCACCTCTCTGCTGATGTTCTAATGTAGAAGATGAAAAGCGTGCTTGCCACCTCCTGTGATCTACGTTTAATTGCGTAGCTATCCCTGTGTCGTTTTTAAATTTATAAAATAATTATTTGGAGTGCAAATAATTTGATTACTGTGTTGCTAGATTTATAAGTTTATGCAAAATACTTTATACTAGTATACACAACAATTTACACATATGTTTAATTAATTTAAATTTGTAGTTATATTCAATTCATATGTAGTCATCAAATTACGAAATTAAAAAGAATTATAGCATTATATTTTTATAACAAAGAAAATAAAAGATAATTATTTATAATGACATACATATACAAAAAATATAAATATATCGATTACCCCTTCATGTCTACCTTTATTTATGTATAGGTCCATGTTATAGTTTATTATAAATGTATATTAGGAAACCAAATAATATAAATGGATTTGTGTTTCATAATTATGTGATATGCATTTTAATTAGTGTTTCCAACAATTCACGTGTTTTATAGTTTAATTTGAATCACGATTGTTATACAAGAAACATTAAACAACCCTTTTCGATAGATATCATGTTTTCATAATTTAACAATATTTATTATAGATATTTAAGTATGGCTTTCTTAAATAGAAATTTAAAATAAAATATAGATCACACGTTTCTTAATAACAACAAAAGATAATAATTATCTTTTCACATATAATGAGATATAGATTTATACTCAAGTTTTTCTTAAATCAGATATATTATATGCTTTGCATATATTCGCGATTTAATTTGAGTAGTTTTTGTTATAATTAACTTGTAGTCTCTTTAAATCAAAAAAATTAAAAGAAGACGTAGTCCTTATATTGTATTAACCAAAAATATAAAAGAAATAGTTATATAATTATTTGTCCCCATAAATGGTGATCTAGTTTTGGAATTTTATATGATTTGCAATCTACCCTTAGAATCTATAGTTAATAAGAAACTAGCCCCTAAGTTTAATTTTCTTATTATAAATTTACATTTAGCTAAATTTGTTATTTATTATGAGCCTCTTGAATGCTATCTTTTTTCATATTTATATGATTAAGTTTGAATTCCGTAACATTTAGTCCATGTTTCCTAAAGGATAAAACAACTAAATTAGTGTTCATGTTCTTTTATAATTAAAATGTTAGTTTATATATTGTTTTGTATATAACTTTCTTAATAAAAATAGAGGCTAGTGTTTTCTTAAGCAAAAGTGAATATAAGTAAATGTTTAATTATCTATTGCATAAAAACCTATCTAGGTCATGTATTTTCTTAATGAAAACAAATATAATTATCTGTTTAATCACCCTTCCACATAAAACTCGATTAGGCTTATATAATAACTTTTCATCAATAAATGTTTTACAATATGTTTTGTAATGTTTCATAAATAAATGTTTAATGATGTGTTTCATAACTCACTAACCTTAGATATATAACATGTATCTTTTCTAAAAACTTAAAAATGTTTAATATTGTTATAACGTGTTTTATCATCTTATGAACCCTTACTCTTAGACATACCACATATGACATTTATGAATGATTAAAATGGTCAACCTAATATTTGTATATGTTAATTAAGATATTTTAAGCTTATGTCTTGTTTTATAAAGTATAGATCACACATTTTTAAAAAGAATACCCTTTTATTATAACCTTTGCATGTAATGTTTTTGAAAAGCAAATGCTCTTTTGTTATGGTTTCTTTTAGCTTTGTCTATGGTGAATGTTGTATGTTATTGAGTGGTGTTTGTTTCTTCTTGTTTGTTTATGTGATGTTCAGTGATCGATCCAATAGTTAAGAATCAAGATCTATTCCGTGGAAGAATCTCATGTTTTCTATAAGCAAGGCAAGTGGACTTCTCTCTCTGCATACTGTGTTTGATCCCAAACAATACATTTAATAAAGTTTATTCTTGGATATATATGCATAATTTGATGGGTTACCTATTCAGATACACCTAACCTTTCCAACCTTATTCCTTGTTTAACTTGGGTTTATGATTTAATCTAGTAGCTATGCTATTGCTACAACTTTAACTTTATGCTGGTACTCCTACTGATGATATTAATGTTCCAAATGGTAAGTTTATATTATTGTTGTTAATCTGATGATTAAACAAGATCATATTTGATAATTGGAACATGGAGTGACCACCTATCACACCCGGTTCTAAAGGAACAAAGCCGGGTGCATTTCATACATGCGCCAAAAAGACAACATATATAATAACAGAGTGTATAGAGATAAATGTCACAAAACATCAGAGTAATTAATACATAGCGGAAGACTTATTACAAAATAGAAGAATAAATAAAAAACGAACTAAGGATCGTCGGCGCCAATGTCAACTGAGAAACGCCACCTAGATCAGATCAAACTCCTCGCCTTGACTCCACTTGAAACCACCTGTTCTTCTCCTATGGGGGGGTGTGAGACAGCAAGAGTGAGCTCACATACGTTCATAGCTCAACAAGTCGTGGGGAATAATGTGGCATAAACTCACCAAAGGTGGGAGTTCATGAAGTGTAAGGCTGATCAATGATAGGGGTTAAAGCTGAGCATTGCTTTTATAAGTTGGTCAAAATTTTTATTAGCAGTTACTAAGTGTAAGTAAATACCAAACCATAATAAAATAATAGAACAAAATTAATAATAAACCCATGCAAATGCAAATGACAAATTGAGATTAGGTTCCATAATTTAATCATCGGAGAGTCCTGAGCCGCTCATGACCGTGAGCTCGGCTAGTATACCAGTTTTACACTCTGCAGAGGTTGTACCCTTTACCCACAAGTCATGTTACCCATCTGCCAAGGGGTCGCGAATCCCATACACCTCTACCTAGGAAGCGCAGCAGGGCAACACTACGAGGCCTTTACAAAGTTCCACTAGCTTCCGAAAACCCGCTACAGTTTATAGGAAGTTCCAATGTAGGGTTCTTGCCTGACCGCCATCGCAGCAAAATCAAGCAAGGACCTCCCTACACTGACCACTCCCCTACTGCCCTTGCCCCTTTCGGGTAAGGTAGTCTTCCACTAGCTTTCCTAATTAATCAGCCAAGGGCGTCCCATTAAATCCTTGTGGTGGCACGTGTTTCTCAAGTTAAGCTCTATGTTCCAATTATCATTAATGATCTCAACATGAACATAAATAGAATAACAAAAGAATAATTGGAACATAGATATAATAAATGATTATCCCAAAACCATGTAAAGCAATAGCAAACTACCCAGGTGATTCAGGGGTAAACAAGGTAATGAGATAAACAATCTAGGGTGACCTATCAGGTCCCATCAAAATTAACCTATGCATGAATAAGTGATATTAAAGAACATTATTGGGTAAAATGTGGTCAAGGGCACAACTTGCCTTCAATGAGCTCCTGCTCAGCTACTTCAATCTGCTGCTCACCAGGATCCTCGGTCACGGGCTCTTCTACTCGCCGCAATACAAAGAAACACAGTGCATATAGAGAAATTAACATTACACCAAACATATATACAAAATACACAGTAATAATCTACACATTAAAATAAAATTCTAGGAATAGGAATCACAATTTTTGGAGTTATAGAATTTAAGTTATGGATTTTCAAAGGTTTCATGTGCTTTAAATAAGATTAAGTGTGAGATTAATTTTCTTACTGTTGTCATGCTAAAACAGAGACACTAAGTGCTAGAGAATAAAATTACAAAATTTTAGAAAGTGGAATGGATTAATTTGGAGTTAGTATGAATTTTCTATGAATTTATAAAGTTCTAGTAATTATTTTTATATTAAAAACCTATTTTCCAATTTATTTATTCAAATTAAATGATCACTGGACTGGGCCCACTATTTCTAGAGAACCCAGGGGGCTCGGGGTAAGAATTCAGAGACACAGAGAACAGGCCATGTGGATGGCGGGTTTATTTCAATGAAACCGAGGGGCTCTTAACTAAAATGGACCCGCGAAGGGGTACCATGTTTTTACAGCCGTCCGATCTAAAGTGGATGGCCACGATTAGACCAGTGCTTACTCGAACCGGTACGCTGCGAGGGTCGTTGGATCCAGGATCGAGGATCCGGATTCAATTACCACTAGATCTAGTAACAACCGTAGGATTTAAGATCTGCGGTCGACGATCGAGCGCAACACGAGCCTTCCCTGCACCGTTTGATCTTGAATCTATGGACCGTAGCCGTCGTCATCCCTTCCCCCTCGCGATCGAGCAGAGCTGGCACGCAGCCTCGCCCACGGCGGAGCTCCTACCGGCGTACTGCCGAAATCTCCCACCCCGGTGACCGAGATCGGTGCAATAAACATGCGCCAAACGAAATTGAGGTCTAGACGAAGCACGGAGGGGATATCTCACCAAGGATTCGGCCGCGAAGGTGCCCAGTCGACGGCGCGGTGCGGATCCGCGGCTGCGCCCGCGCTCCGGCGAGAAATCAACCTCGCCCCGCTGCCGGATTCGCCTCGCCAAGTGCACGAACAGCTTCACCACGCCCCTGGGAGGCTCCACAACCCGGCAACACGACCAGGTCGGCTAGGGGGAAAGCTTGCCCCGATCAGCGGAACGTGGTCCTCTCGGCTCTCACGGCAAAGGTGGAAATCTCTTTGGTTAGAGCTGCCTACACGCTGATGAAGAAAAGAGGAGGATGAGGATCGGGTTCCGGTCTTCATATGGCCGTCCAAGGTCCGCCTGCGCCCACACAACGGATCCCGCAATCTGCGCCATAACCGAGCCCGAGCACGCCCGGGTCGCACGGCGAAGGAAGGGGACGGTTCTGGCAGAGCGGGCCCGCCCAGCCAGCGATAGAGAAGTTAGCACGTAGTAGAGTGGGCGCTGGCGTGTGGTCCCGGGCGACATGGCAGCGCAAGGCGACTGACATCGTGACCCCAGGTGTCGGCGCGGTGGAGGTTTAGTTGGGCTGGCGCGGGGGAGAAGGAGGAGATGGGCCAGAATGGGTACAGTCGGCCCAGGTAAGGTTTCTTCTCTTTTTCTTTTTATTTTCTGTTTCATTTCTTTTTCAAATTCAAACTTCAATTCAAATTCAAACTTTGTGGCACTTTGTATACTGGCTAATTATTTATTTTGATCATATCAACTGTGGTGCATATATTTTAATGATAATTTTATTTGTATTGAATAATGTTCCTTTCTCTTCCCTATTTTCATGGTTTTATTTTCAAGTTAAACTTTAAATTCTATGGATCCATTGAGATGCTATTAATGGTATATTTATTTTATTAAGCACAAATGCACATCCAAATAAAAACTCAGCATGATGCATAAACTTTAATGGTATATCCTTTTATTACTTATTTGTTTTTTTGAATTTAGTGTTCACATGTGATGATGCATAAAGGTCAAACTCACATAAAGAGAAATTGTTTTCTCTATTGGTATTTTTTTTCTAGCTATTTACAAGTGGGTGTTACAAATCCTACCCCCCTTAAAAATAATCTCGTCCTCGAGATTTAGGGAGAACGAGGGAAAAGGTGGGGAAAATCTATACGAAGCTCTTCTTCTCTTTCCCAAGTTGCTTCATCTTCACCGTGGTGACTCCATTGGACTTTGCACATCTTTATCACCTTATTTCTTGTAACTCGAGTCAAAGTATCCAAAATCTTGATCGGGTACTCCGTGTAAGTCAAATCACCTTGAACACTGAGCTCATCCATGGGTAACTGTTCCTCGGGAACACGGAGACACTTCTTTAGTTGAGATACGTGGAACACGTTATGCACATCCGATAGACTATCCGGTAACTCAAGTTGGTATGCCATCTCCCCAACTCGCCTAAAGATCAAGAATGGTCCAATATAGTGAGGGGACAATTTGCCCTTAACTTTGAATCTCCTCATTCCACGAAGTGGTGACACCTTGAGGTACACATAATCTCCTTCTTCAAATTCCAGTGGCCTCCTTCTATTATCAGCATAACTCTTTTGCCTGGTTTGAGCCACTCTCAAATTCTCTCAAATTATACGGACTTGTTCTTCTGCTTCTTGAATCAATTCAGGCCCAAAGAACTGTCTCTCTCCAGTGTGATCCCAATATAGAGGAGTCCTGCACTTTCTCCCATATAAAGCTTCAAAAGGTGACATTTTCAGACTGGCCTGATAACTATTGTTGTATGAGAACTCAGCGTATGGTAAACTTTTATCCCAACTTCCTCCATGCTGAAGAGCACATGCTCTCAACATATCTTCCAATACTTGATTTGTCCTTTCAGTCTGTCCATCAGACTGAGGGTGATAAGCCGTACTGAAATTCAACTTCGTACTCATGTTCTCATGAAAGCTTCTCCAAAATCTTGAGGTAAACTGCGAACCTCGATCAGACACGATCTTCTTCGGCACTCCATGCAAACACACAATCCGAGCCATATATAACTCTGCTAGCTGAGAACCTTTATAAGTAGTCTTCACAGTAATAAAGTGAGCCACTTTAGTCAATCTATCCACAATAACCCATATAGCATCATATCCTTTCTGGGTGCGAGGCAATTCAGTGATGAAATCCATACCAATCTCTTCCCATTTCCACTCGGGTATCTTCAGTGGATGCAGTAGTCCAGCTGGCCTCTGATGTTCAGCCTTAACTCTTTGACATACATCGCACATAGCCACATGTGCAGCTACATCTCTTTTTAATCCATACCACCAATACTTTCGCTTCAAATCCTGATACATCTTAGTACTACCAGGATGAATAGAATAATCCGAATCATGGGCCTCCTTTAAAATAGTCTCTCGAAGGCTTTTAATATCAGGAACACACATCCTGTCCTTGAACCATACAGTGCCTTGCTCATCTTCCGTAAATTCCAGAACTCGACCTTCAGTAATCAGATCCTTAATCTCTTTTATTTTAGCATCACCAATTTGTCCTTTGCGGATCTCTTGCTCCAAAGTAGGTTCCACATCAATAGTAACTCCTTCAGTATGAGCCACTATCCCCAGGTTAAGTCTCTTGAAATCCTCAACAATCTCGTCGGGTAGCTGGGCAACAATAGCTGAATGAACATGCTCCTTGCGACTCAAGGCATCGGCAACCAAATTTGCCTTGCCCGGGTGATAGTGAATCTCCAAATCATAATCCTTAATAAGCTCCAACCAACGGCGTTGCCTAAGGTTGAGGTCCTTCTGGGTGAATATATACTTCAGACTCTTATGATCCGTATATACTTGACACTTGGGTCCCATAATGTAATGTCTCCAAATCTTAAGCGCATACACAACGGCTGCCAATTCCAAGTCATGAGTGGGGTAGTTCAATTCATGTTTCCACAACTGACAGGAAGCATAAGCAATCACATGTCCTTCCTGCATGAGCACACATCCTAAGCCTTGGCCACATGCATCGCAATAGATATCAAATCCTTTCTGTAGGTCTGGCATAACCAATACTGCTGGTGACATCAACCTCTTCTTCAATAGATCAAAGCTGTCTTGACACTTCTCGTCCCACTTAAATTCTCTTCCTTTCTCCAAAAGCGAAGTCATAGGCTTAGCAATCTTAGAAAATCCTTAGATAAATCTCCGATAATATCCTGTTAATCCCAAGAAACTCCGAATCTCAGTAACTGTAGTGGGTACTCTCCACTCCATTATCTCCTTAACTTTAGCAGGATCCACTGATATTCCTCCATTAGAAATAATATGACCAAGAAATGGCACCTCGCCAATCCAAAACTCGCACTTGCTGAACTTGGCATATAGCTGGTTATCTCGTAGCTTCTGTAGCACCATCCTCAGATGTTCCTCGTGATCACTATCACTCTTGGAATAGATAAGAATATCGTCGATGAATACCACGACGAATCTGTCCAAATACTCCATAAACACCTTGTTCATTAAGTTCATAAAATACGCTGGTGCATTGGTTAATCCAAACGACATAACAGTAAACTCATATAATCCATATCGAGTCGAGAAAGCCGTCTTGGGAATATTCGATGGTCCAATCCTCATCTGATGGTATCCCGATCGGAGATCAATCTTCGAAAATACTCTTGCACCTCTCATCTGATCAAATAAATCCTCAATACGGGGCAACGGATACTTGTTCTTCACTGTAACATCATTAAGAGATCTATAATCCACACACATCCGCTGCGATCCATCCTTCTTCTGTACAAACAAGACCGGTGCTCCCTAAGGTGAGGAACTCGGACGAATGTACCCAGCCTCTTGTAACTCAGTTAACTGCTTCTTAAGTTCCTTCAACTCCTCTACGGACATCCTATATGGTCGTTTAGAAATAGGGGCGGTTCTAGGTAAGAGATCAATAACAAACTCAACTTCTCTATCAGGTGGCATCCCTGGTAACTCCTCTGGAAAGACATCCAGAAAATCTCTAACCACCTGGATGTTGTCACCAACAAACTCCTCCGGTATAAAGAACATTGCACGCATGGGTGAGGAGGTTACTGCAATATTAACTTGAAACCTTTCTCCCTTAGTAGTAGTGAGTTCTACGGTACCTCTACCACATGCTATAACGGCCTTTGCCTTTCTTAGCCATGACATACCAAGGATCAGATCTATACTGCTTGACTCTAATATTATAGCAGTAGCTCCAAATTCTCTACCCATAATGGTCAATATCAATCTACGTGTCATTTGATTCGCCTCAACAGGCCCATTAGGTGTAATTACTATCATGGGTTTTCTCATATTTAGCAGTGGTATTTCATTTGTGTTGGCATATCTAGCAGACATGAATGAATGTGTAGCACCAGAATCAAATAATAAGGTTGCAGGAATTGCATTAACATAAAACATACCAATTACGAGGTCCCCACCATCCGGAGTAGCATCAACGCTGACTTGATTAACCTTGGCAATAGAATATCCCTTGCCAGATCCTGGAGTTTGCTGCCTGTTCTGAACTGGAGTAGTAGCAATCCTCTGTGGGCAGACATTTGCATAATGACCAGTCTTCCCACACTTGAAACAAGTAGTGCCTGGACTCTGTCCTGAAAACTTCGTTGGGGTGCCAGTAGGGGTAGCCTGTCGAGGAGGTGGAGTCCTCAGTGGTGATTGCTGAACTGGGCGCGGTCCTCCTGGTCGAGTCGGTGTACCCTGTGGTGAACTGTAGCGAGGACGAACACTGCTGCTTCCTTGTCCTTGAGATATTGCCTTTCTCTTCAATTCACCCAACTGAACATGCTTGTGTTCAATAGCAAGAGCCTTATCCAGCAGTCTCATAAATGATGGAAAAGTGTGTGCAACCAGTGCATACTGCAAGGGTCCATTAAGTCCTTCAATGAAGTGCTCCTGCTTCCTCTCATCCTCAGCAACTTCCTCCAGAGCATATCTCGACAGCTGAATAAATTTGTCTCTATACTCGCTGACTGACATGTTGCCTTGCTTCAATGACAGAAACTCCTTCTTCTTGATCTTTATCATACCAGCTGGAATATGGTAGTTTCTGAACTGTGTACTGAACTCTGCCCAAGTAATAGTATCAGCAGCATCGTGGGCAGCAGTATAAGAATCCCACCAGTCAGAAGCAGGACCTGTCAGACGTCCAGAAGCATATAAAACCTTCTCCCGGTCCGTGCACTGTGCAATATTCAGCATCTTTTCAACGGACTTCAGCCAATCATCCGCGTCTAGTGGATCAGGTGAGCTTGCAAATGTAGGTGGCTTATGACTCATGAACTCTCTATGCTTGTCTCGGGGTGGAACTGGTGGTGGTGGTGGAGGCAGTGGCACTTGTTGCTGCTGTTGCTGCTGTTGTTGCTGTTGCATTTGTTGTTGCAGCTGCTGTTGTTGTGCCCTCCTTTCCTGGCGTATCTCATCTCGCTCCTGGCACAACTCCTGGCGTATATCTTCTCTTTCCTGACGCATCTCCTGGCGTTCTTGCTGCATCTGGGCACGCATATCAGCCATAGTGTCTGCCATTTGCTGCATCACCGCCATCTGAGCAGCAACCAGTGGGTCAACTCCGCCTGGTGGAGGATTAGGAGGATTCATCTCTGCAGGCTGTGGCTGGGGTTGTCTGTATATTCTCCGAGTGTGTCGATTAGGAGGCAAATCAATTCCACCACCCCGCCTGGTATTGACCATCTAAGTTAGATACATATGGTAAGAGAATAGTAGACAAGGCAGGTATTTACAAAGCAGGTTACTTTGGGGAATTTTATTAGCTAAGCAGATTAATATTTTACCTACCATAGCTAATTTATTACTTATGGTGGTACATACTAAGATGTCCATCTATAATAATTCAGTCAATCAAAGAAGCAAATCAGGCATTTACCATCAGAACAATCAACCAACCTTTTTTAAAATAGAGAAAATAGTTTTATTTTCATCTTAGGTTCCCTATCTCTTAAAAATGTCATAAGGGTAGGGATTCCAAGGTGTGAAATCCATCTTGTCTTAGAGTAGAAAAGGTAAGAATGATCAGAGTGGAACAGTAGAAGGTGAGACAAGATCAAGATGAGATGAGTATAGAATGAGTCAGAGTAAGGTAAGTAGGAGAGGGTTTGTCCATTTCTATCTAGGTCTCGTCCTACAGTCAACATTCCTCTGATACCACTTCTGTCACACCCGGTTCTAAAGGAACAAAGCCGGGTGCATTTCATACATGCGCCAAGAAGACAACATATATAATAACAGAGTGTATAGAGATAAATGTCACAAAACATCAGAGTAATTAATACATAGCGGAAGACTTATTACAAAATAGAAGAATAAATATAAAACGAACTAAGGATCGTCGGCGCCAATGTCAACTGAGAAACGCCACCTAGATCAGATCAAACTCCTCGCCTTGACTCCACATGAAACCACCTGTTCTTCTCCTGTGGGGAGGGTGTGAGACAGCAAGAGTGAGCTCACATACGTTCATAGCTCAATAAGTCGTGGGGAATAATGTGGCATGAACTCACCAAAGGTGGGAGTTCATGAAGTGTAAGGCTGATCAATGATATGGGTTAAAGCTGAGCATTGCTTTTATAAGTTGGTCAAAATTTTTATTAGCAGTTACTAAGTGTAAGTAAATACCAAACCATAATAAAATAATAGAACAAAATTAATAATAAACCCATGCAAATGCAAATGACAAATTGAGATTAGGTTCCATAATTTAATCATCGGAGAGTCCTGAGCGCCTCATGACCGTGAGCTCGGCTAGTATACCAGTTTTACACTCTGCAGAGGTTGTACCCTTTACCCACAAGTCATGTTACCCATCTGCCAAGGGGTCGCGAATCCCATACACCTCTACCTAGGAAGCGCGGCAGGGCAACACTACGAGGCCTTTACAAAGTTCCACTAGCTTCCGAAAACCCGCTACAGTTTATAGGAAGTTCCAATGCAGGGTTCTTGCCTGACCGCCATTGCAGCAAAATCAAGCAAGGACCTCCCTACACTGACCACTCCCCTACTGCCCTTGCCCCTTTCGGGTAAGGTAGTCTTCCACTAGCTTTCCTAATTAATCAGCCAAGGGCGTCCCATTAAACCCTTGTGGTGGCACGTGTTTCTCAAGTTAAGCTCTATATTCCAATTATCATTAATGATCTCAACATGAACATAAATAGAATAACAAAAGAATAATTGGAACATAGATATAATAAATGATTATCCCAAAACCATGTAAAGCAATAGCAAACTACCCAAGTGATTCAGGGGTAAACAAGGTAATGAGATAAACAATCTAGGGTGACCTATCAGGTCCCATCAAAATTAACCTATGCATGAATAAGTGATATTAAAGAACATTATTGGGTAAAATGTGGTCAAGGGCACAACTTGCCTTCAATGAGCTCCTGCTCAGCTACTTCAATCAGCTGCTCACCAGGATCCTCGGTCACGGGCTCTTCTACTCGCCGCAATACAAACAAGCACAGTGCATATAGAGAAATTAACATTACACCAAACATATATACAAAATACACAGTAATAATCTACACATTAAAATAAAATTCTAGGAACAGAAATCTCAATTTTTGGAGTTATAGAATTTAAGTTATGGATTTTCAAAGGTTTCATGTGCTTTAAATAAGATTAAGTGTGAGATTAATTTTCTTACTGTTGTCATGCTAAAACAGAGACACTAAGTGCTAGAGAATAAAATTACCAAATTTTAGAAAGTGGAATGGATTAATTTGGAGTTAGTATGAATTTTCTATGAATTTATAAAGTTCTAGTAATTATTTTTATATTAAAAACCTATTTTCCAATTTATTTATTCAAATTAAATGATCACTGGACTGGGCCCACTATTTCCAGAGAACCCAGGGGGCTCGGGGTAAGAATTCAGAGACACAGAGAATAGGCCCTGTGGATGGCGGGTTTATTTCAATGAAACCGAGGGGCTCTTAAGTAAAATGGACCCGCGAAGGGGTACCATGTTTTTACAGCCGTCCGATCTAAAGTGGATGGCCACGATTAGACCAGTGCTTACTCGAACCGGTACGCTGCGAGGGTCGTTGGATTCAGGATCGAGGATCCGGATTCAATTACCACTAGATCTAGTAACAACCGTAGGATTTAAGATCTACGGTCGACGATCGAGCGCAACACGAGCCTTCCCTGCACCGTTTGATCTTGAATCTACGGATCGTAGCCGTCGTCATCCCTTCCCCCTCGCGATCGAGCAGAGCTGGCACGCAGCCTTGCCCACGGCGGAGCTCCTACTGGCGTACTGCCGAAATCTCCCACCCCGGTGACCGAGATCGGTGCAATAAACATGCGCCAAATGAAATTGAGGTCTAGACGAAGCACAGAGGGGATATCTCACCAAGGATTCGGCCGCGAAGGTGCCCAGTCCACGGCGTGGTGCGGATCCGCGGCTGCGCCCGCGCTCCGGCGAGAAATCAACCTCGCCCTGCTGCCGGATTCGCCTCGCCAAGTGCACGAACAGCTTCACCATGCCCCTGGGAGGCTCCACAACCCGGCAACGCGACCAGGTCGGCTAGGGGGAAAGCTTGCCCCGATCAGCGGAACGCGGTCCTCTCGGCTCTCACGGCAAAGGTGGAAATCGCTTTGGTTAGAGCTGTCTACACGCTGATGAAGAAAAGAGGAGGATGAGGATCGGGTTCCAGTCTTCATATGGCCATCCAAGGTCCGCCTGCGCCCACACAACGGATCCCGCAATCTGCGCCATAACCGAGCCCGAGCACGCCCGGGTCGCGCGGCGAAGGAAGGGGACGGTTCTGGCAGAGCGGGCCCGCCCAGCCAGCGATAGAGAAGTTAGCACGCAGTAGAGTGGGTGCTGGCGTGTGGTCCCGGGCGACAGGGGCAGCGCAAGGCGACTGACATCATGACCCTAGGTGTCGGCGCGGTGGAGGTTTAGTTGGGCTGGCGCGGGGGAGAAGGAGGAGATGGGCCAGAATGGGTACAGTCGGCCCAGGTAAGGTTTCTTCTCTTTTTCTTTTTATTTTCTGTTTCATTTCTTTTTCAAATTCAAACTTCAATTCAAATTCAAACTTTGTGGCACTTTGTATACTGGCTAATTATTTATTTTGATCATATCAACTGTGGTGCATATATTTTAATGATAATTTTATTTGTATTGAATAATATTCCTTTCTCTTCCCTATTTTCATGGTTTTATTTTCAAGTTAAACTTTAAATTCTATGGATCCATTGAGATGCTATTAATGGTATATTTATTTTATTAAGCACAAATGCACATCCAAATAAAAACTCACCATGATGCATAAACTTTAATGGTATATCCTTTTATTACTTATTTGTTTTTTGAATTTAGTGTTCACATGTGACGATGCATAAAGGTCAAACTCACATAAAGAGAAATTGTTTTCTCTATTGGTATTTTTTTTCTAGCTATTTACAAGTGGGTGTTACACCACCCGGGAAAACAGTGCAACCACGAGTGCTATCATGGCTCTGGCTTTGGTAATTAGCTTTATATGCTTAGTGCCTAGCAACCTTACCTAAAATATGGGCAAGAGGGGGAGCGGTGGTGGCAGCCCACGTTAACATGGGGACGTATTCTTGGCTAAGGTACCTCACCCAGGGGGCCTCCACCATCCACTTTAGAAACCATAGCGGGTTGATTCGTATTAAGAGTATTCTGTGAAAGCCTCATAGTGGATCCCTAGCCACTCACCTCGGAAGTGTTTACGGGTTTTGGCCGACCCAGGCTAGAGGGGTTACACGGCTTGTGGGTAAAGTTGTACCACCTTTGTAGAGTGTAAAACAGATATATCAGCTGTGCTCATGGTTATGAGCAGCCTGGACTCCTCACATGATAATTGAACTTGAAGATGGAAATAAATCGAGATCTGATGATCTGCTAATGGTTTGCTTAAGTGGTTTCACTTAAGTGTTTTTGATATACTCTTATACCTTTGTTTAATGGGAATACTTGGGATTCACACTTATTAGTAAGACAGGTGTTGTTAATAAAATGTTGACCAACTAAAATGCTTACTACTCAACCTTAGCCTTACCTTATTAAACTTGCATTAGTTTTCCCCCACTTGTTGAGCCCCAACCATAAGTGAGCTCACCCTTGCTTAATTTTGATCAGAAGTTTGCAGATGAAGTTATGATGCTGAGCTCCATGGATGCTAGTCTAGTGATACCCCCGGTCATCTTCCTGTGGATGGATGTCCATGTTTCGCTGTACTTTGATGAATAAAGGTTAAGACATTATGTCTGTTCGAAGTGTAATATGTTAATATAATCTTCATTTATGCTTTTATGTATTGTTCTTTTGATATATTACACTTGTGACGTCATCATATGTGTGGAAATAGATCCTGGCACACATATGCGATGCACCCGGCTCTGCCCCTTGGAAACGGGTGTGACAGAAGTGGTATCAAAGCAATGTGACCATAGGTCGCTAGATTATGGAAAGCCCAGTCAGTCGTTCAAAACTTGACTTAATTGTCTCCATAAAAACTTACTTTATATCAAAACTCGTCTCTTTTATCTTCAACTCTTCTAGTCTGATTTTTGGTCTATCAAAAGGTTCTAATGAGAAGCGTTACAAGATGATCAAGTAAGATTATGGAACTTTAAGCGAACGTGCCAGAAGTAACCCTTTTGAAGCTATTGAAGATGCCCCATTCTCTGTCTTATCCCCGCCCCGCAAGAAGTTTTGTTATAGGTCTCTTGGATCTATTACCATTCTTCTTGGTTAGGTTGATAGGATAGTTCTATGGTATTAAGTTTTTCGACTAGATTGGTAAGGACGATGTTATATTATATTATAGTGATTTTCTAATTCATAATCTTGCTATATAACCCTTGATTTTATCTACTCTTGTTTTCTTGCCAATGAATTGTCATCCATGGGCAATATCTACCTTGATATTTTCAACTCTTTGTCTCCCTATTTCTCTTCTTGATAGTGCCTCTCTATTTTGTTTCCTTGGTAAAACTTTCTCCCTAACTAACTTCATAACCCTTGGTTGTATCATTTATCCTTCTTACATCAATTCACTAGTCCTTGGTTATTTTATTTCACTCTTGGCCATCAACAATAATGCTTACTCCTTGTTATTTCTGATTTGACTCCTTGATTTTATAATCTCGTTTTCTTTTATTCTAAACCTTGTCTCACCTTTCAAAAAAAAATTGTGATAAAATCATTTTCCTTTGAAAAAGTTCCCCTTTTGGTTGATCAAGTAGCATCAATTTGTGTTGTGTTGGTGTGCTTATGTTCATGTTTGTTGTCTTTGTGTATATGTTTGATTTGCTTCTTTGTAATGATTGTTGGTGTATTGTGTGACTTCTGTCCACAGTGACATCATTTTACTAGGTAAAACCTTAGATAGTTGGGTTTTCTCTACTCTTCGTACCTTATCTTTGATAAATCTTTTTATCCCCTTCTCTGTTCCCATACACAAACTGGAGAATCAAATCAGGCTCAGTTGTTTAAGATACATACACCCAAGCAGCCATCATCTGGTGTTAGTCAAGCAAAGTTGACTCACAAAGAGCTTAAAACAAGAGGTGCTTTCTACTACTGCAAAGATGAAAGACCAACCAGTTTATAAGTACGATGATGAAGGTCGCCTAATTAGTATACACTGTGAAATGAAGAAGCAATAAGTTTCTTAAGTTTGGAAGAGCCCATTGTGATCTAAGAACCTACAAAAAGCCAAATATCACCTTTGTTTTCTTGGTAGCCTTCTCTAATCTCGAGGTCGAGATTCGTTTTATGGGGGTAGATTTTGTAACACCCTAAATCCATCAATTAAAAGAAACCTAGTTTAATTAATTGGTTTCTATCAGAAATGAATATATTTGTGTTTTCAAATAACAAAATGTTGATATAATTAAATCATACAATTTTTTTGAATAGATAAAATTTTACCAAGTGATTAATACATTCATGTTGAATCATAATTTTTGTTTGATTTTAATTTCAAATTCAATTATTAGAATTTAAATGATATGAAAAACCACATTTTTATAAAATAATAATGAATTGTTAAAGTAAAATTGTTGGACAGTAAGTATTTTGATGTGTTAATAACATTCTTGAAATTATTCCGTTTCTACGTGAATTCATTTCATAAAATATAATAAGTTGTTAAATAATCAATTTTCTATAAATATAAAATTTAAATTTTATAAATTTATCATAACTTTTATTTATACTTATATATATTTAAATATATTTTGAATTTTTTAAGAAGAAAGGAACTTGTATTTGAAAAAGAAAGAAAAACAACAACAAAAAATGAAGAACGCACGCTCAGTCAAAATGGTCCATTTAGCATAGCCGTTTCTCACCACCTGCACTCACTAACATTAGGGGCCCAAATGTTAGTTCTAAACTCATCTTCAACCTCATGTTCTAGTTTTGTGCATCCTCCTGTCGGCTCGTCTTTCTGTTGGACGTACACAGCCACACACTCACCTCGCGCCCCGGGACTCTGCAATGGAGGCTACCCAACCCCTCTCCATCCTCTCCCACGAAACGCCGTGCCATTTCCCCTCCTCCTTTGCAGCAAAGATTCTCCTCCTTACTAGCGGCAACCGTTCCAGCGCCCTGCATTTCTTCAGCCATTCCTTCCATCATTGTGGCCATCACAATTTCAATTTCCTCTGTAAATTCAAGAGAGCATCAATTGGTCATCGAATCCACGTCAATGGAGTATTGAACCTGGCTGCAAACCTCTCTCCTCCCTTGCCTATAAAGCTCACGTCGTTCTTCTCCTATTCCCCATGTTCTGGACACAACCGCTACAGCATGGTCTCGCCGCGCGCCCTATTGCCTTCCATAAAGGCGCTCGACGCTCGGGCTCCTATTCACCTCCCAAAGCCATCGCGCTGCTCTGTTTCTCACCCACTCCACGACCTCCTTCCCGCCCCCTGCTAAAGTCTTCGTCGTCTGCTGTTCAAACGACCCCACTAGCCATCACCCTACGTCGCCGGAGATCCTTGCCAGCAACATCACCGTCATGTTCCCTACGTTCGCCGTCACCAAAGTTCTAGACATGCTGCTGTTCACGATCGTCGTTCTTCGCTTCAACAAACCCCGTCGTGCCGTGCCAGCACCATTTAGTCGTCGCAACACATCGTCTGATATCTTTACCCGTTCATCGAGCACCTAGAGCATCCCTTTCCGTGAAGGCCTTCTCACCCTGTACCTCTCTGCTGATGTTCCAAGGTAGAAGATGAAAATCGTGCCTGCCACCTCCTGTGATCTACGTTTAATTGCGTAGCTATCCCTGTGTCGTTTTTAAATTTATAAAATAATTATTTAGAGTGCAAATAATTTGATTACTGTGTTGCTAGATTCATAAGTTTATGCAAAATACTTTATGCTAGTATACACAACAATTTACACATATGTTTAATTAATTAAAATTGGTAGTTATATTCAATTCATATGTAGTCGTCAAATTACGAAATTAAAAAGAATTATAGCATTATATTTTTATAACAAAGAAAATAAAAGTTAATTATTTATAATGACATACATATACAAAAAATATAAATATACCGACTACCCCTTCATGTCTACCTTTATTTATGTATAGGTCCATGTTATAGTTTATTATAAATGTATATTAGGAAACCAAATAATATAAATGGATTTGTGTTTCACAATTATGTGATATGTATTTTAATTAGTGTTTCCAACAATTCACGTGTTTTATAGTTTAATTTGAATCACGATTGTTATACAAGAAATATTAAACGACCCTTTTCAATAGATATCATGTTTTCATAATTTAACAATATTCATTATAGATATTTAAGTATAGCTTTCTTAAATAGAAATTTAAAATAAAATATGGATCACACGTTTCATAATAACAACAAAAGATAATAATTATCTTTTCACATATAATGAGATATAGATTTATACTCAAGTGTTTCTTAAATCAGATATATTATATGCTTTGCATATATTCACGATTTAATTTGAGTAGTTTTTGTTATAATTAACTTATAGTCTCTTTAAATCAAAAAAATTAAAAGAAGATGTAGTCCTTATATTGTATTAACCAAAAATATAAAAGAAATAGTTATATAATTATTCGTCCCCATAAATGGTGATCTAGTTTTGGAATTTTATATGATTTGCAATCTACCCTTAGAATCTATAGTTAATAAGAAACTAGCCCCTACGTTTAATTTTCTTATTATAAATTTACATTTAGCTAAATTTGTTATTTATTATGAGCCTAGTGAATGCTATCTTTTTCATATTTATATGATTAAGTTTGAATTATGTTTGTTATACTTGACTTACGTGTATTTTTTTAGTAAATAAATTTGATGTTGTTATAATCGATTTATATGTAGATTTTCTAAATAAGAAATTAAAAGAAAAATGTACATCACAACTTTCTAACCAAAAGATAGATATTTATTTAGCTTTGCCCGTAAAAGTGATTTAGGTATATATCAAAGTTATTATATGATTATATGCATAAATACATTGTTATTCACACTAAGAAGAATAGAGTTTTCCGATAATGTTAAAATGACTTAATTAGGTGCTCATACCTTCATAATAAAGTAAATGGTAGTTTATATTGTTGAAACATAACTTCTTTAGTAATGAACTAGATCATTTGTTCCTAATTTGAAACATAAGATAATTAATGAATTAGCCTTTCTCATAATCTATTAATTAAGTTTATATCTCAATTTGTTCATAACTAGTTATATAGGCTTGATTAATCATTCCGTAACATTTAGTCCATGTTTCCTTAAGGATAAAATAACTAAATTAATGTTCATGTTCTTTTATAATTAAAATGTTAGTTTATATGTTGTTTTGTATATAACTTTCTTAATAAAAATAGAGGCTAGTGTTTCTTAAGCAAAAGTGAATATAAGTAATTGTTTAATTATCTATTGCATAAAAACCTATCTAGGTCATATATTTTCTTAATGCAAACAAATATAATTATCTGTTTAAACACCCTTCCACATAAAACTCGATTAGGCTTATATAATAACTTTTCATCAATAAATGTTTTACAATATGTTTTGTAATGTTTCATAAATCAATGTTTAATGATGTGTTTCATAACTCACTAACCTTAGATATATAACATTCTTTTCTAAAAAGTTAAAAATGTTTAATATTGTTATAACGTGTTTTATCATCTTATGAACCCTTACTCTTAGACATACCACATATGACATTTATGAATGATTAAAATGGTCAACCTAATATTTGTATGTTTTAATTAAGATATTTTAAGCTTATGTCTTGTTTTATAAAGTATAGATCACACATTTTTAAAAAGAATACCCTTTTATTATAACCTTTGCATGTAATGTTTTTGAAAAGGAAATGCTCTTTTGTTATGGTTTCTTTTAGCTTTGTCTATGGTGAATGTTGTATGTTATTGAGTGGTGTTTGTTTCTTCTTGTTTGTTTATGTGATGTTTAGTGATTGATCCAGTAGTTAAGAATCAAGATCTATTCCATGGAAGAATCTCAAGTTTTCTATAAGCAAGGCAAGTGGACTTCTCTCTCTGTATACTCTGTTTGATCCCAAACAATACATTTAATAAAGTTTATTCTTGGATATATATGCATAATTTGATGGGTTACCTATTAAGATACACCTAACCTTTCCAACCTTATTCCTTTTTTAACCTGGGTTTATGATTTAATCTAGTAGCTATGCTATTGCTACAACTTTAACTTTATGCTGGTACTCCTACTGATGATATTAATGTTCCAAATGGTAAGTTTATATTATTGTTGTTAATCCGATGATTAAACAAGACCATATTGTGATAATTGGAATATGGAGTGACCACCTGGGAAAACAGTGCAACCACGAGTGCTATCATGGCTCTGGCTTTGGTAAGTAGCTTTATATGCTTAGTGCCTAGCAACCTTACCTGAATCACTCTTCTGTGAGCAACTCCGATGATATACATTGTAATCCTGTTATAACTTGTAACTGTTGTAACTTCTAATCATTGTGTAATGAAGAATTTATTTCCACTGCAAATGTCTGTATGTAAGTTGTGTTTACTTAATCTTGTGATTCTAGTTGTAAGTGGTTTATCCGGGGTCCCTGCGACACTCGGCCGGATCCTGTTAAGTTATCTGGTGCATATGCATAGTGTTCTGAGGTCTTTGAGACAAGGGCAGGTGCATGTGGGCCCAATAACTTGGGAGGTTCTGCCACAATGTGACCATTTTGGCCCACTCGCCCACGCTGAGCTAACGCGCCCGTGCCGCTGTCATCGTCTCACGGGTGCGCGGGACCGCTTTGACAGTGACTGCTGGACCGCCTCGCTCGTTCGCACCGCAAATTCCCAGCACCGCTGACAGTGGGCCCGTGGTGTCTGTCTCAACCGAGGGGGGCAGAGACTGCTTCGCCGGGTGCGCCACCTCCTCCACGGAACCACACTTCTGCGCATGATAATGGTGGGCATACTGTGGAGGAGGTTGTTACGGATCGTGGGGGGGTTAAAGACGGACGCCGGGGTCGCCCTACCCTTATTTTCCCCATCGCGTGACCTCAGCTAACCTCCGCTCCGCAATCTACCTCGTGGATCGTGCTTCCTTGCTGCCCGTATAGCTCGTGTACCACAGTGTGATCTCTGGCGAACTGGCGGTGGTGCATATCGGGAGTAATCGCACCGCAGACCCTTGTTGCGGTGGGAATCGCTCGCTGTCCTCCTTGCGCCGCCACGAATCCACCTGAGCGGAGGACAACGACTTCTACAACGATTCTACGGGTAAGCCGCACTTTCACGAATAGCCTCGATTCCACAACACCTCGACGCCACTCGACTTTGGGATAGCATTCTACGCGGTGGAATGGGATTTCTCCAGTGTGGTCGTCGCTGTCGGCATGCGGCTGCCAAACTCAGTCCGGCGATGTGACGGCCTTTCCGCCGTTAGATGATAGCTGGACGGACGAGATTAGATCGTGTGAACCCTTTGAGTCCTCACCCTTGGATCTTAATCGGATAGATCATATGAACTACCACCATTTTAAATCTGAGTCGCACATTTCGGGTCGGGCAATTGAGAATTGGGCAAACTAAGGTCTAATCTGAGGTGCGCATTTTAGATCCAATGGCCGATCTCGTTCCATACCGCTTCGGTCTGGATTTATATTAAAAAGCCCCTGCCTTTCTAAGTTATCAACCCGCCGTCCATATTCGCTGTGTACTGAGTCTAGGAAATAATGCGCAGAGACCCCTGCTGTTCTCTGTTTTAATGCGCACAGTCTAGGGAATGGAAAATCAGGGTAAATGAATTAGAAAATGCATTTTTAATATAAAAACAATGCCTAAAACTTGTTTAATTCATAGAAAATTCATAATTAGTCCAAATTAATCCATTCCACTTCCTATAATTTTGTAATAATGTTGTTTATCACATAGTGTCTCTGTTTTGACATGAAAACCATATTAAAATGTATCTCTTAATTAATCTTGTATCAAATACATAAAACCTTCAGAAATTTATAACTTAAAATCTATAACTCCAAAATTAATGATTCCTGTTCCTATGATCTTATTTTAATATGTAGATTATTATTATGTATTTTGTATATATGTTTGGTGTGATGTTAATTTCCTCTTTATACTATGCTTGTTTGTATTGTGACGAGTAGAAGAGCCGGTGGCTTGAGGATCCTAGTGTTCAACAGATAGAAGTTGCTGAGCAGGAGCTCATTGAAGGCAAGTTGTGCCCTTGACCACTTTTTACCCAATAATGTTCTTTAATATCACTTATTCATGCATAGGTTTAATCTGATGGGACCCAATAGGTCACCCTAGTCTGATTATCTTTTACCTTGTTTTATCCTTGAATCATTTGGGTAGTTTTGCTATTGTTTTACATGGTTTGGGGTTAATATTTCATTATATCCATGTTCCAGTTATTTTGTTCTTTTATTTATGTTCATGTCAAGATCATTATCTTTAATTGGAACATGGAGCTTAACTTGAGAAACACGTGCCACCACAAGGGTGAAATGGGACGCCCTTGGCTGACTAATTAGGAAAGCTAGTGGAAGACTACGTTACTCGAAAGGGGCAAGGGCAGTAGGGGAGTAGGCATGTAGGGAGGTTCTCGGGTTGATTTTGCTGCGATGGCGGTCAGACGGGGGATTCCTACAATTGCTCTTCCCATAAACTGTAGCCGGTTTTCGGAAGCTAGTGGAACTTTGTAAAGGCCTCATAGTGTTGTCCTGCCTCACTTCCTAGGTAGAGGTGTATGGGAGTCGTGATCCCTTTGCAGATGGGTAACATGACTTGTGGGTATAGGGTACTACCTCTGCAAAGTGTAAAACTGGTATACTAGTCGAGCTCACGGTCAAGAGCAGCTCAGGACTCTCGCATGATTAAACTATGGAATTAAATTCAATTTGTCATTTGATTTCAGATCGGGTTATCATCAAATGAAGATTTGGCCATCTAATATTCCCAAGATGGCTTTCTCTACCCGATATGGTCTATATGAGTTCACTGTCATGTCGTTTGGCTTGACTAATGCACCAACCTACCTCATCAATCTGATGAACAAGGTGTTTATGGAGTATCTTGATAAGTTCGTCATGGTATTCATCGATGACATTCTGATTTATTCCAAGAATGACGGTGAATATGAGGAGCATCTGCGGTTAGTATTGCAGAAGTTGAGGGATAACCAACTCTATGCCAAGTTTAGTAAGTGTGAGTTCTGGCTTGATGAAGTACCATTTCTTGGGCATATCATCTCTAATGTGGGAATATCAGTCGATCCGACTAAAGTAAAGGAGATAGTGGGATGGAAGATACCGAGTTCGGTCACTGAAATCCAGAGTTTCCTAGGACTCGTAGGTTATTATTGGCGTTTCATCGAGGGATTCTCTAAAATAGCTAAGCAAATGACCACACTGTTAGAGAAGGGAAGTGAATTCAAGTGGACCTAGGCCAGCCAGGACAGTTTGAACCAATTGAAGTTTAAGTTGATGTCACCTCTAGTGTTGGTAATGCCAGATCTGCACAAGGGATTTGACGTATATTGTGATGTGTGCCGCATGGGCTTGGGATGTGTTCTTATGCAAGGACATATCATTGTCTACGCATCTCACGAGTTGCGAAAACATGAGCTGAACTACCCCACTCATGACTTAGAACTAGCAACCGTAGTGCATGCTCTCAAGGTATGGAGGCATTATATAATAGGGACCAAGTGCCAAATCTATACTGATCATAAGATCTTGAAGTATATTTTTACCTAGAAAGATCCTAACCTTAGGCAACGCTGGTGGTTGGACCGCATCAAGGATTATGACTTGGAGATCCATTACCATCTGGGTGTCACACCCGGTTTTATGGGCATAACCGAATGCATAGCATATGTGACGTCACAAGTGTAATATATCAAAAGACAATGCAATAAAGGTGTAAAGAGAGTATAATAACTTTATTACATCATCTAGACATAAAAGTCTCAAATAGTATCATCATCAAAGTATAGAGGATATAACATGGGCAATCTTCCACAAGAAGATGATTGGCGCATCGTTAGACTCAGTACTCATCATCACCATCGTCAGAGTCTTCCTCGTCAGCTTCTGATCAAAATATTAGCAAGGGATGAGCTGACTTATGGTGGGAGCTCAGCAAGTGGGAGGAGTTATGCAAGGTTAACAAGGTAGTCTATGGATAAGTGGTAAGCATTTTAGTTGGTCAATATTTTATTAACAACGCCTATCTTACTAATCGTAAGTGTATCCCAAAATATCCCAATTAATCATAAGCATATGATTATATCAAAAACACTTAAGTGAAACCACTTAAGCAAACCATTTATAAATCATTGGATCACGATATAGTCTCCATCTTTAAGTTCAGTTATCATGTGAGGGTCCAAGTTGCTCTTAACCGTGAGCACGACTGACATATCAGTTTTACACATTGTAGAGGTGGTACAACTCTACCCACAAGCCATGTATCCCAACTAACCTGGGTTGTACGGACCCGTAAACACTATCGAGGTGAATGGCTAGGGATCCAATATGAGGCTTTCACAAAATATCCTTAGTGCAAAGCCACCCGCTAAGGTTTCCACGCCAGTATTGGTGACCCTCTCGGCGAGGTAACTTAGCCAAAACTACCACCCCATGTAAACATGAGATGCCACCAAACCACTGCCGCCCCCTCTTGCCCATCTTTCAGGTAGGGTTGCTATGAACTAAGTCTATAAAGCTATTTACCAAAGCCAGAGCCATGATAGCACTCGTGTTTGCACTGTTATCCAGGGTGGTTAGTCCATGTTCCGTTTAATACAACATGATCTTATTTAACCATCGGGTTATCATCATAATACAAATTTTATTTCTGGAACATGAATATCATTAAAGAGTGTTATCGTAATAGTTAAGTTGAGCAGTAGCACAATTACTAAGCATATTAATTATCCCAGGGTAATCAAGGAATAGGGTTGGTATTTCTAGGCAATCCTATTTAGGAAAATCCCATAAAATTTATGCAAAACTCCAAAAGTAAACATTATTATATGCATTAATTTGGGTACAAACAGAAATGCAAAGGGAGAATCCACTTGCCTTGATCAAAGGTGGCCTGCGGATCGTCTTCATACGTGTTTTGGTCTTTTACCACAAAATCAGCTTCTAATATAGATTCCCATATCGTACATACAAAAGAAAACGATCACCAAATAAATAAACATACACCATTTCATGAATAACATACACCATTACATTAATAAACATACATCATTACATTAATAAACATAAATTATTACATCAATAGACATAGACCGAACAAACCATACTTATAAAAATGTCTAGAATAAAACCTAATTCACATTCATATTTATTAGTCTACACGTATTGACATCCATTTGCTACTAGTAAAAGCTATATGGCAATTTGACTATAGAAGTACTTTATATAACATAACTTAGATATAATGATTTAACCAATTCTACAAAAATAATTAGTTATAATTAATTATTTCTACTATGAACATGGGTCTCATTTTAGTTTTATCTTTTCTTTCTAAAAGAAGATGTCATTATAATAATCAAGGGTCAAATTATTCTAATAACAAATTAAGCCACTGATTAGACTACAATATTTTAATTATTTTGAACACGGATACTACTTTTCACTTCAATGTTAATAAAGCTTCTATTATTTATTTAGTGGGTCTAAATTAACTATATGAAACTATGAGTATAAAATTCTCGACAAATTCTAAAATTCATCATAAACAAGGTTGGTTGTGAAATTACTCACATAATGTTTTTTCACTAACACGTGGTCTACCAAATTCTATCATTCTTCTTTCAAATCATAAATTCTAAAGTAGTTGTAAACAAATATACTGACTGATAAAATTACTAATTCATCGCACATATACTCAAAATCAATCGTCTACATACACATGAATTACAAATCACAATATTCCCAAATTAAAACAAATAATTACAGAATTTATAAAATAATTCAAAACATGATTTTGAAAATTAAATAAAAATACGGGTTGTCTTCAACCTTGCGATGAACAGAGGGGTTTGATCACGGCGAGGTGGGGGCATGGCTGGGGAGGGCGCGTGCGGTCGGGCGATCCGGCAGGGCCACGACACGGTCGACGGCGGACTGTCCGGGCAGTGCACAGGCACGGTCAACGGTGGACGGTCCAGTAGGGCATGACGCGGATGCCGAGAAAGAGAGGAAGAGAGGGATAGAGAGTGGACAAGGGGAGGGAGAGAGCTCTGGCAGGGGCTGACTTTTATAGAGGGAGAGGAGGGGAAGAGCCGAGGAGAGGGAGTGCTGGCGACCATGGATGGCATTAGTTACCTCCATTGATGGAGAGAGGGGAATTGGGGGAGGAAGAGGGAGGGACAACCGTTTTAGGCGTGGGAAGGGGAGCGGCCGGGGAAGGGGAAGGGACATGACCAGGGAAGGGGAAGGGGCATGACCAGGGAAGGGGAAGGGGCACGGCAAGGCGCGGACGGTCTGGCCGAGGGCCAGGGCGGCGGCGAGGGGCGAGAGAGACGAAGGGGAAAGGGGCCCGGGTGGGGCCTGCGTGGAAATGGGAGGAGAGAGGGGGAGTAAAGATGGCGACTTGCCGGTTGCGCTACCCTAATGGGCTGGTTCAGTTAGTTCGGCTAGGGTTTCCAAAACCTTCTTTTTTTCTTTTTTTATATATATCCAATATGAATATAGATAAATATATTTTTAAATACTTAAAATCATAATAATTATACCAAAATGTTTATAATGAATGTATTTATTTTTGGACCAAGGTTCCTATATTAATTATTTGGGGTTTCACTTAAAAGAAATTTTATAAAATCATCAATCAAATCGGAGCAAACAAAAATCATTCTCTAAAGATAAATGAGATCAAACACTTGATTTAAATTTTTATTTTCCTACTAAGTTTAAATAACTATTAATGTATTATTTTAATTGATGAATTTGAGGTGTTGCAAAACCTACCCCCTAAAAAGAATCTCGTCCTCGAGATTAAGGAACTTCTAAAAATAGCTAGGGGAATTCTGTTCTGACTTCATCTTCTCTTTTCCAAGTGGCCTTATCTTCCGAATGATGACTCCATTGAACTTTGCACATGTTGATAACATTACTCTGAGTAATTCTGCGAAATGTTTCCAAAATTCTAATCGGGTACTCAAAATAAGTCAAGTCCTCATTAACATTGAGTTCTTCCAAGAGTAGCTGTTCTTCTGGTACTCTTAAGCAATTCTTGAGTTGTGACACGTGGAATACATCATGCTTATCCAATAATCTGTCAGGTAGTTCCAACTGATATGGTAATTCTCCTTTTCTTTCCAAAATTTTAAATGGACCAATATAATGGGGAGATAATTTTCCTTTAACCTTAAATCTTCTCATTCCTCTCATTGGTGAAAACTTAAGATACACGAAGTCTCCAACTTCAAAGGTTAATTCTGTTCTTCTGCTATTTTCAAATTCTCTCTAATAATCTGCACTTGCTTTTCTGTTTCTTGGAGAATTTTTGGACCAAATACTTGACTTTCTCCAGTTTGATTCCAATATAATGGTGTTCTACATTTCCTTCCATAGAGTGCTTCATAAGGATCCATCTTTAAACTTGCTTGGTAACTATTGTTATAAGAGAACTCTGCATAGGGAAAACTCATATCCCATCTTTTACCATATTTTAAAGCACAAGTTCTTAACATATCCTCTAAAACTTGGTTTGTTCTTTCTGTTTGGCCATCTGTTTGAGGATGGTAAGCTGAGGTGAAATTTAGCTTAGTATCCATAGACTCATGCAACCTTTTCCAAAAATGTGAGGTAAATTGGGTTCCTCGATTTGATACAATCTTCTTGGGTACACCATGTAGGCAAACAATCCTTGACATGTACAATTCTGCTAACTGAGCTCCTGAGTATGTTGTCTTCACAAGTATAAAATGTGCAACCTTAGTCAACCTGTCTACAATAACCCATATGGAATCATAACCTTCATGGGTACGGGTTAACCCAACTATAAAGTCCATACCAATTTCTTCCCATTTCCATTCAGGCACTTTAAGAGGTTGTAGCAATCCTGCTGGTCTTTGATGTTTTGCCTTAACTCGCTGACATATGTCACAAAGTGCAACATGCGTAGCAACATCTCTTTCAAACCATACCACCAATATTTTTCCTTCAGATCCTGGTACATCTTAGTACTTCCCGGGTGAATAGAATATGTTGAATCATGAGCTTCTCTCAAAATAAGTTGGAGTAGATATTCAATTTCTGGAACACAGATCCTCTTTTTAAACCAAACTATGCCTTGTTCATATTCTGTGAAGTCAGGGGCTTTTCCCAAATTAATCTGTGTTTTAATTCCCTTAATTTTCTCATTGGATTCCTGTTCTTTACGAATTTCCTGTTCCAAAGTAGATTCCACTTCCATAATGGTTTCTTCCATACTATTAGGCATACCATGGTTAAGTTGTTCCATTTCCCAACATAATTCTTGTGGCATCAAATAGGTAGCAATACTGTTCACTTGACCTTTATGACTTAAAGCATCTGCCACTACATTTCCTTTTCTTGGATGATATTGTATATCCAAATCATAATGTTTGATTAACTCAAGCCATCTTTGTTGTCTTAGGTTAAGTTCTTTCTGAGTGAATATGTACTTCAAACTTTTGTGATCAGTGAAGATTTTGCACTTGTTTCCAATCATATAGTGTCTCCAAATCTTCAAAGCGTGCACTACAACAGCTAATTCCAAATCATGTGTCGGGTAATTCCTTTCATGTTTTCTCAACTGTCTTGAGGCATAAACTATTACTTTTTCCTTCCTACATTAACACACATCCAAGACCTAGATGTGAGGCATCAAAATAAATATCAAATCCTTTGTGAATATCTGGCATTACCAAGACTGATGTAGTGGTTAGCTTTTCCTTTAATTCTTCAAAACATTTCTGACATGCTTCATCCCATTTAAACACTTTTCCTTTCTCTAGTAGTGAAGTAAGAGGTTTCACTAGCTTAGAGAAGCCTTCAATGAATCTTCTATAATATCCTGCTAATCCAAGAAAACTCTTGATCTTGGACACATCTTTTGGTTGCTTCCAATTTAGTATTTCACTTATTTTACCTAGGTATACCTTTATTCCTCCATCTGTGATAATATGTCCTAGGAAATCAACTTCCTTCAGCCAAAAATCACACTTTGAGAATTTTGCATACAGCTGGTTGTCACGAAGCTTCTGCAAAACTAATCTCAGATGATCTTCATGTGTTTCTTCATTCTAAGAGTATTTCAGTATATCATCAATAAATATGACCACGACTTGGTCGAGATATTCCATGAATACTTTATTCATCAAGTTCTTATAGGAAGCTGGTGCATTGGTTAATCCAAATGACATGACCAAAAACTCATATAATCCATATCTTTTAGTAAAGGTTGTCTTAGGTACATCTTCAGTTCGAATATTCAATTTATGATATCCTGATCTTAGATCTGTTTTTAAGAATATCTTTGCTCCTCTCATCTGATCAAACAAATCTTCAATCCGAGGTAAAGGGTATTTGTTCTTAATTGTCACTTCATTTAAGCTTCTATAATCAACACACATTCTTCTTGAACCATCTTTCTTGTTCACAAATAGAACTGGGGCTCCCCAAGGAGATGAACTTGGGCAGATAAAACATTTTTCTAGTAATTTTTCTATTTGTTTCTTCAGTTCAAGTAAATCTTTGACATCCATTCTATAAGGTCTTTCTAAAATAGGTGTAGTTCCAAGTAATAATTCAATAGAGAATTCTACATCACGATCAGGTGGAATACCTGGTGTTGGAACTTGCTCGCTAGCGCAAGTTGATCCAACAGGGGGGGAGTAATAGCGTAAACAGGGTTTCAGCACGTGATGGCAAAAGCTCTGTTAATCTAGCCTCTCAAGGGCACTGTGCGGGGGTATTTATAGGTATCCGAGTGCCCAGCGTCCTGTGTTAAGGACGCATGTGCCCTCAGACACCTAGGTTATCCCCAGAATATTCCCAAAAAGCGGGGTTATAGACTGTAATTACAGGGACGCCTTTACAATTTAGGCCCGTAACATGCAGCGGCCACGCAGGGCCCGTTACAATGGGCCGGATCACACGTGGGCCTCCATGCTGGACGAGGCCGCACGGTGGGATGACCTCGTCACGGGTCTTCGTCCGATGTCGTATGGGGCGAAGGGTGTCCCTGCCCGTTGTCTTGTCTCCGTTGGACCAACGACTACGGCGAAGGTCCCGAGCAAAGGGTGGCGTCTTCGCCTTCGCCCCAACATTTGCCCTCCGAGGGACCAGTTCGACTAAGTCATCTGGTGCCGAAGACGTCGCTAGATGGCGGAGACGCTGCCCTCGCTCGAAGTGGTTTCGCGGTGGTTTTTGACATGACCGTTGATTGACACCGTACTGTTAGATTGCGGGTTTCCCGAAGCGCCGCGCCCTGTGTACAAAAGGGGGCAGGGGGCGACGCGTTTTGAACTTTATCCTTCTGCGCTCCGTGAAAACCCTAGCCACCTTTTCCACCGTCTTGCTGCTCGTCTGCCCTCGTTGCTCTTGTTCGCCGGAGATCTGGCTCGAGTGAAGCAGACCGCCCGCCGCCGCCGACGGTACGTAGCGATGTCGACCTCTTCTTCTTCTGCTGCCGCTATGCCACTGGCCGACGCATCGTCTGAGGAAACGCTGAGTACTGTGGCAGCGGAGGAGTTGCGCGCCGGCGATACGGTGGATTTTGGTGTGTCGTGGATGTCGTCGGTCCACGTGCAAGATATGCAGCGGCTTGGTTACTTTGGCGGCGGAGTCGCTCGTGTCCCGGGGACGGAGGAAGTCCCCGAGCCGGAAGGCGAGTTGGTTGTGTTCGAGGCGTTCTTTGCCGCTGGTCTCCGCATGCCTACGCACCGATTTGTTGGAGAAGTCCTGCGCAGATTTAACGTTCAGATCCATCAGCTGACTCCGAATGCCGTGGTGGCTCTGTCGAAGTATGTCTGGGCGACGACTTCGTACGGCGGACAGCCATCAGTCGAAGTCTTCGCGAAGTACTATTGCCTGCACTGGCAGAAGAGGATGATTGGAAATGAAGTTGCCCAGTTTGGGTCCTGTACATTTACGCCGAAGACCGGCAATACCATGATGGAGGTAGTTGAGTTGGTTCCTTGCGCCCGCAACAAGTGGGGCAATTGGCATGACTTTTGGTTCTACGTCGCGGAGGGTACAGTCGAAGACCATCCGGGGCTCCCCGTGTTCGAGATGTGCTCGCATTTTTACTCAGCATACCCGCCTTTTGAAGTGGCGGAGGAGGATGCGGACGAAGGGGCCCTTCGGTGCGCTACCGGCTTGAGCAGCGGGCGTGATTTGGTTGAGGAGTTTGTGGTGTACGGGGTATGGCCTTTGGCGCATGGTTGGGCGCTGGGCGAAGTGTGCCCTCGCCAGATGCCTTCCCATGGTGGGAAGCTGGTGAGAAGTCCTGCCTTCGCGTTGGATCTGCATAGCCGCGATCCGGCCGCCTTTGTGCGTGAGGCGGAGGATGGGGCGGTGCGGATCGTTGGTCGGTACATGCCGAGGACAGAGGGCCGGCGTAGCTAGGACATT
This sequence comes from Zea luxurians, assembly GCA_029449295.1. Classification (NCBI taxonomy): domain Eukaryota; kingdom Viridiplantae; phylum Streptophyta; class Magnoliopsida; order Poales; family Poaceae; genus Zea; species Zea luxurians. Next base: position 12,518,475 of record JAOPSE010000005.1, on the reverse strand, counting down.
CGCGGGTCAAATGACCGCTTGAACAGGGTTTTTGAGTTGAATCGTCTGCCGTATGGCGGTTATCCCGGCCAAGACGATGTGGATCGTCGCGGGAAGAAACCGGTGGTAGAGTCTGGAGATGACCCCGCGCCGGCGGCCGCCCCGTCCTCTAAGAAGAGGAAACTAGGTACTGCTATGGGAGGACTTGGGGTTTCCGATGGTTTTGCTAGAGAATTGATGAGGACATGCGCGGCCCCGGGGGGAAGGATGTCTTCGCCCGAGCTCCGGGAGTCTTCGGCGCGGATGCTGAGGGTTACCGGGGGTTGGTGGCCTAAGAATGTTCCTATCCCCCGCGCGGCCAGCGAAGACTTTTTACATCTCGCATGGTTCGTGATTGGAAAGTGTTTCCTTACGGGCGGAATATTGTTGTTGTTGTGTCGGCAGAGATGGACAAGGATCGCCAGTGAGCTGCATAGAAGCGCCAGGCGGTCGTCAGGCTTCATGAAGCCAGGCCGAAGAGGCAGTGGGGGGCTGCGAAGGCTACTGCCCCCGGCGGAGGCCAGCCGCCACTGGCGGTGAAGTCGGCCGTCCCTGCATCCAGCAGGGTGCTGGAGGCTGCGAAGGCGGCTGCCGCCGGTGGTTCCAAGTCTGTGAAGGCCGCCCCTGTGCCCAGCGGGGTGCCGGAGGCTGCGAAGGAGGCCCGAGAGTTGCCGCCGCCGGGCAAGCGCATCGCCGACTTCGCCACCGACAATAGTGTGGAAGATTATCTTGTTGGTAAGTTGCTGGCTCGAGTTTTTTTTGTTAATAAGTTGATATGTTGCAGGGTCGGACGAAGGCCAACTTGTTGTTGCTCCGCCTGCCAGGGCGAAGGGCGGTGCTTTTAGTGCCGGTGGCGAGATTCCGGCGCACGCTGCAGTCAGGGACGAGGCGGGTGCTGTGTCCCGCCGGTTGAAGGAGCTGAAGGAGGCACTAAGTCAGGTACGTGGAGCTAGGCTTCGGTTTTTTACCGGCTTTGCTGGGGCTGTGGTCTTATGTGTGTCTTGTAGGAGGCTCACTTCGCTGACCGCACGGCATCGGGGGCCCTGACGACAGTTTTGTCTGCCGAAGTCGAGAGACTTCGGACGCAACATGCTGACGCCGTCCGGGAGAAGTCGGCCGCCGACAGTAAATGCCGCAAGCTGGCGGATAAGGTGGCCGCGCTGGAGGGTGAGAGGACTGACCTCCGGCGCCAACTAGCGGAGGAAAGGAAGGAGGCTAATGAGGCCCTCGCCAAGGCGCAGTCTGCGCAGGCGGAAGCCAATTTGGCGCGGGCGGAGGGCAGTCTTGCCAGGCAGCACGCCGAGGAGTTGGAGGGGCGGCTCAATGCTCTGCAGGCCCGAGTGGAGAGGGCCGAGGCTTCAACGCGCTCGGAGGCTGAGCGGACACGCAAATAGCTTGTGGATTCATACCATGAGCTGGGCGCGCGGACCGCTGACTTCGAAGTGCCGGACCGAGAGCCCGGATTTTGCTGCTTCGAGTGGATACAGGAGGAGCTGCTGGCGCTCCCCACTATTGTGGAGGGGTTTATGTCCTATGCCTCCCTGGTCACCTGCGAGGGGGCGATGAATGCGCTATCTCGCGAAGGGTGCCGGCACTATGAGGTCTTCGACCAAGCTGATGAGGATTTCGAGCGCGATATTTACAAGGTCGAGGACCCTGTGGTGAAGGAATCCGCGGGAGCCCTCTACGACCGGATGTGGGGCCCCCACGGTCGGGAGGTGTTCAGGGAGCGGGCTGAGACGGCGAGGGGTCAGGTAATGTTTGGCTTTTGTTTGGTGTTTGTTGAATGTGGGTTAAATGTGGGTTTGCTGAATCTGTGTCTCAGGCGACGCGTGGCGAGAGGGTGGATGACTTTGGGGCTTTGAACAGCGCGCTGCCTGACCCGGAGCCGAACCCGGTGGCGGCTGTGCCCGAGGCCGCCCTGGAGCCGCCCCCGGAAACCGCCGAAGGCGTTCCTGATGCCCCCGCAGCCGCTGCGGCCGGTGGAGGCCCGCCCCCGGAGACCGCCGAAGGCCTTCCTGATGCCCCTGCAGCCACTGCGGCCGACGGAGGCCCGTCGCCAACTGCTGCGCCGAGGAATGAGGATCCTGTGATGGTGGCTGCGGAGGCGACAGCGGAGGCTCCCACGACGGCTGGGTCTTCGCAGGTGGCCTAGTGGGTGTGGGTAGTTAGGAAATTTTGGATATTGTTGCTGAACTTTGGTTGCTCCGCAGGTTCAAGATTTTAGGCCTGCGCACGCAACCGCTACTGCTAATTTTTTGGCGGCTTCGACCGTGGATGATGGGAATAAATCGGATGAGTCTGCATCTAAATTTTCCGAGTTTGGTGACTCTGGGAGCTCTGTTGAGTGGACCGAAGAGTCGTCGGATGAGGACTTGGACTATTTTGTGGCCTTGGATGTGGCAGCGGCGGAGGCTTCGCCGCATGCTGCGGATGCTGAAGTTGTGGCTGGTTCGAGTGCTGGGCGTAGGCGGCGATGGGCGGTCGTGAAGCGTAGAGTGAGTGAGGTGGACAGTGGTCGGCTTCGTGTGAATAGGGCTGGCAGGCAGGAACTGTTGTCCTTGCCGGCCGCTGTGACTGCATGTGAGGGGGAGCTGTGAAGTCTTTTTGCGGGTGAGGAGCTGAGGATAATGTTGTTTAACTATAGGGAGATGGGAATTATTCCGAAGGTTGAGCTGATGTAAAGTGTGATGCCCTCGCTTGTGCATAAGTAATGGCTTGTATGATGGGGTTGTGTGCCTTCGCACATTCGGGTATGCGCACGAAGGCGTTACGTGCTAGGTCTGGTGTGTTTGTTATGTTGGTCTGGTGTGCGTGCAGTCGGTCTTTTTGCGGACAGTTTTGGTGTAGTCGTTTTCGCACTTGCTGAGCTTCGTCCAGCTGCACTCGTAGGCGATTGTTGCACGGGTAGGTCTCGCGGAAGACCTCGATTTTTCGTATTTGTAGTGACTTCTGCGTGGATAGCCTTCGCGGGAGGTTTCGATTTTTCGCACTAGTTGAGCTAGTCCGGCTGCACTCGTAGGCGACTTCTGCGGGGATAGTCTTCGTGGAAGACTTCGGTGTTTCGCACTTGTTGTGCTAATCCGGCTGCACCCTTGGGCGACTTTTGCGCGGATGGTCTTCGTGGAAGACTTCGATTTTTCGCACTTGTTGTGCTAATCCGGCTGCACCCTTAGGCGACTTCTGCGCGGATAGTCTTCGTGGAAGACTTTGATTTTTCGCACTTGTTGTGCTAATCCGGCTGCACCCTTAGGCGACTTCTGCGCGGATAGTCTTCGTGGAAGACTTCGATTTTTCGCACTTGTTGTGCTAATCCGGCTGCACCCTTAGGCGACTTCTGCGCGGATAGTCTTCGTGGAAGACTTCGATTTTTCGCACTTGTTGTGCTAATCCGGCTGCACCCTTAGGCGACTTCTGCGTGGATAGTCTTCGTGGAAGACTTCGATTTTTCGCACTTGTTGTGCTAATCCGGCTGCACCCTTAGGCGACTTCTGCGCGGAGTTGTCGCACGCGAGGGCGGCTGCCGCTGGTCCTCGCAGTGACTTTGTATTGGTCGAATGTTGAAGACTGTCGGTGCGGTCTTTTTTTCGACGTAAATTTTGCGGGGGATTTTTCTCTTGTATATTACATGACTCTGCCTCGTTAAAAACCTCACCCCCCGGGAGGAAAAGAGTGCGGGCCAAAACAAAATTGTTTTTGCAAATTACAAGGGCGAGCTGGCCCTGATGAGTCAAACAAAAAACTTGCGAAGATTATCAATGTTCCAGGAATGCTCTAAGTCTTCGCCGTTAGGCGTTGCGAGCCTGTATGCGCTGGGGGAAGCCTTCGACTTGACAATGTAAGGGCCTTCCCACATGGGTTCCAGCTTGCCTCTGGACTCTGTTCGAGTTGTCCGGAGGATTACGAGGTCCCCTTCGCTGAATTCCCTTGGGATGACTGCTTGGTCGCGCCATGCTTTTGTCTGGGCTTGGTATTTGTCCAGAGCCTGTAGGGCGAAGACGCGGTCTCCGTCGATGAGATCCTTCGAAGTCGGCTCGTCTACGTCTGGGACGGCCGAAGCGGCTGTCCGAGGCGACCCATGCTTTATTTCTTGCGGAGTCATGGCCTCCAATCCGTATAATAGGCGGAAGGGGGTAAACCCAGTCGCCCTGCACTCAGTTGTATTCAGTGCCCAGACCACTTCGGGTAACAGGTCGGGCCACTTGCCTTTTTTGTCGTCGAGGAGCATTTTCTTGACAGCTGTGAAAATTTTGCCGTTGGCGCGCTCCACGACTCCGTTGGACTGGGGGTGGTACACGGAGGCAAAGGCAAGCTTGGTGCCGATGGAGAAGCAGAAGTCTTTGAAATCTTGGTTGTCGAACTGCTTGCCGTTGTCGACCGTGAGTTCGGATGGTACTCCGAAGCGGCAAACAATATTTTGCCAGAAGAATTTCTGGGCCGTCTTTGATGTGATGGTGGATACTGCCCTCGCTTCAATCCATTTGGTGAAGTATTCAGCGGCTACAAAGGTGAACTTGAGGTTCCCCTGAGTCATGGGCAGGGCCCGACAATGTCTAGGCCCCAGCGCTGAAGGGGCCACGTGTGGGTGATCAGCTTTGTGAACTACGAGGGGCGTCCCGAACATGGGGAAAATTTCTGACAGGCCTCGCAGGATCTGACAACCCGATTTGCGGCGCAGATAATGGCGGGCCAGTAGAAACCTTAGCGTATCACCTTTGCCGCTAGGGCCCTAGGGCCTACGTGGGAGCCGCAGGTCCCCCTGTGGACTTCGCGTAGGATTTGAACGCCTTCGGTCTCAGTGACGCACTTAAGCATCGGCTGACTGACCCCCTTTTTGTAAAGTTGGCCCTCGATCAATGCGAAGTCCCGGCTTCGGTGGTGGAGGCGCTTGGCCTCGTTGCTGTCGACTGGGTGATAGTACCCCTGCAGGTACAGGGTTATTGGCGCCCGCCAGTCTTCGGTCATGATAAGGTTGATCATGCGGTGGCCCTCGCTGTCGTTGGTTATTTGGAGCCCTTCAGGGCTGCGGACGGCTGGCGTGCCGATGACGTGATAGAACACGTCGGAGGGTAGGGCTTCACCCCTGGCGGCTGCCTTGGCCAATGCGTCAGCTTCTTCATTCTTGGCCCGGTCCACATGCTGCAATGTGAATCCCTTGATTTGTTTCTCGAGACCTCGGATGGCCGCGAGGTACTGCATAAGTGCGGGGTCCTTTGCTGCATAGTCTTTCTCGACTTGGCCGGCGACTACCTTGGAGTCTGTTCGGACTATACAGGTGGTGACGCCGAGGGCTCTTAATTTGCGGAGGCCGAGGATGACAGCTTCGTATTCTGCTATGTTGTTTGTGCATCTGTCAGATTCCAGAGCGAAGCTTAAGCGTGCCGCGTATCTGTGCCTGACCCCGGCGGGTGAGGTGATGACTGCAGCAGTGCCTGCCCCCGCATGGCACCAAGCGCTGTCGCAGTGGATTGTCCAAACATTCTCTGCGGACGGATCCGGCTGTGTTATTGGCCCGGTCCAGTCGACGACGAAGTCTGCTAGAACTTGTGACATGATCGCTGTCCTGGGCTCAAAAGTGATGTGGTAGCCGGAGAGTTCGGCCGCCCATTTGGCGATCCGTACCGATGCCTTCGGGTTTCTGAATAATTCGCCGAGTCCCCTATCTGAGGTGACGCGGACCTTGAATGCTTCAAAGTAGTGGCGCAATTTGCGCGAAGACATGACAACTGCATATGCAATCTTTTCGAGCTCCGTCATATTACATTTTGACGGTGTGAGCACTTCGGAGACATAATATACTGGGCACTGCCTAATCACGCCCTCTACTGTCTGCTCCTGAACCAGTGCCGCACTGACCGCGTGCGGTGAAGCCGCAACGTAAAGCAACAGTGGTAGCGAAGAGTCGGGGCTCGTAAGAATGGCCAACTCGATCAGGTACTGTTTTAGTGAGGCGAAGGTCGCTGCCTGCTCTGGTCCCCAAGCGAAGTCTTTTGCGTCGCGGAGTGTTTTGAGGAAGGGAAGACTTCGCTCAGCAGATTTGGAAATGAACCTGTTGAGGGCGGCCAATCTGCCCGTCAGACGCTGGACCTCTCTGGCTGACTGCAGGGGCGTCATGTTGATAATGGCCTGGATTTTGGTTGGGTTGGCCTCGATGCCGCGGTGTGACACCAGATAACCCAATATTTTCCCCTGGCGAACACCGAAGACGCACTTATCGGGGTTCAGGCGAAGTCGTGCGTCCCGCATGTTCGCGAATGTCTCGGCGAGGTCTGCAAGATGGTCCTCTTTATTCCTGCTGGCGACGATGATGTCATCCACATATGTGAATACGTTTCTGCTGACTTGCCCTTCGAACACTGTTTTAGTGAGCCGGGAGAAGGTGGACCCGGCGTTCTTGAGTCCCTCCGGCATTCTGATAAAGCAATATGTGTCGAAGGGTGTTATGAAGCTGGTGCTGGCCTTGTCCTCCTCCTTCATGTATATTTGATGATAACCGGAGAAGCAGTCGAGGAGTGACATGACCTCGCACCCGGCCGCGCTATCGACTATTTTGTCGATCCGGGGCAACGGGAAGTTGTCCTTTGGGCAGGCCTTGTTGAGGCTAGTGAAGTCTATGCACATTCGCCACTTGCCGCTCTTTTTCTGCACCATTACCACGTTGGAGAGCCACGTGGGTTAAGCCACTGGCTTGATAAATTTGGCTTCCAGGAGGCGGTGTACCTCTGCCTTGGCGGCCTCTGTCTTCTCGTCGGACATTTTGCGAAGCCGTTGTTTTTTCGGTCTCACCGAGGGGTCGATTCCCAAGCTGTGCTCAATTATGGATCGGCTGACCCCGACCAGGTCGAGGGCTGACCAAGCGAAGACGTCCTTGTTCTTGGACAAGCAGCACAGGAGTTTTTCCTCATCATGCGAAGTGAGGTCTTCGCTGATCGTGACTGTTTGCTTGGGCGTGGCCTGGTCGAGGGGAACAGTCTTGGTCCCGTCGTTGCTTTGCAGCTGCGCCTTGTGTTGTTTTTCAGTTGGGCTGGCGGGCGCTGGGACCTCGCGCTGGGCCGTGAGGCAGTGGACATTTCTTTGCTCGGGGACGAAGTCCCGCTCTATATTCCGCGCAGTCTGCTGATTGCCGTAGACCGAGATGGCCCCTAACGGACCTGGTATCTTCATGCAAAGGTACAATCCGTGAATGGCTGCCTCAAACTTGTTGATGGAGCCCCGGCCCATGATGGCGTTGTACGGATACACCATGTCGACGATATCAAAGGTTATTTGCTCACTTCGGGCATTGGGCGCTACACTGAAGGAGAGAGGCAACTCTATTTTGCCGATAGGAAAAGTGCCCTTGCCGCCGAAGCCGTTCAACGGATTGTCCGAAGGCTTGAGCAAGCTGTGGCTTATGCCCATGCGGTCGAAGGCATGGAGGAAAATGATGTATGCCTGACTGCCATTATCAACGAGGACTTTGTGCAGGTCCCAGCCTGCCACGCTGCAGTTGATGACCATGGCGTCGATATGGGGGGCGCTACACAGGTCGACGTCTCGGGCGTCGAAAGTTAGCGGTACATGGGACCACTTCGTCTGCACGACTGGACCGGTGATGGCGACGTGGTTGATGCTGCGGTAGTGGTCCCGCTTCTGTCGCTTGGTGTCGAAGTCGACACTGGACCCCCCAGTGATCATATGAATGACTCCGCGATACGGCTGATCGGCGAAGACTTCTTGCTTGGGGGCGTGGGGGTGGGGGATGTTTTGTTGTTGCTGGTGTGGAGGCGGGGGTCGGGGAGGTACGATTTGTACTTCCTGATGGTGTTGGTAAGCGTGGTGCGGTGGATGCGGGGTGGGGGCGTGGATGTATGGTGGAGGGTGTTGCTGATAAGTGTGCGCGACGACTCTTGGGTTGTCGGCCGGTTGCATCCGTGCCATCCTGTCTCTGGTGGCCTTCGTCTCTGGGCAGTCTTTGGTTTGGTGGGCGCAGTCTTCGCCGTGGAAGAGACAGTAGAATCGGCGCGGCGGCTGCGCGCGTCCCCGGCCCCTACCACGAGTTCCACTTCCGCGGCCCTGGGGGGGATATTCCTGGCGGCGAGGGGCGTCACCAGCGGGGTGCTGGTTGGCAATGTTGTGCACCTGCTGATGATTACGGCCGTCTCGACCGGAGTCTGGCTGTGGAGTCCTCGTCCACGTGCGGCTGGACTGTGGAGCATCTTTGGGTTTCCTCTGAGACTCAACCTTGCGCTGGTGGAGCTTTCGGATTTGGCATATTTTTCAAATAGCTGATATAATTCCTGGAGGTTCTTGGGCTGTCACACCCGGTTTTAGAAGGCAAACTGAATGCGAACCATGTACGTGCCAGGATCAGTTATTCACGTACACAGCAGTTACATAACATGGACATCATCACACAGTGATCAAAATAGTATTAAAAGGGAAATAATAGTCGATTACATCATACGTCTGAGACGTCCACATAGTCCTTACAATAAATCAAAGTGCGAAAACAAAACGTAGATAACTGCGGCCTTCACAGGCAGCCGACTGGGGGTTGCCGCTAACCCACACCTAGAACTCGTCGTAGTCTTGGAACTCCAGGAAGTCTCCTTCCACAGCTTCATCTTCTCCTGAGCAGTGGTTGCAATGCTAACAACCTGGGGGGGTTGGTGTGTAGAGCAAGAGTGAGTACACATCAACATACTCAGCAAGTATCCCGTTTGGTTGTAGTGGACTAGCTTTATGTGGGGGTAAGTCAAGCAGTTGCTTTTAATTGGTCAGGTTATTATTTACTAGTAGAAAGCCAGGTTTTAACATTAACCCAAGTTATTAGCCCGATGTACCCTTTCCAAACGGAAAGAATACCACTTACCAGCACCATAGACATAACCAAAACCATCGATCTCATAGCCACCTGTAAACCAAAATGTCTCTGATCAAGTACCACTAATCATTGGAGCTCCCTTGGCCGCTCATAACCGCGAGCACGGCTGATATATCAGTTTTCAAACACTCTGCAGAGGTTGTGCACTTTACCCACAAGCCATGATTCCCTCTTGCCTCGGACCGATCAAACCCTTAAACACTACCAAGGTGAATAGGCAGGGTTTCACTACGTAGCCTTTACAAAGATTTCCCGGGGCTGTAGCCGCCCGTTAGGTTTCCTAAATGTACCGCACTCCTCCCCAAGGGACAAATCAACCTTGGCAGAGCGAGCCGCATACACCGAGCCCCATTGACGGCACAACGGCTAAGCGAACTACACCCCGGTTCCTCTAATTATTCAGCTAAGGGCGTCCCACTCCACCCTCATGGTTGCACTGTTTTCCCGAGCGGTCATCCATAGAACAGGTCCTTACGGAGAGGCACTCGAGAAACCGCTCGAGCCCCCTTAAAGGCCACAAGTACAACATCATAATAAGAGAAGGGAAAACAACGTATCATATATAATCTCATCATGTTCATTGATTAGAGTTGAGCAATAGCATGAAGCTAAACAATAATAATCCGACCCAAATAGGTAAACAAGGACATGGATAACAAAAGCTAGTCAATCCTTAAGTATAAATGTGTACTGCGGGAGGTGACTTAAAGAATGAATAGGACAGAGATAGGTCAAAGGACACTTGCCTCCACCAACCGACTGCTGCTCAGGGGCTTCTCCTGTGAGTTCCTCGGGCTCTTCGACCGGATCGTTCTCTATGCGATTGCAAGCATACATACATCCATCCATTCAAATTAGGAAACAAATAGTACACCATTACAAAAGAACAAATAAAGTAAATATGCATAGAATATCACATACGATGATGAATTTACCATGGTTAGAAAGAGGCGGGGAAAGGTCTCGCGAGGGTTAAAGCTTATGCCCGAGACGCACTACGGGTAAACGAACAATTAAATGCTACGTGCTCTAGGTCTACTTAGCTTCAATGATAAGAATTAGCTACATGCACTAATGTAAACGTGACTATTTTTAGTAGATTAACATTGAATAAGATAGACGATTAGCTATACAATTTAACTAACGTAACCAATTTCCAAATTGAGACTCCTATCTTATTAATATAAACAACGTGATTAGCGCATATAGGATACGGGGGGTAGACGATCGTGTCGCGAGCACGACGAGCTATGCCAGAACGCTCCGCAAACACGCGCACGCGCAAAGCCACACTTAACGTGCCGCGAACGAGTCGCGCACGCGTCGGGGCCGTGCGCTGGCCGAGCTCGAGGCCGCGCGCCGAAGGCACGCTGGGCCGAGCTCGAGGCCATGCCGAGGGACGACACGACGCGAGCAAGGCACGGCGGGGCGAGCGGGCAAACATGCCAGGGCAAGCGAGCACGGGCGAGCGAGGACGCCGCGGACCACTGCGAGCGAGGCACGGACGGGGCGAGGACACGGTCGGGCGAGGCCGGGCGCGGGGGCGGGGCGACCGGGCCGGGGCGCGACGGGAGTGGCCGAGCCGGGGCACGGGGCGGCCGAGCCGGGGTCGGGGCGGGGCGGTTAGGCCGAGCGAGGGGGAGGGGCGGCGCGGGCGGCCGAGCCGGGGCCGGGGCGGTTGAACCGGAGGGGCGGTTGAACCGAGGGGGCGGTTGAACCGGGGGGGCACGGGCGGCCGAGGTGGCCGGGGCCGGAGCCGGCCGGGCGCGGGCGAGGCCGGGGCGGCCGGGCTAGGCGGGGTCATGGGCGCGGGTGACCGGGGTGGCCGAGCCGGGCGGGGTCGGGGGCGCGAGCGGCCGGGGTGGCCGGGGCCGGAGCCGGCCGGGCGCGGGCGAGGCCGGGGCGGCCGGGGCCAGGGCCGAGCCGAGCTCACCGGAGCTGCCGAGCCGGGGGCCGAGCCGGGCGGCGCGGGTGAGGGGAGGGCGCCGGAGGGTGGAGAGGGAGGAGGGAGAGGGAGGAGAGGAGGGAGGAGGAGGGGGGAGCCTCACCGGAGGGGGACGGCGCGGCGGCGGCGCCGGGGAGGGGTGGCGGCGGCGCTAGGGCAGGGGAGAGGCGGCGGCGGCGCTAGGGCTAGGGTGAGGGTGAGGGAGAGAGAGAGAGGGAGAGGGAGGGGATTTTTGGAAAAAGAAAAAAAAGGGGGGGAACGGTTGGGCCGACTGGCCCAAAGGGGGGGAAAGGGGGCGCGCGGCTGGGCCCACGCGGGGCCCACGCGGGAAGGGGGGGAGGGGGGCGGCTGGGCCGCCAGCTGGGCCGACCGAAGGGGGGCGGTTGGGCCGAAAGGGGAGAAAAGGGGGGGGAAGAGAAAAAAAAGAAAAGGCTTTTCTTTTTTCTAATTTTTAATTTCCTCTAGATGAAAGCATTCACATTTTTAATCAATCAAAAAGTATGCATGGTTCGGCATGGTGCATCACATAAAATAAAGTGTTTTAAGGTTTTGCTTTACACGAGGTCTAAAGCCAAAACCCGCTGTGACTTTGGAAAAGATCAAGGCTTAGCGAGAAGAAAAGGGAAAAAGGAAAGAGTAACGCCTGAATTTGGTGAGGGAAAAGAAGAAAAAAATCTACCCCCAAATTCAGGGCGTTACAAACCTATCCCCCTTAAAAGAATCTCGCCCTCGAGATTCAGGGTTGGCTAGCAAAGAGCTCTGGGTATTTAGCCATCAGATCATCTTCACGCTCCCAGGTTGCTTCTTCCTCTGAATGGTGATTCCACCTGACTTTGCACATTCTGATGGTCTTCCTTCGGGTGACTCTGTCTGCAACCTCAAGGATTTGCACTGGCTTCTCAACGTAGGTCAAGTCCTCCTGGACTTCAAGACCTTCCACTGGCAACTGCTCTTCTGGCACACGCAAGCACTTCTTCAACTGAGACACATGAAAGACATCATGCACTGCGGACAAATTCTCTGGAAGACTGAGCTGATAGGCCACTTCTCCACGCCTTGAGAGAATTTGGTACGGACCAATGTAGCGGGGTGCTAGCTTGCCTTTGACTCCGAATCTTCTGACTCCTCTCATCGGTGACACTTTCAGATAGACAAAGTCTCCGACTTCGAAACTCAGCTCTCTTCTTCTTGTGTCTGCATAGCTTCGCTGCCTTGATTGCGCTATCTTCAGGTTCTCTCGGACCATCTTGATGTTCTCTTCGGCTTCAAGCAAAATGTCTGGCCCGAACACTTGCTTTTCCCCAGGCTGATCCCATTGCAATGGAGTTCTACAACTCCTTCCATAGAGCGCTTGAAATGGTGACATCTTCAAACTGGCCTGGTAACTGTTGTTATAGGAGAACTCTGCATAAGGCAATCGCTTGTCCCATCCGGACTTATCTTGCAGCGCACAGGCTCTCAACATGTCTTCAAGAATTTGATTGGTCCTTTCAGTCTGGCCATCTGTCTGCGGATGATAAGCTGAACTGAAATTCAGATGTGTACCCAAGGCTTCATGCAACTGCTGCCAGAAATGAGAGGTGAACTGCGTTCCTCTGTCTGACACTATCTTCTTTGGCACACCATGAAGGCAAACAATTCGAGACATATACAATTCTGCCAACACTGCAATGTTGTAGTTGGTCTTGACAGGTATGAAGTGGGCTGACATGGTCAAACGGTCCACCACTACCCAAATGGAATCGTAGCCGGCTCGAGTGCGAGGCAATCCGACTATGAAATCCATACCGATTTCATCCCATTTCCACTGGGGAATTTGCAACGGTTGCAACAATCCAGCTAGTCTCTGGTGCTCTGCCTTAATCCGTCGACAACTATCACACATAGCCACATACTCTGCGATCTCCCTCTTCATTCCGTACCACCAGAATTTCTTCTTCAGATCCTGATACATCTTCTCACTACCAGGGTGAATCGAATAAGCAGTCTCATGAGCTTCCTTGGGAATCAACTCCCGGATGGACTGGACATTGGGAACGCACAAGCGGTCTTTGAACCATATCACACCTTCTGCATCTTTACGAAAATCTTTGCCTCTGCCATCTAGAATCAGTCGCCGGATCTCACTGATCTTCTCATCATTCTTCTGCGCTTCTTTGATTTCTCGCTCCAAGGTAGGTTCCAACTCAACTGTGACTCCTCGCGAATTGTTCAGAAACCCGAGACTCAACCTGTCAAACTCCTTGGCCAACTCATAAGGCATCGGACGAGCGTCCATCAGATTGACTTGACTCTTCCTGCTCAAAGCATCTGCCACTACGTTTGCTTTGCCTGGATGGTAATGAATCTCCAACTCATAGTCTTTGATCAACTCTAACCATCTTCGCTGCCTCATATTCAGCTCTGACTGAGTGAATATGTACTTCAGACTCTTGTGGTCTGTGTAAACATCACATTTCTGTCCATACAGATAGTGCCTCCATGTCTTCAGTGCGTGAACCACTGCTGCCAACTCTAGGTCATGGATTGGGTAATTCTTCTCATGAACCTTCAGCTGTCGGGACGAGTAAGCCACAACTCTTCCCTCTTGCATCAATACGCATCCCAAACCTGTGTAACAAGCATCACAGTACACAGAGAAGGGCTTGTGCACATCAGGCAAGACTAGGACAAGCGCTGTTGTCAACTTCTCTTTCAGCGCTTCGAAGGCCTCTTGACATTTCTGGGTCCACATGAACTCAACCTTGTTGCCTAGCAACGCTGTCATTGGTTTCGCAATCTTCGAAAACCCTTCAATGAATCGCCGATAATATCCAGCCATTCCAATGAAGCTCTTGATTCCTCGAGCATCTGTTGGCGCTTTCCAGTTCAGAATGTCTGCCACTTTCTTCGGATCCACAGCCAATCCTTCTCTGTTGATTATGTGACCCAAGAACAGGACCTCATTGATCCAGAACTCACATTTTCTCAACTTTGCATACAACTGGTGCTCTCGCAATCTCTGCAATACCATCCTCAAATGATCTGCATGCTCGTCTTCGCTGTGAGAATAAATCAGAATATCATCAATAAATACCACCACAAACTTATCAAGATAATCCATGAATACGCTGTTCATCAGATTCATAAAGAAGGCCGGTGCATTGGTCAATCCAAAAGACATCACAGTGAACTCATACAACCCATACTTGGTAGTGAATGTCGTCTTCGGAATGTCCGAAGGTCGGATCCTGAGCTGATGATAACCTGACCTCAGATCAATCTTGGAGAACACACTGGCTCCTCTCAACTGGTCGAACAGATCTTCTATTCTGGGCAAAGGGTACTTATTCTTGATCGTGACTTCATTCAAAGCTCGATAATCGATACACATCCTTTTGGTGCCATCTTTCTTTTCCACAAATAAGACAGGGGTGGCCCAAGGCGAGGTGCTTGGCCGGATGTAACCTTTCTCTGATAGCTCATCAATCTGCTTCTTAAGCTCAACCAACTCTAGTCCAGATATCCTGTAAGCTCTCTTAAAGATGGGGGCGGTTCCAGGAAGAAGCTCTATGGCAAACTCAACTTTCCGCTCTGGTGGCATACCCGGTAAGTCCTTTGGAAACACATCTGGGAACTCAGACACAACCTTGATACTCTCAATTGGGTCTGCTTCACTGCTATCGATAGCCATCCGATAACAACTTCCTTTCTTTGGCTCGGGCGGGACTAACTCGGTCACCACTTCCTCTCCTAGTGGGGACATCAACCTGATTGTCCTTTTATCACAACTGATAACTGCCTGATACTTATCTAGCCAATTCATCCCTAGGATGACATCTATTCCCTGAGTACCCATTACTATGAGGTTAGCGGGAAACGCTATCCCCCTTATTTCCACGCTTACATTCAAACAGATGCTATCAGCTCGAATTCTACCACCGGCTGAGTCAATTTGAATGGGGGTTGACATGGTAGTAATTGGAAGATTATGTGCTTCTACCCATGATGCAGTAATGAAAGAATGCGTTGCTCCAGTATCAAATAACACTTCTGCAATATGGGAGTCGACTGGGAACATACCTACTATCATGCCGGGAGTCTCCTGAACTGCTTCAGCCTCCAAGTGGTTCAGTCTTCCATGATTATAGCGCGGCTGAGGGCGGTTGCCTGCTCCAGGCTGAGACACATTTTGCTTTGCTGGGGCACTAGGGCCTGAATGCTGCTGGGCTGCCTTCTTCAGACATTGCATCACCCAATGGCCTTGCTCTCCACAGTGGAAACATGCTCTGTTTCCATCCTAAGCTGGTGCTGCCTGACTGTTCTGCTGGCTTGCTAGGGCAGGAAGACGAGGTGCCTGCTGATTCTGCCTCTGAAACTGACCTCCTGACTGATTGCTCTGACGGTTCTGGTACTGGTGCTGAGGATACTGCCTTTGGAACTGCTGATGCTGCTGAGGTGGACGCTGGTTCTGCCTGAACTGCTGAGGTTGATTGCCTGAGAAACGAGGGTGGCTGCTGCTTCCAGACTGGGGTCCACTGATCTTGCGCTTACGATCCTCCATCTCCTTATGCTTCCTTTCTGTCATAATTGCTCTGTCAATCAGGTGCTGGAATGTCGGGAAGGTGTGATTCATCAGCTGATACTGAAGAGGGTCAACCAAGCCTCTCAAGAAACGGTACTGTCGCTTAGCGTCGGTGTTGACATCTTCAGGAGCATAGCGGGACAACTGCAGAAACCTGTATCGGTACTCACTGACAGATGATGACCCTTGCTTAAGGGCCAAGAACTCCTCCTTCTTCACTGTCATCAGACCTGCAGGCACATGGTACTGACGAAAGCTACCTCTGAACTCTTCCCAAGTGATGGCATCGGGGTTGGCATGGGTGGCGAGATAAGACTCCCACCATGATTGGGCTGCTCCTCTCAACAGACGGGGACCGTACAGAACTTTCTCTCTGTCATCGCACTGAGCGGTATGCAACTCTCGCTCCACAGTGCGTAGCCAATCTTCAGCATCCATGGGGTCAGAAGAGTGAGCAAATGTTGGAGGATGACCTCTCATGAATTCAGCTCGCTTGTCTCTGGGCATCTGAGGCATCTGAGGTTGAGGTGGAGCCTGCTGCTGCTGCTGCTGCTGAATGGCGGCCAGAGTCTGACCGATGGCTTGAACTGCCTGAGTCTGCATCAGAAACATCTGCTCGATCGACATCGGGGGCAGGGGCGGCAGGTGCTGCTGCTGGGGCACCTCATCCTGTGGAGCGGCTCGCTCCTGCTGAGCACGCCTTCCTCCTCTGCGCCTGTTCTCTCACATCTGCAGAATGCAACCACACATCAGAACTGATCTTGCAAATCTTGCAGCATAAGAAAAGAGTATAGAATTCTTCAACAGCACTGAACAGATGAGCATCTTCACTAATCTCCAACACAGACCAACACAGCTTCTCAGATGAAGAGGAAAGTGGAATAAAAGGTTTCCCAACTATATAACTAACTCCATTAACATATAACAGGTAAACCATAATGCAGGGGGTACCCACACTCTGGTCACAGTCATTACAAAGATCTAAACCAAACATAGTTCATCATGACAAACATAAATGCACAGGATATAGCAAACTACCCTGTCTAACTAAGACTAACTAAAAGTGAGACTAACGCTAAGACTGTAGCTTCTACGTATATATTTTGTATTAATTACAAGATCCAACTCTAACGATCTATGGTTCTAGATTTATCTTGGTCTTGCAGTCGGGATTGTCGTAAGACTGGCGTCCACGCCGAGGTGAGCGGTACGGGTGCTGAGTCCCAACGGGAGCAGGGGAACCATCATCCAAGTGACGACGTTCCGCGCGCTCAGCCCGCAGCAGGGCGATCTCAGCACGAGCCCTACTCAGCTCGTCTAGTGCATGGTCCAGCTTCGTGTTTAGCACGGCGGCTAGGTTGACTGTGCTGCTCAACCTAGGATTGTCCTCACCAGCAGGTGAAACAATCACGCCTCCTGTGCTGCCAGATGGACGCAGGGGGTAATACTTCAGGTCAAGACCATCAGATACCCCACCGAGAATCGAGCAGTAGTGCGAAAGCGCACGCCGTGCAGCATCCTGCATGGCTGCCTCAGCTGAGTCCCGCTCAGAGATAGAATAGTGCTCTGAGCAGGCCTCCACACCCTGGAGACTGTTCTCCGGACGGCGCACCAAGCAGGTCGCCTCCCAGCGGTCCGGGTAAACCCCGCGACTATGCTGATAGACCACACAGCGATACTCGATGGACCAAGTACGTCGGTCAAGTGCCCGACGTAGCAGGGTGTCGAGCGCGTCGTGGAAGTGACACCCGCGAGCAGCGTCGCGAGTGATGGGTCGAGCAACCCATCCTTCCGGCTCATGGTCAGCAGGGAAGTCGGTGTCATGACTCGGGCTGTCGTCGCCACCTCCGTCGTCTGGGTCTCCTCCAGCAGCTACTCTAGAGGCTGGGGCGCCCAGTGGTGGTGCAGGGGGCGCCTCCAGGGGAAGCACAGGAGAGCAGCTCCTCACAGACTCTATCTCCTGCTGGAGCGAGAAGAAAGAGCCCTGCTGCTCCTGTCGTCGATGTTCCTGCTCCTCATGCAGGCGGTGGTGCAGTCTCTCCAAGTGGCTGGACTGGCCGGCCACGGGACGGTGAAGCGGACGCTCAGCAAGGCGGGAGGGTAAGAAGGGGATGACGGACTTTCGTGCAGTGTGTCTAAGTCGAGCCATCTACAAAAGACACCGCAAGCAAAAGAGTGAGAATAGAATTAATATGACCAGCAAATAATGAATCATAAATAAATGAAGGATTAGAATAAAACATAATTTTCAGCAAGGTATAATATATAGTAGAACATAGGTTTGGTCAGTATGACCAACTTTTGAAGGGGTACCAAAGTCAAGGCAGGGACAGAGGTCTATAATCCTTAGAACCAGGGGCGGAGCCAAGGGGGGGCCGGCAGGGGCCATGGCCCCTCCCAAGGCTGTGACAATAGAATATATATATATATATATAGTTTAAATTTTGTGTGTAAATATATATACTCTAAATTTTATGCGGTGCAATTAATCAAAATTTAATATAGTGTTAGTAATACATGATCCATAACTCTAGTGTAGTATGTCAATCAAAGTCTAAAGGAGAAAAAAGACAAAATATTCGTTAAATGACTAATCAATACATTAAACGTCAAAACTAATTCGCCTGCAGACGTTGATATCTGAACCTCACCCTTTATACTTCATCGTATTGTCTGGCTAGGCAGCTGCCGATTGTCACTGACCACTTGACTTGCCTCTACCATAGCCCCACAACGAAAGTACAAAGAAGATGATCACGCGAAGCAGCAGAATGAGCGGCAACAACTTATATACATACTATATTAGATCTTGTGGATAATAAAATCTACAAATTTCAACTAAAGTTGTCACCTGATAACATTATACAATATTTTTATTCTATAGTATTGATGAATTGGCCGGCCCCCCTTATATCGCAATCCTGGCTCCGCCCCTGCTTAGAACGACCATTCTACTCTAGGTTAGCGGTCCTACAGTCAGCACGGCTTTGATACCAGCTTATGTCACACCCGGTTTTAGAAGGCAAACCGAATGCGAACCATGTACGTGCCAGGATCAGTTATTCACGTACACAGCAGTTACATAACATGGACATCATCACACAGTGCTCAAAATAGTATTAAAAGGGAAATAATAGTCGATTACATCATACGTCTGAGACGTCCACATAGTCCTTACAATAAATCAAAGTGCGAAAACAAAACGTAGATAACCGTGGCCTTCACAGGCAGCCGACTGGGGGTTGCCGCTAACCCACACCTAGAACTCGTCGTAGTCTTGGAACTCCTGGAAGTCTCCTTCCACAGCTTCATCTTCTCCTGAGCAGTGGTTGCAATGCTGACAACCTGGGGGGGTTTGGTGTGTAGAGCAAGAGTGAGTACACATCAACATACTCAGCAAGTATCCCGTTTGGCTGTAGTGGACTAGCTTTATGTGGGGGTAAGTCAAGCAGTTGCTTTTAATTGGTCAGGTTATTATTTACTAGTAGAAAGCCAGGTTTTAACATTAACCCAAGTTATTAGCCTGATGTACCCTTTCCAAACGGAAAGAATACCACTTACCAGCACCATAGACATAACCAAAACCATCGATCTCATAGCCACCTATAAACCAAAATGTCTCTGATCAAGTACCACTAATCATTGGAGCTCCCTTGGCCGCTCATAACCGCGAGCATAGCTGATATATCAGTTTTCAAACACTCTGCAGAGGTTGTGCACTTTACCCACAAGCCGTGATTCCCTCTTGCCTCGGGCCGATCAAACCCTTAAACACTACCAAGGTGAATAGGCAGGGTTTCACTACGTAGCCTTTACAAAGATTCCCCGGGGCTGTAGCCGCCCGTTAGGTTTCCTAAATGTACCGCAATCCTCCCCAAGGGACAAATCAACCTTGGCAGAGCGAGCCGCATACACCGAGCCCCATTGACGGCACAACGGCTAAGTTAACTACACCCCGGTTCCTCTAATTATTCAGCTAAGGGCATCCCACTCCACCCTCATGGTTGCACTGTTTTCCCGGGCGGTCATCCATAGAACAGGTCCTTACGGAGAGGCACTCGAGAAACCGCTCGAGCCCCCTTAAAGGCCACAAGTACAACATCATAATAAGAGAAGGGAAAACAGCGTATCATATATAATCTCATCATGTTCATTGATTAGAGTTGAGCAATAGCATGAAGCTAAACAATAATAATCCGACCCAAATAGGTAAACAAGGACATGGATAACAAAAGCTAGTCAATCCTTAAGTATAAATGTGTACTGCGGGAGGTGACTTAAAGAATGAATAGGACAGGGATAGGTCAAAGGACACTTGCCTCCACCAACCGACTGCTGCTCAGGGGCTTCTCCTGTGAATTCCTCGGGCTCTTCGACCGGATCGTTCTCTATGCGATTGCAAGCATACATACATCCATCCATTCAAATTAGGAAACAAACAGTACACCATTACAAAAGAACAAATAAAGTAAATATGCATAGAATATCACATACGATGATGAATTTACCATGGTTAGAAAGAGGCGGGGAAAGGTCTCGCGAGGGTTAAAGCTTATGCCCGAGACGCACTTCGGGTAAACGAACAACTAAATGCTACGTGCTCCAGGTCTACTTAGCTTCAATGATAAGAATTAGCTACATGCACTAATGTAAACGTGACTATTTTTAGTAGATTAACATTGAATAAGATAGACGATTAGCTATACAATTTAACTAACGTAACCAATTTCCAAATTGAGACTCCTATCTTATTAATATAAACAACATGATTAGCGCATATAGGATACGGCGGGGGGGGGGGGGGGGGGAGGGGGTAGACGGGGCTAGGGGGTAGACGATCGTGTCGCGAGCACGACGAGCTACGCCAGAACGCTGCGCGAACATGCGCACGCGCAAAGCCACACTTAACGTGCCGCGAACGAGTCGCGCACACGTCGGGGCCGTGCGCTGGCTGAGCTCCAGGCCGCGCGCCGAAGGCACGCTAGGCCGAGCTCGAGGCCACGCCAAGGGCCGACACGACGCGAGCAAGGCACGGCGGGGCAAGCGGGCAAACATGCCAGGGCAAGCGAGCACGGGCGAGCGAGGACGCCACGGACCACTGCGAGCGAGGCACGGACGAGGCGAGGACACGGTTGGGCGAGGCCGGGCGCGGGGGCGGGGCGACCGGGCCGGGGCGCGACGGGAGCGGCCGAGCTGGGGCATGGGGCGGCCGAGCCGGGGTCGGGGCGGTTAGGCCGAGCACGGGGGAGGGGCGGCGCGGGCGGCCGAGCTGGGGCCGAGGCGGTTGAACCGGGGGGGGCACGGGCGGCCGGGGTGGCCGGGGCCGGAGCCGGCCGGGCGCGGGCGAGGCCGGGGCGGCCGAGCTGGGCGGGCTCGGGGGCGCGAGCGACCGGGGTGGCCGAGCCGGGCGGGGTCGGGGGCGCGAGCGGCCAGGGTGGCCGGGGCCGGAGCCGGCCGAGCGCGGGCGAGGCCGGGGCAGCCGGGGCCGAGCCGAGCTCGCCGGAGCGGCCGAGCCAGGGCCCGAGCCGGGCGGCGCGGGTGAGGGGAGGGCGCCGGAGGGAGGAGAGGGAGGAGGGAGAGGGAGGAGAGGAGGGAGGAGGAGGGGGGAGCCTCACCGGAGGGGGACGGCGCGGCGGCGGCGCCGGGGAGGGATGGCGGCGGCACTAGGGCAGGGGAGAGGCGGCGGCGGCGCTAGGGCTAGGGTGAGGGTGAGGGAGAGAGAGAGGGAGAGAGGGAGAGGGAGGGGATTTTTGGAAAAAGAAAAAAAGGGGGGGAACTGTTGGGCCGACTGGGCCCAAAGGGGGGGAAAGGGGGCGCGCGGCTGGGCCGGCGCGGGGCCCACGCGGGAAGGGGGGAGGGGGCGGCTGGGCCGCCAGCTGGGCCGGCTGAAGGGGGGGGCGGTTGGGCCGAAAGGGGAGAAAAGGGGGGAGAGAGAAAAAAAAGAAAAGGCTTTTCTTTTTTCTAATTTCTAATTTCCTCTAGATGAAAGCATTCACATTTTTAATCAATCAAAAAGTATGCATGGTTCGGCATGGTGCATCACATAAAATAAAGTGTTTTAAGGTTTTGCTTTACACGAGGTCTAAAGCCAAAACCCGATGTGACTTTGGAAAAGATCAAGGCTTAGCGAGAAGAAAAGGGAAAAAGGAAAGAGTAACGCGTGAATTTGGTGAGGGAAAAGAAGAAAAAATCTACCCCCAAATTCAGGGCGTTACATGGGCGGGTCCCTGATGCAGTGGCTATAGAGGACGCCGACGCGAAGGCCACTGATGGCGTAGTGGATGGCGATCTGGTCATCGACTGAGGGAAGCTGTGACTTGAGTGTTAGAAATTTGCGGTAATACTCCCGCAGAGTCTCCTTTTCCAGCTGCTTGCAGAGTGAGAGTTCGGCCAAGGCGTCGGTGTCTGGGCGGTACCCTTGGATGTTGAGCAGGAATTTGTCTCTTAGGCTTCTCCAGGAGTCAATGGACAGCGGGAGCAACCTGGTGAACCAGGTGAGAGCTGGGCCTTCGAGGGCGATGATGAAAGACTTGGCCATTGTGGAGTCGTCCCCTCCGGAAGATGCAACGGCGACCTGATAACTCATGATGTACTGTGCTGGGTCCGTGCTGCCGTTGTACTTGGGATAGGTCCCTGCCCGGAAGTTGGCAGGCCCGGGTGTCACTTGCAGATGTGGCGCCAGGGGACTTTGCTCATTGAGGTAGTTGACCCCTTGAAATGGCGCGGCGTGCGGGAAGGCGTAGTCGCGCTGGGGGAAGTGCGGGTCTTCCACTTGTGCGCGCTGTTGCAGGGGTGGCCCGTGCTGCAAGCCGAGGTGGCCTTCGCGCTGCATCAGCGCGATCTCCCGCTCGAGGTCCTGGGCCTTCTGCTCTTCGTCGCGTATCATTTGCCGCGCCTTGGCTAGTGCAGACACGCGCTGGAGCTTGGCCTCCAGTATCTCTTTTTGCTTCTGGAGATTGCGGTTCTTGAGGCGCAGGGCGCGCAGCTGTAGCTGTTCTTCCGCTGAAACGCTGAGGACTTCACCGTCCTCGGTGAGGTCCGCGCCCTCCGGTGGGGCGAAGCCGAGGACTTCACCGTCCTCGGCGAGGTCCGCGCCCTCTGGTGGGGCGAAGCCTGGGGGAGGTTGTGGTTGTCCTTCAAGGCCGCAGGTGCGGAGAGCGTCGTCTTCGCAGGTGCGGGGAACATCATCTTCAGCAGCCTCTTGGTGGGTGGAGTGGGTGAGTGCGAGGGCCTTGCCCTTTTTGCGGCCAGCAGCGCTGCCTTCGCAGCCTCGTCAGCCTTCGAGCTAGCTTTCTTGGGTGCCATCGCGGGTGGTTTTTTCGTAGCACGAACGGTGGGCGCCAAATGTTGGAACTTGCTCACTGGCGCAAGTTGATACAACGGGGGGGGGGGGGGGAGTAATAGCGTAAACAGGGTTTCAGCACGTGATGGTAAAAGCTCTGTTAATCTAGCCTCTCAAGGGCACTGTGCGGGGGTATTTATATGTATCCGAGTGCCCAGCGTCCTGTGTTAAGGACGCATGTGCCCTCAGACACCTAGGTTATCCCCAGAATATTCCCAAAAAGCGGGGTTACAGACTGTAATTACAGGGACGCCTTTACAATTTAGGCCCGTAACACGCAGCGGCCACGCAGGGCCCGTTACAATGGGCCGGATCACACGTGGGCCTCCATGCTGGACGAGGCCGCACGGTGGGATGACCTCGTCACGGGTCTTCGTCCGATGTCGTATGGGGCGAAGGGTGTCCCTGCCCGTTGTCTTGTCTCCGTTGGACCAACGACTACGGCGAAGGTCCCGAGCGAAGGGTGGCGTCTTCGCCTTCGCCCCAACACCTGGTAATTCCTCCAGAAATTCGTGTGGGTATTCACACACTATTCTGATGTGTTCCAAAGATTTCTCCTATAATTGATTTATCATGTCTTCTAGTTCTGCTGGCATACTAACATTGACTTCCATCCTTTCTCCTTGTGGACTTATTAACGTAACCATTATCTTAGCATAAGATATTACTCCATCATACTTGGTTAAGTAATCTATTCCATGTATCACATTGATTCCACTTGATTCCAATATTATTAGCTCCACTAAAAAGCTTATTCCTCTAATCTCAAACTTAGTTTGAAGGCATGAGTGAGTGGCTCTAAGTTCACTTCTTGGTGATCTAATTAATAATTTCCTCTTCAAAGGATAGTTTGGTATATTATGCTTTTCCACAAATGACTTTGTTATGAAAGAGTGAGATGTTGCAGGATCAAATAAAACTGATGCAGGTATGGAGTTAATAAGAAACATACCATACACCATGTCTGCATCCTCTGAAACTGTTTCTGTTGTCACATGATTAATTTTTCCCTTACTCTGGTTCTGCGGAGTCTTATTCTGTGCAGTACCATGAGCAGGTGTATTCTGATCAACTCTTTGATTGTTGTTCCTTTGGGGTGTGTATGGGTTGCGCTTTGGGCAATTGTGGGCATAGTGACCAATTTCTCCACACTTAAAGCATCCACTAGGCTGAACTAGGGTAGTTGTGCCATTATTTTTAGCCAGTGTGTTCATGGCGCTTCCTTGACGATTCTGCTGATAACCACTAGACCTTTACCAGTCTAAGAGTTGTTCCTTTATTGGTTCTGGTATTGATAGCTTCTCTATCCTTATTGTCCAGTGCGTTGCATTTGATAATTAAAATTTCCACCCTAATTTCTAGAGCGAAACTGAGAACCTTGAGAGTAGTTATGCGAACGAGTGTTTCTGCTAGACTCCCTGTAATTAGGGTCTGACAATTCCCTTCTTTTGCTTTCCAAGCCAATTGCTTTGTTAAGCAGAGTCTGGAAATTTGGGAAACTGTGGCTTTGTAGCTGATAGTTTAAGGGTCAATCAAGCCTTCCAAAAAACGCTCTTGGCACTTTTCATCAGTGTCAACCTCTTCCGGTGCATAGCGAGAAAGTTGGGTGAAACAATCCCGATATTCGCTAACGGACATACCTCCTTGAGTCAAGGATAGGAATTCCTTCTTCTTAAGTTTCATTATTCCTGAGGGAATATGATGAGCATGGAAGTTCTACTGAAATTTCTGCTAGGTTATTGCATATGCATTTGCGTGTGCCGCAGTGAAGGCACCCCACCAGTCGAACGCGTTGCCTTGAAGTCTTCCAAAAGCATATAAGACCTTTTCTCGGTCGTTGCATTGCATAATGTCCAACTTCTTTCCTATGACTTTATGCTAGTCATCGGCATCCAAGGGATCAACCGAGTGAGAAAAAGCAGGGGGTGATGGCTCATGAAATCTCTATGCTTGTCCCGAGCTTGGGGTGCATTCTGATGTTGAGGATTCTGTTGGTTCTATTGGATTTGTTGTACTGAGGCAGTGAGGCCTTGGATAAGTTGCATCTAAGCGGCAATAAACTATTCATCATTGGGTTGGGTGGTGGTGGTGGTGGCAACTGTTGACTAGTATGTTCATTTTGTGTCTGTCTGGAACCTGAGCGAGTGTTCACCATCTAGTTGGTTAGAAAGTGCATCCTTTAGATAAGTGAAGAGTAGAGAAAGATTCTAGGGGAATAGCTTTTAACTAAAGTTATGCTTATTTGTTAATTTTAAATGTTCTTATGACCATCATTCCATAAGATCATTGCACTCAAGCAAAAATCCAAATCAAACATTATGCAAACATCACCATCACATGGTTGTTATTATAATAATAATATCATAAGGAGTTTCATCGTCTAATCGCAAATTAGAACTTATTACATTATGACCCAAAATCTCTAAATTAACCTAGTAATAGATTATGTGGCTCCAAAGCGTATCCTCTTACGGGGTAGGGACACAACTATGGCGGGGACTTGTGCTTTGGGTGGATTCCTTTCCTCAAGATGAGCTTCGAGGGCTGCAATCCTTGCATGTGCATCTTCAAGTTCTTTGTGTGCCCTTGAGAGATCCACACTTGAATAATTCATATTTTGTTTAGCCATGAAAAACTTGAAGATTTGTTTTAACTCCAGAAACTTGTATAATTCATATTTAATTCATTTTAACTCCAAATTGATCCATTCTAGTGGCATTAATTTTGTTTTAACATTGTTCATCACCTAGTAACTCTGTTTAGCCATGAAAATTTGATTAAAATTACACACTTGAATTATTCTATTCCAAGTACTAAATAACTTTAGAAATTCATAACTTAATAACCATAGCTCCGAATTTAGTGATTCTTGTTCCTACGATCTCGTTACGATGTGTAGTTTATTATCATGCAATCTGTTCTAATGTTTGGTGTGATGTTAATTTCTGCTATACCATGTTTGTTTGTATTGTTGCGAGTAGACGAGCAAGCCATAGAGGAACCAGGGGTTTAGCAGGTGGAGACTGCTGAGAAGGAGCTCGTTGAAGGCATGTTGTGCCCTTGATCACTTCCTTTTTACCCAGTCATGTTCTTATTAATCATAATGATCTGCATATGTTAATTTTGATGGGACCCAATAGGTTACCCTAGTTTGGCTATCTTTATACCTTGTTTTATCACTGAATTTTTGGGTACAACATGTTATTGCTTCATGTGGTTTTGGGTATGGAGATGTACATTATTCATGATCACACATTTATTATCAGTTTATTATTTATTGTTCATTACAAGATCATTATGTTAATTGGAACATGGAGAACCACCCGGGAAAACAGTGCTACCACAAGGGTGGTATGGGATGCCCTTGGCTGACTAACTAGGAAAGCTAGTGGAGGACTACCTTACCTGATAGGGGCAAGGGCAGTAGAGGAGTGTTCAGTGTGGGGAGGCCCTTGGGTTGATTTTTCTATGATGGCAGTCAGGCGAGGGGTCCCTGCATTGGAGCTTCCTAGAACTGTAGCGGGTTTTCTGAAGCTAGTGGAACTTTGTAAAGGCCTCGTAGTGGTGCCTTGCCTCACTTCCTTGGTAGAGGTGGATGGGGTCTGATCAACCGCGTGGCAAAAGGGTAACACGACTTGTGGGTAAAGATGCGCAACCTCTGCAGAGTGTAAAACTGGTATACTAGTCGTGCTCATGGTCATGAGCGGCTCGGACACTCACATGATTAATTTATGGAATTCAATTCAATTTGTCATTTGCATCGCATTGGGATTTATTATTATTTTGACTTACTATTACTATGGTTTGGTATTTACTTACATTTAGTAATTGCTAATATAATTTTGACCAACTTATAAAACAATGCTCAACTTTAACATTTATTTATTGATCAGCCTTACACCTCACATGAACTCCCACCTTTGGTGAGTTCATGCACATTATTCCCCACAACTTGTTGAGCTATGATCTTTTGTGAGCTCATCCTTGCGATATATAAACCCCCCATAGGTGAAGAGCAGGTGGTCGAAGAGGAGCTGTCTTACAATGAAGCATACGAGTTGATCTAGGTGGCGTCTCCCAGTCAGCTTTGTGGCGCCTAGGAAATAATATTAGTTCGCTTTATTATTATCATTTATTTTTGTAAGACTTCTGCTATGTAATAATTACATTTATGATATCTATGACATTTATCTCTATACACTTTGTCATTATATGTGATGTTCCTCCTTGGCACACATATGAGACGCACCCGGCTTTATCCTTTAAATCCGGGTGTGACAATTGATGGAGAGAGGGGAAGTGGGGTAGAGGAAGAGGGAGGGACGACCGTTTTAGGCGTGGGAAGGGGAGCGGCTAGGGAAGGGAAGGGACACGGCCGGGCGCGGCAGGGAGTGGACGGTCCGGCCGAGGGCTAGGGCAGTGGCGCAGGGCGAGGGAGACGAAGGGGAAAGGGTCTAGGTTGGGGCCCACGTGGAAATGAGAGGGGAGAGGGGGAGTAGAGATGGTGGCTAGCCAGTTGGGACGCCATAATGGGCTGGTTTACTCGGTTCGGCTTGGGTTTCCAAAACCTTCTTTTTCTTTTTTATATATATCCAATAAGAATATAAATAAATATATTTTTAAATTCTTCAAAAATCATAATAATTATACCAAAATGTTTATATTGAAATTATTTATTTTTGGTCCAAAGTTCCTATATTAATAAATTAGGGTTTCACTTAAAAAAACTTTATAAAATCAACAATCAAATTGGACCAAACAAAAATCATTTTATAAAGATAAATACCAGAGACCAGCTGGATTACTTCACCCTTTAAAAATATTCGAGTGGAAGTGGGAAGAAATTGGTATGGACTTCATCGTTGGTCTACCCCGCACTCCCGCTGGGTATGACTCTATTTAGGTGATCGTGGATAGACTAACTAAAGTGGTCACTTCATTCCGTTGAGAACTAGTTACACGGGAGCCAAGCTAGCTAAGTTGTATGTCTCTTGCATAGTTTGTCTACATGGAGTACCTAAGAAGATCGTGTCTGACCGGGGATCCCAGTTCACATCTCGGTTTTGGCAGAAGTTACATGAGTGCCTAGACACAAAGTTGAATTTCAGCTCGGCCTATCATCCCAAACTGATGGGCAGACAGAGAGAACCAACCAAGTACTTGAGGATATGTTAAGAGCTTGTGCTCTTAAGCATGGAGGCAGTTGGGACAAGAGTTTATCATATGCAGAGTTCTCTTACAATAATAGTTATCAGGCCAGTTTCAAGATGTCCCCGTTTGAAGCCTTATATGGAAGGAAGTGCAAAACCCTGCTATATTGGATCAAACTAGTGAGAGGCAGTTCTTTGTGCTAGAAATTATACAAGAGGCGGAGAAACAAGTCTGGATAATACGAGAGAACTTGAGAACGGCGCAGTCAAGGCAGAAAAGCTATGGAGATACCCGAAGAAGGCAATTAGAGTTTGAGGGAGGTGATCACGTGTATCTGAAGGTGTCACCGATCCGATGTATGAGGAGGTTTAAAGTTAAACGGAAGTTGTCCCCTCGCTTTATTGGACCCTTCAAGATCCTAAAGCGAGTGGGGGAAGTTGCCTATCAACTGGAACTACCCGACCATCTAGCGGATCTACATGATGTCTTTGATGTATCCTAGTTCAAGAAGTGCCTTTGGGTACCAGAAGAACAACTACCAATGCAGGAACTTAGTGTTTAGGGTGATCTAACTTACACGGAGCATCCTATCAAGATCATTGATACCTCGACTCAAGTTACGAGGAGCAAAATGATTAGGATGTGCAAGGTACAATGGAGTCATCACACGGAAGATGAAGCCACCTAGCAGCAAGAAGATGAACTACGAGTAGAATTCCCCCATCCTTTTCCTAGTTCATGTTAATCTTGAGGTCAAGATTATTTTTAAGGGGGTTAGGATTTGTAACCCTAGTGGGAGAGTGTATCAAATTTCTTCGGTTACAATAGAAATAAGATGAAGTAGTCAAATTTGTGCATCATGCTAGAGTTTAATGGTTGTGCACTTATTTGGAAGATGAATTTTTAAAACCATAAATAGATTTGAAATTGGAAGAATTGAATCTGGAAAATAACACCTTGAATTAAGTGACTTACTTTTTTTAGAAGTAAGTTAATAAGGAAAATAATCATAATAATAATAAAAAGGTAACAAAGACAGTTATCTCATATTAGACTTTTACTGTACATTTTGAAATTCTAAAATACAAACCTTGAACTTGAATTTAGTTGAAAACCTAAAAAAAAGAAATGATAAAAGGAAGAAAAACAGTTTGTGCCTCTGCTTTCGATTTTGGCCTAGCCAACCGTTCCCGCGGCTCGGCCCAGCCTACTGCTGCGGGCGCTGACAGGTGGGATCACCGTGTCAACCGTCGTACCTGCGTCTATGACTGGCGCGCGGCACACTCTGGCACTGACCATGGGGCCCACCGTGTTAGAGGTGTCATGCGCGGCCATGGTGGTAACGAACCCCTGCCATTGGTGCGTGCGCTCGTCGAGCGGGCCGTCCTCCAACTACCCGCCCTCTCGCCCAGCGTGGCTTATATGAACGAGTTGCCACAAACCCTTCTCCCCTTCCCAGCTCTGCTAGCCACCCTGAGACCGAATTCGTGTCAAACCATGTGGAAGCAGGCCGCCGGCGACAAACCTCGTCCTTGGGACTGTTCGATGGCCGAGGAGGGGGGCTCCGGGTCTGGGCCTGGTTGTGTGGAGTCAGCTCGAGGTATTTCTAGGACAATACATCGACCCAAGTGTGGAAAATTGCTCACTAGAACAGTGTTGCCACCGCGGGTCCGCCACCTCACGCCGACATCCTCACCACCGCTACGACCCGAGGTAAGTGCCTCCCCATGAAGTTTGTGATATCCCTTCCTACGTGTAGCACCGTTCTACACCAAAGTAGGTAATTGAGAGAAGCGGGGCATGGCAGATCGACAATGGCGCCGCCGTGCGGGCTTGTCCACCACCGTCTCCAGCCAGGGTGAGGAGAGAGCCGCGTGGTTATTGGATCTCGATGAGTGGTCCGGATCTGATCTGTGCTTTGGGTTAGGTAGAAGCGTTGTGGGCCATTGATCCTGGATCAAGCGGGTCCTATTCTATCGAGTGTGTTTTAAATCAACGCCGTGGATCTCCAATCTAAGGAACATAATTGTATACCAGTTCAGCGATGAGCTAGGATAAATCCGTGCCTTAGATATTCGATTGGCGGTCGTTGTGTACCAATACCCTTTAGCCGCACTACCTTTACATATGAGTCCCTAAGTTTGAAGGAAAACAAACCGCCATCCACATGTATGTAAAGATCATAATAGGGAGGTCCTAATTACTTAAATTTGAACCTTGGGTTCTCTTGTATTTATGGCCGCAGTCCAGATAACCGAGAATTCAAATACAGAAATCATTTTTAGTGCAAAAATAAAGTTCCAATCTTAGGAAATTCATAACATTATGAATTTAACTCCTTTTAGATCCATTCCAGTTTCATTAAACTCATAATAATATTGTTTATCATTTAGTAACCTTATATTAGTATGAAACCTTTGGTTAAAATCATGCACTTAATTTAGTTTATGTCTAACTCCTAAATCTTCAGAAAATCATAACTCCTTAACCGTAACTCCAATTTTAGTGATTCTCGAACCTACGATCTCGTAGCAACGAGTAGAACATTATTATGTAATGTAGTATGTTCATATGTTTGGTGTGATGTTAATTTCTCCATACCATGATTGTTTGTATTGTTGTGAGTAGACGAGCAAGTAACTGAGGAACCCGATACTCAGCAGTTGGAAAACTCTGAGCAGGAGCTCATTGAAGGCAAGTTGTGCCCTTGATCACTTCTTTTTACCAAATAATGTTCCTATTAATCATTATGATCTGTATAGGTTAATTTTGATGGGATCCAATATGTGATGGAACCTCCCAAGGTATTAGGCCCACCTACAGTTGTCCTTGTCCTAAGAACCTTGGACAACCCTGTAGATGCATATAATCACTCGACAAGTTCGGTACTGTATCATCATCATTCCGCCCAAGAGCGTTTCACCTGTCACGCAGATATTACATCACATCGGAGGAAAGAATAAGCGGAAGCAAATTACAATAACATAATTTACATTCATTCAATATATAGAGAGAGTATTGTTATTATTACAATCCCAGGGTAGTATGAGTGCATAAAGTATTATTATTACAGACCCGGGAGGCAAAACACCCTCACGCACAAAAGTATATTGTTTTTAAAGTGGGAGGCCAACATCCTCGCGTGACTGATTTCACTGCTGGAGCTCATCCTTGGGTACCACCTTAGAACAGAAACAGCAAAAGTCTGCTGTTTCCTCACCTACAACAACATGGATTTGAAAACCCAGAGTATGGAGTGTACTTTCACAAGTCTTACCCGTCAAAAGAAAAGACTCTCAAGGATATGCTGGCTTGAGGGAGTCAAGGTAAGGCTTAATCAAGAATCAAGACTCTGTTTGCAAAAATGCTTACTATCAGTGGATCCTTAAAAATCCAATTTTATTATCAAGTTGAGTCATTACATGTAACTAGATTTCTTTCTACCCTAGTTCAAGCACTTGACCTGCACTAGCTGTCTTTTATCAACCCTTAAGTTTATTGGAATGCTACATGTAAGTTATTGACCAAGTCTTCATGTCCGAGAAGTAACGCTGATACGAATCGATTAATACTCAGCTGAGGATCTCCAATCACATGACATATGTAGCACTTAACCCTTGCATATGTCAACTCACCACCGGGTTTCTTAAGACCAGACCGGGTTCAAGCCAACCGAGAGCACAGATACATCACCGTCCAGTCTCTTGCCACGGTGGGTACATGCTACTCTCGCCATCTCTCCACTCCCATTGCATGTTGGCCTTTCTGGTATTAGTCTGCCCGAGGCAAAGCTTACCCATGACGAGGCATGTCACCAGTTAAATGGTCCTTGGTCAGCAGGCCCACATCGACATGGTCCTTAAGCGACTCAGACGGAGACACTACACCGAGACTATCTTCTCGTGCAAGTGGAGTAGGGGCTTGCCTTGTGTAGTAGGGGAGTCGGGATCTATTCCACAGATATCAAAATAAAAACAATTCCCGGCAGGTGGAGTTTTAGTTGGTGGTGCAGTCTCTTCTTCTTCAACACTCACTTCTTCGTTTTCTATATATAACCATATATAAACATGAATGCTCATGTGATGCTATGAATATGCAATTATAATAGAGATACATTAAGTTGTATCTTGAATACAACTTTCCTTCACGGTACACCAGGGATACTAGGGTTTTGTGAGTCATGATTCTACTGGGATAAGGCAATTATTACTTATAAAGCTAGGGTTTTGGGCTTTGGGGATTAAACAATGTCCAAAACATGTCAAACTTCACCCATGGGTTCTAGTTAACCAACTAAACATACCCAAAAAGTTTTATGATTTTTGGAGTTATCTAGTAATTTCTAAAATTTCAAAAGTATAGGTTTAGGCCCTTTTAAATACTAAATAATTCCTGGTTTTGACTAAAAATCTTGGAACTATTTAACCAAATACTAGAGAAATTTAGGAGTCTAGTAAAATTGGTCTCATATTTTTATCATTTTTCTAAAATTGTCTACAATTTCTCTAAGCCTGGTAGAAAAAGAAAAAGAGAAAGGATGAATAGTAACATGCTCAAACTAGCCCGAGTCGGCCCATGAATAGGAAAAACGTACATGGGTGCGCGCCCGTGGTGTTAGCTTTGCACAGAGGCCCCCGGCCTTTCAAACAACTACTAAAGAATCCTGCGCACTATTTACATGTGTCTCTGACAATTGCACCGAGGCCCCTCCCTTTCAGTTTCTTCGCAAGGTGAGATCCCCGACCACGGACAGTAGAGCAGTGGCTCCAGTAAGCTTGTACCGGTCGGAAAACATAACTACTAGGCCCCTCCGTTGCTCAACACCTAATTCTACCCTCGGCGACACTAATCCCTCCACCAATTGCACTAAATCGGCCCAGAGCATGTCTGCTCACGACAACGGCGAAAACCGAGAGGAAACTATGGTGTTAAGGGCAATCCAGTGTGGTCTAGTTCAATCGAATGGGTCTGTGAACTACCGGGGACACGAGGGAGGCTAGAACACCAATTAAGGAAGCTTGAACTGACCTGCAGAAGGCTAGCCACGGCGAGCTCACTCACGGCGGCGCGGAGAACTGTATTGGGGGAAAAAGGAAATTCGGGCGCTGTGGTGGCTAATCGGAGGCAAGGGTGGGTGCTCTGGCTTCATGACAACCTAGAGGAGCTCACTAGGGCATTGATTTATAGTGTCCATTAGTGGTGGCGTCCAATTTGAAGGAAGTGTGCTAGCGGCCGAAGAGAGGGGAAATGTACTGACGCGGGTGATCGTGGCTGTCACCGTGGAAAGGCCTCCAGCGATGGACGGGCTTGCTACATGGGTTCACTGCGACGTGTTAAACCTCCGAGGCACGTGGCGCACGATCGGTAAGTGGCCAACGCCGGCGAAGATCATTTCGGCCGGCCGTAGACCAAGTGGGTACAGTGAACTCAATAGTGTCCGAGTCTTAGCCAATCCGGGTGCTAAGATCTTTTACTCCCCTCAGTTATCCACTTTGCGCTGGGCATGAATCACGGCGACCGCCACGAATCCAGACGCGTGGTCACCGGTGGCGAGGTGCAACGCACGTAAGATCTTCTTCAGTTACTGTACAATGGCCACCTTCATCAGTGTGTCTATCAAAGCGAGTTGAGAAGCTTCATTCTCCATTTTTCATGTGGTGAGCTATTAATCCATCTGCACTAAAGTTGTAGCTCTATAAACTAGCTACAATTCAACTATAGAAACCTTGATCATTTACTTACTCCATCAAGCTTGAATCGAGTCAAAAGTTCATCAAAACTCACTGTCAGACCAATATCAGACTTCATTGGTGACTATCAGCCATATTTTGAGCCCATTTAACTCCAATCTTTGTACAATACCAATGCCTTGTGACTTAAGCAAAGTTATGCACCTATAGTAGCTCTACAAATGTGATGTGTTGACCTAGGGCAAAATTCTTATGAATTTGAAGATACAGGGCTCCAATGTTGACCCCATTGCACTAAATTTTAGACTTAGTCACATAGTACTCATGTGACCCTTTTGCAAATAAGTCCAAATTCCATCATACAACTTGGAAATTCTCCAATACAAAAGTTACTTGGTTTGTAGTGTATTATCACTTTGCCATTTGCACTTTGGTCCAAAAGTGCCTAGAATTTACATTTACCCCCCTAGGGTTCCAGTTAGGGTTTTTCTAGGGTTTCTTTTAGGGTTTTGAGTGCTTTAGGGTTTTTGTGCCACTAAAGTCCATTAACTTTGATATCTTATGAACATTTCTAATGCTTTTGAGATCTTTACTCATTTTGGCTTCACTTTCATCCATAAGCCCTAATTCAGGGTTAAGTACCCTACCCTAGGGTTAAACACCCATCAAGTCACCTCATCACAACCTTCTGAAAATTTTACCTAGGGAATGCACTCTAGGTGTAACAAACACATGAAATGTCAATGCACATCATGTTATGCTCAAGTTTTAGTGCCAGTAACACCTGGGGTGTTACATCCTTCCCCCATAAAAGAATCTCGTCCCGAGATTTAAGGTCCTAGGGTAAGTAATGGAAAAGGAAACACATCACATATTTATTTCCTTATTTGTCTTACAGAGCAGGGGGTGGTAGGGGATTTATTCCAACTTTGCAACTAATGTACATATCTTATAGGTTACATGAAGCTAAAAACCTAGGAAAATTCTTTTCCAAGCAGTCTTGAGTCTCCCAGGTAGCTTCATCTTCCATATGCTGGTTCCATTGTACCTTATAGAATTTAAGAGTCCTTTTTCATGTGATATTGTCCTTCTGGTCTAGAACTTGAATGGGATGTTCTGAATAAGTCAAATCTGGTTCCAAGGCAACATCTACCACATCGATGGTTCTATTGGGAACCTGAAGGCACTTCTTTAATTGAGATACATGGACCACATTATGCACTGCAGACAACATTTCTAGCAGTTGAAGGTGGTATGCCACTGGTCCACATTGTTCAAGAATGGGAAACGAGCCAATATATCAGGGTGCTAGCTTCCCTTTTACCCCAAAATGGTTCACACCCTTCATTGGTGATACTTTTAGGTACACGTAATATTTAACCTGAAAGAGCAAGGATCGGTGTCATTTGTCTGCATAATTCTTTTGCCAAGCTTGTGCCTCTTTTTAGTTGTGTATGATCCACTTGACTTTTTCTTCCATCTCTTTAACCATGTCAGGCCTGAAAAACCACCTTTCTCCAGGTTCTGACCAATTTAAGGGTGTCCGACATCGTCACCCATACAATGCTTCGAATGGTGCCATCTTGATGCTCTCTTGATAGCTATTATTATAAGAAAATTCTGCCTATTGTAGACATTCATCCCATTTTTGTGGAAATTCTAGGACACATGCCTGCAACATATCTTCAAGTATTTGATTTGCTCTCTCAGTTTGTCCACTTGTTTGAGGATGTTATGCCGAACTGTGGAGCAACTTAGTACCCAGAGACTTGTGGTGCTCTTTCCAAAATTTGGATACAAATTGTGGTCCGCGGTTCGACACTATTGTTTTTGGAACTCCGTGCAAACTAAGCATACGAGCAATGTATAACTGGGCATAGACAGCAACTGGGTGATCTGTCTTGACAGGCAGAAAATGTGCTATCTTGGTAAGACGATCAATTATAACCTAGATAGAATCAAAACCTTTAGCTGTCCTGGGTAATCCCACAATAAAGTCCACATAATGTCTTCCCATTTCCAAGTTGGAATGGGTAAAGATTGCAGTGGTCCAGCAGTTTTCTTGTGCACTGCCTTGACACGTCTGCAGGTGTCACAACTTGCCACATAGCGTGCAATCTCAATTTTCATTTTTGTCCACCAATAATGCTGCTTTAAGTCTTGGTACATCTTAGTACTTCCGGGATGAATGGAATATCGACTAAGATGAGCTTCATCCAAAATTTGTTGGCGGACCTCAGCATCTTTAGGCACAACTATGCGATTATTGAACCATAGTATTCCTTGGTCATCTTTTCTGAAGCAATTAGCTTTGCCGGCTTCTATTTTCTCATGAATGTGTTTCATACCCTTATCGGTTCTTTGGGCATCAATAATTCTCTATAGAAGAACTGACTCAAGCTTTAATTGGGTCAAAGTCTTGTGTTGTATCATTCCCAGGTTCAACTTTTCCATTTTCTGACATAGGGTGGTGTCAGAGGTTCTCACAGTAAGACAATGACAGAAAGCCTTACGACTTAGTGCATCTGCCACCACATTAGCTTTTCCTGGGTGATAGTGGATTTCTAAATCAAAATCTTTAATCAGCTCGAGCCATCTTCTTTGTCTCATGTTTAGTTCTGACTGGGTAAAAATATATTTTAGACTTTTATGATCTGTATATAAATGACAAGTGTTTCCTAGCAGATAATGACGCCATATCTTAAGGGCATGAACAACTGCCGCCAATTCCAAATCATGAGTTGGATAGTGCTCCTCAAGCCGGCGCAATTGTCTTAAAGCATAAGCTATGACTCGGCCCTCTTACATTAGGACACATCCGAGTCCACTACCTAGTGCGTAACAATACACATCAAAAGGTTTTTCAATGTCCGGTTGAGCCAATACCGGGGCAGTTGTTAATAACACCTTCAGCTGCTCGAAGACTTCATTGCATTTTGAGGACCAGTCAAACTTGGTATCTTTCTTTAATAAACCAGTAGTAGGTTTAACAATCTTGGAGAAATCTGGAATAAACCTGCGGTAATGTCCGGCTAGTCCAAGGAAGCTTTGGACTTGATGTACTGTTGCTGGTGGTTTCCACTCTAGAATATCCTGGACCTTGCTGGGATCGACCGCAATTCCTTTTGCAGATAATACATGTCCCAAAAACTGGATTTCTTGCAACCAAAACGCGCATTTACTGAACTTAGCATACAACTGGTGCTCCCTTAAGCGCGTTAGTACGATCTGTAAGTGCTTAGCATGATCCACTTCATTTTTGGAATAGATAAGGATTCATCAATGAAGACCACCACAAATTTATCCAACTCGAGTATAAATATCGAGTTTATTAAGTATGTGAAGTGGGCTGGAACATTTGTCAATCCAAAAGACATGACCAAATATTCAAATAATCCATACCGCGTAGTGAATGCGGTCTTAGGTATATCTTTGGGTCGAATACGGATCTGGTGATAACCTGACCTGAGGTCAATCTTGGAGAATACCCGAGCTCCAGTAAGTTGATCGAATAATATATCGATCCAAGGAAGAGGGTACTTATTCTTGATAGTGACCTCATTAAGGGGTCTGTAGTCCACGCACATTCGAAGTGTCTGATCCTTCTTCTTAATGAAAATTGCTGGACATCCCCATGGTGATGAACTAGGCCTAATGAATCCCTTCTCAAGCAAGTCTTGAAGTTGAGTCTTGAGTTCTGCCTATTCATTAGGTGGCATTCGGTATGACCTTCTAGAAATAGGAGCCGTACCGGGCTTTAGTTCAATCACAAACTCTACATCCCTTTCTGGAGGCAACCCAGGCAAATCTTTAGGAAAGACATCCGGGAATTCACATACCACCGAAATATTCTAAATTTCTTATATGATGGCTTCATAAACTTGTCCAATTAGTTTGGCTGGGACAGCTACAGGGATGGACAATTGAATCTCTTCATGACCATGTCTCAATCTGATGGTTCTTAAGTCTGTGTTGATGATGGCCTTATGTTGGGCTAACCAGTTCATGCCTAGAATTACATCTATGTCTTGGCCCTTTAAAACAATCATGTTGGTAGGAAATTCCCGTCCAGCCAACACTACTGGTATGTGGAAGGCTACTTCCTTAGTAAATATCCATCCCCCAGGTGAATGGATAATAAATCCTTCCCTTGATTTAGTGCAAGGAATGCAATGCTTTTCCACAAAATGCTTGCTTATGAAGGTGTGTGATGCACTAGAATCAAAGAGAATAACTGCTGGGTAATTAGCAACAAGGAACATACCCATCATTATCGGCTCGCCCTCCGGTGTTGTAGCCACTTGGGTATAATAAATCCGTCCTATTTTCTTGAAATACTTGCCTGTTGAAGTACTAGCCGTGTTTCCCCTTCCTTGGTTGGAGTTTCCAGAGTTCTGTTGGAAGTTGGTTTTATTTTGCTTTGGGTATGGACAGTCCTTGATGAAGTGTCCAGACTTTCCATAGTTAAAGCAACCAGTAGAAGAACTAGGGAGAGCAGGGAAACATGTACCAGGGGCACTCGGCTGATTAGTAGGAGCGGGGGCAGTATTGGGATGAATGAAAACATGCTGCTTGAAGGGATAGGAAGGTGGACGAAACAAAGAACGTTTCTGATTAAAAGGTCGGATCACCAACCTGGTTCTCTTCTCAGGCCCTTGATTTGACCTTTCACCTCCAAACCCCTTTGATTTTCCATGCCCGGCATTTTTGGCTTCCACTGCCAGTGCTATACTGATAGCCCTACTGTAGGTGAGAACCAGACATGTTGCCATTTTCCATTGAAGCCTATCATTAAGTCCCCTCACAAAACGATTCTTTTTCTTCAGATCTGTATTTACTTGATCGATGGCATACTTCGCCAAATGATTGAACTTCTTGAGATACTGCATTACAGTATCTCCCCCTTGCTTTAACTGGACGAACTCTTCTTGCTTCATATGGAGCACTCCCTCTAGAACATAATGCTCCCGAAAGGCTAGTTTGAATTCCTCCCAAGTGATCTGGTGTCCAGCTGGTTGAATTGCTACAAAATTTGCCCACCATGTACTGGCAGGCCCTCTTAGCTGTTGAGCAGCAAACAATGGCTTCTGTGTCTCTGTGCAGCGAATCAACTCGAACTTCTGCTCCATCACTCTTACCCCTCATTAGCTTCTAGAGGTTCTTCTGTTTTAATAAAGAGAGGGGGTCGGGTCTCAGAGAATTCCAGATATATAGTTTCACATGGTCGTTGTGGAGGAGCTCTGCCTCCGTGTTGTTGAAACTAATTGCACGCCATCTCACGCAAGAAGCGTGTATTATCCGCAGTGGCATTGACCAAGGTAGCGATAGCCTCGACCAAAGTTGATGGTACTGGGGGCGGGTTGGGAGTATCTTCCAGACCATGGGAAGTCCCTGCACCATCATGTGCGTGAGTCCACAATGGCATCTGAGGCAAGGAAACATTTGAGAAAAATATAACATGCCAGCATACACCATCATAATACATTACCAAAATGTAATAACTATGCAGACTCCAGCATACAACTTGACTTCATTACTTATTTTACATAAGTATAATATCTAAATTATACCATTCTAGTCTTCGTCATCCTTGGTTTCTTCATTTCCTACTGTAGGAGACCGTTCATCAGCAAGGTTCATGGAAGGAGGAGGCCTAAAAAGGTCCAACTCCCCATCAGGTCCTTCACCTGCTGTTCCCTATGGTCCGGCTCCCATTGCAACAGCGTCGGCAGGCACGTACGGGTGCAGTTGAGCATACAGTACATGTACTTCCTCATGTAAAGTATTATAGTACACTTGCAGGCTGTCGAGGGCCACACTAAGCTCTGCCACATGGGCTCGAGCTTTTCCTTCGCGGTCCCAAGCGATCGAACGTGAGTTGATAGCCCAATCAATGGCCGAATCCCGTTCAGATATCTCGTACTGCAAGCGACTAACGTCAGCTATACGTTGGCTGTCCTACGCCCATATCCTATTCCGGTGACGTAGCTCTATCCGAAGTTGTTCCACCTTGGCCTCCAAGTCTCCGATTAGGTCATTGTTGCCGCTACTACTCCCATCATGTCTAGGGGCTAGCTAATGACGAGGCACGCCAAGAGGTCCAATAGATTTACGTGCATTTTTTCTTGTACGCGCCATGTCTCCATAAGAGGGGAAGATTTAATAGTATAATTTTTAACATGATGCATGCATGACCTACTAAATATGGAATCAACCTTCGTTGATCCCCAACTTCCTATATACTGCACTCTATTACCGTGACTTTACAAGGTGAGAGACTACCAGAAAGTGATAGGGTAAGAATGAAATAATCTTTCTAGATAAGGGTTTAAAAATTCTTTTGAAGTACTAAGTAATATCCGAAGAGATGGGTGAAAGGGAATTAGGCTTACACCTATTTCCAAAACTAATTTTGGTGGTTGAATTGCCCAACACAAATAATTGGACTAACTAGTTTGCCCTAGTTTATAAGTTCTACAGGTGGCAAAGGTTCACAATAAGCCAATAAAAAGATCAAGAGAAAGGGTTCAAACAAAGGAGCAAAGGGACAACCGAAGGCACCCTGGTCGGGCGCACCGGACTGTCCGGTGCACCACCGGACAGTGTCCGGTGCACCAGGGAACTCCAAGCTGAACTTCGCACCTTCGGGAATTCTCAGAGCCGGCGCGCTATAATTCACCGGACTGTCCGATGCTCCAAGAGGATGCGGCTCTGAACTCGCCAGCTTCGGGAATTCGCATCGGCTGCTCCGCTATAATTCACCGGACATGTCCGGTGTACACCGGACTGTCCGGTGTAACTGCGGGACAACGGCTACTTCGGCACCAACGGCTACCTGCAGGCGCATTGAATGCGCGCCAGCGCGCGCAGAAGTCAGGCACGCCCATGCTGGCGCACCGGACACTCTATAGTGCATGTCCGGTGCGCCACCGGACATCTAGGCGGGCCCAGCAGTCAGAGCTCCAACGGTCAGAACCCTAATGGCCTAGTGACGTGGCTAGCGCACCAGACATGTCCGGTGTGCACCGGACT
Organism: Zea luxurians; assembly: GCA_029449295.1. Lineage (NCBI taxonomy): Eukaryota > Viridiplantae > Streptophyta > Magnoliopsida > Poales > Poaceae > Zea > Zea luxurians. The sequence goes on along the minus strand of JAOPSE010000005.1, from coordinate 12,477,867 downwards.
GTCCGGTGCACCATGCGACAGACAGCCTTCACCCAAACAGCTAGTTTGGTGGTTGGGGCTATAAATACCCCCAACCACCCCACATTCAAGTCATCCAAGTTTTCCACTTCTCAACCACTTACAAGAGCTAGGCATTCAATTTTAGACACACTCAAGTGATCAAATCCTCTCCAATTCCACACAAGGCTTTAGTGATTAGCAAGAGAGATTTGTCGTGTTCTTTTGAGCTCTTGCGCTTGGATTGCTTCTTTTCTTTCTCACTTGTTCTTGTGATGAAAACTCCATTGTAACCGAGGCAAGAGACACCAATTGTATGGTGGTCCTTGCGGGGAAGTTTTGGTTCCCGGTTTGATTTGAGAAGAGAAGCTCACTCGGTCCGAGGGACCGTTTGAGAGAGGGAAAGGGTTGAAAAAGACCCGGCCTTTGTGGCCTCCTCAACGGGGAGTAGGTTTGCGAGAACCGAACCTCGGTAAAACAAATCATCGTGTCCCACTCCGCATTTGCTCACGATTTGTTTTGCGCCCTCTCTTTCGAACTCGTGTTTATTTCTAACGCTAACCCGGCTTGTAGTTGTGTTTAAGTTTGTAAATTTCAGTTTCGCCCTATTCACCCCCCCTCTAGGCGACTTTTAATTGATATCAAAGCCCGGTGCTTCATTAGAGCCTAACCGCTCGAAGTGATGTCGGGAGATCACACCAAGAGGGAGATGGAGACCGGTGACAAGCCCACTACGAGTCACGGGAGCACTTTATCAGAAGAGTCTCGCACCAAAAGGAAGGAGAAGAAGAAGAACTCCTCCAACAAAGGGAAGGGGAAGGAGAAGAAATCCTCTTCCCACAAGTCGCATCGGAGAGGCGACAAGCACAAGAGGATGAGGAAAGTGGTCTACTACGAGACCGACTCTTCATCACCATCGACCTCCGACTCCGATGCGCCGTCTGTAACTTCTAAGCGCCAAGAGCGCAAGAAGTATAGTAAGATCCCCCTATGCTACCCCCACATTTCAAAGCATACTCCTCTACTCTCCGTTCCATTAGGCAAACCACCGGTTTTTGACGGTGAAGATTATAATATGTGGAGTGACAAAATGAGGCACCATCTAACCTCACTCCACACAAGCATATGGAATGTTGTTGAGTTTGGTGTACAGGTACCATCCGTAGGGGATGAAGACTACGACTCGGACGAGGTGGCCCAAATTCACCACTTTAACTCCCAAGCCACCACTATACTCCTCGCCTCTCTAAGTCGAGAGGAGTATAATAAGGTGCAAGGGTTAAAAAGTGCGAAGGAAATTTGGGACGTACTCAAGACCGCGCACGAGGGAGACGAGGTGACAAAGATAACCAAGCGGGAGACGATCGAGGGGGAGCTCGGTCGCTTCATTCTTCACCAAAGGGAGGATCCACAAGCTATGTACAACCGCTTGAAGACCTTGGTGAACCAAGTGCGCAACCTTGGGAGCGAAAAATGGGATGACCATGAGATGGTCAAGGTTATTCTTAGATCCCTCATATTTCTTAACCCTACACAAGTTCAATTAATTCGAGGTGATCTTAGATATAAGCTAATGTCTCCCGAGGAGGTTATAGGAAAATTTGTGAGCTTTGAGCTAATGATTAAAGGCTCAAAGAAAATCATCGAGCAAGGTACCTCCTCCACGCCCGAGGCACAACCGGTCGCTTTCAAGGCGACGGAAGAAAAGAAGGAGGAGGCTACTCCAAGTCGAACACCGATCGACGCCTCCAAGCTCGACAACGAGGAGATGACACTCATCATCAAGAGCTTCCGCCAAATCCTCAAGCAAAGGAGGGGGAAAGACTACAAGCCCCGCTCCAAGAAAGTATGCTACAAATGTGGTAAGCCCGGTCATTTTATTGCTAAATGTCCATTATCTAGTGATAGTGACAGGGGCGACGACAAGAAGGGGAGAAGAAAGGAGAAGAAGAGACATTACAAGAAGAAGGGCGGCGATGCCCACGTGTGCCGCGAGTGGGACTCCGATGAGAGCTCCACCGACTCCTTCTCCGACGAGGACGCCGCCAACATCGCCGTCACCAAGGGACTTCTCTTCCCCAACGTCGGCCACAAATGCCTCATGGCCAAGGACGGCAAAAGGAAGAAGGTTAAATCCAAATCCTCCACTAAATATGAGTCCTCTAGTGATGATAATGCTAGTGATGAGGAGGATAATTTGCGTACCCTTTTTGCTGACCTCAACATGCAACAAAAGGAAAAACTAAATGAGCTAATTAGTGCTATCCATGAAAAGGATGATCTCTTGGACTCCCAAGAGGACTTCCTTATTAAAGAAAATAAGAAGCATGTTAAGGTTAAAAATGCTTATGCTCTAGAAGTAGAAAAATGTGAAAGACTATCTAGTGAGCTAAGTACTTGCCATGAGACTATTGACAACCTTAGAAATGAAAATACTAGATTAATTGCTAAGGTTGATTCACATGTTTGTGATGTTTCAATTCCCAATCTTAGAAATGATAATGTTGATTTGCATGATAAGATTAAGGAATTGAATGATTCTCTTGCTAGCCTTAGGATTGAAAATTAAAAATTAATTGCTAAGGCTAAAGATTTTGATGTTTGCAATGTTACTATTTCTAACCTTAGAAGTGAGAATGATATATTACATGTTAAGGTTGTAGAATTAAAATCTTGCAAACCCTCTACATCTACCGTTGAGCATGTTTCTATTTGCACTAGATGTAGAGATGTTGATATTGATGCTATTCATGATCATGTGGCTTTAATTAAACAACAAAATGATCATATAGCAATATTAGATGCAAAAATTGCTGAGCATAACTTAGAAAATGAAAAGTTTAAATTTGCTAGAAGTATGCTCTATAATGGGAGACGCCCTGGCATCAAGGATGGCATTGGCTTCCAAAGGGGAGACAATGTCAAACTTAGTGCCCCTCCTAAGAAATTGTCTAACTTTGTTAAGGGCAGGGCTCCCATGCCTTAGGATAACGAGGGCTACATTTTGTACCCTGCCAGCTATCCTAAGAGCAAGATTAGGAGAATTCATTCTAGGAAGTCTCACACTGGCCCTAACCATGCTTTTATGTATAAGGGTGAGACATCTAGCTCTAGGCAACCAACCCGTGCTAAGTTGCCTAAGAAGAGAACTCCTAATGCATCAAATGATCATGACATTTCATTCAAAACTTTTGATGCATCTTATGTTTTGACTAACAAATCCGGCAAGGTAGTTGCCAAGTTTGTAGGGGGCAAACACAAGGGTTCCAAGACTTGTGTTTGGGTACCCAAAGTTCTTGTGTCTAATGCCAAAGGACCCAAAACCGTTTGGGTACCTAAAGTCAAGAACTAAACTTGTTTTGTAGGTTTATGCATCCGGGGGCTCAAGTTGGATCATCGATAGCGGGTGCACAAACCATATGACGGGGGAGAAGAAGATGTTCTCCTCCTACGAGAAAAACCAAGATCCCCAACGAGCTATCACATTCGTGGATGGAAACCATGGTTTGGTCAAAGGTTTGGGTAAAATAGCTATATCTCCTGACCATTCCATTTCCAATGTTTTTCTTGTTGATTCATTAGATTACAATTTGCTTTCTGTGTCCCAATTATGTCAAATGGGCTACAACTGTCTATTTACTGATATAGGTGTCACTGTCTTTAGAAGAAGTGATGATTCAATAGCCTTTAAGGGAGTGTTAGAGGGTCAGCTATACTTGGTAGATTTTGATAGAGCTGAACTCGACACTTGCTTAATTGCTAAGACTAACATGGGTTGGCTCTGGCACCGCCGACTAGCCCATGTTGGAATGAAGAATCTTCATAAGCTTCTAAAGGGAGAGCACATTTTAGGACTAACAGATGTTCATTTTGAGAAAGACAGGGTTTGTAGCGCATGCCAAGCAGGGAAGCAAGTTGGCACTCATCATCCACACAAGAACATCATGACGACTGACAGGCCACTGGAGCTCCTACACATGGATTTATTCGGTCCGATTGCTTACATGAGCATCAGCGGGAGTAAGTACTGTCTAGTTATTGTGGATGATTATTCTCGCTTCACTTGGGTGTTCTTTTTGCACGAAAAATCCCATACCCAAGAGACCTTAAAGGGATTCTTGAGACGGGCTCAAAATGAGTTCGGCTTAAGGATCAAGAAAATTAGAAGCGACAACGGAACGAAGTTCAAGAATTCACAAATTGAAGGCTTCCTTGAGGAGGAGGGCATCAAGCATGAGTTTTATTCTCCCTACACGCCACAACAAAATGGTGTAGTGGAGAGGAAGAATCGAACTCTATTGGACATGGCAAGAACCATGCTTGATGAGTACAAGACGCCGGATCAGTTTTGGGCCGAGGCGATTAACACCGCTTGCTACGCCATCAACCGGTTATATCTACACCGAATCCTCAAGAAGACATCCTATGAACTCCTAACCGGTAAAAAGCCAAATATTTCATATTTTAGAGTTTTTGGTAGCAAATGCTTTATTCTTGTTAAAAGAGGTAGAAAATCTAAATTTGCTCCTAAAACTGTAGAAGGCTTTTTACTAGGATATGACTCAAACACAAGGGCATATAGAGTCTTTAACAAGTCCTCAGGACTTGTTGAAGTTTCTTGTGACGTTGTGTTTGATGAAACTAACGGCTCTCAAGTAGAGCAAGTTGATCTTGATGAGATAGGTGATGAAGAGGCTCCATGCATCGCGCTAAGGAACATATCCATTGGGGATGTGTGTCCTAAGGAATCCGAAGAGCCTCCTAATGCACAAGATCAACCATCCTCCTCCACGCAAGCATCTCCACCAACTCAAAATGAGGATGAGGCTCAAGTTGATGAAGGAGAAGATCAAAGAGATGAGCCACCTCAAGATGACGGCAATGATCAAGGGGGAGATGCAAATGACCAAGACAAGGAGGATGAAGAACCAAGGCCACCTCACCCAAGAGTCCACCAAGCAATACAACGAGATCACCCCGTCGACACCATCCTCGGTGATATTCATAAGGGGGTAACTACTCGATCTTGTGTTGCACATTTTTGTGAACATTACTCTTTTGTTTCCTCTATTGAGCCACAAAGGGTAGAGGAAGCACTCCAAGATTCGGATTGGGTGATGGCGATGCAAGAGGAGCTCAACAATTTCACTAGGAACGAGGTATGGCATTTAGTTCCACGTGCTAACCAAAATGTTGTAGGAACCAAGTGGGTCTTCCGCAACAAGCAAGATGAGCATGGTGTGGTGACAAGGAACAAAGCTCGACTTGTGGCCATGGGATACTCCCAAGTCAAAGGTTTGGATTTCGGTGAAACCTATGCACTCGTAGCTAGGCTTGACTCCATTCGTATATTATTAGCCTATGCTACTTACCATGGCTTCAAGCTTTACCAAATGGACGTGAAGAGTGCCTTCCTCAATGGACCGATCAAGGAAGAGGTCTATGTTGAGCAACCTCCCGGCTTTGAAGACAGTGAGTATCCTAACCATGTCTATAGGCTCTCTAAGGCACTTTATGGGCTCAAGCAAGCCCCAAGAGAATGGAATGAATGCCTTAGAGATTTCCTTATTGCTAATGGCTTCAAAGTCGGAAAGGCCGATCCTACTTTATTCACTAAAACTCTTAACAATGATTTGTTTGTATGCCAAATTTATGTTGATGATATCATATTTGGGTCTACTACGAATCTACATGTGAAGAATTTAGTAGGATCATGTCACAAAAATTCGAGATGTCGATGATGGGGGAGTTGAAGTATTTTCTAGGATTCCAAGTCAAGCAACTCCAAGAAGGCACCTTCATTAGCCAAACGAAGTATACTCAAGACATTCTAACCAAGTTTGGAATGAAGGATGCTAAGCCCATCAAGACACCCATGGGAACCAATGGGCATCTCGACCTCGACACGGGAGGTAAATCCGTCGATCAAAAGGTATACCAGTCGATGATAGGTTCATTACTCTATTTATGTTCATCTCGACTGGACATTATACTTTCCGTTTGCATGTGTGCAAGATTTCAATCCGACCCTAAGGAATCTCACCTTACGGCCGTAAAACTAATCTTGAGATATTTGGCTTATACTCCTAAGTTTGGGCTTTGGTAGCCTCGGGGATCCACATTTGACTTGATTGGTTATTCGGATGCCAATTGGGCGGGGTGTAAGATCAATAGAAAGAGCACATCGGCGACTTGCCAGTTCTTGGGAAGGTCCTTAGTGTCTTGGGCTTCAAAGAAGCAAAATTCGGTCGCTCTTTCTACCGCCGAAGCCGAGTACATTGCCGCAGGCTATTGTTGCGCGCAATTGCTTTGGATGAGGCAAACCCTGCGGGACTATGGTTACAAATTGACCAAAGTTCCTCTTCTATGTGATAATGAGAGTGCAATCCACATGTGTAACACCCGGTTTTAAAAGACAAAGCCGGGTGCATCTCATACATGCGCCAAGAAGACAACATATATAATAACAGAGTGTATAGAGATAAATGTCATTAACATCAGAGTATTTATTACATAGCGGAAGACTTATTACAAAATAAAATAATAAAGATAAAACGAACTAAGGATCGTCGGCGCCAATGTCGACTGAGAAACGCCACCTAGATCAGATCGAACTCCTCAGTGTTAGGCAGCTCCTCTTCAACAACCTGTTCTTCTCCTGTGGGGGGGGGTGTGAGACAGCAAGGGTGAGCTCACATACGATCATAGCTCAACAAGTCGTGGGGAATAATGTGGCATGAACTCACCAAAGGTGGGAGTTCATGAAGTGTAAGGCTGATCAATGAAATAAAGGCTAAGGCTGAGCATTGCTTTTATAAGTTGGTCAAAATTTTATTAGCAATTACTAAGTGTAAGTAAATACCAAACCTTAATAATAATAAAGAACAGTAATAGTAAAATAATCCCAAATGCGATGCAAATGTCAAATTAAATTTAAGTTCCATAGTTAATCATGTGAGGGTCCGAGCCGCTCTTGACCGTGAGCACGGCTAGTATACTAGTTTTACACTCTGCAGAGGTTGCGCATCTTTACCCACAAGTCGTGTATCCCATGTCGCCTGGGTTTGCAAGGCCCTTAGACACTACCGAGGTGAATGGCTAGGGATCCACTACGAGGCCTTTACAAAGTTCCACTAGCTTCCGAAAACCCGCTACAGTTTATGGGAAGATCCAGTAAAGGGTTCCTGGCTGATAGCCATCGCAGCAAAATCAACCAGGGACCTCCCCGCACTGACCTCTCCCCTACTGCCCTTGCCCCTTTCGGGTAAGGTAGTCTTCCACTAGCTTTCCTAGTTAATCAGCCAAGGGCGTCCCATTCCACCCTTGTGGTAGCACTGTTTTCCCGGGTGGTCGCTCCATGTTCCCATTAATTTAATGATCTTAACATGAACAACAATAATAACAAAATAATAACAGAATAATCATGAATAATAAATCTCCATACCCAATCCACATAAAGCAATAGCAAGTACTACCCAAAAATATTCCAGGGGTGAACAAGGTATAGAGGTAATCAAAACTGGGGTACATAAAGGTTCCCATCAAAATTAACCTATGCAGATCATTAAAATTAATAAGAACATGGCTGGGAAAAGTAAGTGATCAAGGGCACAACTTGCCTGTAATGAGCTCCTGCTCAGCTACCTCTACTTGCTGAACCTCAGTTTCCACAGTGGCTTGCTCGTCTACTCGCATCAACACAATACATACATAGTATAGCCAAAATCAACATCACACCAAACAGATGAATAAAATATACAGTAAAAATCTACACATTAAAATGAAACCATAGGAACTGGAATCACTGAATTTGGAGTTATAGAGTTTAAGTTATAAATTTTCTAAGATTTAAGGTGATTATAATATGATTAAATGATAAATAAATTTTCTGACAGAGTTCTTGTCAAAACAGAGAAACTAAATGATGAAGAATATTACTACAAAATTTTAGAAATTGGAATGACTCAATTTGGAGCTAAAATAAATTTTCTATGCATTTTACAAGTTTCTAGATTTGTTTTTGTATTAAAAATGAATTTTAATATTAATTTCTCTGTTTTTAATACCCTCTGGACTGGGCGCCAATTTCTGGAAAGTTCAGGGGTCTGCGCGAATAAAATCCGAAGACTCAGAGCGCTATACAAGTGGACCGCGGGTTAGTTTCCTAAAAACCGGAGGGCTCTTTAGCGAAAAGGCCATCGCGAAGGGGTATCTGCTATCCCTGGCCGTCCGATTTTAAGTGGATGGCTCGGATTAGTCTCATCTAAAATCGAAACGGTACACAATCTGTTCCACTGGATCTAAAAGCGACGGTCTAGATTTAATAAAGCCAGTTCTAACATGATCCGCAGGATCGCGGATCAACGGCTCGGATTGAAACGAGGTGAAACGTTATCGGTACTCTAATCCGGGCCGTTATCTCACGATCTAACGGTCCACGACGCTTTCCCCCTTCCCAGCTCAATGAGACGGCGGCGCCGCCCCAACCCACGCCGCGCCATCGCCGGCGGACACCAAGTAGTTGATTCCCCAGCGTAATCTTCAAATTAAATGGCGCAATACAGAGCGGGTAGGACAACGAGGATGGGAGTGGGTAATATACCAGCGATTAAACTCTGCGGAAGCCTGCCCTCGCAACGCAGCGGTCTGGCCGCCAAAGCCGAAGTCCGGCGAGCGATTCACCCGCGCCAGGTCACCCAAGTCATGCGAGGAAGCTCCAGAATCAAGCGGTATACCCTGGCGACAAGCTCCGATCACAATCTGAGGCCGAAACGGCGATGGAACCACAAATCCGTGGCGGCGGCGGGACTACTCCTTCTCTCTCTCTGCGTTGTTCCGCGCACGCACTCGACAATGGTGGTGGTCGCGAGGGTAGGGGGAAGAGGGGAGATAGGCTAGCCCGGGTCGTAGCACCCTATAAAGTCGTGATGTGGCGAGCGCGTCAACCACCCGCGCGACGACCGCGCAAGCCGCCATGCTCGGAGTTCAGTTGAGGGCGAAACTGACCACTTGGGCCCTTCCGTCAGTGATTGATGCAAGGAGATACAGTACCGGGCCCACATGCAAGCGCTGTGTCTCAGTCGCGAGGCGGGCGCGGTGAACGGATCTCGTGTGGGTCCCGCGGATCAGCGAACGAGAGTTGCGGCAGTCCGTTGTGGAGCTGACGAACCGGCCCCAGCGACAGTGAGAGAACGGTGGAGACGGCGTGCGGCGTAAGGGAGGCTGACGAAAGGGGCCCACCGGTCGGCGCTTCCCACGTGTAGGAGATGGGCTGTAGCGGATGGCTTTCCTTGGTGGGCCGAGAATTGAGGAAGGGAGCCCAGGTATGGTTTTTATCTTTTTCTTTTGCATTTTTCTTTCTATTTTCTATATTTTCAAACCAAATTTGAATTAGTTCAAACTTTTGTGGATCCTCTTTTATAAACTCTATTTTTGCCATTAGAAATACTAAGACTGAAGATAATTATTTATTCATTTTATTTATATTTACCTATCTCTTCTCTTTTCCTTATTTTCCAAAACCCTAATTTCAAATTTTTGGTTAAATCAAGTTTCAATTAATTAATACCTCATTATCTTTATCCTCATGGTTTTATTTAATGCACAACACATAAAACTCCAACATATGCACTTTTCTTCATTTTAGAATAATTGTTTTATTTAGTCACTCTCAATTACATAGGTGCTCTTTTTATGATGCAAATAAGACACACAAAATGAGGAACCCTCTTTATTATTCTTGGTATACAACTTGAGTATTACAAATCCTACCCCCCTTAAAAATAATCTCGTCCCCGAGATTTAAGAAGATCTAGGGAAAAGGTGGGGAAAATCTATACGAAGTTCTTCTTCTCTTTCCCAGGTTGCTTCATCTTCACCGTGGTGACTCCATTGCACTTTGCACATCTTTATAACCTTATTCCTCGTAACTCGGGTCAGAGTATCCAGAATCTTGATGGGGTACTCAGCATAAGTCAAATCCTCTTGAACACTAAGGTCTTCCATTGGTAACTGTTCTTCAGGTACCCTGAGGCATTTCTTCAGCTGAGATACATGAAAGACATCGTGAACATCCGCGAGATGATCTGGCAACTCCAATTGATATGCAACCTCACCCACTCGCTTTAAGATTAAGAAGGGTCCAATAAAGCGAGGGGACAACTTTCCTTTGACTTTGAACCTTCTCATGCCCCGGAGTGGTGACACCTTCAAATAGACATAATCACCCTCCTTAAACTCAAGTAGTCTTCTCCGGGTGTCAGCATAGCTTTTCTGCCTGGACTGTGCAGTTCTCAAATTCTCCCTGATCTGTTGGACTTGTTCCTCTGCTTCTTGTATAATCTCAGGTCCAAACAACTGCCTTTCACCAGTTTGATTCCAATACAAGGGAGTCCTGCACTTTCTGCCATACAAAGCCTCAAACGGTGACATCTTCAAACTGGCCTGATAGCTATTATTATATGAGAACTCCGCATACGGTAGACTCTTATCCCAACTTCCACCATGCTTAAGAGCACAAGCTCTTAACATATCTTCAAGTACTTGGTTAGTCCTCTCAGTCTGCCCATCAGTCTGGGGATGGTAAGCCGAACTAAAATTCAATCTCGTATCCAATGACTCGTGCAACTGCTTCCAATATCGAGAGGTGAACTGTGATCCTCGATCTGACACAATCTTCTTTGGCACACCATGTAGACATACAATCCGTGACATGTACAACTCTGCCAACTTAGCTCCTGAATAAGTGGTCTTCACTGGAATAAAGTGGGCTACTTTAGTTAGCCTGTCCACAATCACCCATATAGAATCATATCCAGCAGACGTGCGGGGTAATCCAACAATGAAGTCCATGCCAATCTCTTCCCATTTCCACTCAGGTATCTTCAGTGGGTGCAATAGTCCGGCTGGCCTCTGGTGTTCAGCTTTAACTCTTTGGCATACATCGCACATAGCCACATGTGCAGCCACATCTCTCTTTAGTCCATTCCACCAATACTTTTGCTTCAAATCTTGATACATCTTAGTGCTACCAGGGTGGATAGAATATACTGAATCATGTGCTTCCTTCAATATGGTTTCCCGAAGACTATCAATATCGGGAACACAGATCCGATTCTTGAACCATATCGTGCCTTGCTCATCCTCTGTGAACTCCGGGCCTCTACCTTCAGTAATAAGATCCTTGATCTCTTGAATCTTAGCATCACCAATCTGACCTTTACGAATTTCTTGCTCCAAGGTAGGTTCCAATTCAATAGTCACTCCTTCCGTATGTGTAACAATTCCCAGGTTGAGCCTCTCAAAATCTTTTGCTAATTCATCAGGTAGCTGAACAACGAAAGCGGAGTGAACATGCTCCTTCCGACTCAAGGCATCTGCAACCAAATTTGCCTTGCCTGGGTGATAGTGAATCTCCAAGTCATAATCCTTAATGAGCTCCAACCAACGGCGTTGCCTAAGGTTGAGATTCTTCTGGGTGAATATGTACTTCAAACTCTTGTGATCCGTGTATACTTGGCACTTAGTTCCCATAATGTAGTGTCTCCAAATCTTAAGTGCATGCACAACTGCAGCCAATTACAAATCATGAGTGGGGTAGTTCAATTCATGCTTCCTCAACTGACGAGATGCATAGGCAATCACATGTCCATCTTGCATAAGCACACATCCAAGTCCTTGGCCACATGCATCACAGTAAATATCAAATCCCTTCTGCAGATCTGGCATAATCAATACTGGAGGTGACATCAATCTCTCCTTCAATTGATCAAAGCTTTCTTGGCATTTCTCATCCCACTTGAATTCTCTTCCTTTCTCCAACAGCGAAGTCATAGGCTTAGCAATCTTAGAGAATCCTTCAATAAATCTCCGATAATATCCTGCGAGTCCCAAGAAACTCCGAATCTCAGTAACTGTAGTGGGCACTCTCCACTCCATTATCTCCTTAACTTTAGCAGGATCCACTGCTATTCCTCCATTAGAAATAATATGACCCAGAAATGGCACCTCGCCAATCCAAAACTCGCACTTGCTGAACTTGGCATAGAGTTGATTATCTCGTAGCTTCTGTAGCACCAACCTCAGATGTTGTTCATGATCACTTTCATTCCTAGAATAGATAAGAATATCGTCGATGAATACCACGACGAACCTGTCCAAGTACTCCATAAACACCTTATTCATCAAATTCATGAAATAAGCTGGTGCATTGGTTAGTCCAAATGACATAACAGTAAACTCATATAGTCCATATCGAGTCGAGAATGCTGTCTTGGGAATATCCGATGGTCTAATCTTCATCTGATGGTATCCCGATCGGAGATCAATCTTCGAGAATACCCTGGCTCCTCTCATCTGATCAAATAAATCCTCAATACGGGGCAACGGATACTTGTTCTTCACCGTAACGTCATTAAGAGATCTATAATCCACACACATCCGTTGCGATCCATCCTTCTTCTGCACAAATAACACCGGTGCTCCCCAAGGTGAGGAACTTGGACGAATATAACCAGCCTCTTGTAACTCCGTCAACTGCTTCTTCAGTTCCTTCAACTCCTCTACGGACATTCTATATGGCCGTTTAGAAGTAGGGGCGGTTCCAGGTAAGAGATCAATAACAAACTCAACTTCTCTATCAGGTGGCATCCCTGGTAACTCCTCTGGAAAGACATCCGGAAAATCTCTAACCACCCGGATGTTATCTCCAACAAACTCCTCAGGCATAAAGAACATTGCACGCATGGATGAGGAGGTTACTGCAATATTAACTTGAAACCTTTCTCCTTTAGTGGTAGTGAGCTCTATAGTACCTCTACCACATGCTATAACGGCCTTTGCCTTCCTTAGCCATGACATACCAAGTATCAAATCTATACTGCTTGACTCCAATATTATAGCAGTAGCTCCAAATTCTCTACCCATAATAGTCAAGGTCAATCTACGTGTCATTTGATTCGCCTCAACAGGCCCTTTAGGTGTAATTACTATCAGGGGTTTTCTCATATTTAGCAGTGGTATTTCATTTGTGTTGGCATATCTAGCAGACATGAATGAATGTGTAGCACCAGAATCAAATAATATTGTGGCAGGAATTGCATTAACATAAAACATACCAATCACGAGGTCCCCTCCATCCGGAGTATCATCAACGCTGACTTGATTCACCCTGGCTATAGAATATCCCTTGCCAGGGGTCTGTTGCTTGTTCTGAGTTGGAGTAGTGGCAATCCTCTGTGGGCAGACATTTGCATAATGACCAATCTTCCCACACTTGAAGCATTGAGTGCCTGTACTCTGTCCTGCAAACTTTGTCGGGGTGCCAGTGGGTGTAGCCTGTCGAGTAGGTGTCCTCAGTGGTGATTGCTGAACTGGGCGCGGTCCTCCCGGTCGAGGCGGTGTACTCTGTGGTGAACTGTAGCGAGGACGAACACTGCTGCTTCCTTGTCCTTGAGATATTGCCTTTCTCTTCAAATCTCCCAACTGAACACGCTTGTGTTCAATAGCCAGGGCCTTATCCAACAGTCTCTGAAATGATGGGAATGTGTGTGCCACTAGAGCATACTGCAGTGGTCCATTAAGTCCTTCAATGAAATGCTCCTGCTTCCTCTCATCCTCAGCAACTTCCTCTGGAGCATATCTGGATAACTGAATAAACTTGTCGCGGTACTCGCTGACTGACATACTTCCTTGCTTCAGCGACAGAAATTCCTTCTTCTTGATCTTTATCATCCCAGCTGGTATGTGGTAGTTCCTGAACTGCGTACTGAACTCTGCCCAAGTAATATTATCCGCAGCATCATGGGCAGCAGTATAAGAATTCCACCAGTCAGCAGCAGGACCAGTCAGACGTCCAGAAGCATATAAGACCTTCTCCCGATCAGTGCATTGTGCAATATTCAGCATCTTCTCAATTGACTTCAACCAATCGTCTGCATCTAGTGGATCTGGCGAGCTGGCGAAGGTCGGTGGCTTGTGACTCATAAACTCCCGGTGCTTATCGCGAGGTGGGACTGGTGGTGGTGGTGGAGGCAGTGGTACTTGTTGCTGCTGTTGCTGTTGTTGTTGCGCCCTCCTTTCTTGGCGTATCTCATCTCTCTCCTGGCGCAACTCCTGGCGTATATTCTCTCTTTCTTGACGCATCTCCTGGCGTTCTTGCTGCATCTGGGCACGCATATCAGCCATGGTGTCTGCCATCTGCTGCATCACCGCCATCTGAGCAGCAACCAATGGGTCAACTCCGCCGGGTGGAGGATTAGGAGGATTCATCCCTGCAGGCTGCGGCTGAGGCTGTCTTCGAGTGTGTTGGTTAGGAGGCAAGTCAATTCCACCACCCCTCCTGGTATTGACCATCTGAGTTAGATACACATGGTAAGATAGAGCAGTAGACAAGGCAGTAATTACAAATCATGTTACTTTGGGGGATTTATTAGCTAAGCAGATTAATATTTCACCTACTATAGCTAATACAATACCTTATAGTGGTACATGCTAAAATGTCCATCTATACTATTCCAATCAATCAAAGAAGCAAATCAGACATTGATCATCAGAACAATCAACCATTATTTGTAGTAGAGAAAATAGTTTTACTTTTGTCTTAGGCTTCCTATCTCTTAAAATGTCATAAGGGTAGGGATTCCAAGGTTTGAAATCCATCTTGTCTCAGAGTAGAAAAGGTAAGAATGATCAGAGTAGAACAGTAGAAGGTGAGACAGGATCAAGATAAGTGTAGAAAGAATCAGAGTAAGGTGAGTGTAGAATGAATCAGACTGAGATAAGTAGGTAAGGGTTTGTCCAGTCTATCTAGGTTTCGTCCTACAGTCAACATTTCCTCTGATACCACTTCTGTAACACCCGGTTTTAAAAGACAAAGCCGGGTGCATCTCATACATGCGCCAAGAAGACAACATATATAATAATAGAGTGTATAGAGATAAATGTCATTAACATCAGAGTATTTATTACATAGCGGAAGACTTATTACAAAATAAAATAATAAAGATAAAACGAACTAAGGATCGTCGGCGCCAATGTCGACTGAGAAACGCCACCTAGATCAGATCGAACTCCTCAGTGTTAGGCAGCTCCTCTTCAACAACCTGTTCTTCTCCTGTGGGGGGGGGGGGTGTGAGACAGCAAGGGTGAGCTCACATACGATCATAGCTCAACAAGTCGTGGGGAATAATGTGGCATGAACTCACCAAAGGTGGGAGTTCATGAAGTGTAAGGCTGATCAATGAAATAAAGGCTAAGGCTGAGCATTGCTTTTATAAGTTGGTCAAAATTTTATTAGCAATTACTAAGTGTAAGTAAATACCAAACCTTAATAATAATAAAGAACAGTAATAGTAAAATAATCCCAAATGCGATGCAAATGTCAAATTAAATTTAAGTTCCATAGTTAATCATGTGAGGGTCCGAGCCGCTCTTGACCGTGAGCACGGCTAGTATACTAGTTTTACACTCTGCAGAGGTTGCGCATCTTTACCCACAAGTCGTGTATCCCATGTCGCCTGGGTTTGCAAGGCCCTTAGACACTACCGAGGTGAATGGCTAGGGATCCACTACGAGGCCTTTACAAAGTTCCACTAGCTTCCGAAAACCCGCTACAGTTTATGGGAAGATCCAGTAAAGGGTTCCTGGCTGATAGCCATCGCAGCAAAATCAACCAGGGACCTCCCCGCACTGACCTCTCCCCTACTGCCCTTGCCCCTTTCGGGTAAGGTAGTCTTCCACTAGCTTTCCTAGTTAATCAGCCAAGGGCGTCCCATTCCACCCTTGTGGTAGCACTGTTTTCCCGGGTGGTCGCTCCATGTTCCCATTAATTTAATGATCTTAACATGAACAACAATAATAACAAAATAATAACAGAATAATCATGAATAATAAATCTCCATACCCAATCCACATAAAGCAATAGCAAGTACTACCCAAAAATATTCCAGGGGTGAACAAGGTATAGAGGTAATCAAAACTGGGGTACATAAAGGTTCCCATCAAAATTAACCTATGCAGATCATTAAAATTAATAAGAACATGGCTGGGAAAAGTAAGTGATCAAGGGCACAACTTGCCTGTAATGAGCTCCTGCTCAGCTACCTCTACTTGCTGAACCTCAGTTTCCACAGTGGCTTGCTCGTCTACTCGCATCAACACAATACATACATAGTATAGCCAAAATCAACATCACACCAAACAGATGAATAAAATATACAGTAAAAATCTACACATTAAAATGAAACCATAGGAACTGGAATCACTGAATTTGGAGTTATAGAGTTTAAGTTATAAATTTTCTAAGATTTAAGGTGATTATAATATGATTAAATGATAAATAAATTTTCTGACAGAGTTCTTGTCAAAACAGAGAAACTAAATGATGAAGAATATTACTACAAAATTTTAGAAATTGGAATGACTCAATTTGGAGCTAAAATAAATTTTCTATGCATTTTACAAGTTTCTAGATTTGTTTTTGTATTAAAAATGAATTTTAATATTAATTTCTCTGTTTTTAATACCCTCTGGACTGGGCGCCAATTTCTGGAAAGTTCAGGGGTCTGCGCGAATAAAATCCGAAGACTCAGAGCGCTATACAAGTGGACCGCGGGTTAGTTTCCTAAAAACCGGAGGGCTCTTTAGCGAAAAGGCCATCGCGAAGGGGTATCTGCTATCCCTGCCCGTCCGATTTTAAGTGGATGGCTCGGATTAGTCTCATCTAAAATCGAAACGGTACATAATCTGTTCCACTGGATCTAAAAGCGACGGTCTAGATTTAATAAAGCCAGTTCTAACATGATCCGCAGGATCGCGGATCAACGGCTCGGATTGAAACGAGGTGAAACGTTATCGGTACTCTAATCCGGGCCGTTATCTCACGATCTAACGGTCCACGACGCTTTCCCCCTTCCCAGCTCAATGAGACGGCGGCGCCGCCCCAACCCACGCCGCGCCATCGCCGGCGGACACCAAGTAGTTGATTCCCCGGCGTAATCTTCAAATTAAATGGCGCAATACAGAGCGGGTAGGACAACGAGGATGGGAGTGGGTAATATACCAGCGATTAAACTCTGCGGAAGCCTGCCCTCGCAGCGCAGCGGTCTGGCCACCAAAGCCGAAGTCCGGCGAGCGATTCACCCGCGCCAGGTCACCCAAGTCACGCGAGGAAGCTCCAGAATCAAGCGGTATACCCTGGCGACAAGCTCCGATCACAATCTGAGGCCGAAACGGCGATGGAACCACAAATCCGTGGCGGCGGCGGCGGGACTACTCCTTCTCTCTCTCTGCGTTGTTCCGCGCACGCACTCGACAATGGTGGTGGTCGCGAGGGTAGGGGGAAGAGGGGAGATAGGCTAGCCCGGGTCGTAGCACCCTATAAAGTCGTGATGTGGCGAGCGCGTCAACCACCCACGCGACGACCGCGCAAGCCGCCATGCTCGGAGTTCAGTTGAGGGCGAAACTGACCACTTGGGCCCTTCCGTCAGTGATTGATGCAAGGAGATACAGTACCGGGCCCACATGCAAGCGCTGTGTCTCAGTCGCGAGGCGGGCGCGGTGAACGGATCTCGTGTGGGTCCCGCGGATCAGCGAACGAGAGTTGCGGCAGTCCGTTGTGGAGCTGACGAACCGGCCCCAGCGGCAGTGAGAGAACGGTGGAGACGGCGTGCGGCGTAAGGGAGGCTGACGAAAGGGGCCCACCGGTCAGCGCTTCCCACGTGTAGGAGATGGGCTGCAGCGGATGGCTTTCCTTGGTGGGCCGAGAATTGAGGAAGGGAGCCCAGGTATGGTTTTTATCTTTTTCTTTTGCATTTTTCTTTCTATTTTCTATATTTTCAAACCAAATTTGAATTAGTTCAAACTTTTGTGGATCCTCTTTTATAAACTCTATTTTGCCATTAGAAATACTAAGACTGAAGATAATTATTTATTCATTTTATTTATATTTACCTATCTCTTCTCTTTTCCTTATTTTCCAAAACCCTAATTTCAAATTTTTGGTTAAATCAAGTTTCAATTAATTAATACCTCATTATCTTTATCCTCATGGTTTTATTTAATGCACAACACATAAAACTCCAACATATGCACTTTTCTTCATTTTAGAATAATTGTTTTATTTAGTCACTCTCAATTACATAGGTGCTCTTTTTATGATGCAAATAAGACACACAAAATGAGGAACCCTCTTTATTATTCTTGGTATACAACTTGAGTATTACAACATGGCGGATAATCCCGTTGAGCATAGCCGCACTAAACACATAGCCATTCGGTATCATTTTCTTAGGGATCATCAACAAAAGGGGGATATCGAGATTGCATATATTAACACTAACGATCAATTAGCCGATATCTTTACCAAGCCACTAGATGAACAAACTTTTACCAAACTTAAGCATGAGCTCAATATTCTTGATTCCTGGAATTTCTTTTGCTAATTTGCACACATAGCTCATAAATATACCTTTGATCATGTCTCTTTTATATATGCTATGACTAATGTGTTTTCCAAGTGTATTTCAAACCAAGTCATAGGTGTATTAAAAGGGAATTGGAGTCTTCGGCGAAGACAAGGCTTCCACTCCACTCTACTACTCATTCTTCGCCGTCGCTCTGCATCACTCTCCGTCTTTGTTATAATCTTCACTCGTATGTTTTATTTGCCAAAGGGGAGAAAGTAGTTAGTAAAAGGGCTTATATTTCACTCAAAGTATCCGTTTTTGGCGATTCATGCCAAAGGGGGAGAAAGTATGAGCCCAAAGCAAAAGGACCGCACCACCACCCTAATTTTTAAAATGATTTTCAAATTGGTAAATTTCAAATTGATATCTTTTTGTGTTCAAAAGGGGGAGCAAGTAATATTTTCAAAATTGATATCTTAAAACCCTCTTGAACACTAAGAGGAGAATTTATTGAGGGGGAGTTTTGTTTAGTCAAAGGAAAAGCATTTCAAACAAGGGGAGAAAATTTCAAAACTTGAAAATGCTTAGCAAAATCTTATTCATTTACCTTTGACTATTTTGCAAAAGGACTTTGAAAAGGATTTACAAAAAGAATTTGCAAAAAGAAAACATGTGGTGCAAGTGTGGTCCAAAATGTTAAAAATAAAGAAACAATCCATGCATATCTAGTAAGTAATATTTATTGGCTCAATTCTAAGTAACCTTTGCACTTACACTTTGCAAACTAGTTCAATTATGCACTTCTATACTTGCTTCGGTTTGTGTTGGCATCAATCACCAAAAAGGGGGAGATTGAAAGGGAATTAGGCTTACACCTATTTCCTAAACTAATTTTGGTGGTTGAATTGCCCAACACAAATAATTGGACTAACTAGTTTGCCCTAGTTTATAAGTTCTACAGGTGGCAAAGGTTCACAATAAGCCAATAAAAAGATCAAGAGAAAGGGTTCAAACAAAGGAGCAAAGGGACAACCGAAGGCACCCTGGTCGGGCGCACCAAACTATCAGGTGTGCCACCGGACAGTGTCCGGTGCACCAAGGAACTCCAAGCTGAACTTCGCACCTTCGGGAATTCTCAGAGCCGGCGCGCTATAATTCACCGGACTGTCCGGTGTACACCGGACAGTGTCCGGTGCTCCAAGAGGATGCGGCTCTGAACTCGCCAGCTTCGGGAATTCGCATCGGCTGCTCCGCTATAATTCACCGGACATGTCCGGTGTAACTGCGGGGCAACGGCTACTTCGGCGCCAACAGCTACCTGCAGGCGCATTGAATGCGCGCCAGCGCGCGCAGAAGTCAGGCACGCCCATGCTGGCGCACCGGACACTCTACAGTGCATGTTCGGTGCGCCACCGGACATCCAGGCGGGCCCAGCAGTTAGAGCTCCAACGGTCAGAACCCTAACGGCCTGGTGACGTGGCTGGCGCACCGGACATGTCCGGTGCACCATGCGACAGACAACCTTCACCCAAACGGCTAGTTTGGTGGTTGGGGCTATAAATACCCCCAACCACCCCACATTCAAGTCATCCAAGTTTTCCACTTCTCAACCACTTACAAGAGCTTGGCATTCAATTTTAGACACACTCAAGTGATCAAATCCTCTCCAATTCCACACAAGGCTTTAGTGATTAGCGAGAGAGATTTGTCGTGTTCTTTTGAGCTCTTGCGCTTGGATTGCTTCTTTTCTTTCTCACTTGTTCTTGTGATCAAAACTCCATTGTAACCGAGGCAAGATACACCAATTGTGTGGTGGTCCTTGCGGGGAAGTTTTGGTTCCCGGTTTGATTTGAGAAGAGAAGCTCACTCGGTCCGAGGGACCGTTTGAGAGAGGGAAAGGGTTGAAAAAGACCCGGCCTTTGTGGCCTCCTCAACGGGGAGTAGGTTTGCGAGAACCGAACCTCGGTAAAACAAATCATCGTGTCCCACTCTGCATTTGCTCATGATTTGTTTTGCGCCGTCTCTTTCGGACTCGTGTTTATTTCTAACGCTAACCCGACTTGTAGTTGTGTTTAAGTTTGTAAATTTCAGTTTCGCCCTATTCACCCCCCCTCTAGGAGACTTTTGTTGGAACTTGCTCTCAGTTGCAAGGGGATCCAACAAGGGTGAACAGTGACGTCAACAGGGCACTCGCGCTAGATGGCAAAAACTCTGTTAATCTGGCCTCTCACGGGCACTGTGCAGGGGTATTTATAGGTACCTGAGTGCGCAGTGCCTTGAGCTAAGGACGCATGTGCCCTCAGCTACCTAGGTTATCCCTAGAATATTCCCATAAAGCGGGGTTACAGACCGTAATTACAGGAATGCTTTTACAAATTAGGCTCGTAACGCACGGCGGCCACGCGGGGCCCGTTACAATGGGCCGGATCACACTTGGGCCTCTGAGCTGGACGAGGCCGCACTGTGGGATGCCCTTCGTCGCCTGTCTTCGTCTGGTGCGGAAGAAGCGAAGGGTGTCCCTGCCTGTTTTGTTTCTGTTAGCTCAGCTGCTGCAGCGAAGGCTTCGAGCGAAGGGTGGCGCCTTTGCCTTCGCCCCAACATTTGCCCTCCGAGGGACCAGTTCGACAAATTCACCTGGTGCCGAAGACGTCGTTAGATGGCGGAGACGCTGCCCTCGCTCGAAGTGGTTCCGCGGGGGTTTTTGATATGACCGTTGATTGACGGCGTACTGTTGGATTGCGGGTTTCCCGAAGCGCCGCGCCCTGTTGGATTGCGGGTTTCCCGAAGAGCCACGCCCTGCCTATAAAAGGGGGCGGGGGTCAGCGCTTTTTGAACTTCACCGTCCGCGCTTCGCGAAAACCCTAGCCGCCCTTTCCGCCGTCTTGCTGCTCGTCTGCCCGCCGTGCTCTTGTTCACCGGAGATCTGGCTCGAGTGAAGCAGACCGCCCGCCGCTGCCGACGGTACATAGCGATGCCGTCCTCGTCTTCTTCCGCTGCCGCTACACCGCTGGCCGTTCCCTCGCCGCCGGCCGCCGCCTCGTCTGAGGAGACGCTGAGTAGTTTAATGGCGGAGGAGTTGTGCGCCGGCGATTCTGTTGATTTTGGCGTATCGCGGATGTCGTCGGCCCGCGTGCAAGATATGCAGCGGTTGGGTTACTTCGGCGGCGGAGTTGCTCGAGTCCCGGGGACGGAGGAAGTCCCCGAGCCAGAGGGCGAGTTGGTCGTTTTCGAGGCATTCTTCGCCGCCGGACTCCGCTTGCCTGCGCACCGATTTGTTGGTGAAGTCCTGCGCAGGTTCAACGTTCAAATACATCAGCTGACGCCGAATGCCATAGTGGCTCTGTCGAAGTATGTCTGGGCGACGACTTCGTACGGTGGACAACCATCGGTGGAAGTTTTTGCGAAGTATTATTGTTTGCACTGGCAGAAGAGGATGATTGGAGGCGAAGTTGCTCAGTTTGGATCCTGCACATTCACACCGAAGACTGGCAAAACCACGATGCAGGTAGTCGAGTTGGTTCCTTGCGCCCGCAACAAGTGGGGCAACTGGAATGAATTTTGGTTTTACGTTGCTGAGGGTACCGTCGAAGGCCATGAGGGACTCCCCGTGTCCGCGATGTGTTCTCATTTTTACTCAGCGTACCCGCCCTTTGAAGTGGCAGAGGAGGATGTGGACGAAGGGGCTCTTCGGTGCGCCACCGGCCTGAGCAGTGGGCGTGACTTGGTTAAAGAATTTGTGGCGTACAGGGTGTGGCCCTTGGCGCATGGCTGGGCGTTGGGCGAAGTATGCCCTCGCCAGATGCCTTTCCATGGCGGAAGGGTGGTGCGGAGTCCCGCCTTCGCCCTGAATCTGCAAAACCGCGATCCGGCCGCTTTTGTGCGTGAGGCGGAGGATGGGGCAGTGCGGCTCGTTGGACGCTACGTGTCGAGGACAGAGGGCCAGCGCAGCTGGGATATCCGCGGGTCGAATGACCGTTTTAACAGGGTTTTTGAATTAAATCAATTGCCATATGATGGCTACCCTGGTCAAGACGATGTGGACCGCCGTGGGAAGAAACCGGCGGTGGAGACTGGAGACGACCCTGCGCCGGCGGCCGCCCCATCCTCTAAAAAGAGAAAATTAGGTACTGCTATGGGAGGACTTGGGGTTTCTGATGGTTTTGCTAGAGAGTTGATGAGGACGTGCGCGGCCCCGGGGGAAAGGATGTCTTCGCCCGAGCTCCGGGAGTCTTCGGCTCGGATGCTGAGGGTTACCGGGGGTTGTTGGCCTAGGAATGTTCCTGTCCCCACGCGGCTGGCGAGGACTTTTTTACATCTCGCATGGTTCGTGAATGGAGGGTTTTTCCTTACGGGCGGAATATTGCTGCTATTGTGTCAGCAGTGATGGACAAGGATCGCCAGGGAGCTGCACAGAAGCGCCAGGCGGCTGTCAGGCTCGTTGAAGCCAGGCCGAAGAGGCAGCGGGGGGCTGCAAAGGCTGCGGCCCCCGGCGGAGGCCGGCCGCCGCTGGCGGCGAAGTCGGGCATCCCTGCATCTAGCAAGGCGCCGGAGGCGACGGGAGGCGCTGGAGGCTCGAAATCGGCGAAGGCGGTGCCGCCGTCCAGCGGAGTGGCGGAGGTCGCGAAGGCGGCCCGAGCGTTGCCGTTGGCGGGCAAACGTGTCGCCGACTTCGTCACCGATATTAGTGTGGACGACTATCTCGGTGGTAAGTCGTTGGCTTTATCATTATATATATATATTTTTTGATTGGTTCGTTGGTACGTTGCAGGGTCGGGCGAAGGCCAACTTGCTATGGTTGCGCCTGCCGCGGCGACCACGACGGCTGCCGCAGTGCCGAAGGCGAAGGGCGGGGCTCTTAGCGCCGGAGGCGAGGCGTCGGCCCTCGCGGTTGTCATGGATGAGGCGGGCGCTGCGTCCCGCCGGCTGACGGAGGTGACAGAGGTGCTACGTCAGGTCCGCTGAGTTGGACTTTTTTTCGGCTTGCTGGGGCCGCGGTCTTACGATTGCTCTGCAGGTGGCTGACTTCACCAGCCGTACTGCGTCGGGGGCCCTCACGGCGGCTGTGGCTGCCGAAGTCGAGAGACTTCGGGCACAACATGCTGACGCCGTCCATGAAAAATCGGCCGCCGACAGCAAGTGTCGCAAGCTGGCGGACAAGGTGGCCACACTGGAGGAAGAGAAGGCCGCCCTCCGGCGCCAGATGGCGGGGGAAAGGAGGGAGACCAACGAGGCCCTTGTCAAGGCGCAAGCTGCGCAGGCGGAGGCCAACCTGGCACGGGCGAAGGGCAATCTTGCCAGGGAGCGCGCCGAGCAGCTGCCGGAGCGGCTCACCGCCCTGGAGAGCCGTGTGGAGAGGGCCGAGGCCTTGTCGCGCGCGGAGGAAGAGCGGATGCGTCAACTGCTTGTAGATACATATCGCGGGCTGGGCGCGGGGACCGGTGATTTCGAAGTGCCGGACCGAGAGCCCGGGCTTTGCTGCCTGGAGTGGGTGCAGGAGGAGTTGCAGGCACTCCCCACTGTCGTGGAGGGGTTTATGGCGTATGCCTCCCTGGTCACCTGCGAGGGGGCGATGAACGCGCTCTCTCGCGAAGGGTGTCGGCACTTCGAGGTCTTCGACCAAGTCGATGAAGATTTTGAGCAAGATATCTTTAAGGTTGAGGATCCCGTCGTGAAGGAATCCGCCGGAGCTATCTACGACCGGATGTGGGGTCCGCACGGTCGCGAGGTGGTCAGGGAGCGGGCCGAAACGGCGAGGGCTCAGGTAACGTTTTCGTCTATTTGGTGTTTGTTGGATGTGGGCTATGTGTGTGTTTGATGGATTTTGTGTGTTTTGTCTTAGGCGGCGCGCGGCGAGAGGGTCGACGACTTCGGGGTGTTGAACAGCATGCTGTCTGACCCGGAGCCGACCCCGGCGGAGGCCGTGTCTGGGGTCGCCCTGGAGCCAACCCCGGAGACTGAGGGAGACGCGTCGGGTGCTCCCGCATCCGCTGCGGCCGGCGAGGACCTGCCCCCAGAGGTAGCCGAAGGTGCGCCTGATGCCTCCGCAGCTGCTACGCCGAGTGCTGAAGATCCCGCAGCGGTGGCGGCGGAGACAACAGCGGAAGCAACGGCGGAGCCAACGGCGGAGGCTCCCGCAACGTCAGGGCCGTCGCAGGTGGCGTAGTGGGTGTAGAGGGTTGGGGAAATTTGTATATGTTGCTGAATTTTGGTTGCTGCGCAGGTTCAAGATTTTGGGCCTGCGCACACAACCGCTACTACTAAATTTTTGGCGGCTTCGACCGCGGAGGGTGGTAATGAATGTGGTGGATCTGCATCTAAATTTTTTGATTGTGCTGACTCTGGGAGCTCGGTTGAGTGGACTGAGGAGTCATCGGAGGAGGACTTGGACTACTTTGCGGCCTTGGATGTGGCTGCGGCGGAGGCTTCGCCGCACGTGGCGGACGCAGGAGATGTGCCAGGTCCTAGCACCGGGCGACGACGACGAAGGGCGGTTGCAAAACGTAGAGTTAGTGGGGCGGAGGGGGCTCGGCTTCGTGTGAGTGGGGCTGGCCGGCAGGAACTGTTGTCTTTGCCGGCCGCCGTAAATACAGGCGAAGGGGAACTGCGAAGTCTTTTTGCGGGTGAGGAGCTTAGGATAATGTTATTTAATTATAGGGAGATGGGAATTATTCCTAAGGTTGAGCCGATGTAGAGTGCGGTGCCCTCGCTTGTATATGTAGAGGCTTGTATGATGGCGTTGTGTGCCCTCGCTTGTATATTTGTGCGAAGGCGTTGTGTACTTTGTCTGGTTTGTTTTGTTGTGCTGTGCTGGTGTGATTATAGTTGGTCTTGGCATGGACGGTTTGATGTTGTCGTTTCTGCCTTTGTTGTGCTAGTCCGGTTGCACCCTTAGGTGTCTTCTACACGGACTGTCTGTGCGGTAGGCTTCGGTTTTTTCGCACTTGTTGTGCTAGTCCGGCTGCACCCTTGGGTGACTTCTGCGCGGATAATCTTCGCGGTAGACTTTGGTTTTTTCGCACTTATTGTGCTAGTCCGGCTGCACCCTTAGGCGACTTCTGCACGGATAGTCTTCGCGGTAGACTTTGGTTTTTTCGCACTTGTTGTGCTAATCCGGCTGCACCCTTAGGCGACTTCTGCGTGGATAGTCTTCGCGATAGACTTCGATTTTTTCGCACTTGTTGTGCTAATCCGGCTGCACCCTTAGGCGACTTCTGCGTGGATAGTCTTCGCGATAGACTTCGATTTTTTCACACTTGTTGTGCTAATCCGGCTGCACCCTTAGGCGACTTCTGCGCGGATTTGTCGCACGCGAGGGTGGCTAGCGCTTAGCCTCGCGGTGACCTCGTGTTGGTCGAATGTCGAAGACCATCGTCACGGTCTTTTTTCGATGCATGTCTTTGCGGGGGATTTTTCACACATATATTACATGGCTCCGCCTCGTTAAAAACCTCACCCCCCCGGGAGGAAAAGAGTGCGGGCCGGTACAAGATTGTTTTTGCGAATTACAAGGGCGAAGACAGCCCTGAGGAATCAAACAAAAAATTTGCGGAGGTTGTCGATGTTCCAGGAGTGCTCCAGGTCCTCGCCGTTTGGCGTTGTGAGCCTGTAAGCGCTGGGGGAAGCTTTTGTCTTGACTATAAAGGGGCCCTCCCACCTGGGCTCCAGCTTGCCCTTGGACTCCGTCTGAGGTGTTCGAACGAGTACGAGGTCCCCCTCGCTGAACTCCCTCGGGATGACTGAGTGGTCGCGCCATGCTTTGGTCTGGGCTTGGTATTTGTTCAGGGCCTGTAGGGCGAAGACTCGGTCTCCGTCGATGAGATCCTTTGAAGTTGGCTCGTCCACGTCGGGGACGGCTGACGGAACTATTCGCGGGGACCCGTGCTTTATTTCTTGCGGAGTCATGGCCTCCGCTCCGTATAGAAGGCGGAAGGGAGTAAACCCGGTCGTCCTGCACTCAGTCGTGTTTAGTGCCCAGACTGCCTCAGGTAACAAATCGGTCCATCTGCCCTTTTTTTCATCAAGGAGCATTTTCTTGATAGCTGTGAAGATTTTCCCGTTGGCGCGCTCCATGACCCCGTTGGACTGCGGATGATAGACTGAGGCGAAGGCAAGCTTGGTGCCAATGGAGAAACAAAAATCCTTGAAGTCTTGGTTGTCAAACTGCTTGCCGTTGTCAACTGTTAGTTCGGACGGTACTCCGAAGCGGCAAACGATGTTCTGCCAGAAGAATTTTTGGGCAGTCTTTGATGTTATTGTAGAAACAGCCCGCGCCTCGATCCATTTGGTGAAGTACTCGACCGCGACGAAGGCGAACATAAGGTTCCCCTGAGCGGTGGGCAGGGGCCTGACAATGTCGAGGCCCCAGCGTTGGAGAGGCCATGTATGGGCGATCAGCTTTGTATACTGCGAGGGGCCGCCTGACCGAGGAGAAAACTTCTGGCAGGCTTCGCAGGACCGTGTGACCCGATTTGCGGCGCAGATCATTGCGGGCCAGTAAAAGCCCTGGCGGATCACCTTAGCAGCTAGGGCCCTCGGCCCTGCGTGTGAGCCGCACGTGCCGCTGTGGACTTCACGTAGGATCTGCATGCCTTCGGCTTCGGTGACGCACTTAAGCATTGGCTGACTGACCCCTTTTTTGTAGAGTTGGCCTTCAATCAGTGCGAAGTCTCGGCTTCGATGTCTGAGACACTTGGCCTCACTGATGTTGGCTGGATGATAATACCCCTGCAGGAACAGGGTTATGGGTGCCCGCCAGTCTTTGGTCATGATAAGGTTGACTGTGCGGTGGCCCTCGCTGTCATTGGTTATTTGGAGCCCTTCAGGGCTCCAGACTGCTGGCGTGCCGATGACATGAAAGAACACGTCGGAGGGCAGAGTTTCGCCCCTGGCGGCAGCCTTGGCCAATGCGTCGGCCTCTTCATTCTTGGCCCGATCCACATGCTGCAAGGTGAACCCCTTGAACTGCCTCTCGAGACTTCGGATGGCCGCGAGGTACTGCATGAGCGCGGGGTCCTTGGCTGCATAGTCTTTCTCGACTTGGCCGGCAACTACCTTGGAGTCTGTTTTGATGATGCAGGTGGTGACTCCGAGGGCCCTTAGCTTGCGGAGGCCGAGGATGACTGCTTCATATTCTGCTATATTATTTGTGCATCTGTCGGATTCCAGATTGAAGCTGAGTCGTGCTGCATATCTGTGCTTGACCCCGACTGGTGAGGTGATGACTGCAGCGACGCCTGCCCCCGCATGGCACCATGCGCCGTCGCAATGGATCGTCCAAATCTTCTCGGCGGACGGATCTGGCTGTGTTGTTGGCCCAGTCCAGTCGACGACGAAGTCTGCCAGGACTTGAGACTTGATAGCTGTCCTGGGCTCGAAGCAGATGTGGTAGCCGGAGAGTTCGGCCGCCCACATGGCAATCCTCACCGATGCCTCCGGGTTTCTGAATAATTCGCCGAGTCCCCTGTTTGAGGTGACTCGGACCTTGAATGCTTCGAAGTAATGGCGCAGTTTGCGCGACGACATGGTGACTGCGTAGGCAATCTTCTCCAGCTCTGTCATGTTGCACTTGGACGGTGTCAGCACTTCGGAGACATAGTACACGGGGCACTGCCGGACCACGCCCTCGACAGTCTGCTCCTGCACTATTGCCGCGCTGACCGCATGTGGTGAAGCCGCGACGTAGAGTAGCAGGGGGAGCGAGGGGTCGGGGCTGGTAAGAACGGCCAACTTTGTCAGGTACTGTTTTAATGAGGCGAAGGCCGCCGCCTGCTCTAGTCCCCAGGCAAAGTCTTTTGCACCACGGAGTGTCTTGAGGAAGGAGAGACTTCGCTCGGCGGACCTGGAGATGAATCTGTTGAGAGCGGCCAATCTGCCTGTCAGGCGCTGGACGTCCCTGACGGACTGCGGAGGCGTCATGTCCAAGATGGCCTGAATCTTGGTTGGGTTGGCCTCGATGCCACGGTGTGATACCAGGTAGCCCAATATTTTGCCTTGGCGAACGCCGAAGACGCACTTTTCTGGGTTTAGGCGGAGTTGTGCGTCTCGCATGTTCGCGAATGTTTCGGCGAGGTCGGCGAGGTGGTCCTCCTTGCTCTTGCTGGCGACGACAATGTCGTCTACATATGTGAATATGTTTCTGCCAACCTGCCCTTCGAGCACTGTTTTGGTAAGCCTGGAGAAGGTGGACCCGGCGTTCTTGAGTCCCTCCGGCATTCTGATGAAGCAATATGTGCCGAAGGGTGTTATAAAGCTGGTGCTAGCCTTGTCTTCTTCCTTCATGTATATCTGGTGGTAACCGGAGAAGCAATCGAGGAGGGACATGACCTCGCATCCGGCCGCGCTATCGACTATTTTGTCGATCCACGGCAACGGGAAATTGTCCTTTGGGCAGGCTTTATTGAGACTGGTGAAGTCGATGCACATTCGCCACTTCCCGCTCTTTTTCTGCACCATCACGACATTGGAGAGCCATGTGGGGTAAGCCACCGGCTCGATGAATTTGGCCTCCAGGAGGCGGTGCACCTCTGCCTTGGCGGCCTCCGTCTTTTCGTCGGACATCTTGCGAAGCCGCTGCTTTTTCGGCCGTACCGAAGGGTCGATTCCTAGACTGTGCTCAATTATTGAACGGCTAACCCTGACCAGATCGAGGGCCGACCAGGCGAAGACATCTTTGTTCTTGGACAGGCAGCAGAGGAGCTTTTCTTCTTCATGCGAAGTAAGGTCTTCGCTAATAATGACTGTCTGCCTGGGCGTGGCCTGGTTGAGGGGGACAGTCTTGGTCCCGTCGTTGCTCTGCAGCTGTGCCTTGTCGTGTTTCTTATTGGTTGGGCTGGCAGGCGCGGGGACCTCGCGTTGGGCCATGAGGCAGTGCACGTTTCTTTGACCGGGCACGAAGTCCCGCTCTATGTTACGCGCAGTCTGTTGATTGCCGAAGACTGTGATGACGCCTAACGGACCTGGTATCTTCATACATAGGTACAGTCCATGAATGGCTGCTTCGAACTTATTGATGGAGCCTCGGCCCATGATGGCATTGTAAGGATATACCATGTCCACAATGACAAAGGTTATTTGCTCGCTTCGGGCATTGGGTGCTACACCGAAGGAGAGAGGCAGCTCTATTTTGCCGACGGGGAAGGTGCCCTTGCCGCCGAAGCCATACAACGGGTTGTCCGAAGGCTTAAGCAGGCTGTGGCTTATGCCCATGCGATCGAAGGCGTGGAGGAAGATGATGTCCGCCTGACTGCCGTTGTCAACGAGGACTTTGTGTAGGTCCCTGCCTGCCACGCTGCAATTGATAACCATGGCGTCGCATTGGGGGGCGCTGCGCAAGTCGAAGGTTAGTGGTATGTGGGACCACTTTGTCTGCACGACTGAGCCCGTGACGGCGACATGGTTGATGCTGCGGTAGTGGTCCCGCTTCTGCCGCTTGGTGTCGAAGTCAGTGCTGGACCCCCCAGTTATCATGTGGATGACTCCGCGATATGGTTGATCGGCGAAGTCTTCCTGCTTTGGGGCATGGGGGATGTTTTGATGTTGCTGGTGTGGTGGTGGGGGTGGAGGAGGTACGATTTGTACTTCCTGATGGTGTTGGTAAGCGTGGTGCGGTGGATGCGGGGCGGGAGCGTGGATATATGGTAGAGGGGGTTGCTGGTAATTGTGCGCAACAATTCTGGGGTTGTCGGCTGGCTGCGCCCGTGCCATTCTGTCTCTGGTAGCCTTCGTCTCGGGGTAGTCTTTGGTTTGGTGGGCGCAGTCTTCGCCATGGAAGAGGCAGTAGAATCGGCGGGGCGGCTGTGCACGCCCTCGGCCCCTGCCACGAGTGCCGTTTCTGCGGCCCTGGGGGGGATATTCCTAGCGACGAGGGGGGTCAGCAGCGGGATGCTGGTTGGCGATGTTGTGCACTTGCTGCTGATTGCGGCCGTCTCGACCGGAGTCTGGCTGCGGAGTCCTTGTCCACGTGCGGCTGGACTGTGGAGCATCTTTTGGCTTCCTTTGGGACTCAATCTTGCGCTGGTGGAGCTCTTCGGATCTGGCGTACTTTTCAAACAGCTGATATAACTCTTGGAGGTTCTTTGGCGGATCTCTGATGCAGTGGCTGTAAAGGACGCCGGCGCGAAGGCCACTGATAGCATAGTGGATGGCAATCTGGTCATCGACTGAGGGCAGCTGTGATTTGAGTGTTAAAAATTTGCGGTAGTACTCCCTCAGAGTCTCCTTTTCCAGCTGCTTGCAGAGCGAGAGTTCGGCCAGGGCGTCGGTGTCTGGGCGGTACCCTTGGAAGTTGAGCAGGAACTTGTCCCGGAGACTTCTCCAGGAATCAATGGACAGAGGAGGCAACCTGGTGAACCAGGTGAGTGCTGGGCCCTCGAGGGCGATGATGAAAGACTTCGCCATTGTGGCATCGTCCCCTCCGGAAGATGCAACGGCGACCTGATAACTCATTATGTATTGAGCCGGGTCGGTGCTGCCGTTGTACTTGGGATAGGTCCCTGCCCGGAAGTTAGCTGGCCAAGGCGTCACTTGTAGGTGTGGCGCCAGGGGACTTCGCTCATCGAGATAGTTGACCCCTTGGAATGGCGTGGCGTGCGGGAAGGTGTGGTCGCGTTGGGGGAAACGCGGGTCCTCCGGTTGCGCGCTGTGTTGCGGGGGTGGCCCATGCTGCAGGCCGAGGTGGCCTTCGCGCGTGTCTTCGAGTTGTGCGCGCTGCTGGAGGGGTGACTCGTGCTGCAGGCTGAGGTGGCCTTCGCGCTGCATCAGCGCAATCTCCCACTCGAGTTCCTGGGCCTTCTGCTCTTCGTCGCGTATCATTTGCCGCACTTTGGCTAGTGCAGTTACACGCTGGCGCTTGGCCTCCAGTATCTCCTTCTGCCTCTGGAGATTGCGGTTCTTGAGGCGCAGGGCGTGCAGCTGTAGCTGTTCTTCTGCTGAGACGCCGAGGACTTCACCGTCCTCAGTGAGGTCCGCGCCCTCCGGTGGTGCGAAGCCTGAGGGTGGCTGCGGTTGTACCTCAGGGTCGCTGGTGTGGAGGGTGTCGTCTTCGCAGGCGCGAGGAACATCGTCTTCAGTGGCCTCTTGGTGGGTGGATTGGGTGAGGGCGAGGGCCTTGCCTTTTCTTGCGGCGAGCAGTGCTGCCTTCGCAGCCTCGTCAGCCTTCGGGTTAGGTCTCTTGGGTGCCATCGCGGGTGGTTTTCTCGTAGCACGAACGGTGGGCGCCAAATGTTAGAACTTGCTCTCAGTTGCAAGGGGATCCAACAAGGGTGAACAGTGACGTCAACAGGGCACTCGCGCTAGATGGCAAAAGCTCTGTTAATCTGGCCTCTCACGGGCACTGTGCAGGGGTATTTATAGGTACCTGAGTGCGCAGCGCCTTGAGCTAAGGACGCATGTGCCCTCAGCTACCTAGGTTATCCCTAGAATATTCCCATAAAGCGGGGTTACACACCGTAATTACAGGAATGCTTTTACAAATTAGGCCCGTAACGCACGGCGGCCACGCGGGGCCCGTTACAATGGGCCGGATCGCACGTGGGCCTCTAAGCTGGACGAGGCTGCACTGTGGGATGCCCTTCGTCGCCAGTCTTCGTCTGGTGCGGAAGAAGCGAAGGGTGTCCCTGCCTATTTTGTTTCTGTTAGCTCAGCTGCTGCAGCGAAGGCTTCGAGCGAAGGGTGGCGCCTTTGCCTTCGCCCCAACAACTTTCAATGGGTTTCGCTCTGATACCAGCTGTGACGGAACCTCCCAAGGTATTAGGCCCACCTACAGTTGTCCTTGTCCTAAGGACCTTGGACAACCCTGTAGATGCACATAATCACTTGACAAGTTTGGTACTGTATCATCATCATTCCGCCCAAGAGCATTTCACCTGTCACGTAGATATTACATCACATTGGAGGAAAGAAAAAATGGAAGCAAATTACAATAACTTAATTTACATTCATTCAATATATAGAGAGAGTATTGTTATTATTACAATCCTAGGGTAGTATGAGTGCATAAAGTATTATTATTACAGACCCAGGAGGAAAAACACCCTCCCGCACAAAAAGTATATTGTTTTTAAAGTGGGAGGCCAACATCCTCCCGCGACTGACTTCACTGCTGGGGCTCATCCTTAGGTACCACCTTTGAACAGAAACAACAAAAGTCTGCTATTTCCTCACTTACAATGACATGGGTTCGAAAACCCTGAGTACGGAGTGTACTTTTGCAAGTCTTACCCGTCAAAAGAAAAGACTGTCAAGGATATGTTGGCTTCAGGGAGTCAAGGTAAGGCTTAATCAAGAATCAAGACTCTGTTTGCAAAAATGCTTACTATCAGTGGATCCTTAAAAATCCAATTTTATTATCAAGTTGAGTCATTACCTGCAACTAGAGTTCTTTCTACCCTAGTTCAAGCACTTGACCTGCACTAGCCATCTTTTATCAACCCTTAAGTTTACTAGAATGTTACATGTAAGTCAGTGATCAAGTCTTCATGTCCGAGAAGTAACGGCAATCCGAATCGATTAATAGTCAGCTGAGGATCTCCAATCATATGACATATGTAGCACTTAACCCTTGCATATGTCAACTGGCCATCGGGTTACTTAAGACCAGACCGAGTTCACGCCATCCGAGAGCACAGATACACCACCGTCCAGCCTCTTGCCACGGAGGGTACACACTACTATCGCCATCTCTCCACTCCCATTGTGTGTTGGCCTTTTTGGTATTAGTCTGCCCGAGGCAAAGCTTACCCATGATGAGGCATGTGACCATTTAAAGGGTCCTCGGTCAGCTGGCCCACATCAACATGGTCCTTAAGCGACTCAAATGGAGACACTACATCGAAACTCTCTTCTTATGCAAGTCACCCGCCCCAGTCTCAGCTTTATCATTTACAATCCCAAAGTTTGGTACCTGGCAGAGGTACATCTTGTCCAATGTTGAACCCATCACGGCCATTATGGATCCACCATCAAGTTTTATTTTCAAAAACATTCCCATCCGCTATGAAGCATCACCTTTTGTTTTTAAAACAAAACATGTTGTTTTTCTAAAGCAAAGCTAAGCATCATAAAAATCCTTTTCATAAAAGGGTATCAAGGAAGGGTAATCAATTTTCCAAGGAAGGAAATGCATCAATTGTTTAGCACACAACTCCTATCACCTAATGCATCAAACAAGGTGATAAAGATTTTAAAATCACAAGGAAAAGGTAAATGCACCGAGGCTTGCCTTGTGTTGTAGGGGAGTCGGGATCTGTTCCACAGATATCAAAATAAAAACAGTTCCCAGTGTTTCAGTTGGTGGTGCAGTCTCTTCTTCTTCAACACTTCTTCTTCATTTTTTATATATAACCATACATAAACATGAATGCTCATGTGATGCTATGAATATGCAATTATAATAGAGATACATTAAGTTGTATCTTGAATACAACTTTCTTTCATGGTACACCAGGGATACTAGGGTTTTCTGAGTCATGATTCTACTGGGATAAGACAATTATTACTTACAAAGCTAGGGTTTTGGGCTTTGGGGATCAATCAATGTCCAAAACATGTCAAACTTCACCCGTAGGTTCTAGTTATCCAATTAAACTTACCCAAAAAGTGTTATGATTTTTGCAGTTATCTAGTAATTTCTAATATTTCAAAAGTATAGGTTTAGGCCCTTTTAAATACTAAATAATTCCTGGTTTGGAACAAAAATCTTGGAACTATTTTTATCGAATACTAGAGAAATTTAGGAGTCTAGTAAAATTGGTCTCATATTTTTATCATTTTTCTAAAATTGTCTACAATTTCTCTAAGCCTGGAAGAAAAAGAAAAAGAGAGGATGAATAGTAACGGGCTCAAACCAGCCCGAGTCGGCCCACGAACAGGAAAAACATGCCTGCGCGCGCCCGCGGTGTCAGCTTTGCACAGAGGACCCCGGCCTTTCAAATAACTACTAAAGAATCCTACACACTATTTACATGTGTGTCTGACAATTGCACCGAGGCTCCTCCGTTTCTGTTTCTTCGCAAGGTGAGATCCCCGACCACGGACGGCGGAGCATTTGCTCCAGTGAGCTTGTACCGGCCGGAAAATGTAACAACTAGGCCCCTCCGTTGCACAACACCTAATTCTACCCTCGGCGACACTAATCCCTCCACCAATTGCACTAAACCGGTCCGAAGCATGTCTGCTCACAACGACGACAAAAATCGAGAGGAAACTATGGTGTTCAGGGCAATCCAGTGCGGTCTAGTTCAATCGAATGGGTCTGTGAACTACCAGGGACACGAGGGAGGCTATAAAACCAATTAAGGAAGCTTGAACTAATCTGCAGAAGGCTGGCCACGGCGAGCTCACTCACGGGTGCGAAGAACTGTATTGGGGAAAAAGGAAATTCGGGCGCTGTGGTGGCTAATCAGAGGACAGGGTGGGTGCTCTGACTTCGTGACAACCTAACGGAGCTCACTGGGCATTTATTTATAGTGTCCATTAGCGGTGGCGTCCAATTTGAAGGAAGTGTGCTAGCGGCCGGAGAGAGGGGAAATATATTGACGCGGGTGATCGTGGCTGTCACCGTGGCAAGGCCTCCGGCGATGGACGGGCTTGCTACAAGGATTCACTGCAATGTGTTAAACCTCCCAGGCACGTGGCACACGATCGGTAAGCGGCCAACGCCGGTGAAGATCATTCCGACTGGCCGCAGACCAAGTGGGTACGGTGAACTCAATAGTGACCGAGTCCGAGCCAATCTGGGTGCTAAGATCTTTTACTCCCCTCAGTTATCCACTTTGCGTTGGGCACAAATCGAGGTGGCCAGCGCGAATCTAGGCGCGAGGTCACAGGCGGCGAGGTGCAACGCACCTAAGATCTTCTTTAGTTACTGTACAATAGCCACCTTCATCAGTGTGTCTGTCAGAGCGAGTTGAGAAGCTTCATTCTCCATTTTTCATGTGGTCAGCTATTGATCCATCTGCACCAAAGTTGTAGCTCTATAAATCAGCTACAATTGGACTATAGAAACCTTGATCATTTACTTACTCCATCGAGCTTGAATCGAGTCCAAAGTTCATCAAAACTCACTGTTAGACCAATATCATACTTCATTGGTGACTAACAGCCATACTTTGAGCCCATTTAACTCCAATCTTTGTACAACACTAATGCCTTGTGACTTAAGCAAAGTTATGCACATATAGTAGCTCTACAAATGTGATGTGTTGACCTAGGGCAAAAATCCTTATGAATTTTAAGATACAGGGCTCCAAAGTTGACACCATTACACTGAATTTCAGACTTAGTCACATAGTACTTATGTGACCCTTTTGCAAATAAGTCCAAATTCCATCATACAACTTGGAAATTCTCCAATACAAAAGTTACTTGGTTTGTAGTGTATTATCACTTTGTCATTTGCACTTTGGTCCAAAGTGCATAGAATTTACATTTACCCCCCTAGGGTTCCAGTTAGTGTTTTTCTAGGGTTTCTTTTAGGGTTTTGAGTGCTTTAGGGTTTTTGTGCCACTAAAGTCCATTAACTTTGATATCTTATGAACATTTCTAATGACTTTTGAGATCTTTACTCATTTTGTCTTCACTTTCATCCATAAGCCCTAATTCAGGGTTAAGTACGCTACCCTAGGGTTAAACACCCATCAAGTCACCTCATCACAACCTTATGAAAATTTTACCTAGGGAATGCACTCTAGGTGTAACAAACACATGAAATGTCAATGCACATGATGTTATGCTCAAGTTTTAGTGTCAGTAACACCAGGGGTGTTACACAATAGGTCACCCTAGTTTGGTCATCTTTATGCCTTGTTCACCACTGAACTTTTGGGTAGTATATGTTATTGCTTTATGTGGTTTTGGGTGTTAAGATACACATTATTCATGATCATGTTATTTATTGCCAATGAGTTATTTACTTTTCATGACAAGATCATTATATTAATGGGAACATGGAGAACCACCTAGGAAAATAGTGCTACCACAAGGGTGGTATGGGACACCCTAGGCAGACTAATTAGGAAAGCTAGTGGAGGACTACCTTAACCGAAAGGGGCAAGGGCGGTAGGGGAGTTGTCAGTATAGGGAGGTTCTTGGGTTGATCATGTTACGATGGCTTTTTAGATGGGGGATTTCTATATCGCTTTCCTAAAAAATCGTAGCGGGTTTTCTGAAGCTAGTGGAACTTTGTAAAGGCCTCGTAGTGCTGCCCTACCTCGCCTCCTCGGTAGAGGTGTATGGGGTCCATACAACCCAATGGCAGATGGGTAACATAACTTGTGGGTAAAGATATGCAACCTCTCCAGAGTGTAAAACTGGTATATCAGCCGTGCTCGTGGTCATGAGCGGCTCGAACCCTCACATGAGTAATTTATGGAATTAAACTTAATTGTTCATTTGCATCACATTGTGGTTTTATTATTAATTATGACCTCTCATTTATTTGGGATGGTATTAACTTATACTTAGTAACTGCTATTAAAATTTGACCAACTTATTAAAAGCAATGCTTTGCCTTAACCATTATTTGTTGTTCAGCTAGACACTATACATGAGCCCCCACTTTTGTGAGGTCATGCACATTATTCTCCACACCTGTTGAGTGATGATCTTTTGTGAGCTCACTCTTGTGATAAAACTCTCCCCCCCATAGGTGAAGAGAAGGTAGCCCAGGAGGAGGACTACTACGAGGAGTTTAATGGGGACTAGGAGTCGTCTCCCAGTCAGCTTAATGGCGACAAGTGAATAATAATAGTTCAATTTATTTGTTATCAATTATTTTTGTAAGACACTTCCACTATGTAATAAAGTTTATGACATTTATCTCTATACACTTGGACATTATATGTGTTGCTCTTCTTTGGCGCATATATGAGACACACCCAGGTTTGCCCCTTAAATCTGGTTGTGACACAAATAAAGTTGAATTTAAGTGGACCCAGAAGTGCCAAGAGGCCTTTAAAGCACTGAAAGAGAAGTTGAGTACATCGCCTGTCTTAGTTCTGCCTGATGTTCACAAACCATTATCAGTGTATTGTGATGCTTCCTACACTGGTTTGGGATGTGTGCTAATGCAAGAAGGAAGAGTCATTGCGTATTTGTAATATCCCAAAAAATGTTGCCAAAGGTTGATCTTCGGTGCGTGGATATGGAAAAAGGGTTTTGGGCCGTTGGATGCTAAGTCGGAGTCATCTGTGGCGTCGCTTCTTTTCTCCCGCAAAGAAAACCCTAGTGGTGGCCTTTTCCCCCTTTTGCCCCTACTTGGCCGCCACCCCTTTCCCCCCCTCCCACACTTGGCCGCCCCTCCCTCCTTTCCCCTTGGGTTGGCCGTCCTCTCCTCCCATGGCAGCCCCTCTCCACGGCTTCCTCCTCCCTCTAGATCTCCCCCGCGCAGCAAGGATCGAGAAGAGGAGGAGCACGTTGAATTGAAGGGGAAGAGAGGATCAAGGAGATGTTCTTCCCCATCTCTTCTTGCAGAATTTCTTGGGAAAACCCTAGGTATGGATGAGATCCTTGTTCCTTCCTGTAATTATGTGCTTTTGGAGGTTGTGGATCATGGGAATTAAAGGATTAGATGTTGGATTAGATGTGGGGTTAGGTTTTGATCTCGAATTTAGTTTTCTGCAGAATGGCAGATTCAACAGTTTCTGTTCATGTCAGTTTTCCGTGGTCTTAGTGGCCTCAAAAAAATAAAATGTCTATATATAAGTCATAGATAATTTATAGATCTTTCCGTGGCCATGAAGAACACCACAATCGGACATCAGATCAGAGAGTTATTGCAGTTTGATTATAGCAATTTTTCAGTCTCTTAATTCTGTGCAGAATCTGTTCTCTTAAGATTTAGGCAATTTTATCAACAGAATTAAACTGTGGGTTGGTAAAATAAGTTGTAGATAATTTCATAAGCTTTCCAGATTGTTAAAGAGCGCATTCATATGATTTATGAAACTCCAGTTATGTTTGTTTTACTGTGGCTGTTCCTGTTTGCCTGACAAAAATAAGCGGGTCTGTTCACTGGTGGGTTTCATCTAGTAAATGGCTGAATTGGCTCTTCGAACTATGGAGACTTTTGTATAGAGATAAAAGTTCTTACTGCCAGAAGAATTTCATAATTTTTGGTTTAGTAGTTTGGGAGATATCGAATTTTGAAGTTAACTAGGCTGCTGTCTAAAACAGATTCAGTCAGTTATCTTGTCAGATGATTTAGAACTTATTGATGGCAGAATTTAATTATCCATTGAATACCAAAGTTGTAGAGTGTTGTGTGTAGATACTGCTAGAGTATTTGTTTGATATCACCACTGTTTTAATTTTAAAGATACAAAATTAACAAACAGCGATGCTGCTGTATGGCATGTGGTTCAGGGTGGGAGTCTTTCCACTGGGTCTTGGTTTCAAGTGTAGGAGTGTTTTGTTGATTGTTGGCAAATGTTTGTGAAATATTTGTACTAAGTTTTATGCCCGCTAGCAGGTGGCTACACTCCAGATCATGCCTAGTACATTTTTCTTCTTTGATGAAGTCAAGTGAATGTAGCGGTGGTTGCTTCTGTTCTGACCTATTATTTCTATTGCCTACACTCTAATATTCAGAAGTATTGGATTCTTTCATAATTGGACTCTTTGGTGATGCTTTACTTTCTTGCATTATACTGATGCTCAATCATATATTGATGATGATTATGATTTGAGTATGACTCATGAGATTAATTCACATCCCTGAAGGTAAATGAAGTATTATTTGAGGTTGGTATTGTATCTGAAGGTAAATGAAATATTATTTGAGGTCGGTATTGTATCTGAAGGTAAATGAAGTATTATTTGAGGTTGTATTGTATGTGAAGGAAGTGAAGTATATTAATAAATGTAGCATATGCCATATACATTGCATGATTCACTTGGATCTGATGTTGGGTCGTGACCTATGGTCCGACCGTACCGGTACAACTTAGCATCGTACGTTGCCCGAGGAGTGGTACGATGCGGCTTCATACCCTTAGAGGTATGAAGGCAGAGGACATATGCATTGCATTCATATGCATTCATTGAAGTGATATTTGCAGATGTTGTGGTTTTATACCCTTAGAGGTATGAAGACAGAGTACCTACACTTTGCACTCCTATGCATACATTGAAGTGATATTTGCAGGTTTTGTTAACGCTGGGAAGTGTTATAGAACCTATTGTGGTTGTTCGAGGAAATGAGATGGTATTGGTTATATTAGGACTACTGAGTTCTATATCTACAAGTATTTCTGATCTTAATTGTGATTCTTTTAAAATGTTGATTAATTCAATTTGTGGTTTAAATATCTCGTCAAAACAATTCGCTTGCTGAGATGTTTCATCTCACTCTTGCATTACTCAACGCAGGTGCTTGTTGCTCATCTAGGGAAGTGGGAACTAGCAGCACTTCCACCTTCACTCTCATAGTAACGCTGCTTAGGCGCAATCATGATTTAATTAGAAGCTTCTTGTCAAAGGATGTTTGTTTCTAACTAGTTGTGTGCACTGGTTAATTTAGTTCATGCTGTTATGGTTGTCTTCCCATTGCTAGTAGATTATTAATGTCAATTATGTTTTCTTATCATGATATCTATTTATACTTTGTTGCTTCCCCGTTTATGCAATTTTCAAAGGAGATGCTGTCGAAATTTTATATACGAATGTTAGAAGTGTAGTTTAGTAGCATTCTAGGGTGTTTGTGGATCCCGGGGTGTTACAGTTGGTATCAAAGCATAGGCTTTAGATTCTTGTCAATTTGAAGATAAATTTGACACACTCGCACATATAGGAATGGTATGGGTTTAAATATCTTTGATATATGTTAGTGTCTTTGAAGTGTAGATGACAATAACCTCACCCCTCCCTATTCCTTTACGGTGATGTGGTAAGTTGTTTATGGCTTAATGCTTGATATAATTTATTTCTGAAATTTTGATATTGTTTTATTAATGCAGTAGATATCGCTGGTCATTTGTGAGAATGAAGTTGTTATTATGCTTGTGATATACAAGTATGCCTATGTTGTTTTCACCATGTTTTTCATGGTTGAGTTTTATTACAATAATATGGTTATATATGCTTGATTGAGGATGTTTCTAAGAGGAGTGTGAATTGCATGTTTTGGGGTACAAGGTAATCATCAATTTGAATTTAAGTTGTTGAGTGGTTGGTGGATAGCTTCAACTATCTTTGCAAAGAATGATTGTTTATGTTGAGAAACCAGTTCTAAAAGAAATGAATATTGGTACTTTTATATGGATTTTTTGGGAAGTCTTTACATAGCCAGAATGGCTTACATGTATCTCTTCTATAATGTGTTTTAGTATCCACAAAGCCTAGATGTGGTTTAAAGTGGTTGCATGTTAGTCATGCTAATTGTAGAATAAATCTTTGATTTTTCTTGATCCATTGATTATGTATTAATACGTTGAGGATTTGATGGTTCTCTTCCCGATGCATGTTTGTGGAGCCATTGTCGGACCACTTATCTATTGGTTTGAATGAAGTCATTGCCTAGCCTAGAGTTGGTTGTGTGTGGTTAGTCACCTATTCCTAAATGATGTGGTTTTTACATCAGCTTGGGATGTTTGCCAAATGTGTGAAGGATTATGGGGTTAGTATTGACCCTTTATGTCTAGTACTCTGAGTGCATCATATGATAGAATGAAATGTAAGTTTCTAAACTATAGTAGATGAAGACTTATATTATGTGTAGGTTAACCTTACTAGTTTGGATATTTTTCTTAGTTGAGTTTTTGGATGAAATATAGTGACATGGGTTAACCAAGTATTGTGTTGTCGTTGGGCTATCAGTGCTCTATGTGGAGTTTTTGGCATTTCTTCGATGAACTGTGCCGCGCAGAATGTTATTGGCTTCTTGTCGGTTTTATTGCTCCATTAGTTTCTGTAGATTTTCTCCCTTTTGGTGGGGTGCAAAGAATGTTAGATTACATGATTATCTTTTCATTATGGCAAGAACAAGGTTTAGGAAGATTAGGAGTTTTGTTTCAATAGAACTACTTGTTTCGTGGTGCTGTGAGGTGAGGTGTTTGATCTTCTTATACATTTATCTCGTGTGGATGTTTCACCATTAAATTAAAATGAATTGTTGAAGTTGGTAAAGGTTGTGCTTAGTGCATATTACCCCTTCATAAAAGAGTGTCGTTTTAAGACATTGATGCGGATGTATGGTTGCATCCAAATTCGATGTTGTGAAATCGTAGTGTTGATTGCTCTATGACTTGGTTTGAGCTTCATTACATGTTGGTTCATGCTTGATGTCAGGTGGTGTAGTTTCCTTAGACATTTAGTCCGAGGTAGAAGTTCTTGTGTTAATTAAGACCAATAATGGACCCATGTTTTGGAATGGTGGTGCTATATGGGGTACCTTGGATGTTTTGTTTGGAGTGGACGAATTCGAGGACGAATTCTTTTTAAGGGGGTAGAGTGTAATATCCCAAAAAATGTTGCCAAAGGTTGATCTTCGGTGCGTGGATATGGAAAAAGGGTTTTGGGCCGTTGGATGCTAAGTCGGAGTCATCTGTGGCGTCGCTTCTTTTCTCCCGCAAAGAAAACCCTAGTGGTGGCCTTTTCCCCCTTTTGCCCGTACTTTGCCGCCACCCCTTTCCCCCCCCCTCCCACACTTGGCCGCCCCTCCCTCCTTTCCCCTTGGGTTGGCCATCCTCTCCTCCCATGGCAGCCCCTCTCTGCGGCTTCCTCCTCCCTCTAGGTCTCCCCCGCGCAGCAAGGATCGAGAAGAGGAGGAGCACGTTGAATTGAAGGGGAAGAGAGGATCAAGGAGATGTTCTTTCCCATCTCTTCTTGCAGAATTTCTTGGGAAAACCCTAGGTATGGATGAGATCCTTGTTCCTTCCTGTAATTATGTGCTTTTGGAGGTTGTGGATCATGGGAATTAAAGGATTAGAGGTTGGATTAGATGTGGGGTTAGTTTTTGATCTCAAATTTAGTTTTCTGCAGAATGGTAGATTCGACAGTTTCTGTTCATGTTAGCTTTCCGTGGTCTTAGTGGTCACAAAAAAATAAAAAAGTCTATATATGAGTCGTAGATATTTTGTAGATCTTTCCGTGGCCGCGAAGAACACCTCAATCAGACATCAGATCAGAGAGTTATTGTAGTTTGATTATAGCAGTTTTTCAGTCTCTTAATTCTGTGCAGAATCTGTTCTCTTAAGATTTAGGCAATTTTATCAACAGAACTAAACTGTGGGTTGGTAAAATAAGTTGTAGATAATTTCATAAGCTTTCCATATTGTTAAAGAGTGCATTCATATGATTTATGAAACTCTAGTTATGTTTGTTTTACTGTGGCTGTTCCTGTTTGCTTGACAAAAATGAGCGAGTCTGTTCACTGGTGGGTTTCATCTAGTAAATGGCCAAATTGGCTCTTCGAACTATGGAGACTTTTGTAGAGGGATAAAAGCTCTTACTGCCAGCAGAATTTCATAGTTTTTGGTTTAGTAGTTTGTGAGATATCGAATTTTGAAGTTAACTAGGCTGCTGTCTAAAACAGATTCAGTCAGTTATCTTGTCAGATGTTTTAGAACATATTGATGACAGAATTTAATTATCCATTGAATACCAAAGTTGTAGAGTGTTGTGTGTAGATACTCCTAGAGTATTTGTTTGATATCACCACTGTTTTAATTTTAAAGATACAAAATTAACAAGCAGTGCTGCTGCTGTATGGCATGTGGTTCAGGGTGGGAGTCTTTCCACTGGGTCTTGGTTTCAAGTGTAGGAGTGTTTTGTTGATTGTTGGCAAATGTTTGTGAAATATTTGTACTAAGTTTTATGCCCGCTAGCAGGTGTCTACACTCTAGATCATGCCTAGTACATTTTTCTTCTTCGATGAAGGTAAGTGAATG
Organism: Zea luxurians; assembly: GCA_029449295.1. Taxonomy (NCBI): domain Eukaryota; kingdom Viridiplantae; phylum Streptophyta; class Magnoliopsida; order Poales; family Poaceae; genus Zea; species Zea luxurians. Next base: position 12,434,585 of record JAOPSE010000005.1, on the reverse strand, counting down.
TAGCGGTGGTTGCTTCCGTTCTGACCTATTATTTCCATTGCCTACACTCTAATATTCAGAAGTATTGGATTCTTTCATAATTGGACTCTATGATGATGCTTTACTTGCTTGCATTATACTGATGCTCAATCATATATTGATGATGATTATGATTTGAGTATGACTCATGAGATTAATTAACACCCCTGAAGGTAAATGAAGTATTATTTGAGGTTGGTATTGTATCTGAAGGTAAATGACGTATCATTTGAGGTTGGTATTGTATCTGAAGGTAAATGAAGTATTATTTGAGGTTGTATTGTATGTGAAGGAAGTGAAGTATATTGATAAATGTAGCATGCCATATACATTGCATGATTCACTTGCATCTGAAGTTGGGTCGTGACCTATGGTGCGACCGTAACAGTACAACTTAGTATCGTACGTTGCCCGAGGAGGGGTACCATGCGGCTTCATACCCTTAGAGGTATGAAGGCAGAGGACATATGCATTGCATTCATATGCATTCATTGAAGTGATATTTGCAGATGTTGTGGTTTTATACCCTCAGAGGTATGAAGACAGAGTACCTACACTTTGCACTCCTATGCATACATTGAAGTGATATTTGCAGGTTTTGTTGACGCAGGGAAGTGTTATAGAACCTATTGTGGTTGTTCGAGGAAATGAGATGGTATTGGTTATATTGGGACTACTGAGTTCTATATCTACAAGTATTTCTGATCTTAATTGTGATTCTTTTAAAATGTTGATTAATTCAATTTGTGGTTTAAATATCTCGTCAAAACAATTCGCTTGTTGAGATGTTTCATCTCACTCTTGCATTACTCAATGGAGGTGCTTGTTGCTCATCCAGGGAAGTGGGAAGTAGCAGCACATCCACCTTCACTCTCATAATAACGCTGCTTAGGCGCAGTCATGATTTAATTAGAAGCTTCTTGTCAAAGGATGTTTATTTCTAACTAGTTGTGCGCACTGGTTAATTTAGTTCATGCTGTTATGGTTGTCTTCCCATTGCTAGCAGATTATTAATGTCAATTATGTTTTCTTATCATGATATCTATTTATACTTTGTTGCTTCCCCGTTTATGCAATTTTCAAAGGAGATGCTGTCGAAATTTTATATACGAATGTTAGAAGTGTAGTTTAGTAGCATCCTGGGGTGTTTGTGGATCCCGGGGTGTTACAGTATTCGTCCTGATAGCTGAAGGTCCAAGAATTATCCCACGCACGACCTGGAATTAGCAGTAGTGGTTCATGCATTGAAGACATAGTGGCACTACCTATATGGGAAGAAGTGTGATGTTTTGAGAGCACCTAGAGGGGGCTGAATAGGTGATCCTGTAAAATTAACTCAACAAAACAAACTTGGACTAATATTTTATTAGTGAAAGCAAGAGCCAAATTCAAATGAAGAGATGAAAGAATTGTACTTCTTCACATAATTGCTCTAACATGGTGAGTATTAAACTTAAGCAATTATGAAGTGAAGTGAACTACTAGAAGAAATGAAATTGCAATAAAGTAGAGATACAAGTAACATGGCGATTTTTATCTCATGGTTTGGTCAAGCATAAAATGCTTGCCTAGTCCATGTTGTGGGGTCCCAATGGACGAGGGTTGCACTCAAACCATCTCAAGTCATCCAAAGATCAAACTTCAGTACCACAATTTTCTTCCTTATAGCAAATTCACAAAGTGAGGAATCTCCACACGTTGGAGTCTCTCACGCCTTACACAATCAATCTCAATTAAACACAAGAGTAAGGGTGGAAGTAGAAACACAAACAAGAACTTAAGCCATAGCAAGAACACGCACACAAGTCAAGAAAAAGCACACTAAACAACCCAACAGAGTTACAACACAAAGAAGTTCCCAAATCTGTATCTCAGCGAAGCAATAGTGTGAAAGCGGTGTGTTAGCGTTGTAGGATGTTCAATGAGTGCTTGGTGTACTGCTCCATGCGCCTAGGGGAACCTTTTATAGCCCTAAGGGAGCTAGGAGCCATTGGAGCTCCATTTGGTAGGCTTTGATTGCCTTTTGTCCGTTGGCGCACTGGACATTCCGGTGCACCACCGGACAGTAAAATGTGCATGATCTCCTTCCTTATTTGGTGAAGCCGACCATTGCAACCTCTGGTCCCATGGCACACCGGATAGTCTGGTGGCGCACTGGACAGTCTGGTGTGACCTAATGACCGTTGGCTGAGTCCACGTGTCGCCCACAAATCGCGGTTGACCGTTGGCCGGGCGCACGGCTGGCACACCGGACAGTTCGATGCACACCAGACAATCCTGTGAATTTTAGCCGTGCCTCCCAGAGTTTTCCCGAGAGCGACCAGTTCGCTAGGGCACCAACCTGGGCACCGGACACTGTCAGGTGCACACCGGACAGTCCGGTGCGCCGCAGGCTGGTGCATGTTTGGTTGCACTTCCTAGAGGAGGTCGTAGGAAGTTAGTAGGAGAATCTTACTTCCTAGAGTAGGCAGTAGGAATTTAGCAGGAGAAGCTAACTTCCTAGAGCAGGCCGTAGGAAGTTAGCGGCTCGTTTGATCACACACGTGGGTCAGCATGTGAAAGCTAACTTCCTACAGCTTTTATAAAACACAGTAGGAAGTTATGTTTATTTCTTAGAGCTACCACTTGCCTCTCGGAAGTTATTTATTTCCTATGGTTTGTTATAAAAGTTGTAGGAAGTTAAAAAAAACGTAAGAAGTGTATGTTTTTGTTGTAGTGTTCTCCATTTGAATTTTTCAAGCTTTGATAAGTCTCCTAGCACTTAGTAGAACATTGTTAGCACTAAAGAACAATTTACTAAGTGCTAGAGTCATACATTTGCTTCTCCAAGATTGGAGAATTTGCATTTTGCTCTTACCACTCTCAATTTGCTCCTATTTAACTCTTAGCTAGTACTTCACAATTGTATGTTAGTTCAAAGTGATGTGTTGGGCACTTAATCACCAAAACACATAGAAATGGCGCACGGGCACATTTCCCTTTCAATCTCCCCCTTTTTGGTGATTTATGCCAACACATCAAAAGCCATTTAAGGTGTACTAACATACTTATATGAGAGTAAAGAGATGCAAATCAATGTCAAACTCAAAACCAATTAAGTTGTAACATGTTTTGGCATATTTGGATCATTTTTGCCACCACTTGGTTTGTTTTTCGCAAAACAAATTCATTTTCTCACCTTTATGTCAAAGATACTTTGTTTTGGCAAACCAAAATATTTTTCAAGACTTGTTTTGAACAAGAGTCACAAAACTCCCCCTTTTTCCCATAATCAATTTTCTCCCCCACAAGAGAGTACTTTGAAATAGGAGGATTTTGATCACAAAAACAAATACACTATGACAAAATTTTTGAAAAATTCTCAAGTGGTAGCTGATCCAGTTGCTTTGACCTTAATTTCTCCCCCTTTGGCATTAAGCACCAAAACGGAAAAACTAATGGCCTTTTAACCCCATTTCCTTGCCAACAATTGCAAATAACACTGAGGCAACGAGAGAACACAATAGTGACTTGGAAGAAAGATCATTGATACTAGAATGCATTGGAAGCCTCTTCTTTGTCCAAGCGCATCTTTTTCCCTTTGAATCCATCTTTGAGACTACATCAAAATCACTCAACCACACACATTAGTCTCAACGGGTCAAGTTGTAGTACATCCTCCGACTAAACATGTGCATCATTTGCATAAGGACTTGTGAGGTCCAGGTATGACTTGTACAACTTGAGCACCAAGATAAGTAAAGACAGAAATACTTAATGGAACATGATCAAAGGCATAAAACACATGTATGCTATAGATCAATCCAAGTTCTGTGAATCTAAGACATTTAGTTCACTCCACAACCTACAAAACCTTTTATCATCTAAAGGCTTGGTGAAGATATTGGCTAGTTGGTTCTCGGTGGTAATATGGCAACCATCGATATCTCCCCTTTGTTGGTGGTCTCTCAAAAAGTGATGCCGAATGTCTACGTGCTTAGTGCAGCTATGTTCAACAAGATTATCTACCAAGCGGGTTTCACTCTCATTATCACATATGAGTGCGATTTTGAATATACTATAGCCAAAGTCCTAGAGGGTTTGCCTCATCCAAAGTAGTTGCGCTCAACACTGGACTGCGGCAACATACTCAGCCTCAGCGGTGGATAGGGTAACGGATGTTTGTTTCTTAGAGCTCCATGACACCAAGGACCTTCCCAGAAACTGACAAGTCAATAATGTGCTCTTCCTATCAACCTTGCACCCAGCATAGTTGGAATCTGAATATCCAATTAAGTCAAAGGTAGACCCCTTTGGATACTAGATCCCGAAGCAAGGCGTATGAACAAAATATCTAACAATTCGCTTCACGGCCACAAGATCACATTCCTTGGGGTCAGAATGAAATCAAGCACACATGCATATGCAAAGCATTATATCCGGTGTACTAGCAGAAAGATAAAGTAAAGAACCTATCATAGACCGTTATGCCTTTTGATCAACAAACTTACCTCCTTTATCGAGATCCAAGTGTCCATCAGTTCGCATGGGTGTCTTGGCGGGCTTTGCGTCCTTCATCCCAAACCTTTTTAGCATGTCTTGAGTGTACTTTGTTTGGGATATGAATGTGCCTTCTTTGAGTTGCTTCACTTGAAATCCAAGGAAGTAGTTCAACTCGGCCATCATTGACAACTCGAATTTCTTCATCATTACCCTGCTAAACTCCTCACAAGACTTTTGATTAGAAGAACCAAATATTATGTCGACAACATATATTTGGCATACAAACAAATCACCATTACAAGTCTTAGTAAAGAGAGTAGGATAAGATTTCCCTACCATGAAAGCGTTAGAAATGAGGAAATCTTTAAGGCATTCATACCATGCACTTGGAGCTTGCTGAAATCCATAGAGCACCTTAGAGAGCTTATAAACATGGTCGGGATACCTATCATCCTTGAAGCCAGGGGTTGTTCCACGTAGACCTCCTCCTTGATTGGTCCATTGAGGAAGGCGCTCTTCACATCCATTTGAAACAACTTAAAAGAGTGGTGAGCAGCATTGGCCAAAAATATGCGAATTGACTCGAGCCTAGCTACAGGAGGAAAAGTCTCCTCGAAATCCAAACATGCGACTTGGGCATAACCTTTTGCCATAAGTCGAGCCTTGTTTCTTGTCACCAACCCATGCTCATCTTGCTTGTTGCGGAAAACCCACTTGGTTCCCACAACATTTTGTTTCAGACGTGACACCAGGATTTACACTTCATTTCTCTTGAAGTTGTTGAGTTCTTCCTGCATGGCCAACACCCAGTCTAGATCCTGCAAGGCTTCTTCTACCCTGAAAGGCTCAATAGAAGAAACAATCGAGTAATGTTCACAAAAATTAGCTAAACGTGAACGAGTGGTTACTCCCTTGCTGATGTCACCCAATATTTGATCCACTGGATCATTCCTTTGGAAGGAGGCCCGGACTTGAGTTGGAGGTGCATGTGGTACTTCCTCTTTGTCCTTTTCTTCATGTGCTCCCCCTTGATCCATGCCTTCATCTTGAGGTACCTGTTCCTCATCTTGAGTTGGGGGTTGCACCAGTGTTGAGGAAAATGGTTGATCATGTTCTTGTTGTTCCTGAGGTCGCACATCACCTATTGACATAGTTCTTATTACAGCCGTTGGAACTTCATCTTCATCTATATCATCAAGATCAACTTTCTCTCTTGGAGAGCCATTAGTCTCATCAAATACAACGTCACTAGTGACTTCAACTAAACCCAAAGATTTCTTGAAGACCCTATATGCCTTTGTATTTGAATTATAACCTAGTAAAAACCCTTCTACAACATTAGGAGCAAACTTTGAATGCCTACCTCTCTTAACTAAGATGTAGCATTTGCTCCCGAATACACGAAAGTATGAAACATTGGGTTTGTTACCGGTTGGGAGTTCATATGATGTCTTCTTGAGGAGGCAATGAAGATAGAGACGATTTATGGCATGGCAAGCCGTATTCACAACTTCTGACCAAAATAGCTACAGCATCTTGTACTCACTCATCATCGTCCTTGCCATGTATATTAGAGTCTTGTTCTTCCTCTCTACTACACTTTTTTGCTATGGTTTGTTGGGAGCGGAGAACTCATGCTTGATGCCTTCCTCCTCAAGATATCCTTCCAATTGAAGATTATTGAACTCAGATCCATTTTTGCTCCTGATTTTCTTCACCTTGAGCTCAAACACATTTTGGGCTCTCCTTAGGAAGCGCTTTAGTGTACTTTGGGTTTCTGATTTATCCTACAAAAAGAATACCCAAGTGAAGTGAGAAAAATCATCAAAAATTACAAGACCATACTTACTTCCCCCGATGCTAAGATAAGCAACGGGCCCGAAGAGGTCCATATGGAGAAGTTCTAGTGGTCTTGATGTTGTCATCACATTCTTGCTTGGATGAGCAGTTCCCTCTTGCTTCCCTGCCTGGCACGCTGCACAAGGTCTATCTTTCTCAAAACAGACATCGATTAGTCCTAACACATGTTCTCCCTTTAGAAGCTTATGAAGATTATTCATTCCAACATGTGCGAGACAGCGGTGCCACAACCAGCCCAAGTTAGTCTTAGCGATTAAACATGCATCTAGATCGGCATTCTCTTTAGAGAAATTAACTAAATAAAGCTTGCCATCTAATACACCTTTAAAAGCTATTGAACCATCACTTCTTTTAAAGACAGATACATCAATATTTGTAAACAAGCAATTAGAGCCCATATGACATAATTGACTTACAGAAAGCAAATTGTAACCAAGCGATTCTACTAAGAATACATTGGAAATTGAATGCACGGTAGTGATGGCTATTTTACCCAAACCTTTGACCTTGCCATGATTCCCATCTCCAAAGATAATCGTATCTTGGGGATCCTTGTTCTTGACGTAGGAGGTGAACACCTTCTTCTCCCCCGTCGTGTGGTTTGTGCATCCACTGTCAATAATCTAGCTTGTGCCCCTACATGCATAAACCTTCTTCTCCTTAGCCATGAGGCATGTGTGACGCTCACTTGGGAAGAGGGAGGACATGTCGAAGGTGGAGGAAGCAAGTCCCTCATCGTCGGAGTCGGATGAAGAGCAGTCTGAGTCCCACTCCTTGCCGATGTGAGCCTCGCCCTTTGCCTTTGCCTTCTGAGTCCCACTCTTTTCTTGTGCCTGGTCATTATCATTATCGAGACATTGTGCTATAAAATGATCATACTTACCACATTTGAAGTAGGAGCGCTTTCCCCTTGATTTATACTTGTTGAGGGTACTCCTTGCATCCCTTCAATGCGGTCTTAAAGCCCTTGATCACAAGCGCCATTTCCTCCTCGTTGAGTCCGGCAGCGTCCACTTGTGCCACCTTGTTAGGTAGCGCCTCCTTACTACTTATCGCTTTGAGAGAAATGGGTTGCGGCTCGTAGAGAGGAAGCGGTCCGTTTGTGATGTCATCCACATACCTCACTTCCTTCACGAATGAGGTTTACAAGATGAGGATCAATAACAGTAAATGACCTTAGCATGAGTCGAACAACATCATGATCCTTCCATCTTGTACTCCCATAGCTTCGAATTTTGTTCACCAGGGTCTTGAGCATATTGTAGGTTTCAGTTGGTTCCTCTCCCCTTTTCATGGTAACCTTTCCTAGCTCTCCTTCCACCAGTTCCATCTTTGTGATCATAGTGGCATTGTTACCCTCATGAGAGATTTTGAGGGTATCCCATATTTACTTGGCATTGTCCAAGCCACTAACCTTGTTATACTCATCCCAACATAGAGATGCTAACAAAATAGTAGTAGCCTGGGCATTCTTATGAATTTGCTCATTAATGAATACATGATTATCGCTACTATCAAAATGCATTCCATTTTCCACTATTTCCCAAATGCTAGGATGGAGAGAAAATAAATGACTACACATTTTATGACTCCATAAAGAATAATCTTCTCCATCGAAGTGAGGGGGTTTTCCAAGTGGAATAGACAATAAATGTACATTCGAATTATAAGGGATGCGAGAATAATCAAAAGAATAGTTTTGTTTAACCATTTTCTTTTTCGACAAAGAGTCTTCATCGTCGTGTTCCCTTGGTGAAGAAGATGAGGCGTCATTGTCGTAGTAGTTTATCTTCTTGATGGGGGCTTTTCTTCATCTCGTCGTCCCTCTTGTTATTTGAGCCTAAGTCAGTGATCTTGCCACCTTTTGGCTCTTCGACGTTGAGGACCTCCTTTTCCTTGTCGTTGATCATGATCCCCTTGCCCTTAGGATCCATCACATTGGGCGGTTAGTCCCTTGATGAAGAGAACCCCTCTAATACCAATTGAGAGCACCTAGAGGAGGGTGAATAGGTGATCCTGTAAAATTAACTCAACAAAATAAATTTGGACTAATATTTTATTAGTGAAAGCAAGAGCCATGTTCGAACGAAGTGATGAAAGAATTGTAATTCTTCACTTAATTGCTCTCACAAGGTGAGTATTAAACTTAGAGAAATTATGAAGTGAAGTGAACTACTAGAAGAAATGAAATCACAATGAAGTAGAGAGATAAGTAACATGGCGAATTTTATCCCATGGTTTGGTCATGCTTGCCTAGTCCACGTTGTGGTGTCCCAATGGACGGGTTGCACTCAACCCCTCTCAAGTGATCCAAAGATCAAACTTGAGTACCACCGTTTTCTTCCTTATAAAAAATTCCCGAAGTGAGGAATCTCCACAAGTTGGAGTCTCTCACGCCTTGCACAATCTATCTCAATTAAACACAAGAGTTAGGGGGAAGTAGAAACACACACAAGAACCTAAGCCGCAGCAAAAACACACACACAAGTCAAGAAAAAAGAACACTAAACAACCCAACGAAGTTACAACTCAAAGAAGTGTTAAAATCTCTATATCTACGAAGCAATAGCGTGAATGCAGTGTCTTGTCATTGTAGGATGTTCAATGAGTGCTTGGTGTACTGCTCCATGCGCCTAGGGGTCCTTTTTATAGCCCCAAGGGAAGTAGGAGCCGTTGGAGCTCCATTTGGTAGGCTTTGATTGCCTTCTATCCGTTGGCGCATTAGACAGTCCAGTGCACCACCGGGCAGAGATCAGTGCACGATCTCCTTCCTTATTTGGCAAAGCCGACCGTTGCAGCCTCTGGTCCCATGGCACACCGGACAGTCCGGTGGCGCACTGGATAGTCTGGTACGACCTAGTGACCGTTGGCTGAGTCCAAGTGTCGCCCGCTGATCGCGCGCTCAACCGTTGGCAGGGCGCGCGGCTAGCACACTGGACAGTCTGATGAATTTTAGCCGTGGCTCCCAGGGTTTTCCTGAGAGCGGCCAGTTTGCTAGGGCGCCAGCCTAGGCACCGGACATTGTTCGGTGTGCCGCAGGCTGGTGCAAGTTTGGCTTCCCTTAGCGAAACTTCTCCATTTGAATTTTTCTTTCTTTTAGAAGTCTCCTAGCTCTCAGTATAACATTGTTAGCACCAAAGAACAATTTACTAACTGCTAGAATCATACCTTTGCTTCTCCAAGATTGTACAATTTGCATTTTGCTCTTACCACTCTCAATTTGCTCCTCTTTGACTCTTAGCTAGTACTTCACAATTGTATGTTAGTTCAAAGTGATGTTTTGGGCACATGATCACCAAATTACATAGAAATGGCCCAAGGGCACATTTCCCTTTCATGATTACATAGACCACAATAGTCTAAAGTATATATTCACCTTGTTAGAGCTGATTATGAGGCAGCGAAGATGGCTAGAGATGAATAAAGACTATGAATTGGGGAAACATTACCATCCAGGCAAATCGAATGTGGTTGCAGATGCACTAAGCAGAAAGAGTCAAGTCAATATGATGGCCAGTCACCCAATGTCGTATGAATGAGCCAAGGAGTTTGACAGATTGAGCCTTAGATTTCTAAACAACACAGGGAGTGACAGTTGAACTAGAACCCTCTCTAGAGCGGGATATCAGAGAGAAGGTAGAAAGGTGATGAGAAGATCAGCGAGATCCATCAGCTAATCTCAGAAGGGAAAGGCAAATACTTTCGAGAAGATGCAGAATGTGTGATATGGTTCAAAGACTGAATGTGTGTTCGTGATATCAAGTCGATTCGGGAGCTAATTCTCAAAGATGCTCATGAGACAACATATTTCAGACACCCCGGAAGCGATAAGATGTATCAAGATCTGAAAAGGAAGTTTTGGTGGTACGGTATGAAAAGAGAGATTGTCGAGCATGTTGCCATTTGTGACAGTTGTCATAGAACCAAAGCAGAGCATCATAAACAAGGTGGATTTTTGCGGCCATTGCAAATTCCTCAGTGGAAATGGGATGAGATCGGGATGGATTTCATAGTTGGCCTACGTTGTACCCGAGCCAGCTATGATTCCGTCTAGGTGATTGTGGACCGCTTAACAAAGGTGGCCCATTTCATACCAGTGAAGACAACATACAATGGAGCAACGCTAGCTGAGCTATACATGTCCTACATTGTTTGTTTGCATGGTGTTCTAAAGAACATGGTGTCAGATCGAGGAACCCAGTTCACCTCTCATTTTTTGCAGCAGCTACAAGAAGCTTTGGGCATGCATTTGAAGTTCAGTTCAGCTTATCACCCGCAAACCGACACTCAGACTGAAAAACTAATCAGATTCTAGAAGACATGTTGAGAGCCTATTGAGAGCACCTAGAGGGGGGGTGAATAGGTGATCCTGTAAAAATTAACTCAACAAAAACACACTTGGTCTAATATTGGAGTAGAGAACTTAAGAGCTATGCCCGAATGAAAAGGATGTGAGGAAGACTTCTTCACTTAATTGCTCTCACAAGGTGAGTATTAAACTAGGAGCAATTATATAAGTGAAGTGAAAGAGAGGAATCACAATAAGATAGAGACAAGTGACATAATGATTTTTATCCCGTGGTTCAGTCAAGTATAAGATACTTGCCTACTCCACGTTGTGGCATCCCAATGGATGAGGGTTGCACTCAACCCCTTTCAAGTGATCCAAAGATCAACTAGAAGACCACGATTCTCTTTTTATCTCAAGTATATCCTATTGTGAGGAATCTCCACAAATTGGAGTCTCTCATGCCTTACACAATTGATCACAATGAACACAAGAGTAAGGCGGACCAGAAACATACACACGAACTTAAGTTGCAGCAACAACACACACACAAGTCATGAAAAGAGCGCACGAAACAACACAGTGAGGTCATAGCTCAAAGACGCGCTGTAGGATGTTCAATGGGTGATTGGTGTAGTGCTCCATGCGCCAGGGGTCCCTTTTATAGCCCCAAGGGACCTAGGAGCCGTTGAAGCTCCATTTGGTAGTCTTTGGTTGCGTTCTATCTGCGGGTGCATCGGACTGTCCGGCGCACACAGGACATTGAACAGTGCAACGGAAGAGAATCGTGTGATTGGCTGGTTTCCTGTTCTAGGGGCACTAGACCGTCCAATGGGTGGCACCGGACTGTCCGGTGCTCCAAGTGACCGTTGGCCCTCGGCCGACGTGGTAGCTATCCGTTGGCCAGCTAGCACAACGGACTTTCCGGCGCTCCGTGTGGACGGTCTAGTGAATTATAGCCGTCATGGGATAAAATTCCTGAGAGCAGGCAGTTGGTCGGACCACGCACCGGACTGTCCGATGCTTCTTAGTCTAGCACAACTTCTCCTTTTTCTATCTAATTCTCTTTTGCTCCTTTTTACTTGACTTCGTAAAGTTCCTAGCACTTAGACAAATATGATTAGTACACAAAACAATTAACTAAGTGTACAAAGCTTACCTTTTTCACTTAGTCCCATATAGATTTGTATTATGTCCTCTTCCAAGCTCAGTTTACTTCATGTACCTTTGCTCATTTCTCATTGTTAGTCTAAACAAAATGTGTTGAGCATCTAATCACCAAAACAATATAGAAATGGCCCAAGGGTACATTTCCCTTTCATTTGTGCATTGCAAGATAAGTCAGGTTGGGATAAAAAGTTACCTTATGCGGAATTCTTCTATAACAACAACCATCAGGCCAGTTTGAAGATGTCACCCTTTCAGGCACTATACGGAAGGAGTTGTAGAACTTCATTGCTCTGGGATCAACTTGGAGAAAGGCAAGTGTTCAACCCTGACATTTTGCTTGAAGCAGAAGAGAACATCAAAATAGTTCGAGAGAATCTGAAGATAGCACAATCAAGGCAGCGCAGTTATGTTGACACAAGAAGAAGAGAATAGAGTTTTGAATTGGAAAATTATGTCTATCTGATGGTGTCACCTATCAGAGGAGTTAGATGGTTCGGAGTCAAGAGCAAGTTAGCACCCCGATACATCGGACCGTACCAGATTCTGGCAAGGCATGGCGAAGTGGCATAAGCTTAGCTTACTAGAAGATCTATCAGCAGAGCATGATGTTTTCCATGAGTCTCAGCTGATGAAGTGTCTGCGAGTACCAGAGGAGTAGTTGCTAGTGGAAGGACTGGAAGTCCAAGATGACCTGACATATGTGGAGAAGCCAACGCAGATTCTAGAGACTGGAGACAGAGTCACCCGAATAAATACCATCAGAATGTGCAAAGTCAGATGGGGTCACCACTTTGAGGAAGAAGCAACCTGGGAACGCGAAGATGATATGATAGCCAAGTATCCTAAACTCTTTGCTAACCAATCATGAATCTCAGGGCGAGATTCCTTTTTGGGGGATAGGTCTGTAACACCCTGAATTTTGGGGTATAAAACATCTTTGCTATACTCAAAATTCAGGTGTTACTCTTTCTTTCTTCACTTTTCTTCTCCCTTTATTAAAACAATAGAGAGTTATTTTGTTCTATATTGGTGTGAGGCCTATAAGTGCCTTGGTTGTTACATTCATGTGGTTGCATAATTTTTCTAAGTGCAAGAAGTGTTTGAAACATGTTAATATGTCTTGTAGAAGTTTCCAGTAAATTTTCATATTTTTCTAAATATTTTTCTATTTTTCGAAATTCAAAATCTATTCATTTGAGATACCTAATAACATTTTCAGAAGTTCTAAATATGTTGTTTGAGTTTATTGGGTGCCAAATCATGTCTAGGAATTTTCCTAGAATTTTTGGAGCCTTCGAGATATTTTCGGACATTAAAAACTATTTCATCTTTTTCTGGAATTATTTCAATTTTAAAATGGGATAATTATAAAAAATTAAATATCTTCAAACCCTAGCAATATATATGGCTAGAACCCTCTCATCGAGCCCTTTCCAAATCTCGAAACCATTTCCCTAGATTTGATCCACAATTCCCGGAATTGCTCGCCAAAGTTCGGGACGATTCCAACTCCTGTGAGCAATTACGTTCAATCCGTGCATCATCGGCGGAATCCAAGGGTACCGCTGTGTTTGCCTCATCGAGATCTTCATCCCGGTGCTTTCGATTCATTGATCTGACCGTTGGTTCATCACCAATCGGCTATTTTCTTCTCGGCTCCGGTGAGGTCTTCTTCTCCTGTGAGCTCTCCCTACATTGTTGCCCATGGAGTTCTTCATTTCTTTGATTCCCGTTCGCTAAGCCCCCATGACCCCCTATGTGACGCGGCCTTGAGAGCACCTAGAGGGGGGTGAATAGGTGATCCTATAAAAACTTAAAACTCAAGGCCACAAACTTGATTAAGTGTTAGAACGATAAAGCCAAGTGGCTAGAGAGGAGTTCTTGCTAAACACGATAACCATAAAGAAATCAGCACAGAGAGGCACAGTGGTTTATCCCGTGGTTCGGCCAAGTCCAACACTTGCCTACTCCACGTTGTGGCGTCCCAACGGACGAGGGTTGCACTCAACCCCTTTCAAGCAGTCCAAAGACCTACTTGAATACCACGGTGTTTCTCTTGGTTTCACTATATCCCGCTTGCGAGGAATCTCCACAACTTGGAGCCTCTCGCCCTTACAATTTGATTATCACAAATAAGCACGGAAGTAAGGATGGAATGAGCAACACACACAAGACACAAAATCAGAGCAACAACACGCACACAAGTCACAACTTGAGCTCTCAACACAACTCGAAGAGTTTTCTACTCAAATGGAGCTCTAGTTGCTATCACAAAGAATCGAATGCACGGGAACAAAGTCTTGGTGCTTAGGAATGCTCAAAGAATGCTTGGTGTACTCCTCCATGCGCCTAGGGGTCCCTTTTATAGCCCCAAGGCAGCTAGGAGCCGTTGGAAGCAATCCAGGAAGGCAAATCTTGCCTTCTGTCGTGTGGCGCACCGGACAGTCCGGTGCGGATTGCTTTCCTAATTTGGCGCAGCCGACCGTTGAAGATTTGGAGCCGTTGGTGCACCGGACACTGTCTGGTGCACACCAGACAGTCCGGTGCCCCCATCCGACCGTTGGCTCGGCCACGCGTCACGCGCGGATTGCGCGGCCGACCGTTGGCGCGCCCGACCGTTGGCTCACCGGACAGTCCGGTGAATTATAGCCGTACGCTGTTGACATGGTTCCCAAGAGCAGCGACTTTGCCGCAGACGACTCACCGGACAGTCCGGTGATTTATAGCCGTACGCCGCCGTCGAGACCCGAGAGCAGGCAGTTCACCGGGACTGGTCCTGGCACACCGGACACTGTCCGGTGCACCCAGACCGAACAACCCTTTGGCTAAACATAGCCAACTAATCTCCAAAGAGATTTCTCCTGTTTCTAGCACTTAGACACAATACATTAGTCTTCAAGACAATGTACTAAGTCTAGAAACATACCTTTAATCTTAATTTGCACTTCTTGAGTCTTGGCACAAATATAACTCAAAGCTTTTGTGTTGAGCACTTAATCACCAAAATCTTATAGAAATGGCCCAAGGGCACATTTCCCTTTCAATCTCCCCCTTTTTGGTGATTTATGCCAACACAACAAAAAGCAACTAAAGAAGTGCAACATCAATGCAAATGAGAACAAAAATTTGTATTTGATTCAAATTTGACATATTTGGATCATTCTTTGCCACCACTTGGTTTGTTTCTTCAAATCAAACTCAATTTCCTATCTCTAAGTCAAAGTCACTTGTTGAGGCATAGAGAGAGGTATTCCAAGAGAAATTGATCAAAGATTCAAAAACTCCCCCTTTTCCCATAATCAAACATTCTCCCCACAAGAGACAAACTTTTGACAATAAGAGACAACAAGAGTATTTTGACAAAACAAAAGCTCTACTCCACTATTTTCAAAATTTTCAAGTGGTAGCTGATCCATTTCTTGCTTTGGCCTTAATTTCTCCCCCTTTGGCATCAAGCACCAAAATGGGATCATTTTTGGCCCTTAAACCTCATTGCCTCACCAAAATCTTCAATTAAGAGTAAAGAGGCAATAAGAACACGGAGATGAACTTGGAGTAAGTTACCCTCTCATCGGAGTGTAGTGGAAGTCTTGCGTGGTCCAAGTTCACCATTTCCCTTTCAAACCTCCTTTGAGACTAATTAAGAACACTCAAGCACACGGTTAGTCTCAAAGGGTCAAGTTGTAGCATTTCTCCCCCTAAGTATGTGCATTATTCACATATGGACTTGTGAGGTCCGGGAATCCCTTGCACAACTTGAGCACCATAAATAAGTAATAAAATGCATAATAGAACATGATCAAAGGCATAAAACACATGTATGCTCTATATCAATCCAAGTTATGCGAATCTAAGACATTTAGCTCACTACGCAGCCTACAAAAGGTCTTTTCATCTAAAGGCTTGGTAAAGATATCGGCTAGCTGGTTCTCGGTGCTAACATAAAACACTTCGATATCTCCCTTTTGCTGGTGGTCTCTCAAAAAGTGATGTCGGATGTCTATGTGCTTTGTGCGGCTATGTTCAACAGGATTGTCTGCCATGCAGATAGCACTCTCATTGTCACATAGGAGTGGGACTTTGCTCAGATTGTAGCCAAAGTCCCTAAGGGTTTGCCTCATCCAAAGTAGTTGTGCGCAACACTGTCCTGCGGCAACGTACTCGGCCTCAGCGGTGGATAGGGCAACGGAAGTTTGTTTCTTAGAACTCCACGACACTAGGGACCTTCCTAAAAATTGGCACGTCCCTGATGTACTCTTCCTATCGACCTTACATCCAGCATAGTCGGAGTCTGAATATCCAATCAAGTCAAAGGTAGACCCCTTTGGATACCAGATCCCGAAGCAAGGCGTAGCAACTAAATATCTAAGAATTCTGTTAACGGCCACAAGGTGACACTCCCTTAGGTCGGATTGAAATCTAGCACACATGCATACTCTAAGCATAATATCCGGTCTACTAGCACATAAATAAAGTAAAGACCCTATCATAGACCAGTATGCCTTTTGATCAACGGACATACCTCCTTTGTTGAGGTCGACATGTCCGTCGGTTCCCATTGGTGTCTTTGCGGGCTTGGCGTCCTTCATCCCAAACCGCTTGAGCAAGTCTTGCGTATACTTCGTTTGAGAGATGAAGGTGCCGTCCTTGAGTTGCTTCACTTGGAACCCAGGGAAGTAGTTCAACTCGCTCATCATCGACATCTCGAATTTCTGAGTCATCACCCTGCTAAATTCTTCACAAGACTTTTGGTTAGTAGAACCAAATATTATGTCATCGACATAAATTTGGCACACAAATAGATCACCGTCACAAGTCTTAGTGAAAAGAGTTGGATCGGATTTCCCAACCTTGAAAGCATTAGCAATTAAAAAGTCTCTAAGGCATTCATACCATGCTCTTGGGGCTTGCTTAAGTCCATAGAGCACCTTACAGAGCTTACACACATGGTCAGGGTACCGTTCATCCTCAAAGCTAGGGGGTTGCTCCACGTACACCTTCTCCTTGATTGGCCCATTGAGGAAAGTGCTCTTCACGTCCATTTTGAACAACCTGAAAGAATGGTGAGCAGCATAGGCTAACAAAATACGAATCGACTCTAGCCTAGCCACAGGAGCAAAAGTCTCCTCAAAGTCCAAACCTGCGACTTGGGCATAACCTTTTGCCACAAATCAAGCCTTGTTCCTTGTCACCACCCCGTGCTCGTCCTGTTTGTTGTGGAACACCCACTTGGTTCCCACAACGTTTTGCTTGGGACGTGGCACCAATGTCCAAACTTCATTTCGCTTGAAGTTGTTGAGCTCTTCCTGCATGGCCAACACCCAGTCTGGATTTAGCAAGGCCTCTTCTACCCTGAAAGGCTCCATAGAAGAGACAAATTAGTAATGCTCACAGAAATTAGCTAATCTAGAGCGATTGGTTACTCCCTTGCTAATGTCACCCAAAATCTGGTCGACGGGATGATTCCTTTGAATCATCGCTCGGACTTGAGTTGGAGGGGTCTATGGTGCTTCTTCCTCTTCAACTTGGACATCTTGTGCTCCCCCTTGATCACACGCCTCTTCTTGAGGGACCTGTTCATCATCTTGAGTTGGGGGATGCACCGTTTTTGAGGAAGAAGGTTGATCTTGCTCCTTGTGTTCCAGTGGTCGCACGTCTCCAATCGCCATGGTACGAATCGCGTCCGTTGGAACATCATCCTCATCTACATCATCAAGATCAACTTGCTCTCTTGGAGAGCCATTAGTCTCATCAAATACAACGTCGCTAGAGACTTCAACCAAACCCGATGATTTGTTGAAGACTCTATACGCCTTTGTATTTGAGTCATAACCTAACAAAAAACCTTCTACAGCTTTGGGAGCAAATTTTGAATTTCTACCATTCTTCACCAGAATGTAGCATTTACTCCCAAAAATTCGAAAATACAAAATGTTGGGTTTGTTACCGGTTAGTAGCTCGTATGACATCTTCTTGAGGAGGCGATGAAGGTAGACTCGGTTTATGGCGTGGCAAGCCGTGTTCACAGCTTCCGACCAAAACCGCTCGGGCGTCTTGAATTCTCCAAGCATCGTCCTCGCCATGTCTATAAGCGTCCTGTTCTTCCTCTCTACCACACCATTTTGCTATGGTGTGTAGGGAGCGGAGAACTCGTGCTTGATTCCTTCCTCCTCAAGAAACTCCTCCACCTGCAGGTTCTTGAACTCGGACCCGTTGTCGCTCCTTATCTTCTTCACCTTGAGCTCAAATTCATTTTGAGCTCTCCTTAGGAAGCGCTTGATGGTCCCTTGGGTTTCAGATTTATCTTGCAAAAAGAATACCGAAGTGAAGCAGAAAAAATCATCAACGATAACAAGACCATACTTACTTCCCCCGATGCTGAGGTAGGCGACGGGTCCGAAGAGGTCCATATGCAATAGCTCCAGAGGTCTTGATGTAGTCATCACATTGTTGATGTGATGAGCACTTCCCACTTGTTTACCTGCTTGACAAGCTGCACAAGGTCTATCTTTTTCGAAAGTTACATTTGTTAGACCCAACACATGTTCTCCCTTTAGAAGCTTGTGAAGGTTCTTCATCCCCACATGTGCTAGACGGCGATGCCACATCCAGCCCATGCTAGTCTTAGCGATTAAGCATGCATCTAGACTGGCCTCCTCCTTTGAAAAATCAACTAAATAGAGTTTGCCGTCTAGTACACCCTTAAAAGCTAATGAACCATCACTTCTTCTAAAGACAGACACATCTACGTTTGTAAATAAGTAATTGTAACCCATGTTACATAATTGACTAACGAACAACAAGTTATATCCGAGCGATTCTACTAAAAACACATTAGAAATGGAATGCTCGGAAGAAATAGCTATTTTCCCTAGTCCTTTAACCTTGCCTTGATTCCCGTCACCGAATATGATTGAGTCTTGGGAATCTTTGTTCTTGACGTAGGAGGTGAACATCTTCTTCTCCCCCGTCATGTGGTTTGTGCATCCGCTGTCGATAATCTAGCTTGAGCCCCAGGATGCATAAACCTGCAAGGCAAATTAGGCTTGGGTTTTAGGTACCCAACTCTTGTTGGGTCCTACAAGGTTAGTAACAATAGCCTTAGGGACCCAAATGCAAGTCTTGTCTCCCTTGCATTTGGCTCCCACCTTTTTAGCAATCACCTTTTTATTTTTACATGAAAGAATAAATTCAGCATTGCAAGCATGAAAGATAGTGGTAGATCCATTAAACATTTTCCTAGGAGCATGAGACACAAAACTCCTATCATAATGAACATTTCTAGAATATTTCCTATCATGATACAAGAAAGCATGATTTTTATGAACACTATTTGCCATAGGGGCCTTCCCTTTCTCCTTGGCGGAGATGGGAGCCTTATGACTTGTTAAGTTCTTAGCTTCCCTTCGAAAGCCAAGCCCATCCTTAATAGAGGGGTGTCTACCACTAGTGTAGGCATCCCTTGCAAATTTTAGTTTATCAAAATCATTTTTGCTAGTCTTAAGTTGGGCATGAAGACTAGCTACCTCATCATTTAATTTAGAAATGGTAATCAAGTGTTCATTGCAAGCATAAACATTAAAATCCTTACACCTATTGCAAATTACTACATGTTCAATACAAGAACTAGATTTATTTCCAATTTCTAGCTTAGCATTTAAATCATCATTCAGAATCTTCAGGCTAGAAATAGATTCATTGCAAATAGACAATTCAGAAGATAGTAATTCATTTCTTTTAATCTCTAAGGCAAGAGACTTTTGAACATTAATAAATTTATCATGTTCCTCATACAAGATGTCCTCTTGCCTCTCTAGAAGTCTATCTTTTTCATTTAATGCATCAATCAGCTCATTAATCTTTTCTATCTTAGCTCTATCTAATTCCTTGAACAAGCTAGTGTAATCAACTTCATCATCATCACTAGATTCCTCATCACTAGAAGTAGAGTACTTAGGAGTTTCTCTAGTGATTACCTTCTTTTCCTTTGCCATTAGGCAAGTGTGGCGCTCATTGGGGAAGAGCAACGATTTGTCGAAGGCGGTGGCGGCGAGCCCCTCGTCGTCGGAGTCGGACGAAGAACAATCCGAGTCCCACTCTTTGCCAAGGTGTGCCTCGCCCTTAGCCTTCTTGTACGCCTTCTTCTTTTACTTCTTCCCACTTTTCTCTTGTCCCTGGTCACTATCATTATCGAGACAGTTAGCAATAAAGTGACCAGTCTTACCACACTTGTAGCAGGAGCGCTTTCCCTTCGTCTTGTTCTTTTTGGGATGCTCCTTGCGACCCTTTAGCATCGTCTTGAAGCGCTTGATGATGAGGGCCATTTCTTCCTCGTTGAGCCCCGCCGCCTCAACTTGCGCCACCTTGCTAGGTAGCGCCTCCCTGCTACTTGTTGCTTTGAGAGCAACGGTTTGAGGCTCGTGGATTGGGCCATTCAATGCCTCATCAACGTATCTCGCCTCCTTGATCATCATTCGCCCGCTTACAAACTTCCCAAGTATTTCCTCGGGCATCATCTTGGTATACCTAGGATTTTCACGAATAGAGTTAACAAGATGAGGAGCAAGGACAGTGAAGGACCTTAGCATTAGGCGGATGATGTCGTGGTCCGTCCATCTCGTGCTTCCATAGCTCCTTAATTTGTTGACCAGGGTCTTGAGCCTGTTTTATGTTTGGGTTGGCTCCTCCGCCCTGATCATTGCGAACCTTCCTAGTTCGCCGTCCACCAACTCCATCTTGGTGAGCATGGTGACATCATTTCCCTCATGCGAGATCCTGAGGGTGTCCCAAATCTGCTTGGCGTTATCCAAGCCGCTCACCTTATGGTACTCTTCCCTGCACAAGGATGCTAAAAGAACAGTGGTAGCCTGTGCATTTTTGTGAATTTGTTCATTAATAAACATGGGATTATCAGAACTATCAAAATGCATTCCATTCTCTACTATCTCCCATATACTTGGATGAAGAGAGAACAAGTGACTACGCATTTTGTGACTCCAAAATCTATAGTCCTCTCCATCAAAATGTGGAGGTTTACCAAGAGGAATGGAAAGCAAATGTGCATTTGAATTATGCAGAATACGAGAGTAATCAAAAGAAAAGTTTGAGTTGACCGTTTTCTTTCTCTCGTAGTCGTCGTCGTCGTCCTTTTGGGAAGAAGAAGACTCGTCGCTGTCGTCGTAGTAGATGATCTTCTTGATACGCCTCTTCTTCTTCCCATCCTTCTTATGACTTGAGCCCGAGTCAGTGGGCTTGTCGTCTTTTGGCTCATTGATGAAGGACTCCTTATCCTTGTCGTTGGTCACCATCCCCTTTCCCTTAGGATCCATCCCTTCGGGCGATTAGTCCCTTTCTTGAAGAGAACGGCTCCGATACCAATTGAGAGCACCTAGAGGGGGGGTCAATAGGTGATCCTGTAAAAACTTAAAACTCAAGGCCACAAACTTGATTAAGTGTTAGAACGATAAAGCCAAGTGGCTAGAGAGGAGTTCTTGCTAAACACGATAACCACAAAGAAATCAACATAGAGAGGCACAGTGGTTTATCCCGTGGTTCGGCCAAGTCCAACACTTGCCTACTCCACGTTGTGGCGTCCCAACGGACGAGGGTGCACTCAACCCCTTTCAAGCGGTCCAAAGACCTACTTGAATACCATGGTGTTTCTCTTGGTTTCACTATATCCCGCTTGCGAGGAATCTCCACAACTTGGAGCCTCTCGCCCTTACAATTTGATTATCACAAATAAGCATGGAAGTAAGGATGGGATGAGCAACACACACAAGACACAAAATCAGAGCAACAACACGCACACAAGTCACAACTTGAGCTCTCAACACAACTCGAAGAGTTTTCTACTCAAATGGAGCTCTAGTTGCTATCACAAAGAATCGAATGCGCGGGAATAAAGTCTTGGTGCTTAGGAATGCTCAAAGAATGCTTGGTGTACTCCTCCATGCGCCTAGGGGTCCCTTTTATTGCCCCAAGGCAGCTAGGAGCCGTTGGAAGCAATTCAGGAAGGCAAATCTTGCCTTCTGTCGGGTGGCGCACCGGACAGTCTAGTGCACCACCGGACACTGTCCGGTGCGGATTGCTTTCCTAATTTGGCGCAGCCGACCGTTGAAGATTTGGAGCCGTTGGTGCACTGGACACTGTCCAGTGCACACCGGACAGTCCGGTGCCCCCATCCGACCATTGGCTCAGCCACGTGTCACGCGCGGATTGCGCGGCCGACCGTTGGCTAACCAGACAGTCCGGTGCCTCACCAGACAGTCCGGTGAATTATAGCCGTACGCTGTTGACTTGGTTCCCGAGAGCATCGACTTTGCCGCAGATGACTCACCGGACAGTCCGGTGATTTATAGTCGTACGCCATCGTCGAGACCAGAGAGCAAGCAGTTCGCTGGGACTAGTCCTGGCACACCGGACACTGTCCGGTGCACCACCGAACAGTCCGGTGCACCTAGACTGAACAGCCCTTTGGCTGAACATAGCCAACTAATCTCCAAAGAGATTTCTCCTGTTTCTAGCACTTAGACACAATACATTAGTCTTCAAAACAATGTACTAAGTCTAGAAACATACCTTTAATCTTGATTTGCACTTCTTGAGTCTTGGCACAAATATAACTCAAAGCTTTGTGTTGAGCACTTAATCACCAAAATCTTATAGAAGTGGCCCAAGGGCACATTTCCCTTTCAGGCCTGCCCCTCACCTCTCCTTCCATTCCTTGGTGAGTGGAAGAATATGGAGGGAGGAAGGAGATGACGTTTTTTTTTGCGAAAAGGCCCCCAGAGTGTTTTAAAATTATGCGCAGAGATGTGTTCCAATTTAAAATCGTGATATCTTTTGTATTTTAAATCTGATTTGCTCCGGTCAAATCATATTAGATTCATGTTAGAATTGTCTACATGTTAGAAGTATTATTCTCTACTGTTACACATTTTATTTAATATATTAAATGTTTGTTTGACCGATGGTTATTAAAGTAGCGTTCCGATTTAAATTTAATTTAGGTTTTCGATTTGCGCGTTTATATAAAAACACCAACATGGTTAATCTTAACTGAAATATTCTTTATTAATAATTATTTAGTATAAATGTGTTAACTATTTAATAGTCCTTGCGTGTCGGGTTGGTTCGCGCACCGTGCGCGTGCTGTTTGTTTGCTATCGTGATGTTTCACACGTTGCGCACTTCGTCTTTCGCCGTTAATTCGACTCGCCTAAAGTCGCAAATATTATTTAAATTGCTTATTTAACTGAGAGCGATTGGTGTAACAAGATTAATTAAAACTTAGCGATAACTCTAGGTTACATTTAATAAATGTTGGTTAATGCGAGTATGTCGAGTTAAATGTCTTTCACACCAGGGTTTCGGGGTCCGGCCGTGAACATAATCACCAGGTATGCTGAGACCAAGTCTCACACATATGATGAATCATGGTACAGAAACGAATGTCACATCTTTACTATATAATACGAGTTCAGTACAAAATAAATAAATAATTACATCATAAGGAGACAACGATCCAGCAACCCAAAGTTGACTGGGAGACGACGACCTATCACAGCATCCTTCATGCGCCTCATCCTACAGTACCTGTTCTTGACCTGTGGGAGGTGTGAGACAGCAAGGGTGAGCTCACATACGTTCATCGCTCAACAAGTTGTGAGTAATAATGTGCATGAACTCACCAAAGGTGGGAGCCCATATGAAGTGTAAGGCTTACCAAAAGGGATCGTTAAATCTAAGCATTGCTTTTAAAGTTGGTCAAAATTTTATTAGCAGTTACTACGTGTAAGTAGATACCAACCCAAATAAGTAATAGATCAAAATTGATAACAACACCCACAATGCAATGCATATGACAAATTAAGTTTAGTTCCATAAGTTAATCATGTGAGGGTCCGAGCCGCTCATGACCGTGAGCACGGCTGATATACCAGTTTTACACTCTGCAGAGGTTGCACATCTTTACCCACAAGTATTGTTACACATCTGCCAAGGGGTCATGAATCCCATACACCTCTACTAAGGAAGTGAGGCAGGGTAACACTACAAGGCCTTTACAAAGTTCCACTAGTTTCTGAAAACCCGCTACAGTTTCTAGGATGCTCCAATGCAGGGATCCCTCGCCTAACCGCCATCGCAGAAAAATCAATCCAAGGACCTCCCTACACTGACCACTCCCTTACTGCCCTTGCCCCTTTCGGGTAAGGTAGTCATCCACTAGCTTTCCTAATTAATCAGCCAAGGGCATCCCATACCACCCTTGTGGTAGCACTGTTTTCCCAAGTGGTTCTCCATCTTCTAATTAACAATATGATCTTATCATGAACAATAATTAAACAACAACATAATTGGAACATGGTCATAATCTCTACTACTCTTTAAGTTATTAGTGTAGGCGTCCACAAGTTGGTGGTTCTGCCATGCCCGCACCTCCTCGATTCGTGTCTCTGCTGCCATCCTCGCCCTCGCCCGGCTCTCCATTGAAGGAAGGGCGCCATTCCTGGGATTAACCACCATTCTCGCCCTCGTCCGCTCTCCGCCATCCTCACCCCCACCCGCCCCCGCCATCCTTGCCCTCCCACGCGCAAGTCCTCGGTGCCCCTTCCCCTACCAACGTCGTCTCGCAAGGGCCCGTCATCTCCGCGCAAGGGCTCGTCGTCTCGCAAGGGCGCCCCTTCCCCTGCCCCCGTCGTCTCCGCGCCATCCTTGGATCCGGGGATCCGGGGTCCACGCAAGGGTCCGTCGTCTCGCAAGGGCGCCCCATCCCCTGCCCCTGTTGTCTCTGTGCAAGGGCCCGTCGTCTCGCAAGGGAGGAGCAGAGGAGGAGGTGATGGCTGTCGAGGAGGAGGCGGACAAGGATGCCATTGTGGCCCCTTCCCCTGCCACAAGGTGTTCGCAGCGCTCGAGTCCCTCAAGAAGAAGGGCAACAAGGGCACGGCCATGCCCCCGCCCGAGCCCCTTCCCCAACTCTGGTGAGTAGGATGACCGCCCTCCCGTGGTTGATGATTCTCTGTACCTATCTCTCCCCTACCTCTTCCTCCAACGTTCTTTTCGACAGCGACATGGTATTCCTCCGAGCACGGCTTCAACGGCGGCAACTGTGACCAAGCACGCTGGCACCGGGTGGTGGTCGAATCGAGGGAGGCCATGCCCCTGTCCTTCAACAACTCCACCACCGAGGATTCAGCGGCTGCCGGTGGCGGCGTGAGGCGGGCGCCAGGTGCAGCTGTTCGAGGCGGAGATCTGGCAGCTCTGCGTAGAGGGCAAGCGGGTGCTCCTCTCCCAGCCCAATCTCCTCTGAATCCACGCCCCAGTCAAGATCTGTGGTAATCGTCGCCTTTCTCTTATCTATCTATGTATCTACCTAGGCGATGTCGCCTGATTCCTTCGGTCCTTCCCCTTTTCGTTTTGGACGCTGCCATCGAGCCTGACAGATTGGCGACACGATAGTATTGTGGTGGCCAGTAGGCTGTCGCCAGCGCGCACAGCTGCGAGACAGCCAGGATCGATATCCTCCTGTCCATCGGCCGAACCGCAGTCGCAGAAGCAAAGCAAATGCGATGATGTCTCGGCCGATAGAACAGGAGTAGTCAGAGCGACGGAGGACCTTAGGACAAGTTGTAAAGGTCTTGGTTCCGGTCGTTCCTCTCCAAGTCTTGTGACTCGGCGTTCCTTGATGGAGGGGACTACACGGAGGAGGGGACCATGGGGCGGTCGTGGCCGCTGGCGCGGCTGCACGCGTAGAGGGACTTCCTGCGCGCGTAACCACCTTGCCTCACAACCAACGCGAAGGAGAAGCACGTCGGTGCCCCCGTAGAGGCGACCGATGCAGGGAAGCCTGACCACTTCGCATCGGCGTGTCCGGAGCGTACGCTCTTCGGCTTCAAGGACCCGGTCCGTGACGCCGAGCCTGCCTCCACAGGCGTCGAGGTCGCGGTGGCGCCGTTCTGGAACAGGGAAAAGGTACTCATTACCTGCTCCCGCCGCATCACGTACATGTGAGTGTCCCCTATCTAATGTAGTACATGTTGTCTCTGCTCCCGCACGAGGAGAAGGACATCAAGGTCGAGCCAAAGTAGAGCAAGGGGAACGTTGAACGAGCTGCTCCAGCTGCCTTTTCTTCGAGGTATAGATCTTCTAATCTGCTTCTACCCTGCACGGTGGATCTTGTTAGCATTAACACATGGGAACAAGCTGTATAAACCGCAACTCTTAATCTCAAGCTTGATTAAGTATGCATGCCTGAAAATTTTGCTTAGATATTGTTACTGCCATTTAAAGTTTTGTTGCTCATTTATAAAAAAATGATTTGTTTAATTCTTACATGTTCCTTCTCTCTTTAGCAAATAGCAGTGCTCCCTGGTGTCATCTGCATATGGAGAATTTAGGACTAAAAGGGCAGGTCAAGCGCAAGGCTGGAATCAAATGAGAGGAGAGAGTTTGAATGTGCATGAGATATCTTGTCGAGTATAACTGTTAAATGAGAAAATGTACTATTACATGTTTAGTGATTCCTGTCACATGCACTATATTGCTGCACATTATGTTCCCTTAGTAAGTACTGACCTTTTCAGAACAATGTCAATGGTATTCTGCAGATAAGAAAAGGTGTACTTCCTCGCCTTCTAGAGGAGATATTGTCAACAAGAATTATGGTGAAACAAGCAATGAAAAAGTTGAGTCCATCACAACAAGTTCTTCACAGGGTATCACTTCTATACCAACTTTTGAACATCATGTGAAATGCCTGAATCTCTTGTTGATTATGCTATATGGTACCATAGCCATTTCGTTAGCTCTGTGCTTAGGCAGTCCTCTTACTTCCCTTTTGCAACATTTGTTTTTCAGTTAAAAAAATTGTTATTACCAATTGGTGGATATATTGTAAATAATTAGTTTGTTTGCAGATATTCAATGCACGGCAGCTTGCTTTGAAGCTGATAGCTAATGTCACATATGGTTACACAACTGCTAGATTCAGTGGTCGAATGCCTTGTGCAGAGCTTGCAGATAGCATTGTTCAGTGTGGCCGTAGAACACTCGAAACAGCAATATCATTTGTCAACCAGCATCCTTTGTGGAAAGCTAGGGTTGTGTATGGTGATACTGACAGGTATTATTGTGTTTCTTGTTTTTTTTCTTTGGATTATATTGTAGTCATTCTATACTTATACATATGTTTCTATTGTAGTATGTTTGTTCTCCTAAAAGGGAGTTCTAGGGAAGAAGCATTCAGGATAGGGAAGGAGATCGCCTCATCAATAACTGCAATGAATCCTTTGTTAAAGATTTCACTCCAACATGCTTAAGTTACGTTCATAATGTGGAAAAGTATCATTTGTATTCATGAAGGTTCTTAATTTAGAAATCGATGCATCTTTATTGATATGAACAGTAGACATTTAATTACAGAAGCCCACACACTCTTGTACAGTGATAAAAATGAAGAGGTTGTGGATTCAATATTGGCAAGATCATCTTCTTAACTGATGGATTATTTTTCATGAGAAGAGGGATGAAATACTGGGTTTAGTTTAACTGAATATAGTTTTAGGTTTCTTAGAGACTTGCAACATCGGTTAAGCTTGACTTTTGTTCTTGAACCTGCATATCTTTTGTTAATGAATGTAGTGATGCTTTATTTCACATTTTCTTCATTCCCTCATCTAAGAATGTTACCGTAATGTAAATGACTTTGTATATTATCTTTTTCAGGATAGTTCTTGTGCAAAAGAATTAAAAAAAGATGGGACTTCAAATTTAAATTTTGAATTGGAACTTGACTCCTTAAGTGTAAGCACCTTAGCTGTAATGAATCAGCTTATAATATATCTAGATTTCTGTAACAATTGCCAGTATTTCATACTTGTCACTTGGCTAACAAGGAGTCTGAAAATCTTGAAAGAGAGATGTCGTCATTGAAAAGGCAAAGTATGTACAAAAGAAAACTTGATTCTTCAGTCTCCCAGACACAAAAGTTGTTTGAAGATAAGTTCATTCAAGGATTTGAAGGTACAAACATACGGTATAGTATGCATTGTTTAATAGTTTAATACAGAAATAAAAGAATACTGAGAAGAGTACATCATATGATCAATCCTTATGAACTTTCAGTTATGTGTTTTAGTAGTCACCCATTTAAAAGAACCTAAACGCCTATGGCTGAGTTGATTCTATAGCTTTGTTTTTTTTCTAGGATTAGCTGCGGCGAGGCTGTTTTGTCTTGGAACAGTTACATTATCTTTTGGTGTGGTACTGCTTGATTTAATTTGTGTTTTAACACTTCAATAGGAGGTGATTCGTCAGTACAAGAAATTTGTATCCTCCTTTTCTTGACAAAATCTATGACATAATAACATCTCAGTCATGCATGGCAATGAGGCACAATCAGGTCAGCAGACTACTCATCTACACTAGAATGTGTTCGCTCAAAAGATATTATTCAAAATTTAACTAAAAGATTTTGTTTGTTGCACAATTATTGTATTGCTTTGTTTGTTGAATATTATTTCCTTGGTGATGGGCTGTTGTTGCTGCTAGCAGGATTGAGAACGGATGGCCTATAAGCTATTGTTGGTTCCTGGTATCAGAGAATACCGAAACTCTCTTTCTCTTTGTGTATGTGATACAGAGATGTTCTTTGATTAGTCTAGAGTAGTAAAAGAAAATATATTGTCGATGCTTCGGTGCTTGCTTAAAATATTTGTGGTGGTTTCATGCACTCTTATTTTCAGCATGCTCTTCCTACCAATATGAAATTGGCATTGTTTGCACTTAACAGTAAAGTTGAACAGTCTTATATTTGAATGGGGTATCTTTTTTGGTACTATTGAAAGCTTAGACCTTGTTATTTGGTTTTATTCATTAATCACTATCTTTTCTGCAAGATAACATTTACCTCTATCTAATTCATGATGTGCTATGTTCAAACCTGTATGTAGAAGTCCTGAAAGTGATGTTTTCATTTTTACCTGAATTTTATCTAAATATGTGAGGTACGATTATGCTGAAATTATATGTTTCCTGTCTTCTTTTCTTGTCACCTTCAATCGGTGAAGTCTAAATTTTTGTATCGTGTTGTATTGGTAATGCTACTCATGCAGTATTATGCACAAATAATAAGGAGTCAGTAAGCATTTATTGGACTAATATATCATACTATTATCATGAAACAATAAATGATCTCATACACAACGACAAACCTATATTTTGGAGATCACGTCTCTGCTCTAAACGATTTGTATTTTAATACTGTAGAGACTAGGCAGTAGTAAAAGACAATTTTTTATACAATTTTCTCACCTGCCACAACGCATATTATAGTGATGTTTGTCGTTCCACATCTATGTTTTATACAATTTTTTAGTTCCATCGCAACGCACGGGTACATACCTAGTGAAACATTAGTTTCCCAAAACCAGGTAGAGCAATAGCAAATCTACCCAATAATTCACCTGTTTGCAAGGTGGGGAATAAACATTACTAGGGAAACCTATTAGGTCCTATCAAATTAACCTGAGCATGTCACAGTGATTAATAGCGAACATTATTAGGTAAAAAGGAGTGATGAAGGGCACAACTTGCCTGAGACTCAAGATTCCTAGGTTCCAGGATGATCTTCAGATGACTCATAACCTCGCGCTAGTCGTAGCAATACAAACAAACAATGTATAGGTAAAGTTAACATTACACCAAACATAAGAACAAACTACATAAGGATATTCTACGCTTCGCTACAAGATCTCAGGTTCGAGAACCACTAAATTCGGAGCTACGGTCATAATGTTATGGATTTCTAAAGATTTAGTAGTGGTGTACAAAAGAAATTTAGAACATAATTTTAATTTAGGTTTCATAACAAAATAAATCTACCAGGGGTGAACAATATTATTATGGATCTAATGCAATTGGAATGGATCAATTTGGAGTTAAAATGAAATAAATATGAATTAAACAAGTTTCAAGATTTATTTTTATACTAAAATCATTTTCTCCATTAATTTACCTATTTTATTTACCCTCTGGGTCGCGGCCACAATTCCAGAGAAGCTCAGGGGGTCGCATGCAAATTTCAGGACCCAGTTGTGATAGTTCTAAGACTAGGTGGGACCGTAGGTTAGTTTAACAAGAGTGCAGGGGCTCTTTAGTAAATCGACATGGCGAAGGGATACACGCCGATCTGTGCCATCCGATCTAGGATCGATGGCTACGATCAGATCTGCATTAAACCGAACGGCTACGCGATGTGGACCATCCGATCCCAATCCGAGGGCCCCAACACCACTTAACCAGAAGGATATTAGCCTTTTTAATCATAGCCGTCCGCGGCCAGATCAACGCCCACGACCCATCTTCCCCACCCGAGCACCCCCAGGTGGAAGTGCCGGCCAAGCCCCCATGGCAGAGGAGCTCGACGAGATCCACGCCCAGTGCTACGGTGCCTCGAATAAAAAATGGACAAGTGCCACGCGATACCCGGATGATGACCAAGCAGGTAGTGGGTTTCTTACCGAAGATGAAGATGCCGACAAGGCTGTCCACGCGAGCGGTACGGTTCATGGCGGTGCAGTGGTTCCTGTGAGAGATTGCCTGGCCAATGATCGATATCGTGCCCAATCAACGGTACCGGAGACTTCTACATATGTAGGCGACCCGACCGGCAGCCCGCCGAGACCCAAAACGAGGCTAAGCGACAATCCCCGCAAAGGTCCACCGCGGCGGCGCTTTGCGGTGACGATTGCGATCGACAGCGTCGGTGCTGATAGATATCGTGAGGGGGGTCGTGGCTTGAGTATTTATAGGCGCTAGGGGATCGACTCGGGCAGTTGCAATGGCCCCAATTCATAGCCGTTGATGGCAGTATCGCCACCATGCATGGAATCCGTTCACGGAGCATGCGAGTTAGCTGAGGAAGATGACCGGTGGGTCCTGCCTAGAGGTGAGATTGCAGGGAAGGGTGACAACTGGTGACCAGGTCCCACGATGCAGCGATGTGAGCACATGAGTGCGGGTGGGTCCCACACGCTAGTGGAATAGCAAGCGTGCAGGGAGGATGGCTAGGGAACTGACGGCTGGGACCCTTCTGTCGGCGCCCACACGACTGAGCTAGGCTGGCGCGGAAGAGATTTAGTGGAGATGGGCCGACTAGGCCGCATTTCGGCCCAAGAGGCAACATGTGAGTTTTTCTTTTATTTCTGTTTTCTTTTATTTTTTTATTCCCACCTTCAAAATTCAGATTTAAATATGGGTTTCAAATTCTAATATAAATGTAACATCCAGAATAGCAGCATGAAGGCAAAGTATATATTTTTATATACTTATATATTTATTTTAATTATTTTGTTTCCTTTGTTTAGTTAAAGGTTCAAAGTATGTTATGCACCCATATTATTTCTTTTTAGGAAGAATTATTACTCTTGAGTGTGTGTGATCAAATCCCAAGTAAAAATAAATATTCATTACCTTACTTGTTAAGGGAAAAACAATGTTTTCTCTTTTACCAAGAGCCACTTTATCTTGAATATATTTAAGGGCATTCTTCAAATTTCTTGCGGAGAATAACTTGTCCTATTAGATTGAAGATATTCCTATTCTATGTTTACTCAATTTCGTAGTATTATTTCTTATGAAAGACATAGAAGGAATACCCAAACTCTTAGCTCAGTTTTAGGGCTTACAAATCCTACCCCCCTAAAAGGAATCGCGTCCTCGAGATTGCTAAGAAAAAAGAAAGGATGTATCTCTTTGTATCTCAAAACATATGCGCAAACAAAAATCTCGGTATGATGCATACTTATTAGCAAAACATAGGGTAAAATAGACCTTATTATAATAAAATACTAGCAACTAACTAAAGAATTATTTAGGTCCTACAAATAGGGCTCTAAAAGTATGTATATATATTTATATATTTATATTATCCTAATCCTGCTATTCATTGCCTTCTTCACTAATTTCTTCACCTTCAACCAGTACTTCTTCTTGGTTTTCAGGTTCACCAGGTTTAGCTTCTACTTCCGCATGGTTGACCTGCCCCCGGTTGACGGATAAGGGCTGACTCTTGCCTACTGAGGCCTGACCTTGCTTCATTGGAGCCGGAGTAGTATAAGCAGCCCGGTTCGGACAGTAGTTGGCATAGTGTCCAGACTGTCCACACTTGAAGCACGAGCTGTTGGTGGATGTATTAGGAGCAACAGGTCCCGCTAGGGTGCTTGCTTGATGAGGAGCTGTTTGTGTTTGTTGAGTCTGCTGCGCGAAACTAACACGAGCAGGTGTACTTTGAGTAGTAGTATGTTGGGGATGGGTACTACTCCTAGCTTGTCCGTGGTTAGCAGCCCTTCTCTTTTCTCCAAACTCAAACCTCTTGTTTTCCACAGCAATAGCTTTGTCTAGTAGTATCTAGAAGGACGGGAATGTATGCGATATCAGTTGGTATTGTAGTGGTCCGATTAAACCTTCCAGAAAGAGCTCGTGCTTCTTCTCATCATTCTCAACTTCCCGAAGAGCATGTCGAGATAGCTGAATGAATTTGTCCCTATATTCGTGTTGGGGACTTGTTCTCAAATGCTAAGAGTTAAGAACAAGGCAACATAAAAAGTGTTAAATATTAAAGTCCTTCGTCCTTCAAGACATTATATCCCTTCGGATATAATGAATTCCGGACGAAAGTTATGAAGGAAAAAACCTTCGTAAGCTCGATAGATAACAAAGAAGAATTCATATACCAAATACGAAGAATAATTTAGATATTATTATCAACTTATATTTATTTGCATTATCATATTCAAAATAACAAATTATAAATGTACCTTCGGATTGACGGAAAGTAAAGGTACAAGCGTGATGCGGAAAGTGAATGCTGAGTCAGCGTGAACAGTACGGGAATACTGTTCATCTATTTATAGGCAAGGGACGCAGCCCATGTAAAATTACATTCATGCCCTTTATATTTGCCAATAACACTATAGTAATCCTTCGAGGTCTAATTTGCCTTTTCATCTTTAAGTCGGTTCCCCTTTTCTACTATCATGCCGAAGCTTTCCTTTGTACAGCTTCGTGATCACCTTGTCCTTCGTCATAATCACCCTTCGTCTCACTCAGGCTTCGTCCTAACCATGCTTTGTATGCTCATGATCCGGATCCGAAGATACCTGTTCACATATTTCACTTGGAAAACATTATCAAATCATGTTTTTGAGGACCTTCGGAAGCCGAAGGCCCCCCAACAGTAGCCCCTCGCAATATTAATTTGCTAGAATGATAAATTCATACTGCGACATGGATGAAGGCATTAAGCCGAAGGTCCGAGAAAACACCTTCCCTTTGCTAGAATAGCAACAGTCATTGACAAGCGGGACCCTCCAGTTTTCAACGCACTAGGTGTATAAATAAGAGCTTACCACGAGTTTATTTGGCACGCTTTCTTGCCATCTGCTCTTGCTCACTCGACTTTTAGCCTATGCGCAATAACACTTGCTTGGCTTTTTAAATTTTTAAGCTTCGGATTTGAGAGCACTTTCTCAATGTTTGCGAAGATGTCTGAAGGTAAGAAAGCTGTTGCTGAATCGAAGCTTAGCCTTTCTGAAGAGATGCATCTCGGGTTTCTTCAATCAATTGCAAAGACCAATACAGAGAAGATCACTAGGGAGATTTTGGAGGGTTTATCAGAAGACACTGGTGACAGTGACAGCTATGATGTAGAAAGTGGGGGTGAAGACTCCGAAGATCGACCGTGGCAACCAAGTCACACAGTCTTCGGAAAATCGAGCATTAAACAGAGTCATCTTGATAACATGAGGGGAAGATATTTTCGAGACATGTATACTATGAGGGCAGATGACGGGGAGAAGACTGTGCCTACTCCCGAAGAGAATGAAGTCGTAATCTTCCGAAGCTTCTTAAAGGCTGGACTGCGGTTTCCCTTGAGCAGTTTTGTCGTGGAAGTACTAAAGATATTTGAAATCTACCTTCATCAACTTACTCCCGAAGCAATCATAAGAATGGGCATCTTTGTCTGGGCCGTGAGGAGCCAAGGTTTAGAACCAAATGCAAAAAGTTTCTGCAACATACATGAGCTATTGTATGAGACAAAACCCTGGGATAAAGAGCAGTATCACAACAATTTTGGCTGCTACAGCTTCGGCGCCCGGTCTGGGTCAAGCTGTCCCGTGCCAACCTTTCGAAAGAGGTGGCCCGACGACTGGATGACGGAATGGTTTTATGTGAAGAATGATTTGAAAACACAGGATGATATTAAAGATATCATTATGCGCCCTATCTGGCGACGCTTCGGCCTTCGGAGGCCGAAGGTGGAAATGAATGAAGCAGCCGAAGAATGCCAGAGAGCCTTCGACGTGGTTTGCTCTTTTATTGGGACAAGGGATTTGGTCCAAGAACACATTGCCTTCAGAATATGGCCACTTGTAGAAAAGTGGGAAATGTCGAAGGAGACCGTTAGAGAAACTGACGAAGGTGGATTAGTTAGGCTAAAATACACATTCCAATATGGAGATAAATTCGTCGAGCCAGATGATGACTGGCTAAAAAGTATTGAGGCCGTAAGTGATGAATTGCTTGGATTATACTCGAAGGCCGAAGACACTACACTATCAGCGGCCTTCGGTGGCCGAAAGAAGAAGAGACTCAACCGAGTATTTGATGCAATTGGGTTTGTCTACCCTGACTACCGTTATCCAACGCGGGTCAGAAAAGAAAGAATACATCTTCTGCGAAGGAAGCTGCTTCAGCCGCTCCTAGCGAGCCGGTGCCAGAGAGGAAAAGGGTAAAGGTTCTCACACACCGGCCGCGTTATATTGAACTAGCCACAGTGCCTGAGTTTGCCGATGAGACCTCTTCGGCAGCTGAAACTAAAGAACCAACTCCCCTGCCAAATATTGAAAGGCTGGCCGAAGTGCCGGCGTAGGAAAAAATAGAAGAACCGAGGGCTGAAGAAATGAAGACATCAGAAGTTCTAAGTCCTTCAGCAAAAATTGAGGTAGCAAAAAGCCAAAAGGGTCCAGCAGTGACCCCCAAAAGAAAAAGGATGGTTAATGTGCTGGATGTTTTGGAGACAATTAAGTCTTCAAGCACAACTCCGAAGAAAATTATTGAATCTTCCGAAGTGCATATTGAAGCATTTGATGCCGAAGCTTCAAAACATCAGTCTGAGACTGAAGCTGGGCCTTCAGAGCCCACCAAGGTGAAATCCTTGGAAGTCGAAGAAACAGAAACAACAGAACAAATTTCAGCTGAAGAAACTGGTACTGCCGCCCATGAAGCATCTTCCGAAGCCTTCGATTATATTCTACGTCATGCTTCGGGGATAAAATTGAATGAAAAAGAATAGCAAGAGGCCCAGTTTTCCGCCCAAAAATTGAAATATCCAAAGGGGGCGTTGATATTCAACGGTAGTGGAGAAGAAGACTTTTTGTATTGTCTCCCTGACAGCAAGGAGATTTCTGTCTGTCGGGAGATGAGCAAGAGCTTCGGATTCCCAACACTAGAAGACGGGCTCTCGGTGCTGTCGAAAAACGAGCTAGCCGACAGCCTGGCATATAATAGCTTAAAGGTGCAGAGAATGAGGTTTTCGTATTTTTTTCTTGAAACCAAAATTTTTCGTTTGCTTAAATTTATTGACGCACACACATTTTTCTTTGCAGGGCCTTATACTTAGCAATGCCCTCAGGGCCCCAAAAGATGCCGAAGACGAAGGGTGTGTTATGGCCCTGAGCAACCTTCGTTCCGAAGTAATTGAACTAAGGAACGAAGGTCTCGAAAAAGATAAAATATTGCATTCATTGATAGATAGAATAAAAGAAGACGAAGCTACTTTTAAAGTTCAAGCTGAGGCTCAGAGGTGTGAAATTGAAGATCTCCGAAAACAACTAGCCAGAGCTAAAGAGGAACACACACTTGAAGAAACGAAACGAGAAATCAGTGACCAATGGGCAAACCATTTGGAAAAAAGCGTTGAAGAGCTTCGTGCATCTAAGAAAAGATGCTACGAGAAATCTATAGAATGTGTTAAAAAAGTAAAAACCAGCTTTGCCAGCGTTGGCGCTTTTTCAAGTGAAGAGAACTTCATAAAGGGTGACCCCGAGGGCCCAATCGGATGGATCAGTCACGAAGCTGAGGCCTTTGAAGAAATTTTGAATAGCCGCGGAGACATTTGTGCCCTTTCGGGTGCCAGGGAGATTGCTACCATTTTGGAGAGGAAAGGCTGTGAGCATGTGAAGTTTTTGGCACAATCCGAAGCCGCCTTATCCTCCGAAGATATAAAAGACCCCTCGGCCGAAGCAAGCCTGGTCGGTGGAAAATTTTTCACCGACATCTGGGACAATGGTGGCCGGGAAATGGCCCAAGAAATTATACGAAAAAGCGAAAAAGGCATTCATGATGCTAGAAATGTAGCAGAGGCCGCTGAGAAAAGTGCAGAGCCCGAAGGGCAAATAGGTATTGACTAGTGGTCTTTGACTCTTTGTTGTAATTTTTTGATTTCGAACTTGTTCACGGTTTGTAATAGTAATATAGCCGTATCTTCTCCTCCCTCAGAACCTGCTGAGCCATCTGTGGGCCCCCACACGAAATGGGATGACGAAATTAGGAAAATGGCCGAAGCCATCATGGATAAAGTTGTTGATCAGCTACTAAACGAAGCTGCAGAAGTAGTTCTAAGGGAAGATTAGATGCTGCTGTAAAAACATTTAGAATATAATGTTTGTTGAGAAACATGTGTAATATTTTGTAACTTTGAATGTAATATATTAACTATTTATGGTTCTATTCTTTACGATGCATGAATCTTCATATACATACCGTTTTTGAGCCTTCGGCGAAAAAACACCTTCCCTTCTTTTCATGATTCGTAAATAATATCCGTGTTCTCATATGATCAGTAACCAATCCTCGTAAAATTAATAACCAATAGATGTTTCCATTTGACGAAAGTATAACTCTTCAATAGCTATTTTTTGTGCCTTGTCACTATTTCTTCGAAACAATTTTCGAATGTCGATACTGGGACCCCCTAAACCCTAAATTAATAACCAATAGATGTTTCCATTTGACGAAAGTATAACTCTTCAATAGCTATTTTTTTTGTGCCTTGTCACTATTTCTTCGAAACAATTTTCGAATGTCGATACTGGGACCCCCTTCTTTCCGTTGTTGATGCAATATGATGTATGATGTTATGCTATGCGAATGATGTAATGATGTGATGTTATGCAAAGTGATATTTGTTGAAGGTCGACGTTTTTTTACTGCAAGCCTCCCTTAGGAGCTTCTTCGCCTTTTACTTTCAGCGGAATCAGTGTTTATTTTTTGTTGTAAGCTCTGCATTCCCTTCGGAACGACTTTTGAGCAAAAAACTTACACTGCGCTCCCTTAGGAACGACTTTTTGCTGCTTCGACGAAATTACGCTGCGTTCCTTAGAACAAAATTTTTGACAATTCGAAGGTCCTCCTTGCCACCATATATTCTTATGCTTCGGCAACTCAAGCCTGTGGAGAAGATATATTTTTATTATGGTAAAAAGCGAAACTGTTACAAGAGATTAAAAATGACAAAAAAGCACTTAAGCCTCCCATAAGTGTTCCTTATTAAAAAGAAAATAATACTGAGTGCGAAAAATTGCTGTCGGGGTAGGATATTTGTCAGTAAATATGCTTCGACTCTGGCACAGTGCTATTGACTGTGCGAGCTTCGGACTCTTCTCTAAAGTCCCATTGGAGGTGAGTGTGCTGACTCCCTTCTGGCTGCTGGCCGCGTTGCGTTGGTGGTGGAGGTGGAAGTTGTTGCCAAGATGCTTGGGGTTGGCTTGCCGAAGCAAAAGAAGCTGCAGGGTGGTTGCCTACATATTCTGAAATGTAAGTCGAATGGTACGAAGCAGTATGCATGACTTGCTTCGGCTGACTCTGTTGTGCTGCAGCTTCTGCTATCTCCTTTTGCTTCTGGATGGTAACATGGCACATCCTGGTGGTATGGCCCTTGTCCTCACCACAGAATAGACAATAAATTTTCCTTGGCTGATCCCCAAATCTTCCTCCGAAGCCCCTGGCGCCTCTGCCCCTTGGAGATGGCGGCCGGAAATAGCTTTGCTGCTGCCCCAAAGCTTGCGAGGAGTACTGTGGCCTTTGCTGTTGTCTCCCTCTATCATCACTCTGAGTAGAGTTGTGAATTGACCTGACGTGCCTTGGTTGGAATCTTCCTCTGAAGCCCCTGGTCATTTTAGAGAACCTGTATGCTTCCTCCCTTATTTGGCGAAAGTCATTGTCAGCTCTAATATACTCGTCCATCTTCTGGAGCAGCTTCTCCAAAGTTTGAGTAGGCTTCCTGGCAAAGTATTGAGCTGAAGGTCCCGGCCGAAGCCCCTTAATCATGGCCTCAATGACAATTTCATTGGGCACTGTTCGTGCCTATGCCCTCAGACGCAGGAACTTTCGGACATACGCCTGAAGGTATTCTTCATGGTCCTGGGTGCACTGGAATAAAGCTTGAGCAGTGACCGGCTTCATTTGAAACCCTTGGAAGCTGGTTATCAGCATGTCCTTTAGCTTTTGCCATGAGGTGATTGTTCCTAGACGAAGAGAGGAGTACCAGGTTTGTGCAACACTCTTGACAGCCATGATGAAAGATTTTGCCATGACTGCAATATTGCCACCATACGAAGATATGGTTGCTTCATAACTCATCAAAAATTGCTTTGGGTCTGAATGACCATCGTACATGGGGAGCTAGGGTGGCTTGTAAGACTGGGGCCAAGGTGTAGCCTGCAGTTCTGTTGACAGAGGAGAAGTATCATCAAAAGCAAAATTTCCATGATGGAAATTTTCATACCAATCGTCCTCGTTGTAGAAGCCCTCCTGATGAAGCTCTCTGTGCGGAGGCCTTCGGTTCTAGTCATCTTGAGCAAGATGACGCACTTCTTTAGAGGCTTCGTCTATCTGCCTTTACAGGTCAGCTAGACGAGCCATCTTTTCCTTCTTCCGTTGGACCTGTTGATGGAGCATCTCCAAATTTTGGATTTCCTGATCCAAGTCGTCCTCCAGAGGCATTGGACTGGTGGCCTTCCTCTTCTGGCTTCGGGCCTCCCTAAGAGAAAGGACATCCTGATTGGGATCCAGCGACTGCAGAGTGGTAGCCCCTGTTGCTGAAGCTTTCTTTGGCGGCATGACGAAGGTGATGCTTGCCGAAGGTGTTCAAAACTCAAAAAATGGAAGTGAGTTGGAAGAGCGCAAGGCTCTTAACCTTGTGGTTGTGGGTTCGAGCCTCATAGTGGGCGCCAATGTTGGGGACTTGTTCTCAAATGCTAAGAGTTAAGAACAAGGCAACATAAAAAGTGTTAAGTATTAAAGTCCTTCGTCCTTCAAGACATTATATCCCTTCGTAAGCTCGATAGATAATAAAGAAGAATTCATATACCAAATACGAAGAATAATTTAGATATTATTATCAACTTATATTTATTTTCATTATCATATTCAAAATAACAAATTATAAATGTACCTTCGGATTGACGGAAAGTAAAGGTACAAGCGTGATGCGGAAAGTGAATGCTGAGTCAGTGTGAACAGTACGGGAATACTGTTCATCTATTTATAGGCAAGGGACGCAGCCCATGTAAAATTACATTCATGCCCTTTATATTTGCCAATAACACTATAGTAATCCTTCGAGGTCTAATTTGCCTTTTCATCTTTAAGTCGGTTCCCCTTTTCTACTGTCATGCCGAAGCTTTCCTGTGTACAGCGTCGTGATCACCTTGTCCTTCGTCATAATCACCCTTCGTCTCGCTCAGGCTTCGTCCTAACCATGCTTTGTATGCTCATGATCTGGATCCGAAGATACCTGTTCACATATTTCACTTGGAGAACATTATCAAATCATGTTTTTGAGGACCTTCGGAAGCCGAAGGCCC
This sequence comes from Zea luxurians, assembly GCA_029449295.1. NCBI lineage: Eukaryota > Viridiplantae > Streptophyta > Magnoliopsida > Poales > Poaceae > Zea > Zea luxurians. Next base: position 12,394,838 of record JAOPSE010000005.1, on the reverse strand, counting down.
CCCAACAATTCGCTTATGGACGTACCTCTCAACTTAAGGGATAGAAACTCCTTCCTTTTAATCTTCATAAGTCTAGCAGGAATATGGTAATTCCTGAATTCAGTGGAGAATTCTGCCCAGGTAATGGTGTTGGCAGCAGCGTGGGCAGCGCAGTATACATCCCACCAATCCGCAGTGGGGCCAGTAAGACGACCCGTTGCATAAAGTACTTTCTCCCTGTCGGAACACTGAGCTTTGTTGAGCATCTTGTCCACAGACTTTAACAAGTCATCATCTTGTAGTGGGTTCGTGGAGTTAGAGAATGTTGGTTGTTTGTGACTCATAAACTCCTGATGCTTATCCCTGGGCGGAGCTGGTGGTGGTGGTGGAGTTAGTGGTGATTGTTGCTGCCTTTCCAGCCATTCTTGCCTCATCTCTTGACGCATTTCCAGTCGTTCCTGACGTATTTCCTAGCATTCTTGCCTCATCTGAGCTTGCATTTTGTTCACCGTGTTTGCCATTTGCTGTAGCACCTGCATCTGAGCGGCAACCACTGGATCTGTTTCGGTCGGTGGAGGATTCAAAGGATTCATTTCTGGTCATGGTTGGTTAACAATCCTCTTGTTATGGTGGTTAGTAGGTAGATCGATACTGCCTCCCTTCCTGGTATTGACCATCTGGGTTAGAAATATATGGTAAGATAGTTTTCATAGGGAAATTATTTAGCAGGCAAACAAATAGCTGGTCATAAACTGAAGGTTCTTTGGCAGGGCTTTGATTTGTTGTTTCATGTCAATATTAGGATAACTAGTTGTATAAGGTGAATGTCCAAAGGTAAGATATAATCTTTAGAGATGAGATAGATATGTGATACTACTTGTACTCTAATGGAGAGATAATATAGGTTGTCTAATTATTTTATAAACATTTTTCTTATGCCTATGTGTATATGCAGATGTAATTGTGGACATTACTCCACAACTCATCACACTCAATCAAAGATCCAAATCAGACAAGTATCATAAGAACAAACATTCAAGTACATAGATACTTATATATAGAAATAGTTTAATTTTTTTTCCTAAGATTGGGTCTCCTATTCCTAAAAGTCACTTTTGGTACAGGATTTCAAAGTGTGAAACCCACTTTTGTCTTTAGAAGCGAAAAAGGTAAGAGTAATCAGAGTAAAGCAGTATTGGGTGAGAAAAGATTAAGGAAAGTTTAGAAAGAATCAAAGTAGCAAAGGTAAGTAGATAATGGTTGTCCAGTTCTATCTATTTTTCATTGTACAGTCAACATCGCTCTGATACCACTTCTGTCACACATGGGTTACAGGGCTCAGGTGCAAACATAATCACCAGCTGTGCTGGGACCATGTCTCACACATATGATGAATCATGGTACAGAAACGAATGTCACATATTTACTATATAATAGGAGTTCTGTACAAAATAAATAAATAATTACATCATAAGGAGACAACGATCCAGCAACCCAAAATTGACTGGGAGACGACGGCCTAGACCTCTCACAAACTCATCACAGCATCCTTCATACGCCTCATCCTGTGGTACTTGTTCTTAACCTGTGGGGGGCATGAGACAGCAAGGGTGAGCTCACATACGTTCATCGCTCACAAGTTGTGGGGAATAATGTGCATGAACTCACCAAAGGTGGGAGCTCATGTGAAGTGTAAGGCTTACCAAAAGGGATGGTTAAAGCTAAGCATTGCTTTTAAAGTTGGTCAAAATTTTATTAGAAGTTACTAAGTGTAAGTAGATACCAACCCAAATAAGTAATAGATCAAAATTGATAACAACACCCACAATGCAATGCATATGACAAATTAAGTTTAGTTCCATAAGTTAATCATGTGAGGGTCCGAGCCGCTAATGACCATGAGCACGACTGATATACCAGTTTTACACTCTGTAGAGGTTGCACATCTTTACCCACAAGTCATGTTAGCCATCTAACAAGGGGTCATGAATCCCATACACCTCTACCAAGGAAGCGAGGCAGGGTAACACTACAAGGTCTTTACAAAGTTCCACTAGCTTCAGAAAATCCACTATGGTTTCTAGGAAGCTCTAATGCATGAATCCCTCGCCGGACTATCATCACAGCAAAATCAACCCAAGGACCTCCCTACAATGACCACTCCTCAACTGCCCTTGCCCCTTTCGGGTAAGGTAGTCATCCACTAGCTTTCCTAATTAGTCAGCCAAGGGCATCCCATACCACCCTTGTGGTAGCACTGTTTTCCCGGGTGGTTCCACATGTTCCAATTAACAGTATGATCTTATCATGAACAATAATTAAACAACAACATAATTGGAACATGGACATAATGAAACATTAGTTTCCCAAAACGAGGTAGAGCAATAGCAAATCTACCCAATAATTCATCTGTTTGCAAGGTGGGGAATAAACAATGCTAGGGAAACCTATTAGGTCCCATAAAATTAATGTGAGCATGTCACAATGATTAATAGCGAACATTATTAGGTAAAAAGGAGTGATCAAGGGCACAACTTGCCTAAGACTCAAGATTCCCAGGTACCAGGATGATCTTCAGATGACTCGTAACCTCGCGCTAGTTGTAGCAATACAAACAAACAGTGTATAGCAAAAATTAACATCACACCAAACATAAGAACAAACTGCATAATAATATTCAACGCGTCGCTACGAGATCGTAGGTTCGAGAACCACTAAATTTGGAGCTACGATCATAAAGTTATGGATTTCTAAAGATTTAGTAGTGGTGTACAAAAGAAATTCAAAACATAATTTAAATTTTGGTTTCATAACAAAATAAAGCTACCAGGGGGTGAACAATATTATTATGGATCTAATGCAATTGGAATGGATCAATTTGAAGTTAAAATGAATTAAGTATGAATTAAACAAGTTTCAAGATTTATTTTTATACTAAAATCATTTTCTCCATTAATTTACCTATTTTATTTACTCTCTGGGCCATGGCCACAATTCCAAAGAAGCTCAGGGGTCGCATGCAAATTTTAGGACCCAGTTGCAGTAGTTCTAAGATTAGGTGGGACCGCGTGTTAGTTTAACAAGAGTGTAGGGGCTCTTTAGTGAAACCGACATGGCGAAGGGATACATGCCGATCTGCACCGTCCGATCTAGGATTGATGGCTACGATCAGATCTGCATTAAACCAAACCGGTCCATGACGTGGACCGTCCGATCCCAATCCGAGGGCCCCAACACCACTTAACCGAAAGGGTATCAGCCTTTTTAATCATAGCTGTTCGCGGCCGGATCTACGCCCACGGCCCATCTTCCCCACCCGAGAACCAAGGCGGCAGTGCCGGCCAAGCCCCCATGGTGGAGGAGCCCGATGAGATCCACGCCTGGCGCTACGGTGCCCCAAATCAAAAATGGACAGGTGCCATGCGATGCCTGGATGATGACCAAGCAAGTAGTGGGTTTCTTACAAGAGATGAAGAGGCCGACAAGGTTGTCCACATGAGCAGTATGATTCACGGTGGCGCAGTGGTTCCGATGAGAGATTGCCCGGCCAACGATCGATCTCGTGCCCAATCAACGGTACCAGAGACTTCTACATACATAGGCGACCCGACCGGTAGCCCGCCAAGACCTGAAACGAGGCTGAGCGACGATGCGTGCGAAGGTCCACCACGGCGGCGCGTTGCGGTGACGATTGCGGTCGACAGCATCGATGCAAACAAATATGGAGATGGGGGTCGCGGCTCGAGTATTTATAGGCGCTAGGGGATCGACTCAAGCAGTTGCAACGGCCCGAATTCATGGCCGGTGAGGGCAGTATCGCCGCCATGCATGGAATCCCTTCATGGAGCATGCGAGTTGGCTGAGGAAGATGACCGGTGGGTCCTGTCTGGAGGTGAGATTGCGGGGAAGGGTGACGACTGGCGACCAGGTCCCACGATATAGCGATGTGAGCACATGAGGGCGGGTGGGTCCCACACGCTAGTGGAATAGCAGGCTGGGGAACTGACGGCTGGGACCCTTCTGTCGGTGCCCACACGACTGAGCTGGGTTAGTGCGGAAGAGATTTAGTGGAGATGGGCCGACTAGGCCGCATTTCGGCCCAAGCGACAACATGTGAGTTTTTCTTTTATTTCTGTTTTCTTTTCTATTTTTATTCCCACCTTCAAAATTCAGATTTAAATATGGTTTTCAAATTCTAATCTAACTGTAACATCGAGAATAGCAGCATGAAGGCAAAGTGTTGGGGACTTGTTCTCAAATGCTATGAATTAAGAACAAGGCAACACAAAATGTTAAATGTTAAAGCCCTTCGTCCTTCGAAACATTATTTCCCTTAGGATATAATGATCTTCAGACGAAGATTATGAAGGACATACCTTCATCATCATAACATATTTGTATAAAAGACGAAGCATATAAAACATGAGAAATAACATGAAGAATTGTATGATATCATAATATATATATAATTTTTATTGTATAGTCATGAATGAATATGAACAATATTGAATTACATTTATACCTTTGGCTTGACAGAAAGTGATAATACAAGCATGACGCAAAAGCAAATGCCAAGTCAACGTGAACAGTACAGGGGTACTGTTCATCTAATTATAGGCACAGGGCGCAACCTGTGAGATATTACAATCATGCCCTTCACAAAAGATTACAATTATGACATAGACCCTCATGGACAAAATAGTCATTTCATCTTTAAGTCGCTTTCACCCTTCATCTTGAGACATTTGATAATGCCGAAGCTTCATGAGTGGTAGCTTCGTCGTTGCTTTTAGGGGAATCTGCTGAAGGTGTTTCTTCTTACAGGATCTTTGGCGATGAAGCATGCCCCCAACAGTAGCCCCTTCGCGGTGCTAGATCGTTTTTCGTAACGAGCTTGATCCGTGAAAAAGTCTCTTAGGCTTTGGGAAACCGAAGATCCGAAAAACACCTTCCCTGAGCTCGTTGCTGAGAAACGATAAAAATCCTCCAAGCGCAAAACAATCCCACCATGCAGCGGGTTCACGTGTCCTAGCAATTCACCTTCTCAGGTTCTATGGCTCACCATTCAGTGGGTGTGGGCAACTGTTCGTTTGGTGCAGAAGACTTGTCGATTCACCTTCCCACCTGCGGCATTATATAAACAGACAAGTAGGTGTGAAGTTACCACAGCATTCATTGCTATTGTACTATTTTGCTGCCAAAAAACTAAACATAGCCGAAGCTTGTTCATCGCACACAAATGAAGCATCGCTTTTGCTCATGCTTCGTCACAAGAGGAAGAGCTTCGGGGAAACCAAAAAAGTCACCAACTTCAAAAAATTGTAAGGAATTCATCATCAAATGGCGAGAGTACGCTCCACTGCCAGGGTTGGTCGCGAGGGAGATGAAGCCAAAGCTGCCGAGACTGCTTCCATTTCTGAAGTGATGAAGCGGTCAGGGCTAGTGGTACCGGAGGAAACTTCCAACGAAGGTGTACCTGCTGCCGAAGCTGAGCAGGTTGATGCTGGAGAGGATGAATATGAAGATGAATATAGTGCCACGCCATCTAAACCGAACCACCTAGAGTTTGGGAAGTCTACTATTACTGAAGGTGATGTGCCTAAGATGTTGAAGCTTGGCTATTTTAGTGAAGCCAAAAAGAAGCTGATTCGTTTCGGCGGAGAGGAAATTACGCCAAAGCCGGAAAAAGATGAGGTGGAGGTATTTAGAAGCTTTTTAAAGCAGGATTGAGATTTCCTTTACATGATATGATCGCAGATGTTTTGGAGAGATTTGGGATTTATCTTCACCAGCTAACTCCTAACGCCATTGTTAGGCTTAGTATCTACATTTGGGCTCTCCGGAGCCAGGGGGGCGAACCGCTTGCCGAAGGCTTTTGCCAGGCACACGAGCTTCATTATCAGACAAAAGCTAGAGAAGATGGGCTGCATCATAACTTCGGCTGCTATAATTTTGCTTATCGCAAAGATGCGAAATATCCTATTATTAGCTATCGTACCAAATGGTCAGCTGGCTAGAAGACTGAATGGTTTTATGTTAAAGTGGATGAGAAGAAGGAGAAGCTGGTTCAAAGCCCTTTGAGTTTAATCTTCGGAGAAACTAGGCCCCAATGCGACATGAAACCAGATAGTCCATGCCAAATTGCACTGGGCGAATTTCAGGTTATTGCAGAGTATATTGGCACTAGAGATCTGGTGCAAGAATTCTTAGCCTTCAGAGTATTTCCAACTTTGAAGGAATGGGACATGCCAAAGCTAAAAGAGGAAAAGAAGAAGAAAGAGCTTGTTCGGCTTCCTTATTATTATAAATTCAAGAAGCATTTCAAAGACCTTGCCAGGAGTGGTTGGACACCATCGAAGTTATGTGCAACGAGATCCTTGGCAACTACTCTAAAAAAGAAGATTAGTTAATGACTACGGCCTTCGGCACTCGTCCGAAGCGAAGATTGAACCGGGTGATGGATGCCTTAAATTTTGATTATCCTGACTATGAACGACTGGACAAAGGTGCCGAAGGGCAAAAAAGAAAAAGAGTTGCTAGTGTCCTTGGTAGGGAAACTGCTAAGTTGGTGAAAAAGGATGAAGAAATTTTGAAGCAAAGAACATTAAGCCCTGAGCCAAAGATAGCTGCTCCAAAGAAAAGGAAAGCTACGGCTCCAAAACAAAAACAGCTGATATAGGGGAAGAAGCTCCTGCGACACCTCCTGCGGCCGATGTGGAAGAAATTTTAAAGGTAATGACTGAATCCTTGCCTACCAAGCTAAGTCCACTAGGGCCGCATCTGACAAAGCTTTTTTAGAAAGAAAAAGAGTCTTTGGCAGCGGAGAAGCCTGCTGAGCCGAAGAAACATAGGATTATTCAAGTGGCCGAAGTCATCCAGTAGACACCGCTGCGGGCATCGGCGTCAAAGATACCACCTATTGAGAGCATTGGTGCTGCCTAAGCTGCTGCCACCAAAGCTGAAGGTGCCGAAGCTGAAACCGTTGAAAATGTGGATCTAGAAGCCGCACTTGGTGAAATTGATACCATGCTTCTGTAAGCGGCCGCAGAAGAAGCTACCGTAGTCGCTGGAAAAGGAAAGGGTAAAGCCAAAGATACTTCGAAAGAAGAAGAATTCAATTTTCAAGATATACTTGGGCAAGAATTATCAGAAGCTGAAAAAGGAGAACTGAAGGAATATGCTATATCTTGTGGATACAAACCGGGGGCTCTGCTTTTTGGCGGAGTTAACGAAGGAAGGTTAGGATGTCTTCGGGACCGGACCGGGGCGAAGGTCGTCAGCACTCTATCAAAGAGTGTTGGCCTTTCGAAGATCGAGGCAGACTTTTGTAGGTACCAGCGACAGCATATCGCCGGTAGTCTGTTTTATGCTAACTTTAAGGTAAAATTCTTAAAATAAATTTTTTATTTATTATTTTTTATATATATAAAGATGTTTTCTGATGAAGGTTGTTTTTGGCAGAGTTTGCTACTAAGAAAAGTCCTGAGGATGCAACAAGACCTCGAGGACAAGAAGAACGAAGCTATAATTGCAGATCTAGAAAAGAAAATTAAAGATTACGAAGCTGTTTTAGAGAAAAAAGACTTCGTACTCCAGGCTATGGAAGGTTCACTGGCAGAAGCCCAGGCTGATATTGCTAAATTGAAGAATGAACTTTCCTCAGAAAAGAAAAATTTTGAAGCCAGACTCGAAGTTGAAGATGAGAAGAGTTCAAATTTGCAAAAATCACTGAAGGACCTTCAGGAAAAATGCTTAAACTTCGGCAACCGATGCCTACAGCGGCTGAAGCAGGTGTTCAACTCGGTTGGAGCAAGCACTGAGAAATTTATTCCTTTGGTTGAAAACCTGCCAGAAACTTTGGAACACATTGAGGGTGAAGTTGACGCTCTTGACGAAGTTATACGTGGACAAACTGATTTCTGCGCTCTGCTAGCTTCTCGAGGCATAGCTGTCGCCTTCATGAAATCTGGCTGTACACACGGAAAAATTGTCAACAGACCCAATTTTAGCTTGTCACCGGCGGATTTAATTGATATCCCTAGCCTAGCTCAAAGTATAGGCAATAGGTTCATAACTCAAATTTGGATAGAGGGCAGGCAAAAAAATGGCTGGCGACGAAGCTCGAAGCCATCTTAAACCGGTAAAAAAACTAGCCTGTTACCTTACCTTCGCCTTGAACCTTGCACTTGCCTCATATCGTCTTAATATGTACAGGATGACGAGGCTGAGGAACAAAGAGCCGAAGCTTGACCGATGATCTAAAGCTTAGATGATCCGAAGCTTAATGATATCAAATTTGAAGAATTTGCTGAAAAAATTCTATGGAAAATCTATTAATATCGTTGTAGAAAAGTATTGTAATTTTAGGAATCAGATACTCTGTGAATTTGTGCATACCTTGTAATTTAATTTTACCTCTTTGTTCATGTATGAACTGCTTTGATGTGGACGAGACTTATATTTTTTGAGTCGAAGGCGAAAAACACCTTCCCTTCTTTTCGTACACAACGAAGCATGAAACTTCTTCTTTTTCTTTTTGCCGAAGCCTTATCTTTATAGCCGAAGCATCTGCCTGTTTATGTTATGATGATGATGATCCTATGTATGTCTAAGTGAATGTTTATGAATACAAATGTATGATGTAATGTGTCGTGCAAATGAATGCTCAAACACACACGTCCGAAGCCACAACCATAGCCTTCATTCCCTTGGGAATGACCGAAGTCTCTTTTGCCGTTTATTTTTCGGCTTCACCGCTTATTTTTTGGTGTATCAGTGCTGACTTTTCGCTGTAAGTTCTGCATCCCCTTAGGAACGTCTTTTGAACTTCTTCGCCTTCTATTTCGGCGGTATCGCGTTGACTTTTCGCGCTTCGCCTTATATTTCGGCTGTATCAGCGTTGACTTTTCGCTGTAGGCTATGCATTCCCTTGGTAACGACTTTTGAGTAGAAAACTTACGCTGTGCTCCCTTAGGAACGGCTTTTTGTAGCTTCGTCGTGCTCTGCATCCCTTTAAGGACGACTTTTGAGCTTCTCCCTGTTTTTTCCTTTTTCCCTGCACTCGATGGTGCATGCTCAGTTTTTACATTTACATTTTTTGGGGGATCTTGCTCTCGTAGAGTTGAATAAGAAAAGGAAAATTACATGCTATGGTCCCATTAAAAACCTTTCTCCCCCTTTGGAAAGGAAAAGGGTGCCTAAAAGTGAAAAAAGATTACATCAAGTTAGACATAATATCGCCGAAGCTCATCCGCATTCCAAGATCTAGGAATGTCGTTGCCGTCCATGTCCTTCAATCTGTAAGAACCGGGTCTTGACGAAGTTACTACCAGAAAAGGTCCTTCCCACTTCAGCTGTAGCTTGCCTACTGTGTCTGGGTTGGCCACTCTCCGAAGTACCAAATGCCCTGGCTTGATGTTCTTTAGCCGAACTTTTCTGTCCCGCCATTTTATTGTTTCGGCTTGGTATTTATTGATATTCTCCATAGCCTGAAGCCTGATCTCTTCTATAGCAACTTTTGCCACAGAAAAATCAGCTTCGTGCTCTGCCAAAGCCACTGTTCTTATTGACCCTACCCTAGCTTCTTCTGGGTTATTGCTTCATCGCCAAATAATAGTTTGAATGTTGTAAAACCTGTTGACCTTGATATTGTTGTGTTGTGGCTCCACACCACTTTGATCAATTCATCCGGCCATTTTCCTCTGGGCTGATTGAAGATTAACTTCATTGTTCCCATCATTATAATGCCATTAGCTCTTTCAACAAGTCCATTTGACTCCGGATGCCTGACCGATGCAAAATGAATCTTCGTGCCAATCTGTTCACAGAATTCCTTGAAAGCTTCGGCATCAAACTGTGTTCTGTTGTGTACAGTAATAGCCTTCGGCACTCCGAAGCGACAAACAATGTTTTGCTAGAAGAATTTCTAGACGGTAATCGAAGTTATTGAGGCCAAAGGCTTCGCCTCAATCCACTTAGAAAAATACTCTACCGCCACCACAACATATTTTAGATTTCCTTGTGCTGGTGGAAGTGGACCTAGCAAATCGAGGCCCCACCTTTGCAATGGCCAAATGGGCTGTATTAATTGAGTGAGAGATGAAGGTTGTTTCTGGTCTCTCGCACATTTTTGGCAGCCTTCGCATTTTTGAACTAATTCTGCTACATCTGAAGCTGCCTTCGGCCAGTATAATCCTTGTCGAAAAACTTTTTCCAACAGAGGTCTAGACCCAATGTGAGATCCACACAGACCTGCATGTATCTCCTTCATTAATTCAATACCTTTGGTTCTTGGTAAACACTTGAGAAGTGGGGAACAAACCCCATATTTATACAATTCCCCTTGTATTATCACATATGGTCTTGTCCTTGCCTCCATTCTCTTGTTATAAACTTCATCATCGGAGAGACAGTTGCCTTGGAGGAAGGATATGATTTCAGTTCTCCAGTCCTCACTGTGTACTAGAGAAATGTTAAGTATAGCGCTTTCCATAAGTTCAACCGAAGGTGCCTTTATTGTTTCGAAGAATACCTCCGAAGGTATAGGGAGCCCCTGGGCCGCTGATTTGGCTAACAAATCTGCATGCTCATTTTCACCTCTTGGAATATTCTTGACAAAAAAACCTTCGAAAGAGGCTTCCAACCTTCGAACTGCATCCAGATCTTTTTCAAGCTTCGGATCTCGTGCCTTGCTACTTTTTTCCATGTGGCCAGCAATAACTTGAGAATCGGTCTTCAGAATAGCCCTTCTTACTCCCATGGCCCTTAGTTTCCAAAGCCCCAACAAAAGTGCTTCGTACTCGGCAATATTATTTGTACAACTGAAATTCAATTTGACCGCATAACATGTTTTAACTTTTGACGGTGCCACTAACACCGCAGCTGCTCCTGCACCAAAGGTTCCCCAAGAACCATCGCAGAACACCGTCCAAGCTTCGGTATCCTTGGTTGTCGCTTCTTCGTGAGCCCCTCACGTCCAATCAGCGATGAAGTCTGCTAGCGCCTAGGATTGAATTGAAGATCTGTGTACATAGTCAATGGTGAATTTATTGAGCTCCGCTGCCCACTTTCCAACCCTTCCAGTGGCTTCTCTGTTCCTTATAATATCCTTCAGAGGCTGTGATGCGGGAACAATTATATGGTAAGCTTGAAAATAGTGCCGAAGCTTCTTGGAGGCCATTAATATAGCATACAACACCTTCTCCAATTCTGTGTAATTTTTCTTTGATAAAGTTAATACTTCGAAAACAAAGTATACTGGGACTTGCTTCTTAATTTGTCCTTTAAGCTTCTCCTATACTAGTGCCGCACTCACTATAGAGTGCGAAGCTGCCACATACAATAGCAAAGGAGCCCCTGGCGCAGGTGGGGTTAGTGTTGTTAGATCAATCAGGTATTGCTTCAGCTCTTCGAAGGCTTTCTGCTGAGCTGAACCCCACTGAAAGACTTCGGCCGACTTCAGCACTTCAAAGAATGGTAAATTTCTTTCTACTGATCTAGATGTGAATCGATTCAAAGATGCCAATCTTCCTATCAGCCGCTGAGCCCCCTTCTTTGTGCTTGGCGGTTCCATCCGAAGGATAGCTTCGATCTTGTTTGGGTTAGCTTCGATCCCCTTCGTTGAAACCAGACAACCAAGGAACTTGCCCTTCTTCACTCCGAAGACACATTTTTCTAGATTTAATTTCAGGCCAGCTTGCCTAAAGTTAGCAAATGTTTCCTGCAGATCATCAATGTGATTTTCCTGCTTCGTGCTCTTTACTATGATATCATCAACATATGTTAGCACATTTCTGCCTTTCTGAGAGTGAAGGACTTTGGTTGTCATTCTACTGAAGCTTCCTCCAGCATTCTTGAGCCCCTCAGGCATCCGAAGATAACAATATGTACCACTGGGGGTTATGAAACTGGTCTTCGGCTCATCTTCTTTCTTCATCCAGATTTCGTGCTAGCCTGAGTAACAGTCTAGTAAACTCATAAGCTCTGATGAAGCTACTGCATCTACTAGAGAATCTATTCTTGGCAATGGGAACTCATCCTTTGGACAAGCCTTGTTAAGATCTGTAAAATCGATGCACGTTCTCCATTTACCATTTGCCTTCTTCACCATAACAGTGTTAGCTAGCCACTCTTGGTATTTGACTTCTCTGATAACACCAGCACTAAGAAGTCTCTTCACGTCGTTTCAAGCACCTTCAGCTTTTTCTGAAGCCTTTGTTTTCTTGGCCTGAAAAATGGATCCACATTGAGTGAATGCTCAATGACATCTCTATTGACACCACAAAGATCATTAGCTGACCAAGCAAACACATCCTTGTTGTTGAATAAAAACCTTATCAAGGTTTTCTCCTGCTCTTCGGATAACTGAGAACCTAGCAATACCTTCTGCTTTGCTATATCTTCACACAGAAGCATAGGCTTCGGCTGATCAGCCGAAGCAACCTTCTCTCTTCTATACTTGTACTGTTCACAAGCCTCATTTCCATCTATGTTGTGGATTGCTTTTGAATCTGTCCAGTTTCCTTCAACTTTTCTAGCAGATTCCTTACTGCCATGAACAGCAATAGGTCCTTGTTCCGAAGGTATCTTCATGCATAGATATGCTGGATGAAGTATTGCTTCGAAAGCGTTGAGTGTCCCACGACCATTGATTGCATTGTAGGGGTATTCTATGTCAACAATATCAAACACAACCTGTTCAGTCCTTGTATTGTGGACAAATCCGAAGGTCACTAGCATTGTGATTTTGCCAAGTGCTACAATCTGCCTTCCTCCGAAGCCACAAAGAGGGTGTGTAGCATCATGAATCTTGTCCTCTGGCTCTTGCATCTGTCTGAAGGCCTTAGCAAATATGATGTCGGCTGCGCTGCTTGTATCAACCAAAACATTGTGGACAAGAAATCCTTTGATGACACAAGATATGACCATAGCATCATTATGAGGATAATCCTTGAGCTGAAGGTCCTCCTGCGAGAAGGTAATTGGGATGTGAGACCATTTTGACTTGATGAAGGGTCCCTGCACCCCAACATGCTGCACCCTTCTCTAAGCCTCCTTCTTCTGCTTCTTGTTGGCTAGTTCTGAGCATGAACCACATGTTATTGGGAGCACCAGCTTCGTAGCCGAAGCATCTTCAGCTTGGATGTTGGACGAAGCCATCAGCTCAATAGTGGAAGTGAGTTCACCGGAGGTGGGCACCAATGTTGGGGACTTGTTCTCAAATGCTATGAATTAAGAACAAGGCAACACAAAATGTTAAATGTTAAAGCCCTTCCTCCTTTGAAACATTATTTCCCTTAGGATATAATGATCTTTAGACGAAGGTTATGAAGGACATACCTTCATCATCATAACATATTTGTATAAAAGACGAAGCATATAGAACATGAGAAATAACATGAATAATTGTATGATATCATAATATATATAATTTTTATTGTATAGTCATGAATGAATATGAACAATATTGAATTACATTTATACCTTCGGCTTGACAGAAACTGATAATACAAGCGTGACGCAAAAGCAAATGCCAAGTCAGCGTGAACAGTACAAGGGTACTGTTCATCTATTTATAGGCACAGGGCGCAACCTGTGAGATATTACAATCATGCCCTTCACAAAAGATTACAATGATGACATAGACCCTCACGGACAAAACAGTCATTTCATCTTTAAGTCGGTTTCACCCTTCGTCTTGAGACATTTCACAATGCTGAAGCTTCATGAGTGGTAGCTTCGGCGTTGCTTTTAGGGGAATCTACCGAAGGTGTTTCTTCTTACAGGATCTTCGACGACGAAGCATGCCCCCAACACAAAGTATATATTTTTATAGACTTATATATTTATTTTAATTATTTTGTTTCCTTTGTTTAGTTAAAGGTTCAAAGTATTGTATGCACCCATATTATTCGTTTTTTGGAAGAATTATTACTCTTGAGTGTGTGTGATCAAATCCCAAGTAAAAATAAATATTCATTGCCTTACTTGTTTAGGGAAAACAATGTTTCTCTTTTACCAAGAGCCACTTTATCTTGAATATATTTAAGGGCATTCTTTAAATTTCTTGCGGAGAACAACTTGTCCTACTAGATTAAAGATATTCCTATTTTATGTTTACTCAATTTCATAGTATTATTTCTTATGAAAGACATAGAAGGAATGCCCAAACTCTTAGCTCAGTTTTAGGGTTTACAATGTCCTATTTCATATTAGTATAACGTAGACACAATAACTTCTTCATCTTAGGTTCGATCTTGGCATTTCTTTTTCTCATGTGGCCGTAGAAGGAAGCGCTATTTTGTATTGCATGTGTTTATAATGTTTTCCCTTGTATGGTGTATTGTTCCTTTCTGTTTTAAAAATGTTGAATATGTGTTCATAGTCGCTTAGATAACGTTCCATCTACGGAGTTCGTGGAAGTTACAGGAGAAGCCCCTGTGCAGCAGCAGTTTGGTGAAGGCAAGTGTCCCCTGACCTATTATGTCCTATTTACTTTATAATTCATTGTCCTGCATACTATGATTAACCTAAGGATTGACTAGCTTTCTATTTATCCTATCCTTGATTACCTTTTTGGGTTGGGTTATTATGATCACTATATGCTAGTGTTTTACCCTAATCAATGAACATGATGAGAATTACTTTATGATACGATGATTCGTTATGATTATGATTATGAACTTGTGGCATTTTAGGGGGCTCGGGCTGCTTCCCAAATACCTCTTCATAAGGACCTATTCCTTGAGAGACCACTCAGGTCAACAGTACAACCTGGATGTGTAGTTTGCTTCGCCATTGTACCATCAATGGGGGCTTGGGCATAGTGCTTGCTCTGCTAAGGCTAGGTGCCGAGGTTCATTCGATTTAGTTTTGTTAGTCACCCAACTTAGGTGGGAGTACTGTATTTGTACGACTGGTGAAACCTAACAGGCGGCTACACACCAGGAGAATATTTGTAAATGCTATGTAGTGAATCCCTAGCCATTCACCTCGGTATAGTGAAGATCGGGTCTTGCAAACCTAGGCTGGAAAGGGATCACGACTCGTGGATAAAGTGTGCAATCTCTATAGAGGGTTAGAAATTGGTATATCAGTCATGCTCACGGTTAAGAGTAGCCTTAGGATTGTAACACCCCAGGTGTTACTCAAGGTTTTTCCCTCAGTACCCACATTGTGACCATTATCACATGTGGATTAATTTGAGCAAAAGACACCAAACTTGAGGAGCAAAAACTAAATCAAGTCTTTTTCATCTCAAGAATCATACCCCAACCACATCATGCACCTCAAAGTGAGAAAAAAACTCAAACCCTATAACTACCCTATTTAAGCCATTTAAGTACTACAGGGAAATCTAGTAAAAAGGCTATGTGTGAAACACAAAATCATGATTTGGACCAATTAACAAAGTTGTGGTACACTAAATAATCTACAAAACATAGTAAGAAAGTTTACCCAAAAGGTTTTGCAAAATCCTCAAACAAGCCACTCAAGTGGGGACTTCAAATATAAATGAGGAATTCAGATATCTAAAATCCAACCTTCTCACAAAAATCAACCGCTTTCACCTAGTTCCAAAACTCAAAACTACAAGGTCCAAATAACAAAATGGTGCCAAAATATCCTAGGCACGCCATGGAAAAGTTTGGGGACAAACCCCGGCCGATTTACACGATCTCGGTATGAGATTACCTTGGGACGAAGCAGTTAGACACACCCAAGTTGGCGACGTGACAGCTCCCTGCACAGACCTGAAAACCCCTCGGCTTCAACACAAAAACGACAAAGCTCATTCGGGGGAACATATCTTACAATGGGATCTTGCCCAAATACGTGAAGATTTGGAGCCTATGAGCGCTGGAACACGAGCAGAAGCAAAACGCCATGTGCTTGACTACGGCTGACGCGCCAGTGCACGCCCGACCGCACGCCCGTGCCAGTACGCGACCGACCGTGCGCGCGCCAAGACATGCCCGACCATGCGCCCGCGCCCACGCCTATATGAGCCGCAAGGCCTCGACCGTACTCCCTCGCACGCCCTCACTCCCGCCCGAGCCAGAGATCACCAGAGTTCGCAGCAGAGAGCAAGCACTACCGCCCGCCACCATTGCCAGAACATGGACACCGTGGCCAGCTCATCGTAGTAACTGCCATGCCCAGCTAAACTTGCCAATGACTCCCCAACACCTTACCATAGCTCGCTGACCAGTTTAATTGAGCCCTACCGTGCCAGTGAGGTCTGCTCCCGTCCGCCACTCGACGCACGCACGTCTTTGAACGTGGACCGGCCAACCCGAGCCGCCACTATCGAGTTGAAGCACACGGACGACTGCACTAGAGCCTAATGAAGCTCCTAGGCTTCTCTTTGGAAGCCTACCCACACCAGAGGCGAGGATCACCGCCGCCGGACCTTCCCTGCCTGCCTGTACGCGAGGACCGGAGGCCACCGGCCTCCTCCGACCAATCGCCGCCGTCACCAAGCTCGCTGGACTCCCACGAGACCCCCCGACCTCTTCCCCGACTCGCTATCGCCGCTGATAATGTACAATAGCTCACCAGAGTTCATGTTTACTGTTCCGGCGAGGGTGGAGTGCGGGTTAAGGATGGGAAAAACCTAGGGGGTTTTCGCACTATCAGTGACACGAATGAACAGTAGAAAAGCCCAGGGACCCCAGCGCAAGTTGGCTTTTCTTTCTTTTTCCTTCATTTTATTTCAGCAAAGAACTTCAAAAATTGGTGACTTGAGTAATACTAGCCCAAAAATTGTGAAACCAATTTTGCTCCACCACAAATAAAGTGCTCTGCCTATTAAAATTATAAAACTAGGTAGTTTATGTATCTGATCAAGGACTTTTGATTTATTGTTGAAAAATGCCTAAAACAAGAAAATAGAGGGAAAATAGAAGAACAGTTACACTGGAACTGAGAAATTTTGTGGAGTTGACCAGCATGTAGTTACACCATCAAAAAATACTAATTACCCCAATACACAAGGTTAAGCAAGGGTTGTTCATTTAAACCTATTTCTGCCCAAACCTTGGAAAAATAGAAAAAGACACTAAAAATGGAAACTAGAGAGCAATAGTATTTTTCCTAGCATGATCGAGTGATAAAGTTCATAAGAAAAATATATGAAACCCTAGTCCAGTTCTGATCTGGAATTTATGATTTTATTTAGGTATTAAGTATTTAATAAAGGTAATGATTACAAATATGAGGACATATGCAATAGTGGTAAGAAAAATTTAGTAGACCCCTGACCACTAATGCACCACTGTAAAAAATGGTAACCACGACAAAGTATCACAGTAAATAGGTTAAACAAATAAAACTAGGACATTGCCAATACTTCAAAAAAATCAAAAGAAATACTAAAAGTGGGAACCAGAGAGCAACTCTATTTTTCCCCAAGTAATTATGATGTGTACTATAAGGGAAAAATATAAAACTAAGGTGAAAATACAGTGGAATACACCCCATCCCCTGCCCCATGAAAAAATCATATTTTATAAGAAATCATACAACCCATCCCCTATAAGTAAAAAATAACCAACTTTAAGAATAATTGCTCTTGCGCAAAGAAGAAACTAGAAAAATTTGGAAATTCGCTGTTGGACATTTTTCAAAGAGTGGTAGTAGAAAGCACAAATAAGCCCCCAAACATAACCATTAGGTATCATTGGCTAAAATTTGGCATAGAATCATGTTAATACATCTATATACCAGCAAAAATAACCCTTAGGGTAGAATTCACTCCAAGATAAGAGTTGTAGTTCAAAGTACCCTCTCTGCCCTAGGTTTTAATATTTTTGTGCAGAGAAAACAAATCTCATTTTAGACCTCAATTTTTGTGATAGACTTACGTGAAACAGTGGGAAGCCACTGTAATTTTTACAGGATTTTTAAAAATTTTTAAATCAATATTGTAGTTCAAATCCACTCTAAAGATATAAATAGAAAAGGAAAAAGAGAGAGTTGGGAGGAGTGATTAATCCTACACATAATAACTTCAGCAAAAACCTTCTTAAGTCTTCACTAAGTCATCAAAGGATTAGTTAAGTACTAAGTTAACCCAACCTTCTAGTCCTTGGCCACACCTGGTTCTAATCACTAAGTATACTACTAAAGCCTTCCATAGTAAGACTAAGCTCTATCTTGCTAACTTAGTTACTTCACCATGCATCATACTTACTAAATTGCATATCATAGCATACATGTATCTTATTCGTTGTATTTATTAGATTGCAACCTTGCTAACGGAGAGTACATGCTCATCCCCGAGCAAGGAGTTACCCAAGAGGAAGTCCAGGAGCCAGTTCCAGAGCCTTCCACCGAGGACCTCCCTGCAGCCTCAGCTTTTGAAGGCAAACCCCAGTTTTATGCATAACCGTTTGTAATGTGCACTTAAGTGTAGGAGTTGCTTGAAACCCTAGTTGCATGAACTTAGGAATCCATTTCGAGATGGATACTAGTATGCTAGGTCGAGTAGCTGCTTTGCTAATTAGGGATCTCGGTAGAAGTCGAGTGATTTTTCTAGCACTCACGCGAGGTCAGGAATTGATTGTATTCATCTTGATAACCAGATATATGATGGTCTATGCACTTGGATCCAGGGTGGATGCCTCGTCTATGAGACAGGAATGGAATTAAGGATTAATGTGCGGATACCTGAGTCAAGCGTTTGAACGTACTAGACACATGTCGGGAAATATGGTAACCGATAAGCCTAATACCTGATTGAACCTACCCCCAGACTTTCCCCCTCATTGGACCTAGGATGGAGTCCCCCATGCTAGCTATGGTGGGTACAAGTGCGACCGTTGCACGGTGGTAGCATTATACGCCAAGGCCGTGAGCCCTGTTCTGTTGCTAGGGAATCGATGGGGACAGTTGATATGTGTTGGGACGGAGTGCCCCTACATGTCGTGTGTTTAGGTTTACCTTGCAAGGCTAAAACTCAATTCGAATCGTCTGCTTCTCACAGCTAATGAGACCTCTTGACCCCTTGTATTGCATCGAGTAAAAAGTGAAATGAGGTTTCTAGAGATAACATGTTGATTTCACTAAATGATTGTTACCATGTATGCTTAGAGAGGAGAAAACCTTGCTTAATTAAATATGCAAGAATTAGAAAAGCAAAAATTGTTTTAGACTCAGCTAGTGCTTTCGGCAAACCAAACCCCTCAGCCAAACAGCTTCATGGTCTAGAGGTAGAGGAGTAGACACCTCACACCGGGTAAGTCTAGTTGAGTATTTGTATAATCAGCCTTGCTTGTGGCATATTTTTTTAGGTACACTATAGGACATGGTTGATGGTGTGACCTGGCCTTCCACCTTGCCACCGGGTTGGACGGTCGAGTGGGATGCTGCCTCGGCAGGAGAGGACCACGAGAAGTAGTGGGCTAGGCCTTGCCCTATTCCTCAATATCGTCGTTATCGATTATCCGCTGCATTATTAAGAACATGTTATCTTTTATCAAACTCTGATTTATGTAATAACTCCAGTACTTTAATTTGTGGTTTCATGTTTATTGTATTCTCTCTGAGCCTCACCATTGAGTGAGCTAATGGTACTCGATCCTTGGTAAGTGGCTCTATCGGACGAGATCCGAAGAACTAAACGGTTTATTCCAGTTTAAGTGTGTTGCTGCCGTTAAGGGTGCGACTTGGGCACTTAAGCTGGAATAATTCAGGTGGTTCTGCCACAGGGATCCTCTTTGATTAGAGATACTCTAGATTCATTTATGTTGATGGTTTAATGATTATGGCTATACTTATGATATCAGGTACTTTCCTCTCTGAGGAGGTGCTTTCTTTTGGGAATATCAACTTGGGTTCTATGATAAAACATGGCTTCTACTAATGTTAAATACTTGACCAACTAAAAGAAACTGCTTTGAGCTTAACCCCACATACAGCTAGTCCACATCAGCCAAACAGGACATTTGCTGTGTACGTTGATGTGTACTCACCCTTGCTTAAACACCAAACACCAGGTTGTCCCTATTTCAACCATTGTTTTGGAGAAGATTGAGGCAACATTGAGGATTTTTGGGAGTTTCAGGAGTTCTAAACTAGATTAGCGGCAAACCCCTAGTCGGCTTTCGGTGAAGGCCTTATCTTACTACGTTTTGTTCAACACTTTAATTTATGTTTAAGTTAATGACTATGTGGATGTTTCTGACATCATGATGTAATAAACTTCTTTTTGCTATTATTTGAGGACTGTGTGATGATGCCCAATTATGCAATCGCTGTGTACGTGAAATTTTGATCCTGGCACGTACATGGTTCACATTATGTTTGCCTTCCAAAACCGGGTGTGACAGCGAGGGAGGCAGGAGACCTTATTGGGGCTGAGAGGGAACTGGGTGCGTCGATATCGCCAATGGGGCGGAGTAGCGTAGAAGGCTGGCTGCGGGGCAGTCGGACACAACGAAGGCCCGTAGGCAGTCCTGGCCACATGGAGATGGTGTCGGTCCATGGGTTATAGGATGGTCACGAGCCGATTCCTCGAGCCACTGGGACCACCAAGACCACCACCATGATCACAACCGCCCTGGCGATAGTGACGACCACCACTGGAATTGGACATGAAGAACCTACACATCTCCGATGGCAACCCGCTCGCGAACAAAGTGGAGGTCGAGCTCGACATGCTTCGTGCGCTGATGCTAGACGAGGTTGGTGGAGAGGTACATTGTGCTAACATTTTCACAGTAGACAAAGGTGCTTTGCGTCAACGGGCTTTGTAGCTCCTAGAGCAGCTGACGAAGCCACACCACCTCGATGATGTCGTTGGCCAAAGCGTGGTACTCGGCCTCGGCGCTGGAGAGGGAGACGACATGCTTCCGCTTTGAAGACGAGGAGATGAGGCTGTCACGTAAGAAGACAACAAAACCAAAATTGGACCGACTGGTGTTTTGACAACCACCACAATCGACTCTAGTGCAGACAACAAGGTCGGTGGTCGTAGATCAACGAAGGAGAAGGCTGAAGTCGGTGGTGCCACAGAGGTACCGAAGGATTTGCTTCATAAAGGTGAGATAGGGATCCCATAGGGCATGCATATGAAGGCATAAATATTGGATGGCGTAGGCGATGTCAGGGCGTGTGAAGACAAGGTACTATAGAGCCTCGGCAAGACTCTGATAGCTAGTCAGATCAGCAACCGGAGAGCCCGCGTCGGTGGAGACCTTGCCCTGAGTGTCCACCGGAGTCGAGCATGGCTTACACTCATCCATGCCAGTGCACTTGAGGATGTAAACAGTGTAATGGCACTGGTTGAGGAACATGCCCTAGGGCCTACGATCGACAGTGATCCCTAGGAAGTGGTGCAGGTCACGTAGGGGTCCTTCATGGCGAACTCTTGCTAGAGAGATATGATGATGCGCCACAGGTGCATCAGTTGATTTTGCAAACCATATCGAGGTGAGCCAGTCCATAAAGCCCATCGGCTGAGAGAAGTACACCATCTCGGTCAAGGTGGCTTAAAGGAAGGCATTCTTAACATCGAGCTAATGCACCGGCTAGTCCCGTGAGAGAGCTAGAGTCAAAACGGTGCAGATGGTGCCAGGCTTCACCACAGGGCTGAAAGTCTTGTCGTAGTCCACCCCAGGACATTGTTTGAAACCCCGTAGGACCTAGCGATCCTTGTATCGATCCAGAGAGCCATCCATCTTCAACTTGTCCTTGAAGACCCATTTTTCGATGACCACATTGGCACTAGAGGGCGTGGCACTGGGTCCCAGGTATGGTTCGCCAGCAGGGCTTCGTACTCCTCCATGGTTCAACACCAGTTAGGATCGGTGAGCGCACCATGGGCTGACGACAGCTTGTGGGAGAGGGTAGGAGAGGTGGACGCCGAGTGAACAAGGAAGTCGACATGCTGGAGGACACCGGTGACCCATTGCATGACCATAAGGTGGACATGCTCGAGGTCCCGACGAAGGGAAATAGATGATACACCGGCAACTACGTGCGGGAGGTAGCCGATGCAGCAACTCAGTGACATCACTAGTAGACGTGGACAGGGTCCATGAAGCGCGATGAAGAAGCCATGTTGGGATGTGGACGCATGACAACACATGGATGCCAAGGCTATGTGTGGTGACATGGGTGCGAGAGATTTCGGGACTGCGTGGGAGCGCAGGAGATGTCAAGGCCACATGTGGTGGCACAGAGAGCATCAGGGTCACATGGGGCAGCACAAAGGAGGTGGGGCATGGTTGTGCAAGGCACGACTAAGGGACTAATAGAGTCCACCTCGAGTATGGTGTCATACTCAGATGGGGAGGCAACAGAAGAATATACTAAGAAAGGGAAGTTAGACTAAGACAACGTGACGAGAGACAAGGACTCGGTGAGTGGAGAGGTCTAGACACCGGTACCCCTTGTGATCAGGGGAGTACCCAAGGAACACACAACAAGTGGCATGGGGCGCAAGCATATGAGGGGAAGTGGCACAAAGATTAGGATAGCAAGCACACTGGACACCCGACCCGACTAACATGACCTGACCCGCCCGAAAAAAACCCGACCCGACCCGACCTGACCAATGCAACGAGCACGCACGGGCCAAAATTTTTGACACCCAATAATCCATGGGCTGGGTACGGGCCATAATGTTTTTCCTAAAACCAAACCCAACCTAAAAAATCTTGACCCAAATCCAAAAACCTAACCAACCCAAAAAAAACCTGACCCGCCGTGTCTGATAGGGAGGCACTTGCCATCTCGACCCAACCCAACACTGTACACAGGTCAGACACCGACGCATCCGGGACTTGGGAGGCACAGGCCATCCTGACCCGACCCGACACTGTACACGAGTCAGGCACAGGTCATGTCAAATGACCCACGGTCCGACCTTGACCCGACCCAAACCCGACATTTGAACAAGTCTAAGTGCACCAAAAACACAAAGGTGTTCATAGACGGTAGAGGTGCCAAAGAGAGCAAAGTAGGGGGCGGGGTGAGGAACCGCCTTGGTGGGGAGGCAGTTTAGCAAATAGGTATCAGAGGCCAGTCCCTCAGCCCAGTAGTGGACTAGCGGGCGGGAAGGGAGGTCTAGAATAGTAGGGAACACATGACATTGTTCGCGGTGTGGATCATGCGTTCAGCCCTGCCACTCTATGAAGAGGTATAGGGGCATAACATCCTTAGCTAAGTGTCATGGGAGAGGAAGAAGGAATGGGACGTGGAGTTGACAAACTCCCTCCTATTGTCACACTAGACAGCCCATACGGTGCGTCCAAACTAAGTGGAAACCCAAGCAAAGAAGTGAGAAAGGGTAGGGAACGTATCAAACTTCTAGCGCAAGGGAAAAGTAATGGGAGTGGTTATCCAGAATGAGCAGATAATATTTATTGCCAAAAGCGCTAAGTATAGGGGATATCTAGACATCATAGTGGACCAGATCAAAATTGCCTACTACTCTAGAAGAGGAGGAAGAAAAAGTCTGACATGTCTACCTAGCTGATAGGCATGACACAAGTGATCAAAACAACCTCGACAACAAGATGTCACACCCGGTTCTTGGGGGCAAAACCGAATGCATAGCATATGTGGGCCAGGATCCATTTTCCCACACATATGTTGATGTCATAAGTGTAATATATCAAAAAGACAATGCAATAAAGGTGTAAAGAGAGTAGAGTACTTTATTACATCATCTGAATGATTGTATCTTTAACAAGTATCAACATCAAAGTAGGACGGAATTAAATATGGGCACTCTTGCACATGAAGGTGACTGGACATCGTTAGACTTAAAACTCATCATCGTCATCAGCGAAGTCTTCAGCATCACCCCCTGATCAAAATATTAGCAAGGGTGAGCTCACTTATGGTCGGGGCTCAACAAGTGGGGGAAAATTAATGCAAGTTAACAAGGTAGGCTATGAATAAGCGGTAAGCATTTTAGTTGGTCAATATTTTATTAGCAACACCTATCTTACTAATAAGTGTGTATCCCAAGTATCCCAATTAATCAAAGGTATAAGTGTATATTAAAAGCACTTAAGTGAAACCACTTAAGCAAACCATTGGTAGATCATCAGATCTCAATTTATTATTCATGTTTAAGTTCATTTATCATGTGAGGGTCCAGGTTGCTCTTAACCGTGAGCACGACTGACATATCAGTTTTGCACTCTGCAGAGGTGGTACAACTTTACCCACAAGCCATGTATCCCATCTAGCCTGGGTTGATCGGACCCATAAACACTGCCGAGGTGAATGGCTAGGGATCCATTATGATGCTTTCATAAAATATCCTTAGTACAAAGCCACCCGCTAAGATTTCCACGTTAGTATTGATGGCCCTCTGGGTGAGGTAACTTAGCCAAGACTATCACCCCATGTTAACATGAGCTGCCACCAAACCACTGTCGCCCCTCTTGCCCATCTTTCAGGCAGGGTTGCTAAGCACTAAGTCTATAGAGCTAATTACCAAAGCCAGAGCCATGATAGCTGTAATACTCACTTTGTAAGAAAAGTCTAAAAAGCGAAATTCTATTCCTTTATATATATGGTTGTTATCTATATTTATTATTTCATGTGAACACCACATTTAACAAATACATAAATGACAAAAGACACCCAAAAATAATACATGCATCATGCTGGGATTTTATTTTGTGCATTTTGTGACAACATAAAATAATGTGAAAGGGTATATATCAAATTCTCTAAAGGGAATTCAAGAATTTGAGCAAGAGAAGAAAGAATACTAAACAAAGATAAAGAAAATAAATATAAAGAAATTAGTTAAACCTTCCTATTTGGGTTCAACTTGTACATTTAAAAAAAATGATGAATATAAATTCACAGATTAAAATTGAATTCAAATTTGAATTCTAGGAATTCAAAGTAAAAAGAAAAGAAAACCAGAAAAAGAAAAGGAGAAAACGCTGTCTAGGCCCAATTCCGCATTTTGGCCCACTTCCTCTCCCCAGCCCTGCAGCGCTTCATCCGGCCCCGACAGGTGGACCCCGCGGATCAGTCCCCTATGCGCACGCATTGTTTGGCTCTCTAGTGAGTGGGCCCTAGTAGTCAGGCCAAGCCTTCTTCTTCCCCCAACTAAATCCTGCCATCCGCGCGCTGGTGGAGATCCGCTCGGCTGCGCGACTGAATCGTGCCAGGATCCACCGATGTCCCTCGCCCACGCGACTAATGGACGGATGGGGCCGCATGTCAGTCGACGCATGCGCACTCCCCTGCATGAAGACTCACTGCCGCAACTGACTACACGGGATCCGTGGCCATCAGGCTCCACGTCCTGCTCCCTCCTCCCGTGACCACTGCATGCCCAACGGACTTCTGTTGGCGAAGATAGCGTTGGCTCATCTGGGAATCCTACCGACCGGATGCCTTTGGGATCCTATAAACTCCTAACCGCCTAGTCATAGCCATCGCCGTATGCATCTGCGTCGAGCTGAGAGAGAGGAATCGAAGAGAGAGAGACAGCGGGATTAAGGGTAATCCCGTGCGTGACCGTGGGGGAAGGACTCTAGTGAATTGTGGGGAGGAGCGCGAAGCTTGATCCTATCAGAATCCGGCCGACCATAGCCGGGACTGGTCACCGGACTTCGCAGTGCTACAAATCCGCGTACCCCAACGTCGCCACGCTACTCTACTGAATGATCACCGGTGTGTACCCTTCCTTTGTATTTGCGCAATTCCTCTATTCGTTTAGCACCTAGGTAATCGGAATGCCCTCCGCCGAGGCTCTGTACAGCGCCGCTAGACTGGGTCACCGAGGGGAAGAACACGAGCTCGCGGCCGTTGTCTTCGTGATGGACGGTCTGGATCGGAACCTAGATAGCACTGGGTTATATCAAATCATATCCATCTGATTCTGATCCAGTGGCCAGGATTTGGATCGGAACTTAAGACAAGATGGATTTCATACCTTGGAATCCTACATTTATGACTTTTCTAAGAGATAGGAGACCTAAGACAAACTAAAACTATTTTCTCTATTACAAAAAATGTTGATTGATTGTTCTAATGATGAATGCTTGATTTGCTTCTTTGATTGATTGAAACATTGTAGACAGGCATCTTAGCATGTACCACCATAAAGTAATGAATTAACTTTAGTAGGTGACACACTAATCTACTTAGCTAATCAATCCCCCGCAGTAACATTCCTCGTAATTACTCGCCTTGTCTACAATTCTTCCTTTCTTACCCTATATTTCTTACCCAGATGGGCTACCCCTACACTGTTAGAAGAGAGCAGTATAGACTTGATCCTTGGTATGTCATCATTAAGAAAGACAAAGGCAGTATATACACTGTGCTAAGGGAACCGTAGAACTCACCAGTTCCAAAGGAGGAAGATTCGAAGTTGAGATTGCAGTAACTACCACCATCAGATTAGCAGCATTCTTAGTAGATGAGAAGTTTGTGGGTGGCAATATCCGTGCAGTTAGGGATTTTCCGGATGTCTTTCCAGAGGAGTTACCAGGGATTCCACCAGATAGGGAAGTTGAAGTTCACCACTGATCTCTGACCTAAGACTGCTCCTATTTCTAAACGGCTATACATGATGTCCTTAGAAGAATTAAAGGAACTTAATAAGCAATTAACGGAATTACAAGAGGCTGGGTACATTCGTTCGAATTCTTCACCTTGTGGAGCGCCGGTTCTATTTGTACAGAGAAAGAAGGATCGCAAGGGATGTGCGTGGATTATAGGTCCCTTAACGATGTCACTATGAAGAACAAGTGTCCATTACCCCGCATTGAGGATTTATTTGATCAGATGAGAGATGCTAGGGTATTCTCGAAGATTGATCTCGGACCGCGTTATCACCAAATGAAGATTTGGCCATCAGATATTCCCAAGACGGATTTCTCAACCAGATATGGTTTATATGAGTTCACCGTTATGTCATTTGGACTAACTAATGCACCAGCTATTTTATGGATCCGAAGAATAAGATGTTCATGATCTGGACAGATTCATCGTGGTTTTCATCGACGATATTTTTATTTATTCCAAGAGTGAAAGTGATCATGAGGAACATCTGAGATTGGTGCTACAGAAGCTACGAGACAATCAACTCTATGCCAAGTATAGCAAATGCGAGTTTTGGATTGGCGAGGTGCCCTTTCTTGGAGATATTAGTTTTAATGGAGGAATTGTTGGGGCGAAGGCAAAGACGCCACCCTTCGCTCGAGGCCTTCGCTGCAGTCGCTGGTCCGATGGAGACAAAACAGGCCTTCGCGCGATACGGTGCCAGACGAAGGCCTGCGACGTCGTCATCCCACCGAGCGGCCTCGTCCAGCTCAGAGGCCCACGTGTGATCCGGCCCATTGTAACGGGCCCCGCGTGGCCGCTGCGTGTTACGGGCCTAATTTGCAAAGGCATTCCTGTAATTAAAGTCTGTAACCCTACTTTATGGGAATATTCTGGGGATAACCTAGGTATCCGAGGGCACATGCGTCCTTAACACAAGGCGCTGGGTGCTCAGACACCTATAAATACCCCCGCACAGTGCCCGTGAGAGGGCAGATTAACAGAGCTATTGCCATCGAGCGCGAGAACCCTGTTGACGTCATTGTTCACCCTTGTTGGATCCCCTTGCAACTGAGAGCAAGTTCCAACATTTGGCGCCCACCGTTCGTGCTACGAGAAAACCACCCGCGATGGCACCCAAGAGAGCTAACCCGAAGGCTGACGAGGCTGCGAAGGCAGCACTGCTTGCCGCAAGAAAGGGCAAGGCCCTCGCCCTCACCCAATCCACCCACCAAGAGGCCACTGAAGACGACGTTCCCCGCACCTGCGAAGACGACACTCTCCGCACCTGTGGCCCTGAAGGACAATCGCAGCCACCCTCAGGCTTCGCCCCACTGGAGGGCACGGACCTCACCGAAGACTGTGAAGCCCTCGGCGTCTCAGCGGAAGAATAGCTACAGTTGCGCGCCCTGCGCCTCAAGAACCGCATTCTCCAGAGGCAGAAAGAGATACTGGAGGCCAAGCGCCAGCGCGTGTCCGCACTAGCCAAAGTGCGGCAAATGATACGCGACGAAGAGCAGAAGGCCGAGGACCTTGAGCGGGAGATCGCGCTGATGCAGCGCGAAGGCCACCTTGGCCTGCAGCACGGGCCACCCCTCCAGCAGCGCACACAACTGGAAGACACGCGTGAAGGCCACCTCGGCCTGCAGCATGGGCCAACCCTGCAACACCGCGTGCAACCGGAAGACCCGCGTTTCCCCCAGCGCGACCACACCTTCCCGCACGCCGCGCCATTCCAAGGGGTCAACTATCTCGACGAGCGAAGTCCCCTGGCGCCACACCTGCAAGTGATGCCTTGGCCAGCTAACTTCCGGGCAGGGACCTATCCCAAGTACACGGCAGCACCGACCCGACACAATACATAATGAGCTATCAGGTCACCGTTGCATCTTCCGGAGGGGACGACGCCACAATGGCGAAGTCTTTCATCATCGCCCTAGAGGGCCCAGCTCTCACCTGGTTCACCAGGTTGCCTCCGCTGTCCATTGATTCTTGGAGAAGCCTCCGGGACAAGTTCCTGCTCAACTTCCAAGGGTACCGCCCAGACACCGACGCCTTGGCCGAACTCTCGCTCTACAAGCAGCTGGAAAAGGAGACTCTGCGAGAGTATTACCGCAAATTTTTAACAGTCAAGTCACAGCTGCCCTCAGTCGATGACCCGATCGCCATCCACTATGCTATCAGTGGCCTTCGCGCCGGCGTCCTTTACAGCCACTGCATCAGAGATCCGCCCAAGAACCTCTAGGAATTATATCAGCTGTTTGAAAAGTACGCCAAATCCGAAGAGCTACACCAGCGCAAGGTTGAGTCCCAAAGGAAGCCAAAAGATGCTCCACAGTCCAGCCACACGTGGACGAGGACTCCGCAGCCGGACTCCGGTCGAGACAGCCGCAATCAACAGCAAGTGCATAACATCACCAATCAGCATCCCGCTGCTGACGCCCCTCGTCGCCAGGAGTATCCCCCCCAGGGCCGCGGAAATGGTACTCGCGGTAGGGGTCGGGGGCGTGCGCAGCCGCCATGCCGATTCTACTGCCTCTTCGACGGCGAAGACTGCGCCCACCAAACCAAAGACTACCAGAAACAAAGGCCACCAGAGACAGGATGGCACGAGCGCAAACAGCCGACAACCCCCGAGTTGTCGCACACACTTACCAGCAACCCCCTCCACCATATATCCACGCCCCCGCTCCGCATCCACCGCACCACGCTTACCAACACCATCAGGAAGTACAAATCGTACCTCCCCCACCACCACCACCACAACAGCAACATCAAAACATCCCCCATGCTCCAAAGCAGGAAGACTTCGCCGATCAACCATATCGCGGAGTCATTCACATGATAACTGGGGGGTCCAGCACCGACTTCGACACAAAGCGGCAGAAGCGGGACCACTACCGCAGCATCAACCACGTCGCCGTCACCGGCCTAGTCGTGTAGACAAAGTGGTCCCACATATTGCTATCCTTCAACGCACGAGACGTCGACCTGTGCAGCGCCCCCCACTGCGACGCCATGGTTATCAATTGCAGTGTGGCAGGTTGGGACCTGCACAAAGTCCTAGTTGACAATGGCAGTTAGGCGGACATCATCTTCCTCCACGCCTTCGATCGCATGGGCATAAGCCACAGCCTGCTCAAGCCTTCGGACAACCCGTTGTATGGCTTCGGCGGCAAGGGCACCTTTCCTGTCGGCAAAATAGAGCTGCCTCTCTCCTTCGGTGTAGCACCCAATGCCCGAAGCGAGCAAGTAACCTTTGATATCGTGGACATGGTATATCCATACAATGCCATCATGGGCCGGGCCTCTATCAATAAGTTCGAAGCAGCCATTCACGGACTGTACCTATGTATGAAGATACCAGGCCTGTTAGGTGTCATTACGGTCCACGGCAATCAACAGACTGCGCGCAACATAGAGCGGGACTTGGTGCCCGGTCAGAGAAACATGCACTGCCTCACGGCCCAGCGCGAGGTCCCCGCGCCCGCTAGCCCAACCAATAAGCAGCACGACAAGGCACAACTGCAGAGCAACGATGGGACCAAGACTGTCCCCCTCGACCAGGCCACGCCCAAGCAGACAGTCACTATCAGCGAAGACCTCACTTCGCATGAAGAGGAGAAGCTCCTCTGCTGCCTAACCAAGAACAAAGATGTCTTCGCCTGGTCAGCCCTCGATCTGGTCGGGGTCAGCCGTTCCATAATTGAGCACAACTTGGGAATCGACCCTTCGGTAAGGCCGAAAAAACAGCGGCTTCGCAAGATGTCCGACAAGAAGACAGAGGCCGCCAAGGCAGAAGTGCACCACCTCCTGGAAGCCAAATTCATTGAGCCGGTGGCTTACCCCACATGGCTCTCCAATGTCGTGATGGTGTAGAAAAAGAGCGGGAAGTGGCGAATGTGCATTGACTTCACCAGTCTCAATAAAGCCTACCCAAAGGACAATTTCCCGTTGCCGCGGATCGACAAAATAGTCGATAGCGCGGCCGGATGCGAAGTCATGTCCCTTCTCGACTGCTTCTCCGGTTACCACCAGATATACATGAAGGAGGAAGACAAGGCTAGCACCAGCTTTATAACACCCTTCGGCACATATTGCTTCATCAGAATGCCGGAGGGACTCAAGAACGCCAGGTCCACCTTCTCCAGGCTTACCAAAACAGTGCTCGAAGGGCAAGTTGGCAGAAATATATTCACATATGTGGACGACATCGTCGTCGCCAGCAAGAGCAAGGAGGACCATCTCACCGACCTCGCCAAGACATTCACGAACATGCGAGACGCACAACTCCGCCTAAACCCGGAAAAGTGCGTTTTCGGCGTTCGCCAAGGCAAAATATTGGGCTACCTGGTATCACACCGCGGTATCGAGGCCAACCCAACCAAGATTCAGGCCATCATAGACATGACGCCTCCGCAGTCTGCCAGAGACATCCAGCGCCTGACAGACAGATTGGCCGCTCTCAGCAGATTCATCTCCAGGTCCGCCGAGCGAAGTCTCCCCTTCCTCAAAACACTCCGTGGTGCAAAAGGCTTCGCCTGGGGACCAGAGCAGGCAGCGGCCTTCGCCTCATTAAAACAGCACTTGACAGAGTTGGCCGTCCTTACAAGCCCCGACTCTTTGCTCCCCCTGTTGCTCTACGTCGCGGCTTCGCCGCATGCGGTCAGCGCAACACTAGTGCAGGAGCAGACAGTTGAGGGCGTGGTCAGGCAGTGCCCCGTTTACTATGTCTCCGAAGTGCTGACACCGTCCAAGTGCAACATGACAGAGCTGGAGAAGATTGCCTACGCAGTCGTCATGTCTTCGCGCAAATTGCGCCATTACTTCGAAGCATTCAAGGTCTGAGTCACCTCAGACAGGGGACTCGGCGAATTGTTCAGAAACCCGGAGGCATCGGTGAGGATTGCCAAGTGGGTGGCCGAACTCTCCGGCTACCACATCAGCTTCGAGCCCAGGACAGCCATCAAGTCACAAGTCCTGGCAGACTTCATCGTCGACTGGACTGGGCCAACAACACAGCCAGACCCGTCCGCAGAGAAGGTTTGGATGATCCATTGCGACGGCGCATGGTGCCATGCGGGGGCAGGCGCCGCTGCAGTCATCACCTCACTAGTCGGGGTCAAGCACAGATAT
This sequence comes from Zea luxurians, assembly GCA_029449295.1. Classification (NCBI taxonomy): domain Eukaryota; kingdom Viridiplantae; phylum Streptophyta; class Magnoliopsida; order Poales; family Poaceae; genus Zea; species Zea luxurians. The sequence goes on along the minus strand of JAOPSE010000005.1, from coordinate 12,363,194 downwards.
GCAGCATGCCTCAGCTTCGCTCTGGAATCCGACAGATGCACAAATAATATAGCAGAATACGAAGCAGTCATCCTCGGCCTCTGCAAGCTAAGGGCCCTCAGAGTCACCACCTGCATCATCAAAACAGACTCCAAGGTAGTTGCCGGCCAAGTCAAGAAAGACTATGCAGCAAAGGACCCCGCGCTCATGCAGTACCTCGTGGCCATCCGAAGTCTCGAGAGACAATTCAAGGGATTCACCTTGCAGCATGTGGATCGGTCCAAGAATGAAGAGGCCGACGCATTGGCCAAGGCTGCCGCCAGGGGCGAATCTTTGCCCTTCGACGTGTTCTTTCATGTCATCGGCACGACAGCCGTCCGGATGCCCGAAGGGCTCCAAATAACCAATGACAGCGAGGGCCACCGCATAGTCAACCTTATCATGACCGAAGACTGGCGGGCACCAATAACCCTGTTCCTACAGGGGTACTATCATCCAGCCGACATCAGTGAGGCCAAGCGCCTCAGACATCGAAGCCGAGACTTCGCACTGATTGAAGGCCAACTCTACAAAAAAGGGGTCAGTCAGCCAATGCTTAAGTGCGTCACCGAAACCGAAGGCATCCAGATCCTACGCGAAGTCCACAGTGGCACGTGCGGCTCACACGCAGGGCCAAGGGCCCTAGCTGCTAAGGTGATCCGCCAAGGTTTTTACTGGCCCGCAATGATCTGCGCCGCAAATCGGGTCACAAGGTCCTGCGAAGCCTGCTAGAAGTTTTCTCCTCGGTCAGGCAGCCCCTCGCAGTATACAAAGCTGATCGCCCACACACGGCCTCTCCAGCGCTGGGGCCTGGACATTATCGGGCCCCTGCCCACCGCTCAGGGGAACCTTAAGTTCGCCTTCGTCGCTGTCGAGTACTTCACCAAATGGATCGAGGCAAGGGCTGTTTCCACAATAACATCAAAAACTGCCCAAAGGTTCTTTTGGCAAAACATTGTTTGCCGCTTCGGAGTACCGTCCAAACTAATAGTTGACAACGGCAAGCAGTTTGACAGCCAAGACTTCAAGGATTTTTGCTTCTCCATTGGCACCAAGCTTGCCTTCGCCTCAGTCTATCATCCGCAGTCCAACGGAGTTATGGAACGCGCCAATGGAAAAATCTTCACAGCTGTCAAAAAGATGCTCCTCGATGAAAAAAGGGCAGATGGACCGATTTGTTACCCGAGGCGGTCTGGGCACTAAACACGACTGAGTGCAGGGCGACCGGGTTTACTCCTTTCCGCCTTCTATACGGATCGGAGGCCATGACCCCACAAGAAATAAAACATGGGTCCCCGTGAACAGTTCCGTCAGCCGTCCCCGACGTGGACGAGCCAACTTCAAAGGATCTCATTGACGGAGACCGAGTCTTCGCTCTACAGGCCCTAAACAAATACCAAGCTCAGACAAAAGCATGGCGCGACCACGCAGTCATCCCGAGGGAATTTAGCGAAGGGGACCTCGTACTCGTCCGAACGGTTCGGACAGAGTCCAGGGGCAAGCTAGAGCCCAAGTGGGAGGGCCCCTTTATAGTCAAGACGAAAGCTTCCCGCAGCGCTTACAGGCTCACAACGCCAAACGGCGAAGACCTGGAGCACTCCTGGAACATCGACAACCTCCGCAAATTTTTTGTTTGACTCATCAACGCTGATTCGCCCTTGTAATTCACAAAAACAATCTTATTCTGGTCCGCACTCTTTTCCTCCCGGGGGGTGAGGTTTTTAACGTGGCGGAGCCATGTAATATATGTCTGAAAAATCCCCCGCAAAAACATGCGTCGAAAAAAGACCGCAACGACGGTCTTCGACATTCGACCAATACGAGGTCACCGCGAGGCTCAGCGCTAGCCACCCTCGCGTGCGACAAATCCGTGCAGAAGTCGCCTAAGGGTGCAGCCGGACTAGCACAACAAGTGCGAAAAAACCTAAGTCTACCGCGAAGACTATCCGCGCAGAAGTCGCCTAAGGGTGCAGCCGGACTAGCACAACAAGTGCGAAAAAACCTAAGTCTACCGCGAAGACTATCCGTGCAGAAGTCGCCTAAGGGTGCAGCCGGACTAGCACAACAAGTGCGAAAAAACCTATGTCTACCGCGAAGACTATCCGTGCAGAAGTCGCCTAAGGGTGCAGCCGGACTAGCACAACAAGTGCGAAAAAACCTAAGTCAACCGCGAAGACTATCCGTGCAGAAGTCGCCTAAGGGTGCAGCCGGACTATCACAACAAGTGCGAAAAACCTCAGCCTACTGCGAAGACTATCCGTGCATAAGTCGCCTACGGGTGCAGCCAGACCAGCACTGCATAACAAAACACACCAGACCAAGTACATAACGCCTTCGCAAGCATAGCCAAGTGTGCGGGGGCACACAACCTCATCACACAAGCCTTTACACATGTACAAGCGAGGGCACCACACTCTACATCGGCTCAACCTTAGGAATAATTCCCATCTCCCTATAATTAAATAACATTATCCTAAGCTCCTCACCCGCAAAAAGACTTCGCAATTCCCCCTCACCTGTACTCACGATGGCTGGCAAAGACAACAGTTCCTGCCGGCCAGCCCTACTCACACGAAGCCGATCTCCCTCCGCCCCACTCACTCTACGCTTCGCAACCGCCCTTCGCCGCCGGCGCCCGGTGCTCGGACCAGGCACATCTTCTGTATCCGCAGCGTGCGGCGAAGCTTCCGCCGCTGCCACATCCAAGGCCGCAAAATAGTCCAAGTCCTCCTCCGTCGACTCCTCAGTCCACTCAACCGAGCTCCCAGAGTCAGCAAAATCAGAAAATTCAGTTGCAGACCCATCACATTTATTTCCACCATCCACGGTCGAAGCCGCCAAAAAATTAGTAGTGGCGGTTGCGTGCGCAGGCCCAAAATCTTGAACCTACGCAGCAACCAAAATTCAGCAACATATCCAAAATTCCCTAACTATCTACACCCACTACGCCACCTGCGAAGACCCAGCCGTTGCGGGAGCCTCCGCCGTTGCCTCTGCTGTCGCCTCCGCCTCCACCGTCGCAGGATCTTCATCCCTCGGCGCAGCGGCTGCGGGGGCATCAGGCGCGCCTTCGGCGGTCTCTAGGGGCAGGTCTCCACCGGCCGCAGCAGATGCGGGGGCATCCGGAGCACCTTCCGCAGGCTCTGGGGGCGCCTCCAGGGCGGCCTCGGACACGGCTTCCGCCGGGATCGGCTCCGGGTCAGGCAGCGCGCTGTTCAACGCCCCGAAGTCATCCACCCTCTCGCCACGCGCCGCCTAAGACACAGCACACAAATTCAGCGAACCCACACATAGCCCACATCCAGCAAACGCCAAACAAACGCCAAACGATACCTGAGCCCTCGTCGTCTCGGCCCGCTCCCTGACCACCTCGCAACCGTGCGGACCCCACATCCGGTCATAGATGGCTCCGGCGGTTTCCTTCACTACGGGGTCTTCAACCTTGTAGATATCTTGCTCAAAGTCTTCATCAGCTTGGTCGAAGACCTCGAAGTGCCGGCACCCTTTGCGGGAGAGCGCGTTCATCGCCCCCTCGCAGGTGACTAGGGAGGCATACGACATGAACCCCTCCAAGATAGTAGGGAGCACCTGCAACTCCTCCTGTACCCACTCCAGGCAGCGAAGTCTGGGCTCTCGGTCCGGCACTTCGAAGTCACCGGTCCGCGCGCCCAGCTTATGGTATGAGTCCATAAGCTGTTTGCTCGTCCGCTCGGCCTCCGCGCGCGTCGCGGCCTCGGCCCTCTCCACGTGGCTCTCCAGGGCGATGAGCCGCTCTTGCAGCTGCTCGGCGCGCTCCCTGGCAAGATTGCCCTCCGCCCGCGCCAGATTGGCCTCCACCTGCGCAGCCTGCGCCTTGGCGAGGGCCTCGTTGGTCTCCCTTCTCTCCCCCGCCAATTGGCGCCGGAGGTCAGTCTTCTCCCCCTCCAGCGCAGCCACCTTGTCCGCCAGCTTGCGGCACTTACTGTCGGCGGCCGATTTTTCACGGATGGCGTCCGCAAGTTGCGTCCGAAGTCTCTCGACTTCGGCAGACACAACTGCCGTGATGGCCCCCGACGCTGTGCGGTTGGTGAAGTCAGCCACCTGCAAAACACACGTAAGACCACAGCCCCAAAAAAAGGGAGTCTAGCTCAACGGACCTGACTTAGTGCCTCCGTCACCTCCTTCAGCCGGCGGGACACAGCGCCCGCTTCATCCCTGACAGCCGCGAGTGCCGACATCTCACCTCCGGCACTAAGAGCACCGCCCTTCGCCTTCGGCCCTCCGGCAGCCGCCATGGCCGCCGCGGCAGGCGCAACAATAGCAAGCTGGCCTTCGTCCGACCCTGCGACGTATCAACGAATTAAAAAAAAGAAAAAAAAACGAGCCAACGTCTTACCACCAAGATAGTCGTCCACACTAATATCGGTGGCGAAGTCGGCTACGCGCTTGCCCGACGACGGCAACTCTCGGGCCGCCTTCGCGACCTCCGACACCCTGCTGCACGGCGGCACAGCCTTCGTCGATTTGGAACCACCGCCACCTGCCGCTGCCTCCGGTGCCTTGCTAAGTACAGGGCCGCCCGACTTCACCGCCAGCGGCGGCTTGCCTCCGCCAGGGGCCGCAACCTTCGCAGCCCCCCGCTGCCTCTTCGGGCTAGCTTCATGAAGCCTGACTACCGCCTGGCGCTTTTGTGCAGCTCCCTGGCGATCCTTGTCCATCACTGCCGATACAATAGCAGCAATATTCCGCCCGTAAGGAAACACTTTCCATTCACGAACCATGCGAGATGTAAAAAAGTCTTCGCCGACCGCGCAGGGGATAGGAACATTCCTAGGCCACCAACCCCCGGTAACCCTCAGCATCCGCGCCGAAGACTCCCAGAGCTCGGGCGAAGACATCCTTCCCCCCGGGGCCGCGCAAGTCCTCATCAACTCTCTAGCAAAACAATCGGAAACCCCAAGTCCTCCCATAGCAGTACCTAATTTCCTCTTTTTAGAGGATGGGGCGGACGCCAGCGCAGGGTCGTCTCCGGTCTCCACCACCGGCTTCTTCCCACGGCGGTCCACATCGTCTTGGCCGGGGTAGCCGCCATACGGCAGTTGATTCAATTCAAAAACCCTGTTCAAACGGTCATTCGACCCGCGGATATCCCAGCTATGCTGGCCCTCTGTCCTCGGCACGTACCGACCAACGAGCCGCACCGCCCCATCCTCCGCCTCACGCACAAAGGCGGCCGGATCGCGGTTTTGCAGATTCAGCGCGAAGGCAGGACTTCGCACCATCTTCCCACCATGGGAGGGCATCTGGCGAGGGCACACTTCGCCCAACGCCCAGCCATGCGCCAAGGGCCATACCCCGTACGCCACAAATTCTTCAACCAAATCGCGCCCACTGCTCAGGCCGGCGGCGCACCGAAGGGCCCCTTCGTCCGCATCCCCCTCCGCCACCTCAAAGGATGGGTATGCTGAGTAAAAATGTGAACACATCTCGGACACGGGGAGCCCCTCATGGTCTTCGTCGGTACCCTCAGCGACGTAAAACCAAAACTCATTCCAGTTGCCCCACTTGTTGCGGGCGCATGGAACCAACTCGACTACCTGCATCGTGGTCTTGCCGGTCTTCGGCGTAAACGTACAGGACCCAAACTGGGCAACTTCATCTCCATTCATCCTCTTCTGCCAGTGCAGGCAATAATACTTCGCAAAGGCTTCGACTGATGGATGTCCGCCGTACGAAGTCGTCGCCCAGACATACTTCGACAGAGCCACCACGGCATTCGGAGTCAGCTGATGTATCTGAACGTTAAACCTGTGCAGGACTTTGCCAACAAATCGGTGTGCAGGCAGGCAGAGACCGGCAGCGAAGAACGCCTCGAACACAACCAACTCGCCCTCCAGCTCGGGGACTTCCTCCATCCCCAGGACACGAGCAACTCCGCCACCAAAGTAACCCAGCCGCTGCATATCCTGTACGTGGACCGACGACATCCGCGACACGCCAAAATTCACAGAATCGCCGGCGCGCAACTCCTCCGCCACCAAACTACTTAGCGTCTCCTCAGACGAGGCGTAGACCGGCGGCGAAGCGACGGCCGCCGGCGAGGCGTCGGCCGGCGGTGTAGCGGCAGCAGAAGAAGAGGAGGTTGGCATCGCTACGTACCGTCGGCGGCGGCAGGCGGTCTGCTTCACTCGAGCTAGATCTCCGGCGAACAAAAGCAAGGCGGGCAGACAGGCAGTAAGACGGTGGAAAAAGGCAGCTAGGGTTTGCACGGAGCGCGGAAAGTGAAGTTCAAAAAGCACCGACCCCCGCCCCCTTTTATAGACAGGGCGCGGCTCTTCGGGAAACCCGCAATCCAACAGGGCGCGGCGCTTCGGGAAACTTGCAATCCAACAGTACGGTGTCAATCAACGGTCATGTCAAAAACCCCCGCGGAACCACTTCGAGCAAGGGCAGCGTCTCCGCCATCTAGCGACGTCTTCAGCACCAGGTGACTTTGTCGAACTGGTCCCTCGGAGGGCAAATGTTGGGGCGAAGGCAAAGACGCCACCCTTCGCTCGAGGCCTTCACTGCAGTCGCTGGTCCGACGGAGACAAAACAGGCCTTCGCGCGATACGGCGCCAGACGAAGGCCTGCGACGTCGTCATCCCACCGAGCGGCCTCGTCCAGCTCAGAGGCCCACGTGTGATCCTGCCCATTGTAACGGGCCCCGCGTGGCCGCTGCGTGTTACGGGCCTAATTTGCAAAGGCATTCCTGTAATTACAGTCTGTAACCCTGCTTTATGGGAATATTCTGGGGATAACCTAGGTATCCGAGGGCACATGCATCCTTAACACAAGGCGCTGGGCACTCAGACACCTATAAATACCCCCGCACAGTGCCCGTGAGAGGGCAAATTAACAGAGCTACTGCCATCGAGCGCGAGAACCCTGTTGACGTCATTGTTCACCCTTGTTGGATCCCCTTGCAACTTAGAGCAAGTTCCAACAGAAATATCAGTGGATCCTGCTAAATTCAAGGAGATAGTGGTGTGGAGCATACCCACTACAGTTACGGAGGTCCAAAGTTTCTTGGGACTTGCAAGATAATATCGTAGATTTACTAAAGGATTTTCTAAGATTGCCAAGCCCATGACCTCGCTTCTAGAGAAGGGAAGAGAATTCAAGTGGGATGAGAAGTGCCAAGATAGTTTTGATCCATTAAAGAAGAGATTGATGTCACCACCAGTGTTGGTTATGCTAGATCTACAAAAGGGATTTGATATTTATTGTGATGCATGGGGCCAAGGCTTGGAATGTGTACTTATGAGAGAAGGACATGTGATTGCCTACGCGTCTCGTCAGTTGAGGAAACACGAGTTGAACTACCCCACTCAAGACTTAGAACTGGCAGCCATAGTGCATGTGCTTAAGATTTGGAGACATTATATCGTGGGAACTAGGTGTCAAGTATACACGGATCATAAGAGTTTGAAGTATATAGTCACCCAAAAGGATCTCAACCTTAGGCAACGCTGTTGGTAGGAGCTTATTAAGGATTATGACTTGGAGATTCACTATCGCCCGGGCAAGGAAAATTTGGTTGCAGATGCCTTGAGCCGAAAGGAGCATGTTCATTCAGCTGTTGTTGCCCAGCTACCCGATGAGATTGTTGAGGATTTCAGGAGACTTAACCTGGGGATTGTTGCTCACACTAAACGAGTTACTATTGATGTGGAACATACTTTGGAGCAAGAAATCTGCAAAGGACAAATTGGTGATGCTAAAATACAAGAGATTAAGGATCTGATTATTGAAGTTCGAGGTCTGGAATTTACGGAAGATGAGCAAGGCACCATATGGTTCAAGGATCGGATATGTGTTCCTGAGATTGATAGCCTTCATGAGACTATACTGAAGGAAGCCCATGGCTCGGATTATTCTATTCATACTAGGAGTACGAAGATGTATCAGGATCTGAAGTAGAATGTTCTAGTGGTATGGATTGAAGAGAGATGTGGGTGCACATGTGGCTATGTGCGATGTGTGTCAAAAAGTTAAAGCCGAACACCAAAGACCAGCTGGACTATTATACCCACTTAAGATACCCGAGTGGAAGTGGGAAGAGATTGGTATGGATTTCATTACTGAATTGCCTCGCACCTCGAAAGGACAGGATTCTATATGGGTTATTGTGGATAGATTGACCAAAGTGGCTCATTTCATTCCGATCAAGACTGCTTATAAGGTATCTCAATTGGCAGAGTTATATATGGCTCGGATTGTGTCTCTACATGATGTACCGAAGAAGATCATTTTGGATAGAGGATCACAGTTTACCTCTAGATTTTGGAGAAGCTTTCATGAGAATATGAATACAAAGTTGAATTTTAGTACAGCCTACCACCCTCAGACTGATGGACAGACTGAAAGGACTAATCAAATATTGGGAGATATGTTGAGAGCTTGTACCCTTCAGCATGGTAGTAGTTGGGACAAGAGTCTACCTTATGCTGAGTTCTCATATAAAAATAGTTACCAGGCCAGTCTGAAGATGTCACTGTTCAAGACTCTGTATGGCAGGAAGTGCAGGACCCTTCTATATTGAGATTAAACTAGGGAAAGACAGTTCTTTGGACCTAAAGTTATTCAAGAGGCAGAAGAACAAGTCCGTATAATTCGGGAGAATTTGAGGGTAGCTCAGACTAGATAAAGGAGCTACGCTGATAATAGAAGAAGACCACTGGAGTTTGAGGAAGGTAATCATGTGTACCTCAAGGTGTCGCCACTTCGTGGAATGAGGAGATTCAAAGTTAAGGGCAAACTATCACCTCGCTATATTGGACCATTCATGAGTTTTTAGGCAAGTTGGAGAGATGGCCTATCAACTCGAGTTACCTAATAATCTATCAGATGTACATGATGTATTCCATGTGTCTCAACTTAAGAAGTGTCTCTGTGTCCCTAAGGAACAACTACTAATGGAAGAGCTCGGTGTTCAGGGAGATTTGACTTATACGGAATACCCTATTAAGATTCTTGATACTTTGACTCGAGTTAGAAAAAATAAAGTGATAAAGATGTGCAAAGTGCAATGGATTCATCATGGAGAAGATGAAGCTACTTGGGAAGGAGAAGAAGAGCTTCGCTTAGATTTTCAACATCTTTTCCCTAGACCTTCTTAAATCTCGAGGACGAGATTCTTGTTAAGGGGGTAGGATTTGTAATACTCACTTTGTAAGAAAAGTCTAAAAAGCGAAATTCTATTCCTTTATATATATGGTTGTTATCTATATTTATTATTTCATGTGAACACCACATTTAACAAATAAATAAATGACAAAAGACACCCAAAAATAATACATGCATCATGCTGGGATTTTATTTTGTGCATTTTGTGACAACATAAAATAATGTGAAAGGGAATATATCAAATTCTCTAAAGGGAATTCAAGAATTTGAGCAAGAGAAGAAAGAATACTAAACAAAGATAAAGAAAATAAATATAAAGAAATTAGTTAAACCTTCCTATTTGGGTTCAACTTGTACATTTAAAAAAACGATGAATATAAATTCACAGATTAAAATTGAATTCAAATTTGAATTCTAGGAATTCAAAGTAAAAAGAAAAGAAAAACAGAAAAAGAAAAGGAGAAAACGCTGTCTAGGCCCAATTCCGCATTTTGGCCCACTTCCTCTCCCCAGCCCTGCAGCGCTTCATCCGGCCCCGACGGGTGGACCCCGCGGATCAGTCCCCTATGCGCACGCATTGTTTGGCTCTCTGGTGAGTGGGCCCTAGTAGTCAGGCCAAGCCTTCTTCTTCCCCCAACTAAATCCTGCCATCTGCGCGCTGGTGGAGATCCGCTCGGCTGCGCGACTAAATCGTGCTAGGATCCACCGATGTCCCTCGCCCACGCGACTAATGGACGAATGGGGCCACGTGTCAGTCGACGCATGCGCACTCCCCTGCATGAAGACTCGCTGCCGCAACCGACTGCGCGGGATACGCGGCCATCAGGCTCCGCGTCCTGCTCCCTCCTCCCGTGACCACTGCATGCCCAACGGACTTCCGTTGGCGAAGATAGCGTCGGCTCATCTGGGAATCCTACCGACCGGATGCCTTTGGGATCCTATAAACTCCTGACCGCCTAGTCGTAGCCATCGTCGTACGCATCTGCGTCGAGCTGAGAGAGAGGAATCGAAGAGAGAAAGAGACAGCGGGATTGAGGGTAATCCCGTGCGCGACCGTGGGGTGAAGGACTCCAGTGAATTGTGGGGAGGAGCGCGAAGCTTGATCCTGTCGGAATCCGGCCAACCATAGCCGGGACTGGTCACCGGACTTCGCAGTGCTACCGATCCGCGTACCCCAACATCGCCGCGCTGCTCCACTGAATGATCACCGGTGTGTACCCTTCCTTTGTATTTGCGCAGTTCCTCTATTCATTTAGCACCTGGGTAATCGGAATTAGCGCGCAAAATCGCCAGTGGGGGTCACCGGTACGCCCTCTGCCGAGGATCTGTACAGCGCCGCCAGACTGGGTCACCGAGGGGAAGAAGACGAGCTCGTGGCCGTTGTCTTCGTGATGGACGGTCTGGATCGGAACCTAGATAGCGCTGGGTTATATCAAATCATATCCGTCTGATTCTGATCCAGTGGCCAGGACTTGGTACCGGTTCGTTATGTAATTTGATATAATTGTGACCATCGGATAGTGATCCTACGGCCAAGAACTCATCGTACCCCTTTGGCTGGGCGTTTTGCGTAAGAGCCCCTCTGGATTTAGGATATTAACCCGCAGTCCCGGCGTCAGTCGTTCTGAGTCTTAGGATTGTTTATGAAATAAACCCTGCGTTCCTTTGTTATTATGCGCCTAGACCAGGAGATAGAAAATCCAGGCAAAATGAAATGGAAATCCATTTTTACTACAAAAATAATTGCTAGAAATTGTTTAAATCATAGAAAATTCATACTAGTTCCTTTTTAATCCATTTCAGTTTCTATAATTTTATAATATTATTGTTTATCAAATAGTTCCACTGTTTTGTCATGAAAACCATATTAAAATGTATCTCTTAATCAATCTTGTATCAAATACATAAACCCTTTAGAAATTCATAACTTAAAATCCATTATTCCAAATTGATTCATTCCAGTGGAATTGATTTTGTTTAAGTATTTTTTATCACCTAGTACCTTCACCTAACCATGAAACTTGATTTAAAATTATTCATATGAATTACTCTATTCTAGGTACTTAATAACTACATAAAATCATAACTCGGTGACCGTCGCTCCGATCTTAGTAGTTCTCGATCCCACGATCCTGTAGCAAAGCATAGATCATTATTATGTAGTATGTTCTTATGTTTGGTGTGATGTTAATTTTGTCTATACCATGTTTGTTTGTATTGCTACGACTAGCGCGAGGCACGTGTCATCTGAAAAGCAAGTTGGTACCTGGAATCTCAAGTGCCAGGCAAGTTGTGCCCTTGATTCACTTTTGTTACCCAACAATGTTCTTTAAAATCATTTACCATGCATAGGTTTAATTTTGATGGGACCCAATAGGTCACCCTAGTCTGTTTATCCTGTTTACCTTGTATACCCCTGAATCACTTGGGTAGTTTGCTATTGCTAGTGGAAGACTACATTACCCAAAAGGGGCAAGGGTAGTAGGGGAGTTGCATGCAAGGAGGTTCTCGGGTTGATTTTGCTGCGATGGCGGTCAGGCGGGGGATTCTTGCAAGTGCTCTTCCCATAAACTGTAGCGGGTTTTCGGAAGCTAGTGGAACTTTGTAAATGCCTCATAGTGGATCCCTAGCCATTCACCTTGGTAGTGTCTAAGGGCCTAGCTAACCCTGGCAACATGGGAAACACGACTTGTGGGTAAAGGGTACAACCTCTGCAGAGTGTAAAACTGGTATACTAGCCGAGCTCACGGTCAAGAGCAGCTCAGGACTCTCCAATGATTAATTTATAGAACTTAAATTCAATTTGTCACTTGCATTTGCATGGGATTATGATTAATTTTGTTCTATTACTTTATTTAAGGTTTGATGTGTACTTACACTTAGTAACTGCTAATAAAATTTTGACCAACTATTTAAAAGCAATGCTCAGCTTTAACCCCTGTCATTGATTAGCCGTACACATCACATAAACTCACACTTTTGTGAGTTCATGTCCACTGGTTCCCCACAACTTGTTGAGCTATGATCATGTGTGAGCTCACCCTTGCTGTCTCACACCCCCCCACAGGAGAAGAGCAGGTGGTTCAGGAGGAGCCACAAGGAGAGGAGTTTGATCTAATCTAGGTGGCGTTTCTCAGTTGACATTAGCGCCAACGACGATATTTAGTTCGTTTTATATTTATTCGTTTATTTTGTAATAAGACTTCTGCTATGTAATAATACTCTGATGTTTTATGACATTTATCTCTATACACTCTGTTATTATATATGTTGTCTTCTTGGCGCATGTATGAGATGCACCTGGCTTTGTTCCTTAAAGCCGGGTGTGACAATAGCACTCGTGGTTGCACTATTATCCTAGGAGGTCACTCAATGTTCCATTTAACACAAAATGTTCTTGTTTAACCATCGGGTTAACATCATAATAAAACATCATTTCTGGAACATAGTATCATTATAAGAGTGACATCATATTCATCAAGTTGAGCAACAGCAAAAATTGCTAAGCATAGCATTTATTCCAGGGTAATTCAAGGAATAGGGTTGGTAATTCTAGGAAATCCTTAATTAGGCAAATCCCATCAAATTATGCAATATATCCAAAAGGTAAACATTATTATATGCATTACTTGGGTACAAATAGAATATATAGAGGGAGAATCCACTTGCCTTGCTCGACAGTGTCCTGTGGGTCGTCCTCGAACGAGTTTGCTTCGTCTACCTCACAGTCAACTTCTAGCATCGATTTGTGTATCGTACATACAAAAAGAATACGTACGCCAAATAAATAAACACACACCATTACAGGAGTAATCATTCACCATTACATACACATTCATACATCACACAATTATACTCATAAATACGTCTTAAATCGTAAATTCTTATTAATTCATTACGACTATTACTGTGAGTCAATATTGGTGAAATATGAGTAAGTGACTATAACACTAGTTTTATCTAGTAAAATATAGATAAACTTTTATTAACAATCTAATTATTTTCTTTATTACTAATAATAGACTTTTGAGTTTTATCCCTTTCTTTCTAAATAGAAATTGTACGTATAGCTAAAAATTATTTATTTATAATTCTTCTAACATTAATATTCTAAGAATTAATGTAAATTACTAATTGGACGTTTAATAACATAATCATGGTTATTATGATATAAACAAGTATTTACTAATTCTAAGCAATTAAGTGCTATACTTATGAACACGTTTATTCTGACTAGTAAAATTTATTTTAATCTGAACAAAAATATATGGTCTAGTATTCTCTTCTACTTTCTTATATCAATGAAATTACACTTAAATCACTACTAACAATTAGCGTTCATGTGCTAAAGCGTAACTAATCGTAAACATTTCTAGTATGAAAATCACCAAGTTAGTGACTAGTGACATAATTTGTTTTTGAAATATAAATTCATACACCTATGAAAATATTGTTGCGAGGCTTGTTTATGACTACACGTATACATCGGAGAGTAGCACATAAGGTTTTTGAATCACTTTTACATACATTTGTGATGCAGAAAATACAGAAATAATTTTCGGAAATTCGGAGGGCCAAAACGCAAAACGACTTTCTTCTACCTTGAGCTCTTGCTCGTGTCAGGGAGGTCGGCGAGCAGGGGAGGGGTTCGACCGAGGGGTGGGGCGTGGCTCTAGCGAGGCGAGGCGTGGATCCGGTCGACGGCGAGGCATGGCTCCGATCGGCAGCGAGCGAGGAGAGCGAGAGAGAGAGAAAGCTCGGGGAGGGAGAGACAGGGAGAAGCTCGACCTTTTATAGAGCGAGAGAGGGAGAGGAGAGGGCGCCGGGGGATGGAGAGGGAGGGCGGCCGGCCATCAATGCGGCCATCAATGGTGCCATTAGGGAGAGAACGTGGGGGAGGAGGGAGAGAGAGAGACGGGCAGCGGTTTCCGGTTCGAGGGGAGGCGAGTGGGCGCGAGCCATGGCGAGGCTCGGGCGAGGACGCCGAGGGGCAGGCGCGGGAGCTCGGCGCGCCTGGCCAGGCGGCGGCGCGGCTAGGGGAAGAGGAGGGGCCGCGGGTGGGGGGCACCTTCAAGGGAGAGAGGGGGGGAATAGAGGGTTGCAGCTGGGCCCCTAATGGGCCGAAACGGCTAGGGTTTGGGGTTTTTGTTTTTCTTTTTTTTCTTTTCTTTTCTATTTAAAAATATAAATAAATATATTTTTAAATAATTCAAAAATCATAATAATTATATCAAAATTATTTATAACTAAAATATTTATTTTTGGACCAATAATTCTATATTAATTAATTGGATTTTCAATATAAATGAATTTTTACTAAACATCCAAAAATCAAATACGAGCAAACAAAAATTATTCTAAATGCAAATAAAATTAAACACTTGAAAGAAAAATGCATTACCATTTCTACCATTAATAAACTAAATGCATTATTTTAGTTGATGGTTTTTATAGTGTTACAAACCTACCCCCATAAAAGAATCTCGTCCTCGAGATTAAGGAACTTCTAAGAATAACTGGGGGAATTCTGCTCTGAGTTTATCTTCTCTTTCCCATGTGGCCTCATCTTCTGAATGGTGACATCACTAAACTTTACACATGTTGATAACTTTACTCCGTGTAATTCTGCGAGATATTTCCAAAATTCTGATGGGGTACTCCGAATAAGTCAAATCTTCCTTAACATTGAGTTCTTCCATAGGTAATTGTTCCTCCGGTACTCGTAAGCATTTCTTAAGTTGTAACACATGAAATATGCCATGCACATCTGACAAACTATCGGGTAGCTCCAACTGGTACGCTACTTCACCTTTTCTTTCCAAAACCTTGAACATGCCAATGTAGCGAGGAGGTAGTTTACCCTTAACTTTAAATCTTTTCATTCCTCTCATCGGTGAAACTTTAAGGTATACGAAGTCTCCTACTTAAAATATCAAGTCTCTTCTTCTATTGTCAGCATAGATTTTCTGTCTCGACTATGTGAAAGTTCCCTTTGGCCCGGGAACAGGATCTGGATGTCGCCAAGAGGGGGGTGAATAGGCGAATAAAAATTATCACTTTAAAACTTAAATCTTACTCTACTCGAAGACAGGATCGCAGTGGAGTGAAGAACTCTTCGAGTAGGTTGCAGCGGAATTGAAGTTCCTGTCTCAAGAATATCCTGCACTTCAAAGAGAGCTAGTACCACAAGTAAGGAGTGAAGTACATAAGTAAGAACTAAATAAGATAGAGAATCAGCACATAACACAGAGCAGAGCACGTGGACATAGGAATTTATCCCGAGGTTCGACCAAGCCTGAAATGCTTGCCTAGTCCTCGTTGGAGTTAGCCACACCTGGGCTTGGAGTCTATTTCAACTCCTTCCTCCGTTTGCTCAGATCTGTCAGTCAGACAGATAGAGCCTTCCACTATGTTGAGGTAGTTACAACAGAGCCGCGTCTGCTTACAATCTTCTTGACAGCACTCCGGCAGAGTAACAATATGCTCAAGACTATGCTCTAGCTCTTAGCAGCACTTCTCCACTCTCTAGAGGCTTATAGTTTTGCCTCTACACAAACTAGAGAGATATACACGAGAGGGAGAGAGAATTGATCCGAGTGATGTCTACACTTGTTGGCTGCACTTGTATATTGCTTGAGGCACCTAGGGGTCCCTTTTATAGGCACAAGGGGCCTAGGAGCCGTTGGAAGCAATCCAAGAAGGCAAATCTTGCCTTCTGTCGGTTGGCGCACCAGACAGTCCGGTGCACCACCGGACACTGTCCGGTGCCCGATTTCCTTCCAAAATTGGCGCAGTCGACCGTTGCAGTCTTGGAGCCGTTGGCGCACCGCACACTGTCCGGTGCTCACCGGACAGTCCGGTGCCCCCATCTGACCGTTGGCTTGGCCAAGCGTCACGCGCGGATTGCGCGGTGTCTGGTGCTCACCGGACAGTCCGGTGCCCCCATCTGACCGTTGGCTCGGCCACGCGTCACGCGCGGATTGCGCGGCCGACCGTTGGCCTAGCCAACCGTTGGCTCCCGGACAGTCCGGTGCGCCACCGGACAGTCTGGTGAATTATAGCCGATCGTCACCAGACTTCTCCCGGGAGAGGCGACCACAGCCGACTCACCGGACACTGTCCGGTGCACCACCGGACGGTCCGGTGATTTATAACCGTACGCCGCCGACTTCTCCCGAGAGCGGCCTGTTCACCAGAGTTCAGCCTGGAGAACAGGACACTGTCCGGTGCACCACCGGACAGTCCGGTGCACCCAGACTGAGTTGTCTTTGGCTGAACAAAGCTATCTCTTTTTCAATTTGATTTCTCCTGTTTCCAGCACTTAGACACATATGTTAGTACACAAAAACCAATGTACTAAGTCTGTAAACATACCTTCTCTTGGATTTTCACCTCTCTAGCATTTGACATGCTTAAGGTTGATGTTGGACTCATAAATCATAAACTCAGCTTAACTTGATCTACACTGACATTTTTGAGCTCCAACATCCTGCAAAGGTCACATAGAATATCTCCAAACATAGGAACAACCCAAACTGAAGGTCAGAGTGCACTTAGCTCTTTTGGGCTGCTTCCAGTTCTGTTTTTGACATTTGTTCTCGTTCTAGTGACCTTGTTCTCCTTCTTAGAGCTTGGTCTTGAGCCTTATGACTTACACCACATAACTAGAGATGTTTCCTCATTGGTTGTAAGCCATGTCCTTATGTAGTGATCCTTGATGTGCCATAGCTGTTCTCAACTCGATCACCCTTGACTTTGCAAGCCTTCTTCTTCACCCTTGGCTTTGGGTTCCTCAGCCTCTTTGACCTTCTCCCGTGCACTTGGTACCTCGAAGCTCTTCTTGCCTCCGTCCTTGGCTTGATCAGTTGTCTCCGAGCTACGCACCCGAGTCTCACTTTATGCAATGTCCATCTTACTTGTGATGCCCATTATCTATCCATCATCTAGTCCTTTGACCATCACACTTATTCACTTGTGTTGAACCCTGTTAGCTTTACGTTAAGCACCTGTTCAACACTTAGCACACTTGTTAGTCCTTTAATTGAGTTGTCATCCAAACACCAAAACCCATAGGGGAGCTTTCAATCTCCCCCTTTTTGGTGATTGATGGCAACACAATTAAAGCTTACATAAGAGTGAAATTTAAAGCACAAATTTTGAGTTCTAAGATTGTAGAATGCTCCCCCTAAATATGTGCTTACATTAAAATCTTAGCTTTGGTCTTAAATGCCAAAATGCACATACTTAGGCTAAATCGAAGCATTTCTACACCTTAGCACCTGTGGGATGCATTGTGTCAAGAATCAAACCATGATGCGTATAACACATAAATGCACAGAATCAGTGTTAAACACCATTCACTTGAGTGGATATATCACAGGAATATCAACCTACCACTATTCACCTTTAAGATACCAATTTAAACTAAGATACCAATTTAAAGCAATCGTAAAGCACCATTAATCTATTGACCACATGCACCATTATCCACATGAATATCTATTATAGAATGAGCACCATAAATGCCAATTAATTCATAGCAGCGAAAGCACTAGTTTCGCACCATCACCATATACTACAACAAGAAGCATATGATACGAATTATCAACTACACAATAACACACTAACAATGCTCAAACTAACACATCACCCCTTAGGATAAGTTTTCCTCTCAGTTGAGATAAGCTTTAATGCACAAATTCTCCCCCTTTGACATCAAACACCAAAAACCATACTCAAGCAAGAACATAAGGGACAGCAGGGTGTTAAGGAGGAAAAACACACCATCAAAACTCCCCTTACTTATTGAACATATGCACTACCAACATTTAAGTAAGATACATATACGCAAAAAGATCAATACTTCCTTTTATACCTTTACCATGTTGTGGTGTACTTCCCATCTTGAAAGTATTAATCTCTCGGTAGCTTCTCCACACTTGTGCCTGATTCTAACCTTTTCTTGTTGCTAAGTCACCAAGCTTAGAGCAAGTTATGGCACAAGATGAAGCTTCTATTCTAGTGATTACCAAAAGAGGTCAATTGAAGCAAACTATCACGGCTACCAATTGAAAGGTCATTTATTATCATAGTTCCATGATATTTTAGGATAAGCATCTAGTATCACCAAATATTGTAGAGCATGAGCAACCTAAAAATATGCATTTACTTACGACTTAAGATACCAATTTCTTGACTTACAGAGGTACCCAAGTCCTGATTGCCCCATTTCTTGCTCATCTTCTCTTTTCCACCTTGAGACTACACAAGATCGCTCAAGAAACAATTAGTCTCAAAAGACACAAGTTATGTGTGCTCCCCCTGAACTTGTGCATCAAGTATTTGAATAACTTGCACTTTGCACATTCTAGCTTTCTTAGAACTAGAGGGGATCACAACACATCTTGATCAAGGCATACTCTCAATTTCATCACAAAGAGATAACAATTGAATACCAAATGAAGGGTTGACTTAATACAACAATGCATGCCTCAAGAAGTATAACATTTTACAAGCAACCTAGACATGCTTCATACTTGACAATCATTGCACCACATATACCAATTGAAAAACAACACGATCATGCATATAAAGCACAATGTCTAAGCACATCATAATTAAGAAGGTTCCTTAGGTACACCAAAAGAAACAACATTTTAAAGTAAGGAGCACCTAAGCCAAGATACTACCAATTCAGAGGCAAGACCATAGCTGTGATCACAATCAATGGAACTTCAAGATATTCAATGAAATTGCATAGTTCCATTCTTTATACCTTTGCCTTTTCCTGAATTGCCATGAGAGCATCAGTTGTCACTAATTGAGGGCTCCTTTTGTTTATGCACTTTATAGCTCAAAAGGGTGCATTATAGGCACAACATGGACTTTGGTATTCGCACAATACCAGACTAGAGTAATCATGTGAACATAAACTAAACAAAATGTCATATTTGCACAAAGGTTAATCATTAAAACCATAAAGAATAACTCACAAAGGGATACAGGTTTATTCA
Organism: Zea luxurians; assembly: GCA_029449295.1. NCBI lineage: Eukaryota > Viridiplantae > Streptophyta > Magnoliopsida > Poales > Poaceae > Zea > Zea luxurians. The sequence continues at coordinate 12,344,016 of JAOPSE010000005.1, read as the reverse complement.
CGAACACAAAAAGAGTTAATCGTGGTGGATATATCTAATGAAAAACTACCCATTAAATGATTCAAGAGACATAACCTCTAAAGCACACAATCATGATTAAGCACGCATGGTTACGATTTTGGAAATCATTAATCATTGATTGAAAAGTACTCAACACAGGAAATCAAAAAAGCATAACTGCTCCAAGGACAGGTAGCACAACAATCAGACTTAAGAGCTGTACTGATAATGTACTTAAGAAGCACATGTACCGTCCTTTGGAGAGCCAGATGCACAATCAAGGTCCTTTGCTTGATTCACCAATGATGATTAAGGACCTCTACAACTTATTTCACTTGAGATGAACATGGGATTAGTGTCTCACAATAATTCAACCTTGGGTCAATGAATAAACACCAAAACAATTAACAGCTTAAGCATAGAGTTTGAGTTAACCGTATTAAGCTCTCCCATGGTCTCGAGTCCATCTCAAGGCACCTGCATGGTCTAGTTAGCACAGTTTGGTACCCATCTCAGGATGGGTCCATATCGATCATCCAAAAAAGCCTTTGGTACCCAAATAGCATTTGTGCTAGTCCTAGGTGATCTCATGATTGATCTAGCACAAGAGTATGATTTGGGTCTCCTAAGCGAATAAGATTGAGACAAATTTACTTGCTTAGGAACCTCACCTTTATTACATACCTTGGATAGATGACCTTGCTCACCACACTTGTAGCAGAAGCATCGCTCAACCTGACATGACGCTTGCTGTTTGTCATTTTCCTTGGTGAGAGTCATCTTGGAGAAGGCACATGCTTGATTCATCAATAGAGGACAAGAAGTGATCGTGTGGTTCTTGTCATTGCATACGAAGCATCTCCTTATCCCTTCTCCCTTGTCGTTGTATGGACACGACGCAATGAGGTGTCCTGCCTTATTGCACTTAAAGCACCCACTTTTCCCTTTTCTCTTTTTGTTCATGGATGACATAGAGAAATGGTCAGTGCAAACAACATGATTAATTGAATCTTTACCTTTTTCCAAGCTCATGTTGATTTCTTCATCTTTAGGAACATCCTTTTTATGGAGCTTAACACTTGCTTTAGTTTTTCCCTTCTCAAGCTTCTTCATCACGCGCCCATGGATATCTTGAGAAGGTTGAGCAATGCGTCTTCTCCTTAATTGTCTTTGCTTCTTGTTCCCACACAATTTCTTTTGTGACCCTACAACTTTTTGCTCATTTAAACACTCGCTTCCTTTTGAGCGACAGGGGTTAGCACATGGTGATAGATTATCCAAATGTGTACTTGTGCACGAATGAGGTTCACATGAATTTAAGTTCGTAATTACGACCTTATGAGCAACATCAAGCATGATATGGTCATCAACTAATTTATTATGAGAATATGACAACATATCATACTTTTCACCTAGAGCAAGTTTTTCTAAGTTTATCATTTCTACTTGACTCCTAAGCATAGGATTTTTCAGTTTTAAGTTGAGCAGCATTAGATAATATATCATGATTATTTCTTTGCTCAATTAAAACAGATTCATACCGTTGGACCAAATTCTCATGAGAGTACTTTAGCTCCTCATGTTTTTTGGTCATCTTCTCCAGGCTGTCGTTGGTTTTGATGAGAGTCTCCTCTAGCCTGAGAAGCGTCTCGCCTTGTTCCTTGTTCCTTCTCAACAGCTTAACCAAGAGCGCTTTGTCTTCTTTGTTGAGATGGATGTAGAAACGGCGAATCTCCTCTTCCACATCATCGGTCTCATTTTCCCTGTCATTATTATCAGTGGAAGCAAAACAGGAGAATGTACCTTGTGATGATGTAGACTCCTCATCCTCATATTCTTCCTCATCATCGCTTTTGTCTCCACCATCATTGTTAGCAATAAGACATTTATTACTAGAGGAAGACAAACCTGTTGATGAGGTGGATTCATCGTTTGGTTGCCATCATTCTTGTTCTTCTCCCTTAGACAAGTTAGTATCACCAGCAATAAAGGGAGCAGAGGAAGTGCATATGGACTTAAAAAATTTCAACTTAAGTTTAGTCCATAGATCATGAGCATCAACAAATAAATCACTATCACTACTCATGATGGCAAAATAGGCACCTCTAGAAAGAGAATCAACTAAGATGTTGCAAGCATGGTGATTTAGAGATAGACATCTTAGTTCATCATTAGAAGGATTTTTACTAACATTAGATGGAAAAATACTTCTACTAAAGGCCTGCCTCAAATCAGGAACAGCACTCATGAAAGCATTATAAATAGAGACAGACCAAGACATGTAATTAGAGCCATCGCCTAAAAGAAGTTCTACAGTTACCTCTTGTGATGACATCGTCATCTCCAGACGGCTAAGCCCACACTGGAGAGGCCTAGCTCTGATACCAATTGAAAGTTCCCTTTGGCCCGGGAACAGGATCTGGATGTCGCCTAGAGGGGGGGTGAATAGGCGAATAAAAATTATCACTTTAAAACTTAAATCTTACTCTATTCGAAGACAGGATCGTAGTGGAGTGAAGAACTCTTCGAGTAGGTTGCAGCGGAATTGAAGTTCCTGTCTTAAGAATATCCTGCACTTCAAAGAGAGCTAGTACCACAAGTAAGCAGTGAAGTGCAGAAGTAAGAACTGAATAAGACAGAGAATCAGCACATAACACAGAGCAGAGCACGTGGACACAGGAATTTATCCCGAGGTTTGGCCAAGACTGAAATGCTTGCCTAGCCCTCGTTGGAGTTAGCCACAACTGGGCTTGGAGTCTATTTCAACTCCTTCCTCTATTTGCTCAGATCTGTCAGTCAGACAGATAGAGCCTTCCACTATGTTGAGGTAGTTACAATAGAGCCGCGGCTGCTTACAATCTTCTTGACAGCACTCCGGCAGAGTAACAATATGCTCAAGACTATGCTCTAGCTCTTAGCAGCACTTCTCCACTCTCTAGAGGCTTATAGCTTTGCCTCTACACAAACTAGAGAGATATACACGAGAGGGAGAGATAATTGATCCGAGTGATGTCTACACTTGTTGGCTGCACTTGTATATTGCTTGAGGCGCCTAGGGGTCCCTTTTATAGGCACAAGGGGCCTAGGAGTCGTTGGAAGCAATCCAGGAAGGCAAATCTTGCCTTCTGTCGGTTGGCGCACCGGACAGTCCGGTGCACCACCGGACACTGTCCGGTGCCCGATTTCCTTCCAAAATTGGAGCAGTCGACTTTTGCAGTCTTGGAGCCATTGGCGCACCGGACACAGTCCGGTGCTCACCGGACAGTCCGGTGCCCCCATCTGACCGTTGGCTCGGCCACGCGTCACGCGCGGATTGCGCGGCCGACCATTGGCCCAGCCGACTGTTGGCTCACCGGACAGTCCAGTGCGCCACCGGACAGTCCGGTGAATTATAGCCGATCGTCGCCAGACTTCTCCCGGGAGCGGCGACTTCGCCGCAGCCGACTCACCGGACACTGTCCAGTGCACCACCGGACAGTCCGGTGATTTATAGCCGTACGCCACCGACTTCTCCCGAGAGTGGCCTGTTCACTAGAGTTCAGCCTCGAGAACCGGACACTGTCCGGTGCACCACCAGACAGTCCGGTGCACCCAGACCGAGCTGTCTTTGGCTGAACAAAGCCATCTCTTTTCCAATTTGATTTCTCCTGTTTCCAGCACTTAGACACATATGTTAGTACACAAAAACCAATGTACTAAGTCTGTAAACATACCTTCTCTTCGATTTTTACCTCTCTAGCATTTGACATGCTTAAGATTGATGTTGGACTCATAAATCATAAAGTCAGCTTAACTTGATCTACACTAACATTTCTGAGCTCCAACATCCTGCAAAGATCACATAGAATATCTCCAAACATAGGAATAACCCAAACTGAAGGTCAGAGTGCAATTAGCTCTTTTGGGCTGCTTCTAGTTCTGTTTTTGACATTTGTTCTCGTTCTAGTGACCTTGTTCTCCTTCTTAGTGCTTGGTCTTGAGCCTTATGACTTACACCACATAACTAGAGATGTTTCCTCATTGGTTGTAAGTCACGTCCTTATGTAGTGATCCTTGATGTGCCGTAGCTGTTCTCAACTCGATCACCCTTGACTTTGCAAGCCATCTTCTTCACCCTTGGCTTTGGGTTCCTCAGCCTCTTTGACCTTCTCCCGTGCACTTGGTACCTCGAAGCTCTTCTTGCCTCCATCCTTGGCTTGATCAGTTGTCTCCGAGCTACGCACCCGAGTCTCACTTTATGCAATGTCCATCTTACTTGTGATGCCCATTATCTATCCATCATCTAGTCCTTGGACCATCACACTTATTCACTTGTGTTGAACCCTGTTAGCTTTACATTAAGCACCTGTTCAACACTTAGCACACTTGTTAGTCCTTTAATTAAGTTGTCATCCAAACACCAAAACCCACAGGGGAGCTTTCACTATGCTGTTTTCAAATTTTCTTTGATAATTTGTACTTCCTTTTCTGCTTCTTGGAGAATTTCTGGACAAAATACTTGACTTTCTCCGGTCTGATTCCAATAAAGCGGTGTTCTACACTTTCGTCCATAAAGTGTTTCAAATGGTGCCATTTTTAGACTTTCCTGGTAATTATTGTTGTATGAGAATTTTGCATAAGACAAACTCTTATCCCAAGTTCTACCATGCTTTAGAGTGCAAGCTCTTAGCATATCTTCCAACACTTGGTTTGTTCTTTCTGTTTGCCCATCGGTTTGCGGATGGCAAGCAGAACTAAAGTTTAGCTTGGTATCCATGGACTCATGTAGTCTTTTCCAAAAGTGTGAGGTAAATTGGGTTCCTCGATCTGATACGATCTTCCTTGGTACTCCGTGCAGACAAACAATCCTTGACATGTATAACTCTGCTAACTGGGCTCCTAAGTAGGTTGTTTTCACAGGTATAAATTGTGCCACGCCACTTTAGTCAACCTGTCCACTATAACCCATATTGAATGATAGCCATCCCGAGTACGGGGTAGTCCAACTATGAAATCCATATTGATTTCTTCCCATTTCCATTCCGGTACTTTGAGAGGTTGTAGCAATCCTGCTGGTCTTTGATGTTTGGCTTTAACTCGTTGACACACGTCACATAGTGCAACATGAGTAGCCACATCTCTTTTCAAATTGTACCACCAATACTTTTCCTTTAGATCCTAGTACATCTTAGTACTTCCAGGGTGAATAAAATAAGCTAAATCATGGGCTTCTCTTAAGATAAGTTGGCATAGGTGTTTGATTTCTGGTACGCAAATTATCTTTTTAAACCATATTGTGCCTTGATCATCTTCTGTGAAATCTAGGGCTTTTCCCAAACTAATTTGTGTCTTAATTTCCTTGATTTTCTCATCAGTCTCCTATCCTTTACGAATCTCTTCTTCTAACATAGATTCAACTTCCATAACTGTTGCTTCCATATTATTGAGCATTCCAAGGTTGAGTTGCTCCATCTCCCAGCACAATTCCTGTGACATCAAATGAGTAGTGATGCTGTTCACTTGACCTTTACGGCTCAAAGCATCTGCCACTACATTTGCTTTACGTGGGTGATATTGTATTTCCAAATCATAGTCTTTAATAAACTCAAGCCATCTTCTCTGTCTTAGGTTGAGTTCTTTCTGCGTGAAGATGTATTTCAAGCTTTTGTTACCGTGAAGATTTTACACTTGTTTCCAATCATGTAGTGCCTCCAAATCTTCAAAGCGTGCACTACGACAGCTAATTCCAAATCATGCGTAGGGTAATTCTTTTTATGCTTCCATAACTGCCTTGAAGCATAGACAATCACTTTTCCTTCTTGCATTAACACACATCCAAGTCTTAGATGTGATGCATCGCAATACACATCAAATCTTTTATGAATATCAGGCATAATTAACACTGGTGCAGTGGTTAGCCTTTCCTTTAATTCCTCGAAACATTTCTGACATGCTTCATCCCAATTGAAATCTTTACCTTTATCCAACAATGAAGTAAGGGGGGTTTCACTATTTTGGAGAAGCCTTCGATAAATCTTCTGTAGTATCCTGCTAATCCAAGAAAACTCCTGATCTTGGACACATCTGTGGGTTGTTTCCAATTTAGTATTTCACTTATTTTACAGGGCTCTACTTTGATTTCTGCATTGGTGATAATATGACCTAGAAAAGCAACTTCCTTTAGCCAAAAACCACACTTCGAAAATTTCTCATACAACTGATTGTCGCGAAGCTTCTGTAGAACTGATCTCAGATGATCTTCATGTGCTTCTTCATTCTAAGAGTATACTAGTATGTCATCAATGAATACCACCACAAACTGGTCGAGGTATTCCATGCATACTTTATTCATCAAGTTCATAAAGTATGTTGGTGCATTAGTTAGTCCAAAAGACATGACTAAAAACTCATATAGTCCATATCTTGTAGTGAAAGCTGTTTTAGGTATATCTTCAGTCTGAATCTTCAACTGATGATAGCTTGATCTTAGATCTATCTTTGAGAATATTGTAGCTCCTCTCATCTGATCAAACAGATCTTCAATCCGATGTAACGGGTACTTATTCTTGATCGTTACTTCGTTCAAACTTCTATAGTCCACACACATTCTTCTTGAACCATCCTTCTTGTTCACAAATAGAACTGGGGCTCCCCATGGTGATGAACTGGGGCAAATAAAACCTTTTTCTAATAATTCTTCTATTTGTTTCTTCAATTCAATTAAATCTTTGACATCAATTCGATAAGCACTAAGTCTATAAAGCTAATTACCAAAGCCAGAGCCATGATAGCACTCATGGTTGCAGTGTTATCCTCGGTGGTCACTCCATATTCCATTTAACACAAAATGTTCTTGTTTAACCATCGGGTTAACATCATAATAAAACTTCATTTCCGGAACATAGTATCATTAAAAGAGTGACATCATATTCATCAAGTTGAGAAATAGAAAAAATTGCTAGGGTAATTCAAAGAATAGGGTTGGTAATTCTAGGAAACCCTTAATTAGGCAAATCCCAACAAATTATGCAATATATCCAAAAAGTAAACATTATTATATGCATTACTTGGGTACAAATAGAATATGCAGAGGGAGAATCCACTTGCCTTGCTCGAAAGTGTCATGTGGGCCGTCCTCGAACGAATTTGGTTCGTCTACCTCACAGTCAACTTCTAGCATCGATTTGCGTATTGTACATATAAAAAAATACGTACGCCAAATAAATAAACATACACCATTACAGGAGTAATCATTCACCATTACATACACCTTCATACAACACACAATTATACACATAAATACATCTTAAAGCGTAAATATTTATTAATTCATTATGACTATTACTCCGAGTCAATATTGGTGAAATATGAGTAAGTGACTATAACACTAGTTTTATCTAGTAAAATATAGATAAACATTTATTAACAATCTTTATGGAAAATAATTGCTAATTATTTTCTTTATTACTATTAATAGACTTTTGAGTTTTATCCCTTTTCTTTCTAAATATAAATTATATGTATAGCTAAAAATTGTTTATTTATAGTTCTTCTGACATTAATATTCTAAGAATTAATGTAAATTACTAATTGGACTTTTAATAACATAATCAAGGTTATTATGATATAAACAAGTATTTTACTAATTCTAAGTAATTAAGTGATATACTTATGAACACATTTATTCTGACTAGTAAAATCTATTTTCATTTGGGCGAAAATACGTGGTCTAGTATTTTCTTCTACTTTCTTATATCATTGAAATTACACTTAAATCACTACTAACAAGTATCGTTCATGTGCTAAAGCAAAATTAATCGTAAACATTTCTAGTATGAAAATCACTAAGTTAGTGACTAGTGACATAATTTGTTTTTGAAATATAAATTCATACACCTGTCAAAATATTGTTGTGAGGCTTGTTTACAACTACATGTATACATCGGAGAGTAGCACATAAGGTTTTTGAATCACTTTTACATACATTTATGATGCAGAAATACAGAAATAATTTTCGGAAATTTGAAGGGCCAAAATGCAAAACGACTTTCTTATACCTTGACCTCTTGCTCGTGTGTAGGGAGGTCGGCGAGCAAGGGAGGGCTCAATTGGGCTGGGGAGCAGGGGAGGGGCTCGGGCGAGGGGTGGGGCGTGGCTCCGAAGAGGCGAGGCACGACTCTGGCGAGGCGCGGCTCCAATCGACGGCAAGGCGCGGCTCCGGTTGGCGGCGAGCGTGGGCGAGCGAGGAGAGCGAGAGAGAGAGAAAGCTCGGGGAGGGAGAGAGAGGGAGAAGCTCAGCCTTTTATAGAGCGAGAGAGAGAGAGAGAGGAGAGGGTGCCGGGGGGGGAGAGGGAGGGTGGCCGGCCATCAATGGCGCCATTAGGGAGAGAACGTGGGGGAGGAGGGAGAGAGAGACGGGCAGCGGTTTCAGGCTCGAGGGAAGGGGAGTGGGCGCGAGCTAGGGCGCGGCTCAGGCACGAACGCCCGAGGGGCAGGCGTGGGAGCTCAGCGCGTCGCGGGCGCGCATGACCAGGTGGCGGCAGCGCGGCTAGAGGAAGAGGAGGGACCGGTGGGGGCCCACCTGCAAGGGAGAGATGGGGGGAATGGAGGGTGGCGGCTAGGCCCCTAATGGGCCGAAACGGCTAGGGTTTGGGGTTTTTGTTTTTTTCTTTTCTTTTCTATTTAAAAATATAAATAAATATATTTTAAATAATTCAAAAATCATAATAATTATACTAGAATTATTTATAACTAAAATATTTATTTTTGGACCAATATTTCTATATTAATTAATTGGATTTTCAATATAAAAGAATTTCTACTAAACATCCAAAAAACAAATATGAGCAAACAAAAATTATTCTAAATGCAAATTAAATTAAACACTTGAAAGAAAAATGCATTACCATTTCTACCATTAATAAACTAAATGCATTATTTTTAGTTGATGGTTTTTATAGTGTTACACAAGAGATGACAGAACTTCTAGAAAACTTTGACATCACATCATGCCTGGGATGGCCAAGACAGTGGTGCCAAGTGATAGATGAGGTAGAAGTGATCAGTGCATGCGGTGTGGACGGCGAGGAAGGCGATGGATGTATAGTGGCCCGGAGCTGCCACAGCGTGTGAGAAGGTCCTAGTAGCAAGATCCTTCACAAACAAGCCAACAGGGTCAAACTCCATAGAACAAGAGTTGTCAACGGTTAATTGACGAATAGAAATTAGACTAAATGATGTTGGCGGTAATAAAAACCTTTTTAAGGTGGAAGGGGCTGGGAAGGACTGCATCACCTATTGAGGTGACGATGGAGGAAGGGAGAGAGGGATGGGGAGGATGAGTGGTGGATAAAGTACCAACGTCAGGGGTGGTGTAGTAGGAAGCACAGGAGTCAGCCACCCATTCCAAGACCGACGTGGGCGGAATGAGGGTAATCGTGTTGAAGGACCCAACAAGAGACTGTGTGTCCCACCCTCCACCCCAAGGGCCCCACGAGGGCAAAGGAGAGGTGGGCGGAGGAGATAGGAGACCCGACTGGAGGCGAGGTGGTGCCGGGGTTGCCAGAAGCACCAACAGCGATAGAGCAGCATAGAAGGTAGAATGAGGGGCGACCAAACATGGTGGAGGGCCCACAGGCAGTCCAGACCACATGGAGATGTAGTGGGTCCATGGGTTGTAGATGGACGGCAAGGAGCCAAGGCCTCGAGAAGGAGGTTGACCACCGTGGCCAGTGTCGTGACCACGATCGCCCTAGCGATGACGACCATCACCACCCGAGGTGGTAGTCGAGCGGGGGCGCTAGAGAATGGTGGAGGAGCGCTCTTGTGAGGCGCTCCCCCAGAGGCAAGAGGAGGGCCCCGCGTGGCCAGCCCTCTAGTTTTGGCATTGTAGAGAGCTATCGCAGTGTCGGTGGTGGTGGCGGCCGTAGTCATAAGTTCCTCTAGTAGAAGATCATCATGAACTCGAGTGAAGGATGGGAACAGGGTGATCCACATGAGGATGGCCCACGCAGGAGGTTGAGAACGAGCGTCTCATCTGTGACCAGGGAGCCAATGTAACACCCCAGGTGTTTATTTCCCGTGCGATAACGAGTATTGATTTAAGCACAGGTTGTCGGTGATAATAACAGTCTCTATTCCTTAATTGTCTCTGGTTATCCTGAATTCGACATTGTTTTCGTCTTTATCGATCTGGGCTATCTCAAATTTTATCCTGAATGTCGAATCTTATGCCGGTTCAAAGTTAATCAACAAAACGAATACAAGTCTGGAAAGCTCAACTCGGTCTTGTGATTCTTGTCCAGGACAAATTAAGCAGAACTCGACAACTAAAGTTTTTGGTGCAAAATAATTCCATCTCCGCTCGGTAGCTGAGAAATCACATCCGTGGATTTATAATTAAGATTTATTCGTTCAGTAAATTATCTTATCTAAATTAAATCAAATGCAGTCTGTACTAGTTTGACTGGTATCTTTTGTTTCGTCCGATTTACATCTCGCGCAGACTTAATCTGAGAACTAAATTGTCTGTGTAGTCTTTTGTAAAAAAATTGGAGAAGGAAAAATCCCATTTCTTCTTATCCTCTCCACCATCATTCTCTGGACTCATCTCCCCACAGATCATCTCTCTCCCTTATCTCCCACCACTGTTCCCTTGTCTCCCTAATCCTATCACAACGCACAGGCTCTCTTCTTCGTGGAATTCTTGGCCGCCTCACCTCTGCTTGCTCTAGCTTGACGGTCGTTGACGCTCCCCCGTTCGAGCTTGCTGTGTTGACCTCCCCTGCAAGCCGCCGCTCCTGATGCCGAGCTCATCTCCTCTCCATCTTCCCAGTCGATCCCTCCCATGGACGCTAGCTCCCTCTCCAGCGCTGATCGCCCTTCCTTTGCCTCCATGCTGAGCGCCTTGCAGCAACGTGCCCCTCGTCGAGCTCGCTGGACACCGCAACACATGCTCCCTGGGTCGAGCCTGTCCTTGTGTTCGCCGATGTTGGACGATAGACTGCGCTGCTTGTCCTCAACCTAGCTAATGCCGTTTCCTTGGTGCTTGCCCTCGCCCTAGGCCATGGAGCAACAACAGCCATGGAGCCCCTTCGTGTCGCGCCCTCGACGTAATGTCGCAGCAAACTACACACGATCAGTGCAGCCCAATCACGACCTCATCGACCACCAATGAGGTCCTGTTCTCGCTTTGCCGTTTTACTACTAGACATCGATTGGTAACTTGTGAATTGTGTGTATGTGTATGTTGATGAGTGAAATCCCAGTTGTTGGATGTTAGTGTGGGAAGCCCGGTTACGTCGTTCACCAGGTGCTCAATGAAGGACGTGAACCGGGGATCATCATTGTGTCTATGGTTACCAAGTCAAAATTTCATTATGGTGAGTTGATTTGTTTCTTGCGCTATTCTTTGGATAAATTGGTTAGACATAGTAGTTGTGTCATTTCTCTTGCCAACAATAGGCGTGTTGTGGGTCGACCTCCAAATCCTTGTTGCCGGCGTATTGCTCTATGGTGGCATTAGGAAAGAATCTTTCCTCTTGCTTACTTTGTTTGTATGATGATATTAGGATGAAGGGTGCTTGGATGGATATGTATTTGGATAGTGTGATTAATTTGACTCTTCGTTTGCGTAATGCAAACTTTAGATTTTGATTGCAAGTTATGCGAAGTGATTGGGTGCATGATTATAAAATAGACTAGTTTATTCTATATATGTGATTAAATAGAATATTTTAGCTCTGATCAATAATAATGTGTTAGAGTAGGCTAAGAATCAAAAGCATGACAAGTATAGAAGCGAGATACAAACTAAATTAGGATTCATGCTGTTTAAGGCTGCAATTATAGTTTTAGTTATGCGACTAGTTCAATGAAGTAAACCATGTTTTCTATAGAAATGTTATATAGGAAAGTTGTAGATCACTTTTTTATCTTACTTGTGTAAACATATCATGGCCATAGGACTAGTAGTTTGAAAGTTATGCTTTTCACAGGTCCAGTCTTGGAATCTATCCAAATTCTGTATAGATTTTGATGATGACTTTGTTTGCCCAAGTTAAACTGATAATCAGCCCTTACTTATTATATAAGAATTGTAGTACTTTTCTTAAACTTTCCAAAAAGTGTTGGATCACCCTTTTTGGTGGCCTAGAGACGAATTTATAGCTGTTTAAAATGTGGAGTCTGAATCTGTCTAAATCTGGACAGAAGAGACTATTTGTGTTAACTGACCTTGCTATGCATTGAGTTAACCTGGTATGTTTATAAAGGAATTGTAGACAATTCTACTAGCTTTCTAAAAAGTCTAGTATCACCTGATTTGGATGCCTGAGACTCCAGTTACAGAATTTTGAGTGAGTAGCCAAATTTGTCCAAATCTAGACAGAATTAACGTTTAGCACTGTTTGACCTTTCTAAGTGTTAAATCTTGTTGTGATGATAATACTAAAGCTATAGAGGCCTTTATAAGCTTTCTACAAAGTCCTAGTGTACTATTTTTGGATAAATAACTATGGTGTTATGACTAAAATAACTAACTACTGTGCTGCTATCAAAAAAATTCAGCAAGTGTTAAAATGATTGTTGTTGAGTCAAAGTTATCTAGTGTTTACGCCTAAAAGTTATTAACCTTTTGATATATGCTATAGCTTAAGACCGGTGTTTATATATTGTTGCTAGAGCTTAGGAGCGTATATAACTTGTGTAAAGTTTATTGCTTGATATGTGAGTTAGATCCGGTTAATCTAGAGTAACGTGATTGCTATGCTTAGTGAATTATAGGTCTCTTGTGTTTACTTGTGAGTGTTTCTACATCATGACCTTGGGTGTTTAGTTTATTACCATGTGTCCTTGCTTAGTCGTATAGTATTCATTATCATATTCATTCATGTGCATTATACATATCATTTAGGTACGTTAATTGGGCACGTGATGTGGAAGACAAAGGACAGATTAACCAAGTGAAGATGATGAATGAACATAAAGCGTGGATGATCTGATAGAGTACCAGGATGGGAGATGCTCACCAAGTGGTCGTCATTTAACAACACTAACGTTGTGATTATCCTAGGCAAGCCCTGGTGCATTTGCCACTTCCTTCTGTTTTAAAAACTTTTATAACTTATCTGCTACATTAGGTGATAGGAGTTGTGTGAATAAACAATTGATGCATTACCATTCCTTGGAATTTGATTATCCTTCTTGCTACATGTTTTATAAAGAGAACTAATGAGGCTTAGCCCTACCTAGAGAACTAAAAGTTGTTTCTTTTAAAAAGAATGTTGTGTAAAACTAGGTATAGGTTTGTTTTATGAAAAAGGACTTGTAATGGTGAGAGCATCATCTGCCGTGATGAATTCATCATTCAAGTATGGTACCTCTGTCAGGTACATGGTTTTGGGAAGGAAATAATAATTTTAGACCAGATGTTGAACAGGAAAGGTCGCCCGTCTGTGTCGATTAAGGACCACAACGAAAGTAGGCTTGCTGATCTAGGACCTTTTAATTGGTCACAAGCCTCGTCATGGGTAAGCTTAGCCTCTGCTGGACCAATACCAGAAAGGCCAACCCACAATGGGAGTGGAGAGATGGCGAGAGTATCATGTATCCACCTGGCAAGAGGCTGGATGGTGGGGTACTGAGCTCTCGGTTGGCAGGGACCCGTTCTGATCTTGAGAAACCAAGGTGCAAGTTGACATATGCAAGGATTAAGTGCTATATATATCGTGTGGTTGGAGATCCACAGATGGGTATTAATCCATTCGGATCGCCGTTACTTCTCGGATATGAAGACTGGATTACTGACCTACATCATAGTTAACATGTGTAACATAAAGATGATTAAAAGCAAGCTAGATTAGGCCAAGTGTATGATCTAGATTAGGCCAATCTAGATTCAGGAAAAATACTTAACTTGTGAAGTAAAAAGTTTGGCATAAGGATCTACTCCTAGTAAGCTCTTCTGCAAAATGAGTCTTTCAAATTTGATAAGCTTTACCTTGATTCCCAACAAGTCAGCATACCTTAAGAGTCTTTTCTTTAGTCGGGTAAGTCTTGCTGAGTAATTGCGTACTCAGGGTTTTATTCCATGTTGTTTTTCAGGTTTCAATTTTGTTCTGTTGTGGATGGTGCTAAGTGCCGGTGGGCTCGGCCTTCTCATATGTATAAGTATATCCCATCTATAGTTTCTTTATTGAGGATTGTCACTTAAGCTAGCATGCATTTCAAACATACAAATATTTTATAACAATTCAAAGTATAACTCTTTTGAAACACATTCTTTTGTAATCAACTCCGATAATTGTATAATGTAAACTTATTGTAACTTGTAATCATTTTGCAATAAATAATTTATTTCTGCTGCAAATGTTTTGTATGTGAGTTGTCTTTACTTAATCCTGCGATCTTGGCACTAAGTGGTTTATCTGGGGTCCATAGGACACTCGGACAGCTCCTGTTAAGTTGTTTGGTGCACATGCATAGCCGTCTGAGGTCTTCGAGACAAGGACAGGTGTATGTGGGCACAATAACTTGGTAGGTTCTCCCACTACTGGTATCAGAGCAAGATTAAGTATAATATGATCACATGCGTATTTTCAAAAACCAAGTTTTTAGTTTCGAAAACCTATTTTTAACTAAACACATTGTTTGGTTCTGAAAAACATATTTGAAAAACTATAATGCTAGCGGCATCCTCTTTTAAGCCCTAAATTAAGGGCTACTAGGTGGCTTAGTTCAGAATACTAACCCACAACTTGGGAAGGGTAATGCATACATGTGTAATGTTATTTTTGGTGCCTTTCAGTCTTGAATGGATCAATGCTCAGGCAAAAAATGTGCTTGACTATATACATGTTCTACATATGTATATATGAAGGCTGCGATGTGGAGTATTTACTTTTCTAGGATTCGGTACCCCATGGATGTGTATGGGTATACTAACATGGGAATACTGAGAAGTGTAATGTACTCACAACGACACAGCTATGCTCAGGTAAAAAGGTGGGTTACCATAATGAACTGCCCTATGGTTAAAGTGTGGCAGTGGCACTTATGCGTGGCTCGACGCTTAATGAGGAGCTAGCCTCCATATAGAAATATATGGAGTATAAACTTTGATAAAATGTCATTTGTGAATTGCAACATAGGGAATTGGGTTGTGATGGGATTTTCTGCAGGTACACTAACTTCAAAATCGTATGTGTAGCTGACGACTAGCAATATATCAAGAGAGAACATAGGTATGTGTAAGACCTAAAATTGGTAGAAAAAAATATCATAAAATAATAAAATAAATAAATAAGAATATATACTAGTTTTGTGAGAATTTTTGAAGACCCTTGAAAATCTATTAGAAATCTCCCTCCTCATGTTTAAACAATAATATTAAGTTAAATTGAGTGACCAATAAATAGGTAATGAGAAGTAGACCTCTTGCCAATGACTTTGTAGTAATGCATATTATTAACAACATAAATTATACCTCTCATTTTAAAATGAAGATATTAAAGTAGAAAATTAGAAAAGGGATTCAAATGCAACCATTTATTTCTTCCATAAAGGAAATTTTAAAGAAGTCATTTAAGTCCTTTCATAAATAATAAGGGAAATAATAGTATAAACAGTAGAATCCATATTCACAGTAAGTTATGTTTAAGTTGGAAAATAGAACTTGAAAATAGAAAGAGGAATAAGAAAGGAGAACGAAATAGAAATGGAGATTATATATATCCTATTACTACAAACAATTAAAAAAAACCTTGTATAAACCTTGAACTTGATTATAGATTTAAAAGCAATATTTCTCGAAGAGTGAAAATTGTTGTATTGCATGTTTCAAAGCATTTTTATCTAACCAAAAGGAATAGAACAGATAAAAGGAAGAAAATGAGAAGGTCTGCTTTGGGCCAAAATCTATCCTCTCGGCCCACTAACTAGCGCGCGCGGCTTGCCAACGGAAACACCCGTGCATCCAGCTTCACCATCGCGTGGACCCCGCTGGTCGGCCTCACTCCTGGTGCGGGCTCCTGGACAGGTGGGGACCATAGTCCAGGTTCTCTCTCCCACGGTGCTGCGTTAGCCACTTGCGCGTGGGGCCCACTGGCCAGATCGGTCTCCTCCATCCAGTTCATGGGCGCGATTTGCCTTCTTAACTGAACTCCGATGCGCACGTCGCCTCAACCACCGAGCTCCTCGGCGTGAATTTCTCTCCCACTCCCCCATAAAAGCAGTCGGGGCTTCCCTCGTCCATCCGCACCGCGAGCACCAACACCTCTACTTGTGTTACTGGGACCGAGCAAGATGATGGCGGGGGTGTGTCCGGAATCGCGGCCAAGGCCGATTCGGACCTACGCGGGCACCAACCTTTAGGTAGATGTCATGGAGGATCACCCGACCCCCGCGTGGAGATTATCTATGGGGTCTCTGCGCGATTTGTTGCATGGTGGGACTCTGATTCCTCGTCAGAACTGATGGGTGGCCGCGGATCTGCGCCTGCCCGTGGGTGGGAGCCAGCGTCGCATAAATCGAGGTGAGAACCCTCCCTATGGATATGCCTTCATCTCTAGTGCGTGTATTAGTTTCCGTAGGAGAGGTCATGTGCAAGGTCGTGAATCCGGTGGGTCGTGGCAATGGCTGCCGCCGTGGGAGGAAACTCAGCCGCTGTACACTTATGTCTGGAGATTGAAGAACGGGTGTCACCGTAGATCCTAGGATTGAGGGCGCAGGAGAAGCGTGCGCTTGTGCCGTCGATCGGCTGTAAGGTGGCCCAGATTAGTTGGGCACATACCCCTTCGCGGTTGTAGGTTCTGACCGTAGATAAGCTATCGGACGGTTTGGTGATCACGTGGGAATCTGATCGAAGATCTCTGATCCAACGGCTGAGAATGCGTACTGGTTCGGTTAGGTATTGGATCTAATCTGATCCACAGATTCTAGATCGGACGACCCTAAATTTGGCGTACCCCTTCGGTCATGCCTCTTTTGCTAAAGAGGCCCCTGATTCCTTTTAAATAACCCGCCATCCACCCCAAGCCAAAAGTAACTACAAGTAGGTCCTGGATTTTATGCCTTTGACCCCGTGCTTCCAGGAAATTATGGAATGGGTATAGAAACTGATATTTGAGTAGAAAAGTGAAACAATAAACCTAGTAAATTCATAACTTGCACGTTGTAACTCTGATTTAACTCTTTCAAGTCGCGATAGCTTCGTATAAATATTTTCTATGTAGTAGAAACGTTAATTGTATTGTATCACATACTTTTATAATTAAATATTTGGTTCCCTTTTTGTAGTAGATTTACTTTATTCAGGGTTGACATGTCTATAATTAATTTGACTATAATATGATTTCTAAACATATTATAATCTAGATTAAAGTTAAATTAACTAATTAGAATGTATTTATTCATATGATGTATATTAACCAATTTATAATATAGTTTAATATTTAATTCACATAGATCCTTTGTAAATCATAACTCTTTAATCGTAACTTCGATCTTACTAGTTCTCGATCCCACGATCTCGTAGCTTCGCGTAGATCATTATTATTCAGTTTGTACTCATGTTTGGTGTGATGTTGATTTTATCTATATCATGTTTGTTTGTATTGCTACGACTAGCACGAGGTTTCGAGGATCTGAAAAATCACCCTGGTAATTGGAATCTCAAGTGCCAGGCAAGTTGTGCCCTTGATCACATTTATTACCCAATAATATTCTTTATTATCATTTATCAATGCATATGTTTAATTTTGATGGGACCCAATAGGTCACCCTAGACTGTTTATCTTTTTCCTTGTTTACCCCTGAATCATTGGGTAGTTATGTTATTGCTTTACACAGTTTCCGGGTTAATATTTCATTATATCCATGTTCCAATTATTCTATTATGTTATTTATGTTCATGATAAGATCATTATGTTAATTGGAACATGGACCGACCACCTAGGAAACCAGTGCTACCACAAGGGTTTAATGGGATGCCCTTGGCTGATTAACTAGGAAAGCTAGTGGAGGTCTTCCTTACCCGAAAGGGGCAAGGGCAGTAGGGGAGTGGTCAGTGTAGGGAGGTCCTTGGGTTGATTTTGCTGCGATGGCGGTCAGGCGAGGGATTCCTGCACTGGAGCTTCCTATAAACTGTAGCGGGATTTCTGAAGCTAGTGAAACTTTGTAAAGGCCTCATAGTGTTACCCTGCCTCGCTTCCTTGGTAGAGGTGTATGGGATTCATGACCCCTTGGCAGATGGGTAACACGACTTGTGGGTAAAGATGCACAACCTCTGCAGAGTGTAAAACTAGTATACTAGCCGTGCTCACGGTCATGAGCGGCTCGGACCCTCACATGATTAATTTATGGAACCTAAATCCAATTTGTCATTTGCATTTGCATGGGATTTGTTATTAATTTTGTTCTATTATTTATTATGGTTTGGTATTTACTTACATCTAGTAATTGCTAATAAAAGTTTGACCAACATTAAAAGCAATGCTCAGCTTTAACCATTTTCTTTGATAAGCCCTACACTTCATGAGCTCCCACCTTTGGTGAGTTCATGCCACATTATTCCCCACAACTTGTTGAGCGATGAACATGTGTTAGCTCACCCTTGCTGTCTCACACCCCCCCCCACAGGAGAAGAACAGGTGGTTCAAGTGGAGCCACACATCGAGGAGTTCGATTCGATCTAGGTGGCGTCTCCCAGTTGACTTTCTGGCGCCAAGGATAGATTTTAGATCCTGCTATATTTATATTTTATTTTTGTAAGTCTTCCACTATGTAATAAGTACTCTAATTATTGTGACATTTATCTCTATACACTCTGTGATTATATATGTTGTCTTCTTTGACGCATGTATGAGATGCACCCGGTTTTGTTCCTTTAAAACCGGGTGTTATAGAAGTGGTATCAGAGGAATGTTGACTGTAGGACGAAACCTAGATAGAACTAGACAACCATTACCTACTTACCTTACCTTGATTCTTTCTATACTTTTCTTGATCTAGTCTCATCTTCTACTGTTCTACTCTGATTAACCTTACCTTTGCTACTCTAATTCTTTTTAAACTTTTCTTAATCATTTCTCATCTATTTTCGCTTTACTCTGATTATTCATACCTTTTCTTTCTAAAGACAAATATGGATTTCACACTTTGAAATCATGTGCCTAATGTGACTTTAGGAATAGGAGACCTACTCTTACGAACAAAAAAACTATTTTCATTGTTATCCATATGCTTGAGTGTTTGTTCTTATGATATTTGTTTGATTTGGATCTTTGATTGAATGTGAATAGTTGTGGAATAGTGTCCACACTTATATCTAGGCATAAAAATAAATAAATAAAATTCATGAGATAACTAAACAACTTAGATTATCCTCCATTAAAGTGTATCTATTTTATATAGATCCCTCTTATCTCAAAAGACTCTCTTACTATAATGGATCCCTCTTAACCTAAAGGAATCTATCCTATCCAAATAGATCCATCTTATCTTAAAAGATTCTTTCTTATCTTAAAAGAATCCTCTTATCTTGAAAGACCCTCTCATATCCTAACGGACCTATCTAATCTTAAAAGATTCTTTCTTACCTTAATAGATTCATTTTATCTCGAAAAGATTCTATCCTACACTCATAGATCCATCTTATCTTAAAAGATACTCCTCTTATCTTGAAAAGATCTTATGTCACCCTAATAAATCTAACTGACCTCAAAAGATTCTATCTTATTCTTATAAATTCATCTTGTCCTAGTATGCATACTTATCCCAACCACTTTGCTTATCTCATTACGGGATAACAACCATGATTTAAACCCCATTAATTGGATCTTATCTAGACTAAACCAGTCATATAACTATATTTTAGATCTTATCTAGATTAATCTGGTCATACCTCGACCCCATTCAACCTAAACTGATCCAAAATTAATTTAGTAAAATCTAGTCATACTAAACTAATCTAGTTTTCATCTAATCTGAACTAACCCAATGTGACCCACTCAAACAGGTTAGTTAATAATTGTAACATGGATTAGACCCTATCCACCTATTCTAACGTGATTCACTCGGCACTGAATTAAGAATAACCGACCTACTCGGCCTTATGCAACTACCTTAACCATCCGATGGTTGCATAACTCCTCTGTTTTAATTTAAACAGAAAATTCTGATCTACCTCAAGTATTAACTAAACCATATTCTGATAAACGAGTTTTAAATCTGAATTGGTGTCTTAGACTAACTTGACAGAGAAACCACGACCCAGCCTATATTATAGGTTGCCCAACCCATTTATCTTACAAGCAAAGAAAAACTCTGTTCAGTCTACCTACCCCATGTACCCACACCTATCTCAACTATGTCCCTAGTTATGGTAACACCAATACCCATTATCCTTGATGATAACACCAAACTTGACCGATATAACAAGTTATATAACTTATCCAACCAATTTAGAAGCAAAACAACAAGACAGACTCCGCTTAAACTTATTTAACTTATAACCACCTATTAACCTATTTTGTTTACCTAAGAATCTACCTTCACTACATGTCCCAAATTCGGATTACAACTTCAAGAACAAAGATTGAAGATGATCGACCTCATCAAATCAAGGAAGGATAAGATTCAAGCCAGATCTTCAAAGGAATCAAGATCCACAATCATGGATGGAGTACATCCTTACCCTATCCTTTTTGCCCAAACCTATCTATGCTTTAAAGGCATCTTCTACCCTACATAATAAAGTGGACGTACATATATACATCCATGCTTTCCTAACCACTAGCTCGACCAAGCTACATAAACATATATATAAATTACTACTATCTGTAAGATCTAAGTGTTACTTTAGTTAGTAGTCGGTATGATACTATTTTAGGAGGAATAATAAGGTCTAATTTACCCCATGTGTTGCTAATAAATAATGCATCATGCTGAGATTTTTTTGTTTGTGCATATGTGTTGAGACAATATGAGCATACACCCTTTTCTTACAAATCTCGAGGACGAGATTTCTGTTAAGGGGGGTAGGATTTGTAAGACCTAAAATTGGTAGAAAAAAATATCATAAAATAATAAAATAAATAAATAAGAATATATACTAGTTTTGTGAGAATTTTTGCAGACCCTTGAAAATCTATTAGAAATCTCCCTCCTCATGTTTAAACAATAATATTAAGTTAAATTGAGTGACCAATAAATAGGTAATGAGAAGTAGACCTCTTGCCAATGACTTTGTAGCAATGCATATTATTAACAACATAAATTATACCTCTAATTTTAAAATGAAGATATTAAAGTAGAAAATTAGAAAAGGGATTCAAATGCAACCATTTATTTCTTCCATAAAGGAAATTTTAAAGAAGTCATTTAAGTCCTTTCATAAATAATAAGGAAAATAATAGTATAAACAGTAGAATCCATATTCATAGTAAGTTATGTTTAAGTTGGAAAATAGAACTTGAAAATAGAAAGAGGAATAAGAAAGGAGAACGAAATAGAAATGGAGATTATATATCTCCTATTACTACAAACAATTAAAAAAAACCTTGTATAAACCTTGAACTTGATTATAGATTTAAAAGCAATATTACACGAAGAGTGAAAATTGTTGTATTGCATGTTTCAAAGCATTTTTATCTAACCAAAAGGAATAGAACAGATAAAAGGAATAAAATGAGAAGGTCTGCTTTGGGCCAAAATCTATCCTCTCGGCCCACTAACTAGCGCGCGCAGCTCGCCAACGGAAACACCCGTGCGTCCAACTTCACCACCGTGTGGACCCCGCTGGTCGGCCTCACTCCTGGCGCGGGCTCCTGGACAGGTGGGGACCATAGTACAGGTTCTCTCTCCCACGGTGCTACATTAGCCACTTGCGTGTGGGGCCCACTGGCCAGATCGGTCTCCTCCATCCAGTTCACGGGCGCGATTTGCCTTCTTAACTGAACTCCGATGCGCACGTCGCCTCAACCACCGAGCACCTCGGCGTGAATTTCTCTCCCACTCCCCCATAAAAGCAGTCGGGCCTTCCCTCGTCCATCCGCACCGCGAGCACCAACACCTCTACTTGTGTTACCGGGACCAAGCAAGATGATGGCGGGGGTGTGTCCGGAATCGCGGCCAAGGCCGATTCGGACCTACGCGGGCACCAACCTTTAGGTAGATGTCATGGAGGATCGCCCGACCCCCGTGTGGAGATTATCTGTGGAGTCTCTGCGTGATTTGTTGCATGCTGGGACTCCGATTCCTCGTCAGAACTGATGGGCGGCCGCGGATCTGCGCCTGCCCGTGGGTGGGAGCCAGCGTCGCATAAATCGAGGTGAGAACCCTCCCTATGGATATGTCTTCATCTCTAGTGCGTGTATTAGTTTCCGTAGGAGAGGTCATGTGCAAGGTCGTGAATTCGGTGGGTCGCGGCAATGGCTGCCGCCGTGGGAGGAAACTCAGCCGCTGTACACTTATGTCTAGAGATTGAAGAACGGGTGTCACCGTAGATCCTAGGATTGAGGGCGCAGAAGAATCGTGCGCTTGTGCCGTCGATCGGCTGTAAGGTGGCCCAGATTAGTTGGGCACATACCCCTTCGCGGTTGTAGGTTCCGACCGTAGATAAGCTATCGGACGGTTTGGTGGTCACGTGGGAATCTGATCGAAGATCTCTGATCCAACGGCTGAGAATGCGTACCGGTTCGGTTAGGTATTGGATCTAATCTGATCCACAGATTCTAGATTGGACGACCCAAAATTTGGCGTACCCCTTCGGTCGTGCCTCTTTTGCAAAAGAGGCCCCTGATTCCTTTTAAATAACCCGCCATCCACCCCAAGCCAAAAGTAACTGCAAGTAGGTCCTGGATTTTATGCCTTTGACCCCGTGCTTCCAGGAAATTATGGAATGGGTATAGAAACTGATATTTGAGTAGAAAAGTGAAACAATAAACCTAGTAAATTCATAACTTGCACGTTGTAACTCTGATTTAACTCTTTCAAGTCGTGATAGCTTCGTATAAATATTTTCTATGTAGTAGAAACGTTAATTGTATTGTATCACATACTTTTATAATTAAATATTTGGTTCCCTTTTTGTAGTAGATTTACTTTATTCAGGGTTGACATGTCTATACTTAATTTGACTATAATATGATTTCTAAACATAATATAATCTAGATTAAAGTTAAATTAACTAATTAGAATGTATTTCTTCATATGATTTATATTAACCAATTTATAATATAGTTTAATATTTAATTCACATAGATCCTTTGTAAATCATAACTCTTTAATCGTAACTTCGATCTTACTAGTTCTCGATCCCACGATCTCGTAGCTTCGCGTAGATCATTATTATTCAGTTTGTACTCATGTTTGGTGTGATGTTGATTTTATCTATATCATGTTTGTTTGTATTGCTACGACTAGCACGAGGTTTCGAGGACCTGAAAAATCACCCTGGTAATTGGAATCTCAAGTGCCAGGCAAGTTGTGCCCTTGATCACATTTATTACCCAATAATATTCTTTATTATCATTTATCAATGCATAGGTTTAATTTTGATGGGACCCAATAGGTCACCCAAGACTGTTTATCTTTTTCCTTGTTTACCCCTGAATCATTGGGTAGTTATGCTATTGCTTTACACGGTTTCCGGGTTAATATTTCATTATATCCATGTTCCAATTATTCTATTATGTTATTTATGTTCATGATAAGATCATTATGTTAATTGGAACATGGAGCGACCACCTGGGAAAACAGTGCTACCACAAGGGTTTAATGGGACACCCTTGGCTGATTAACTAGGAAAGCTAGTGGAGGTCTTCCTTACCCGAAAGGGGCAAGGGCAGCAGGGGAGTGGTCAGTGTAGGGAGGTCCTTGGGTTGATTTTGCTGCGATGGCGGTCAGGCGAGGGATTCCTGCACTGGAGCTTCCTATAAACTGTAGCGGGATTTCTGAAGCTAGTGGAACTTTGTAAAGGCCTCGTAGTGTTACCCTGCCTCGCTTCCTTGGTAGAGGTGTATGGGATTCATGACCCCTTGGCAGATGGGTAACACGACTTGTGGGTAAAGATGCGCAACCTCTGCAGAGTGTAAAACTAGTATACTAGCCGTGCTCACGGTCATGAGCAGCTCGGACCCTCACATGATTAATTTATGGAACCTAAATCCAATTTATCATTTGCATTTGCATGGGATTTGTTATTAATTTTATTCTATTATTTATTATGGTTTGGTATTTACTTACATCTAGTAATTGCTAATAAAAGTTTGACCAACATTAAAAGCAATGCTCAGCTTTAACCATTTTCTTTGATAAGTCTTACACTTCATGAGCTCCCACCTTTGGTGAGTTCATGCCACATTATTCCCCACAACTTGTTGAGCAATGAACATGTGAGAGCTCACCCTTGCTGTCTCACACCCCCCCCACAGGAGAAGAACAGGTGGTTCAAGTGGAGCCACACATCGAGGAGTTCGATTCGATCTAGGTGGCGTCTCCCAGTTGACTTTCTAGCGCCAAGGATAGATTTTAGATCCTGCTATATTTATATTTTATTTTTGTAAGTCTTCCGCTATGTAATAAGTACTCTGATTATTGTGATATTTATCTCTATACACTCTGTGATTATATATGTGTCTTCTTTGACGCATGTATGAGATGCACCTATCTTTGTTCCTTTAAAACCGGGTGTTACAGAAGTGGTATCAGAGGAATGGTTACTGTAGGGCGAAACCTAGATAGAACTGGACAACCATTACCTACTTACCTTACTTTGATTCTTTCTATACTTTTCTTGATCTAGTCTCACCATCTACTGTTCTACTCTGATTAACCTTACCTTTGCAACTCTAATTCTTTTTAAACTTTTCTTAATCATTTCTCATCTATTTTCGCTTTACTCTGATTATTCATACCTTTTCTTTCTAAAGACAAATATGGATTTCACACTTTGAAATCTTGTGCCTAAAGTGACTTTAGGAATAGGAGACCTACTCTTACGAACAAAAAAAAACTATTTTCATTGTTATCCATATGCTTGATTGTTTGTTCTTATGATATTTGTTTGATTTGGATCTTTGATTGAATGTGAATAGTTGTGGAATAGTGTCCACAGTTATATCTGGGCATAAAAATAAATAAATAAAATTCATGAGATAACTAAACAACTTAGATTATCCTCCATTAAAGTGTATCCATTTTATATAGATCCCTCTTATCTCAAAAGACTCTCTTACTATAATGGATCCCTCTTAACCTAAAGGAATCTATCCTATCCAAATAGATCCATCTTATCTTAAAAGATTCTTTCTTATCTTAACAGAATCCTCTTATCTTAAAAGACCCTCTCATATCCTAACGGACCTATCTAATCTTAAAAGATTCTTTCTTACCTTAATAGATTCATTTTATCTCGAAAAGATTCTATCCTACACTCATAGATCCATCTTATCTTAAAAGATACTCCTCTTATCTTGAAAAGATCTTATGTCACCGTAATAAATCTAACTGACCTCAAAAGATTCTATCTTATTCTTATAAATTCATCTTGTCCTAGTATGCATACTTATCCCAACCACTTTTCTTATCTCATTACGGGATAACAACCATGATTTAAACCCAATTAATTGGATCTTATCTAGACTAAACCAGTCATATAACTATATTTTAGATCTTATCTAGATTAATCTGGTCATACCTGGACCCCATTCAACCTAAACTGATCCAAAATTAATTTAGTCAAATCTAGTCATACTAAACTAATCTAGTTTCCATCTAATCTGAACTAACCCAATGTGACCCACTCAAACAGGTTAGTTAATAATTGTAACATGGATTAGACCCTATCCACCTGTTCTAACGTGATTCACTCGGCACTGAATTAAGAATAACCGACCTACTCAGCCTTATGCAACTACCTTAACCATCCGATGGTTGCATAACTCCTCTATTTTAATTTAAACAGAAAATTCTGATCTACCTCAAGTATTAACTAAACCATATTCCGATAAACGAGTTTTAAATCTGAATTGGTGTCTTAGACTAACTTGACCGAGAAACCACGACCTAGCCTATATTATAGGTTGCCCAACCCTTTTATCTTACAAGCAAAGAAAAACTTTGTTCAGTCTACCTACCCCATGTACCCACACCTATCTCAACTATGTCCCTAGTTATGGTAACACCAATACCCATTATCCTTGATGATCACACCAAACTTGACCGATATAACAGGTTATATAACTTATCCAACCAATTTAGAAGCAAAACAACAAGATAGACTCCGCTTAAACTTATTTAACCTATAACCACCTATTAACCTATTTTGTTTACCTAAGAATCTACCTTCACTACATGTCCCAAATTTGGATAACAACTTCAAGAACGAAGATTGAAGATGATCGACCTCATCAAATCAAGGAAGGATAAGATTCAAGCCAGATCTTCAAAGGAATCATGATCCACAATCATGGATGGAGTACTTCCTTACAGTATGGCACCGATATAGAACGCTATTACAACATTATGTTGGTGAAATTCATGAGGACGAATAGGACGAGCATGCATCCTGATTGTTTGTCACACCCAGTTTTAGAAGGTAAACCGAATGCGAACCATGTACGTGCCAGGATCAGCAATTCACGTACACATCAGTTACATAACTGGACATCATCACACAGTGCTCAAATAATAACATAAAAGGGGAAATAATAGTCGATTACATCATATGTCTAAGACATCCACATAGTCTTTACAATAATCAAAGTGCGGAAAAGAAACGTAGATACATGCGGCCTTCACAGGCAGTCGACTGGGGGTTGCCGCTAACCCACGCTTAGAACTCGTCGTAATCTTGGAACTCCTGGAAGTCTCCTTCCATGGCTTCATCTTCTCCTGAGCAGTGGTTGCAATGCGGACAACCTGGGGGGGTTCGGTGTGTAGAGCAAGGGTGAGTACACATCAACATACTCAACAAGTGTCCTTTTTGGCTGTAGTGGACTAGCTTTATGTGGAGTTAAGTCAAGCTGTTGCATTTAGTTGGTCAGGTTATTATTTACTAGTAGAAAGTCATGTTTTAGCATTAACCCACGTTCTTAACCCAAAGTACCCTTTCCAAACGGAAAGAAAACCACTTACCATTACCATTGTCAATACCAAAACCATCATTCTCATCACCACCTGTAAACCAAATATTTTTGATCTAGTATCTCTAATCAATGGAGCTCCCTTGGCCGCTCATAACCGCGAGCATAGCTGATATATCAGTTTCATAACACTCTGCAGAGGTTGCGCACTTTACCCACAAGCCGTGATTCCCTCTTGCCTCGGGCCGATCAAACCCTTAAACACTACCGAGGTGAATAGGCAAGGGTCTCACTACGTAGCCTTTACAAAGATTCCCTGAGGCTGTAGCCGCCCAGTAGGTTTCCTAAATGTACCGCACTCCTCCCCAAGGGGCAAACCAACCTTGGCAGAGCGAGCCGCTTACACCGAGCCCCATTGACGGCACGACGGTGAGGCGAACTACACCTCAGTTTCTCTAATTATTCAGCTAAGGGCGTCCCACTCCGCCCTCAAGGTTGCACTGTTTTCCCGGGCGGTCATCCAATGAACAGGTCCTTACGGAGAGGCACTCGAGAAACAGCTCAAGCCCCCTTAAATGTCACAGTACCATCATCATAATCAAAAGGGAAAACAACGTATCATAGATAAATCTCATCATGTTCATTGATTAGTGTTGAGCAATAGCATAAAGCTAAATAATAATAATCCAACCCAAATAGGTAAACAAGGACATGGATAACAAAAGCTAGTCAATCCTTAGGTATAACTATGTAAATGCGGGAAGTGAGTCATAAGAATGAGTAGGACATAGATGGGTCAAGGGACACTTGCCTCCACCAACCAGCTGCTGCTCAGGGGCTTCTCCTGTGAGTTCCTCGGGCTCTTCAACCAGATCGTTCTCTATACGAGTTCAAACATACATTCCACACATTTAATACCAAAAGAACAGTACACCATACAATGGAATGCAATAAATAAATAGATGTTCAACGCAGGGCTCGCAATTACGGTTAAGAGAGAAAGAGGAAATGACAGTCGGGTCTACAGTCGAGAGGCAATCACCTTACATAATTATAAATTAAACCATTCGTTTAAACAGAAGGGTATCAAATTAGACACCACGTTCAGCATAAAGTAAAGTCATGTTCCACATTTAGTCACTATAAATAGGTAAAGATGAACGAAAGGGATTGGTCATATGGTGAGACGTACGACACATCATTTAAATTGAGTTAAGAAATAAATGACTTGCCGCGTGACAGAGCGTGCAACAAGATTCTTGCATTAATTAAAGACAAACTTTAAGCGTTCCGCGACGAAACGCACGACGGCTTACGCCAACAGAACTGCATTTAAAATGAATCATCGTGCGACGAAGCGCGCGATGCAGCACTGCAATAAATATAAATTAAACGAATCGTCGTGCGACGAAGCGCGCGACGCAACACATTGATAACTATAAATTTAAAAGGATCGTCGCACGATGAAGCACGCGACGCAGCACATTTATAAAGATGAAATTAGAATGAACCGTCGTGCGGCGAAGCACACGACGCAGCACATTGACTAAACAAAATTAAAATTGATTAAATGAGTGTTAAACGAAACGCGACTACGGTCGCACACGCGAGAGCACGGGAACCGTGCAGGTCGTGTGGGGCGTGAGGCTGCCGGGGCACAGGCTCGGGCAGGGGTGCGTGAGGGCGCAGCTGGGGGCACAGCCCGGGCACGCAGCCGAGGGCACGGCTGGGGCGCGGGCCAGGGCGTAGCCGGGGGCGTGGCCAGGGCACGCGAGGACGCAGCTCAGGGCACACGGCTGGGGGGAGCGACGCGCGGGAGGGGCGCGGCCGGGGAGGGGTTCACCGAGGGGGCACAACGCGGGGAGGGGCTTGCTAGGGCGGGGCTCACCGGGGGGGCACGACGCGGCGAGGGGCTCGGCCGGGGCTGGACTCGCCGAGGGGGGCGCGACGCGGGGAGGGGCTCGGCCGGGGGGCACGACGCGGGGAGGGGCTCGGCCGGGCGCGGGATGCGGCACGGCTGGGCCGCCGCCACGGCGCGCGATGGGGCAGGGGAGGGCGCGCGGGCAAGGGAAGAAGAAGGGAGGGGGAGGAGGGAGAGAGAGAAAGAGAAAGGGAGGGGAAAACTCACCTCCAGGGATCCAAACTCCGGCGATCTCGTCTCCAAACCCTAGGGCACCACGGGGAGAGAGAGAGGTGGGAGAGGGAAGTTACTGCGCGGGAGAAAATCAAATGAGACAACGGGATTAAGGGGAGGGGGCGCGCACATGGGTAGGGCAAGGGGCGCCAGGGGCGCGCGGGCTGGACTGGGCTAGACCGGGCCAGACTGGGCCGGTCTAGGTCACTCCGTGGGTCGAACACCAATTGGAATTCTGATCGCGAACCAAAATCCGAACCAGGACGAGACGAACATGCGACATCAGATAAAGAAATGCGCTTCGGCATGATGCAACACCCATGACACTTAGGTTTTGTTTATACATGACACGGACACCCGCCACTATACTGGTTTGAAATTGGGAAGGAGCGAAACAGGAAGAGAAAAGAGAGTAACGCCCGAATTTGGTGAATGAAAAGAAGAAAAAAATTCTACCCCCAAATTCAGGGCGTTACAAACCTATCCCCCTTAAAAGAATCTCGCCCTCGAGATTCAGGGTTGGCTAGCAAAGAGCTCAGGATATTTAGCCATCAGATCATCTTCACGCTCCCAGGTTGCATCTTCCTCAGAGTGGTGACTCCATCTGACTTTGCACATTCTAATATTCTTCCTCCAGGTGACTCTGTCTGCAGTCTCAAGAATCTGCGCTGGCTCCTCTATGTAGGTCAAGTCCTCCTGGACCTCCACACCTTCCACTGGTAACTACTCTTCTGGCACATGCAAACACTTCTTCAACTGAGACACATGAAAGACATCATGCACTGCGGACAAGCCTTCTGGCAAACTGAGTTGATAGGCCACTTCTCCACGCCTTGTGAGAATCTGATACGAACCAACATAGCGGGGCGCTAACTTGCCTTTGACTCTGAATCTTCTGACTCCTCTGATCGGTGACACTTTCAGATAGACAAAATCTCCAACTTCGAAACTCAGCTCTCTTCTTCTTGTGTCTGCATAACTTCGCTGCCTTGATTGCGCTATCCTCAGGTACTCTCAAACCATCTTGATGTTCTCTTCAGCTTCAAGCAGAATGTCTGGCCCTAACACTTGCTTTTCTCCAGGCTGATCCCATTGCAACAGAGTTCTACAACTCCTCCCATAAAGCGCCTGAAATGGTGACATCTTCAAGCTGGCCTGGTAACTGTTGTTATAGGGGAACTCTGCATAAGGCAACCTCTTGTCCCATCCGGACTGATCTTGCATATCTTCAAGGATTTGATTAGTTCTTTCAGTCTGACCATCTATCTGTGGATGATAAGCTGAACTGAAATTCAGATGCGTACCCAAGGCTTCATGCAACTGCTGCCAGAAATGAGAGGTGAACTGTGTCCCTCTGTCTGACACTATCTTCTTTGGCACACCATGAAGACAAACAATCCAGGACATGTACAACTCTGCCAATACTGCACTGCTGTAGTTGGTCTTGACAGGTATGAAGTGGGCTGACTTGGTTAAGCGGTCCACCACTACCCAAATGGAATCGTAGCCGGCTCGAGTGTGAGGCAATCCGACTATGAAATCCATACCAATTTCATCCCATTTCCATTGAGGAATTTGCAACGGCTGCAACAATCCAGCGGGCCTCTGATGCTCTGCCTTGATCCATCGACAACTATCACACATCGCCACATGCTCTGCGATTTCCCTCTTCATTCCGTACCACCAGAATTTCTTGTTCAGATCTTGATACATCTTCTCACTTCCAGGGTGAATCAAATAAGCTGTCTCATGAGCTTCCTTAAGAATCAACTCCCGAATAGATTGGACATTGGGAACACACAAGCGGCCTTTGAACCATATCAGACCTTCTGCATCTTCCTGAAAATCCTTGCCTCTGCCTTCCAGAATCAGTTGCTGGATCTCACTGATCTTCTCATCATTCTTCTACGCTTCTTTGATTTCCCGCTCTAGGGTAGGTTCCAACTCAATCGTGACTCCTCGCGTATTGTTCGAAAATCCGAGGCTCAACCTGTCAAACTCTTTGGCCAACTCATAGGGCATCGGATGAGTGACCATCAGATTGACCTGACTCTTCCTGCTCAATGTGTCTGCCACTATGTTCGCTTTGCCTGGATGGTAATGAATCTCCAGCTCGTAGTCTTTGATCAGCTCTAACCATCTTCTTTGCCTCATATTCAACTCTGACTGAGTGAATATATACTTCAGACTCTTGTGGTCTATGTAAACATCACATTTCTGCCCATACAGATAGTGCCTCCATGTTTTCAGTGCGTGAACCACAGCTACCAACTCTAGGTCATGGATTGGATAATTCTGCTCATGAACCTTCAGCTGTCGGGACGAGTAAGCCACAACTCTTCCCTCTTGCATCAATACGCATCCCAAACCAGTGTAACAAGAATCGCAATACACCGAGAAGGGCTTGTGCACATCAGGCAAGACTAAGACAGGCGTTGTACTCAACTTCTCTTTCAGCGCTTCGAAGGCCTCTTGACATTTCTGGGTCCACTTGAACTCAACTTTGTTGCCTAGCAAAGCTGTCATTGGTTTCACAATCTTCGAGAACCCTTCAATGAATCACCGATAATATCCGGCCATTCCAATGAAGCTCTTGATTCCTCGAGCATCTGTTGGCGCTTTCCAGTTCAGAATATCTGTCACTTTCTTCGAATCCACAACCAATCCTTCTTTGTTGATTACGTGACCCAAGAATAGGACTTTATTAATCCAGAACTTGCACTTGCTCAACTTTCCATACAACTGGTGCTCTCGCAATCTCTGCAATACCATCCTCAAATGACTTGCATGCTCTTCTTCGCTTTGAGAATATACCAAAATATCATCAATAAATACCACCACAAACTTGTCAAGACAATCCATGAATACACTGTTCATCAGATTCATGAAGAAGGCTGGTGCATTTGTCAAACCAAAAGACATCACGGTGAACTCATACAACCCATACTTGGTAATGAATGTCGTCTTCGGAATGTCTAAAGGTTGGATCCTGAGCTAGTGATAACCTGACCTCAGATCTATCTTTCAAAACACGCTGGCTCCTGTCAACTGGTCGAATAGATCCTCTATTCTAGGCAAGGGGTACTTGTTCTTGATCGTGACCTCATTCAGAGCTCGATAATCGATACACATCCTTCGAGTGCCATCTTTCTTCTCCACGAATAAGATAGGGGTGACCCAAGGCGAGGTGCTTGGCCGGATGTAACCTTTCTCTGATAGCTCATCAATCTGCTTCTTAAGCTCAACCAACTCTGGTCCAGATACTCTGTAAGCTCTCTTAAAGATGGGGGCGGTGCCATATAGCAAACTCAACTTTTCGCTCTGGTGGCATACCTGGTAGATCCTTTGGAAACACATCTAGAAACTCAGACACAACCTTGATAATTTCAAGTGGATCTGCTTCACTGCTATCAATAGCCATCTGATAACAACTTCCCTTCTTTAACTCAGGCGGGACTAACTCGGTCACCACTTCCTCTCCTAGTGGGGACATCAACTTGATTGTCCTCTTATCACAACTGATAACTGCCTGATACTTATCTAGCCAATTCATCCCTAGGATGACATCTATTCCCTGAGTACCCATTACTATGAGGTTAGCGGGAAACGCTATCCCCCTTATTTCCACACTTACATTGAAGCAAATGCTATCGGCTCGAATTCTACCACCGGCTGAGTCAATTTGAATGGGGGTTGACATGGCAGTTATTGGAAGATTATGTGCTTCTACCCATGATGCAGTAATAAATGAATGTGTTGCTCCAGTATCAAATAAAACTTCTGCAATATGGGAGTCGACTGGAAACATACCTACTGTCATGCAGGGGTTTTCCTGGACTACTTCAGCCTCCAAGTGGTTCAGTCTCCCATGGTTATAGCGGGGCTGAGAGCGGTTGCCTGCTCTAGGCTGAGGCACATTCTGCTTTGCTGGGGTATTAGGGCCTGACTGCTGCTGGGCTGCCTTCTTCGGACATTGCATCACCCAATGGCCTTGCTCTCCATAGTGGAAACATGCCCTGCTTCCACCCTGAACTGGTGCTACTTAACTGTTCTGCTGGTTTGCTGGGGCAGGAAGACGAGGTGCCTGTTGATTCTGCCTCTGGAACTGACCTCCTCCTAACTGATTGTTCTAGTGATTCTGATGCTGGTGCTGAGGATACTGCCTCTGAAGCTGCTGCTACTAAGGTGGACGCTGGTTCTGCCTAAACTGCTGAGGTGGATTACCTGAGAAACGAGGACGATTGTTGCTTCCAGACTAAGGTCCACTGATCTTGCGCTTGTGATCCTCCATCTCTCTATGCTTCCTCTATGTCATGATTGCTCTATCAATCAGGTGCTAGAATGTCGGGAAGGTATGATTCATCAGCTGATACTGAAGAGGTTCAACCAAGCCTCTCAGGAAGCGATACTATCGCTTGGCGTCGGTGTTGACATCTTCAGGAGCATAGCGAGACAGCAGTAGAAACCTGTCTCGGTACTCACTAACAGACATTGACCCTTGCTTGAGTGCCAGGAACTCCTCCTTCTTCACTGTCATCAGACCTGCAGGAACATGGTACTAACGAAAGCTACCTCTGAACTCTTCCCAGGTGATGGTGTCAGGGTTGGCATGGGTGGCGAGATAAGACTCCCTCCAAGACTGAGCTGCTCCTCTCAACAGACGGAAACTATACAGAACTTTCTCTTTGTCATCACATTGAGCGGTATGCAACTCCCGATCCACTGTGCGCAGCCAGTCTTCAGCATCCATGGGGTCAGAAGAGTGAGCGAACGTTGGGGGATGACCTCTCATGAATTCAGCATGCTTGTCCCTGGGCATCTGAGGCATCTGAGGCTGAGGTGGTGGCTGCTGCTACTGTTGCTGCTGAATGGCGGCCAGAGTCTGACCGATGGCTTGAACTGCCTGAGTCTACATCATGAACATCTGCTTGATGGACATTGGGGGCGGGGGTGGCAGCTGCTGCTGCTGGGGTGCCTCATCCTGTGGGGCTGCATGCTCCTGCTGAGCACGCCTTCCTCCTCTGCGCCTGTTTTCTGACATCTGCAGAATGCAACCACACATCAGAACTGATTCTGGTAGATCTTGCAGCATAAGAAAAGATTATAGAATTCTTCACAACACTGAATAGATGAGCATCTTCACTGATATCCAACACAGACCAACATAGCTTCTCAGATAACGAGGAAAGTGGAATAAAAAGGCTTCCCAACTAGACAGCTAACTTTACTAACATATAACAGATAAACCAAAATGCAGGGGATACCCACACTCTGGTGACAGTCATTACAAAGATCCAAATCCAGCATAGTTCACCATGACAAACATAAATGCTCAGGATAAGCAAACTACCCTATCTAACTAAGACTAACTAAAAGCAATACTAACGCTAAGACTATAGCTTCTATGTATATATCTTTGTAGTAATTACAAGATCCAACGCTAATGATCTATGGTTCTAAATTTATCTTGGTCTTACAGTAGGGGTTGCCATAAGACTGGTGTCCACGCCGAGGTGAGCGGTACCGGTGCTGAGTCCCAACGGGAGAGGGGGAGCCATCATCCAGGTGACGACGCTCCGCGCGCTCAGCCCGCAGCTGGGCGATCTCAGCACGAGCCCCACTCAGCTCGTCTAGCGCATGGTCCAGCTCCGTGTTTAGCACGGCGGCTAGGTTGACTGTGCTGCTCAACCTAGGATTGTCCTCACCAACAGGTGAGACAATCACGCCTCCTGTGCTGCTAGATGGACGGCGGGGGTAATACTTCAGGTTAAGACCATCAGCTACCCCGCTGAGCACTGAGCAGTAGTGCGAAAGCGCACGCCGTGCGGCATCTTGCATGGCCGCCTCAGCTGAGTCCCGCTCAGAGATGGAATAGTGCTCTGAGCTGATCTCCGCACCCTGGAGACTGTTCTCTGGACGGCGCACCAAGCAGGTCGCCTCCCAGCGGTCCGGATAGACCCCACGACGGTGTTGGAAGACCACACAGTGATACTCGATAGACCAAGTATGCCGGTCGAGTGCCTAACGTAGCAGGGTGTCGAGCGCATCGTGGAAGTGACACCCGCGAGCAGCGTCGCGAGTGATGGGTCGAGCAACCCATCCTTCCAACTCCTGGTCGGCGGAAAGGTCGGTGTCGTGGCTCGAGCTGCTGTCGCCACCTCCATCGTCTGGGTCTCCTCCAGCAGCTACTCTAGGGGCTGGGGCGCTCAGTGGTGGTGCAGGGGGCGCCTCTAGTGGGAGCACAGGGGAGCAGCTCCTCATAGACTCTATCTCCTGCTGGAGCGAGAAAGAAGAGCCCTACTGCTCCTGCCCCTGTCGACGACGCTCCTGCTCCTCATGCAGGTGGTGGTGCAGCCTCTCCAAATGGCTGGACTGACCGGTCACTGGACGGCGAAGCGGACGCTCAGCGAGACGAGAGGGTAAGAAGGGGATGATAGACTTCCGTGCAGTGTGTCTAAGATGAGCCATCTACAAAAGACACTGTAAGCATAAGAGTGAGAGCAGAACTAATATGACCAGCAAGTAAACCATTAATAAATGAGGAATTATAATAAACAAAAAGATTTTTAGCTAGGTATAATATATAGTAGAACATAGGTTTGGTTGATATGACCAACTTTAGAAGGGATACCAAAGTCAAGGCAAGAATAGGGGTCTATAATCCTTAGAACGACCATTCTATTCTAGGTTAGCGGTCCTACAGTTAGCATGGCTTTGATACCACCTATGTCACACCCGGTTTTAGAAGGTAAACAGAATGCGAACCATGTACGTGCCAGGATCAGCAATTCACATACACAGCAGTTACATAACTGGACATCATCACACAGTGCTAAAATAATAACATAAAAGGGGAAATAAAAGTCGATTACATCATATGTCTGAGACATCCACATAGTCTTTACAATAATCAAAGTGCAGAAAAGAAACGTAGATACACGCGGCTTTCACAGGCAGCCGACTGGGGGTTGCCGCTAACCCACGCCTAGAACTCGTCGTAATCTTGGAACTCCTGGAAGTCTCCTTCCACGGCTTCATCTTCTCCTGAGCAGTGGTTGCAATGCGGACAACCTGGGGGGGGGGGTTTGGTGTGTAGAGCAAGGATGAGTACACATCAACATACTCAACAAGTGTCTTGTTTGGCTGTAGTGGACTAGCTTTATGTGGAGTTAAGTCAAGCTGTTGCATTTAGTTGGCCAGGTTATTATTTACTAGTAGAAAGCCATGTTTTAGCATTAACCCACGTTTTAACCCAAAATACCCTTTCCAAACGGAAAGAATACCACTTACCATTACCATTGTCAATACCAAAACCATCATTCTCATCACCACCTGTAAACCAAACATCTCTGATCCATTATCTCTAATCAATGGAGCTCCCTTGGCCGCTCATAACCGCGAGCACGGCTGATATATCAGTTTCATAACACTCTGCAGAGGTTGCGCACTTTACCCACAAGCCATGATTCCCTCTTGCCTCGGGCCGATCAAACCCTTAAACACTACCGAGGTGAATAGGCAAGGTCTCACTATGTAGCCTTTACAAAGATTCCCTGAGGCTGTAGCTGCCCGTTAGGTTTCCTAAATGTACCGCACTCCTCCCCAAGGGGCAAACCAACCTTGGCAGAGCGAGCCGTATACACCGATCCCCATTGACGGCACGACGGTGAGGCGAACTACACCTCAGTTCCTCTAATTATTGAGCTAAGGGCGTCCCACTCCGCCCTCATGGTTGCACTGTTTTCCCGGGCGGTCATCCAACGAATAGGTCCTTACAGAGAGGCACTCAAGAAATAGCTCGAGCCCCCTTAAATGTCACAGTACCATCATCATAATCAAAAGGGAAAACAACGTATCATAGATAAATCTCATCATGTTCATTGATTAGTGTTTAGCAATAGCATAAAGCTAAACAATAATAATCCAACCCAAATAGGTAAACAAGGACATGGATAACAAAAGCTAGTCAATCCTTAGGTATAACTATGTAAATGTAGGAAGTGAGTTATAAGAATGAGTAGGACATAGATGGGTCAAGGGACACTTGCGTCCACCAACCAGCTGCTGCTCAGGGGCTACTCCTGTGAGTTCCTCGGGCTCTTCAACCAGATCGTTCTCTATACAAGTTCAAACATACATTCCACACATTTAATACCAAAAGCACAGTACACCATACAATGGAATGCAATAAATAAACAGACGTTCAACGCGGGGCTCGCAATTACGGTTAAGAGAGAAAGAGGAAATGACAGTCGGGTCTACGGTCGAGAGGCAATCACTTTACATAATTATAAATTAAATCATTCATTTAAACAGAAGGGTATCAAATTAGACATTGCGTTTAGCATAAAGTAAAGTCATGTTCCACATTTAGTCACTATAAATAGGTAAAGATGAACGAAAGGGATTGGTCATACGGCGAGACGTACGACACAACATTTAAATTGAGTTAAGAAATAAATGACTTGCCGCGCGACAGAGCACACAACAAGATTCTTGCATTAATTAAAGACAAACGTTAAGCGTTGCTGCGACGAAATACACGACGGCTTACGCCAACAGAACTGCATTTAAAACGAATCGTCGCGCGACGAAGCGCGCGACGCAGCACTGCAATAAATATAAATTAAACGAATCGTCATGCGATGAAGCGTGCGACGCAACACATTAATAACTGTAAATTTAAAAGGACCATCACACGACGAAGCACGCGACGCAGCACATTTATAAAGATGAAATTAGAATGAACCGTCACGAGGCGAAGCACGTGACGCAGCACATTGACTAAACAAAATTAAAATGGATTAAACGAGGGTTAAAAAAAAACGCGACTATGGTCGCACGTGCGAGAGCACACGAACCGTGCAAGCCGCGCGGGGCGCGAGGCTGCCGGGGCACGGGCTCGGGCAGGTGCACACGAGGGCGCAGCCGGGGGCACGGCCGGGGCGCAGGCCAGGGCGCAGCAGGGGGCGCGGCCAGGGCGCGCGAGGACGCAGCATTGGACGCGCGGCCAGGGCGCAGCTGGGGGGAGCGGCACGCGGGAGGAGTGCGGCCGGGGAGGGGTGCGCCGAGGGGGCGCGACACGGGGATGGGCTCGGCTGGGGCGGGACTCGCTGGGGGGCGCGACGCGGGGAGGGGATCATCCGGGGCGAGACTCGCCGGGGTGGCGCGACGCGGGGAGGGGCTCGGCCGGGGCAGGGCTCGCCGGGGGGGCGCGACGCTGGAAGGGGCTCGGCCGGGGCAGGGCTCGCCGGGGGGGGGGCAAGACGCGGGGAGGGGGTCGGCCGGGGTGGGATTCGCCGGGGGGGCGCCACGCGGGGAGGGGCTCGGCCGGGGCGGGACTCGCCGGGGGGCGCGACGCGGGGAGGGGCTCGGCCGGGCACTGGATGCAGCGCGGCTGGGCCGCCGCCACGGCGCGCGGCGCGCGCGGGGTTGGGCGCACGGGCAGGGGAAGAAGGGAGGGGGAGGAGGGAGAGAGAGAAAGGGAAGGGGAGAAGAAAACACACCTCTGGGATCCAAACTCCGGCGATCTCGTCTCCAAACCCTAGGGCACCACAGGGAGAGAGAGAGGTGGGAGAGGGAAGTTACTGCGCGGGAGAAAATCAAATGAGACATCAAGATTAGGGGGAGGGGGCGCGTGCATGGGTAGGACAAGGGGCACCAGGGGCGCGCAGGCCGAACTGGGCTGGACCAGGGTGGACTGGGCCGGGCTAGGTCACTCCGCGGGTCGAACACCAATCGGAATTCCAATCGTGAACCAAAATCCGAACCGGGACGAGACGAACATGCGACATCAGACAAAGAAATGCGCTTCGGCATGATGCAACGCCCATGACACTTAGGTTTTGTTTATACATGACACGAACACCCGCCACTATACTGGTTTGAAATTGGGAAGAAGGAGCAAAACAGGAAGAGAAAAGAGAGTAACACCTGAATTTGGTGAATGAAAAGAAGAAAAAATTCTACCCCCAAATTCAGGCATTACATTGTTGCATTGTGTTTGTCGTTTGTGCACAAATATGCTTCTCTCACCTTTATTCTAATAATTGGTGCTTTTGGACGAACATGTTTTTCTCATCGTTATTCTGATAATAAATAATTAGAAAATGTGTGAAGTATTATTGTCCTATAAGCAATTTCTAGCTTTGTTTGTTGTATCCTTTAGACATGTGTTTATGTGGCCTATTGTTCTTCTTAGTTTGACCATTAGTCCAACCTATGTTTGTTTGTATGCTTGTTGTGCCAACAAAGTGTTGGTGGCTTGTTTGTATAAACCTAAAACTGGGCCATGCTCTTAATTAGTGAACCTTGGCCCTAATCTATATTAATCTCTCGAATACCTAGTACCTATCCTAGGTGTCATCTTGTGTGAAGATCATTTTCTTCACAAGATATTTGGAGTTTAGTAGTTAGACCAGGTGATATCCTCATCACCTCCATCTTTGGAAT
This sequence comes from Zea luxurians, assembly GCA_029449295.1. Classification (NCBI taxonomy): domain Eukaryota; kingdom Viridiplantae; phylum Streptophyta; class Magnoliopsida; order Poales; family Poaceae; genus Zea; species Zea luxurians. The sequence goes on along the minus strand of JAOPSE010000005.1, from coordinate 12,304,368 downwards.
TATATGTGGTCCAATCCATCGTTTTGTCATTTCTCTAAAAATCCCTCCAAGTCTCCATGTGTGGATGGGTTTAAATTTTCCATTACTACTCTATGACCAAGCCCATAAATATGGATGTTAGATATTCTCTTGGATGGAAATAAGATGCACGCGGGTTTAAAATGAGGATCTTGAGTCCATGTTCTTGACAATTAACTTGCAACTCTCTGAGTGGTCATGTTTCCATCCTAAAACATACCCTTATTCAGTTAGTGCAAGCTGGTATTGCTATTCTAGTTTCTCTCTCCTTAAGGATCACATTGTTGCTTTCTCAATCTAACATAGGGAAGGCATGTTTGATCATTTTCTTGAACTTGATGCCTTTCGTTTTCTCAAATCCCTTGAAAGCTTATCAGTTTAATTTTATGATCGTTACCTTTCTATATCTAATTGGACGCTACTCATTGACCTTGAAATTTTTGCGATGGGCATAGAAATATGCTTGGGGCTAAAATAACAGTCTCCCTTCATACTTATTCATCAACAAATTTAGGTTATGGCCATGTCTTGTTCGTTTCATCGGGCCATGATCTACTTGGCTCCCTACTTGTAATTATTCTTACAGGTGAAGTCTCTTTTGTATATGGTCATCCTTGCTCAATCTATTTGTGCCTCATGAGATTTCTATGGATTACGTCCGGTAATGGTGTTATGACTAAAACTGGTGGTGCCACGAAGAAACCGAGGGCCTCCTGTGAATGTACACACATGGTTGTGCTGCTTGGCACGCGCTGGTATTACAATTAATAGTTGTAATCCATTATGAGACTGTATCAATGTGTTATCTTGGCACAATCTAGTTTTGCCATGTGGTATTCATTATTGGTGATGTTCGGTAATTGTGTCACGATTAATGACTTATGGTGCCGCCGTGAAACTGAGAGCCCCTTGTGAAGGTACACACAAGGTTATGCTGCTTGGCGCATGCTGGTATCAAGGTCTCTAGTCATGATCCATTATGGAACTACACTGATGTGTGATCTTCCATGTATTCCTCCCTTGAAATGATTTTTTGTGTTGTTTACTAAAACAATCAAGCAACATATGCCATCACTATTAGATCAAAAGAGTATATAACTCTAATGTATTCCTTAAGTAAAGTTCATACCAATTCAGAAGTGGTGAGCAGGGTAGTAACTTGCGGCACATTCCTGCTCCTAGGCATGGGTAGTAAGTTGCGCACGCTGATGGGTGGCGATGAGGGTAGCGGTGATGCTGGGAGTACGTCGATGCTAGGAAGTGGTGAGCACCGACGGGTGGCTGTAGACAGGATGTCGAACACCCCCCGCAAGCCCGGGCAGGGCGGGAGAGCCATGATCCGCACTCAGGTACGGGAGTGGGGTCAGAAGCTCGTCGCGATGAGCAGCGGCTTCATGGGTCGTGGGTGAGGCATCCCATAGTGCAGCCGTGTAGAAGGCGGGGAGGGATGCAAATGCCATCGGGCTCGTCGGGGAGAGCGTCGTAGAAGGGGAGGTGGCCCACAGTGGCTTGAGTGGGGACGACATCGGCCATAGGGGCGTAGCTGGGGGCGGGATCTAGGCAGAGGCGGGCGGGAGATGGTTGCTGGCAGCGTTAGGGGTCGGTGTGGTTGCTCCGGCGGTGGCGAGGACAAGGCCGAGGCGGCGGTAGAAGCCCGACGGCCCCTAGGCCTATGGATGGGGAAGGCCCTCACAGGCAGCCATGGCGACATCAATGAGAAGAGTTCTGGCGGCGAATGGGCAAGGGGGAATGGGGCGGTGACAGAGGGAAGAGGTCCGGAGGAGGGCGCCGACACCTCGGAAGACGATGGATGGGAGGAAGAGCACCGGCGGCTGGGTGGGAGAGAGAGGTGGCTAAACCTAGCTCGATACTATATTGGACTAAAAACCCTAATCAGGGTTTGGTGCTATATTTATAACAGAGATGTTGGGCATAAGCTCATTACACAAAGCCCCATTACACAGAATACGCAACCCACTACACGAGATACATAATAACTCTAACAGCTGGAGCCAGTAGCCGAACGAGGGGGCTAGAGGATGATGGTGTAGCACTCGGACGAGGGGCACACCTCTAGACGCAGCCGGAGAAGCCAGCGATAGGGGGGAGCTTGGAAGCAGTGGCGCTGATGGTCACGGGCGCAGAAGCATGACCAGCGGGAGGAGGTGGCCGTTGGGGGAGGACGATGTGAAGCACGGGTAGCAAGGCCCAACGGTGACGTCTGGGTGGCATGGAGATGTCCGGCCTCAGGTGCGGACCTGGAGGCGCGCGCAGGGAGCCAGATGGAGGGAGGCACGACGAAGCTATTGGATGTAGGGGTGCGGATCCGACGGAGATGAGGACGAGTTGCGACCACAGGAGTGGACCTGACGGAGGCGACGAGCTACGACCATGGGCTCAGAGGCAGACGTTCGTGGGGAGAGTCCCGGCAGCGTGCGGTGGGGTGAGTAGTGGGGGGTTGTAGCAGGTGGCCAGCGCGTGGAGATGGGAGATTGGTGGAGCCGGTGGCGGCTGGAGAGGAATGGGAGAGAAAACTCTAAAACCTAGCTAGATATCATATTGGAGACTGAAAACCCTAACACTAACTAGGTTGGGTGTTATATATATATAATAGAGTTGTTGGGCCTATGCCCATTACACGAATACCCCCATTACAACCACAATTTTTTCGGGTGTAGCAAGGCTTCATCCTGGTTTGGACTAGTTGTGCCAACTCTCCTGGTTTATGGCAACAGTGCGGCTGAGTGATAACTTGATCCTAAATTTTGAACACACAATTTAAAATGAGTTTGTGGTTACATTATTCTTGTCATATTTTTTACTTGCACTTGTGATATATGATGTGAATGCGCACGCTAAACCAGACACATTTATTGTTATCAATTTTGTAGTCTGGAAATGTAACAGACATGGCTCTGCACTGGGGAAAAGGCTGGAAACCTCTGATTGGGCGGTACGTTTCATGTTCCTGAGTTGTAGAGCTTTCTGATGACCTTGTAGTTCTGAAGTAGGTGTAACTCTACCTTTTTGTTGTTGTGTGTGTGTGTTTTGTAGGCACTCATGAATCACTACTACAACCGCGTGAAATTACGGAATCTTGCTAAAGTGTGTTCAATCCAAGCACAAGAGACTGGAATATTCTTGTTAAGCAGGTAGGGTTCATTTCTGAACCTTAACTTTTGGTAACACGTGGGTATGCATGAGTAAAAATAAAAGCATAAAACATATGTTTTGTGTAAGATTACAATTAAGCAGTATTTCATTTGAGGGGATATTTCTCAGTTTCTTTGATGCTCTGTTCTACCTATCAGATTTACACATTCTCTAGAGTTTGTGAATGCTAGCATTCTTTGGACTTATTATATGTGTTGGGGACTTGTTCTCAAATGCTATGAGTTAAGAACAAGGCAACACATAATGTTAAAGTTTAATGCCCTTCGTCCTTCGAAGCATTATTTCCCTTAGGATATAATGGTCTTCAGACGAAGGTCATGAAGGACATACCTTCATCATCACAGTGTATATTAATGAAAGAAGAAGCATATGAAATATGTAAGACAACATGAATAATCATATGACATCATTAATATATCTTCTTTTTATTAACATAGATAAACATAAACAATATTGAATTACATTTGTACCTTCGGCTTGACAGAAGGTAAAAGTCCAAGCGTGACACACGAGCGAATATGAGTCAGCGTGAACAGTACGGGGGAACTGTTCATCTATTTATAGGCACAGGACGCAGCCTGTGAGAAATTACATTTATGTCCTTTACATTCATTGTTAACTAGTAGTCAACTCTATGAGGACTAGATAGCCTTTTCCCCTTTAAGTCGGTTCCTTTCTCCGCCATTTAGCCGAAGCTCCCCCATGCGTAGCTTCGGAGCAACTCCAACCTTCGTTGCGATCATGCTTTTAGCCCGAGTTCAAAGGTATCTGTTCATATGTTACACTTGGAAGGTTTTGTTAGATCTCATTTTTTAGGACCTTTGGAGGACGAAGGCCCCCAACAGTAGCCCCTCGCAGTATTAATTTGTTTAAGATAACGAATTCAGACTGTGATATGGACGAAGGCCTTAAGCCGAAGGTCCTTAAAAACACCTTCCCTTTGCTAGAATAGCAACAGTCAATGACAGGCTGGGCCCCTTGGTTTAGAGCGCGCCGAGCATATAAATAAGAGCTCGCACCAACCTCATTTGGTACACTGCCTGTGCCATTTGCTTTATTTTCTCAATTTCATAGCTGTTGCTTACTAATACTTGCTAGTTTTTCAAAGCTTTTTAAGCTTCGGTTTGAAAGACACATTTTCGTCATCTCTGAAGGAAAGAATGTCTCAGGACAAGAAGGTTGCCGCTAAGACGAAGCTTGCTGAAGAGGAGAAACTTTTTGAGGAGAAGAAGATTACTAAGGAAAGCAGTGGCGAAGATTACTAAGGAGAAACTTACATTGCTAGATTTATCGAGTCAATGGCAAAAACAAATACAGAAAAGATTACTAAGGAGATACTGGAGGGTATGTCTGAGGATACTGGTGACAGTGACAGTTACGATGTAGAAAGCAGTGGCAAAGATTCTGAGGATCGACCCTAGAGACCGAGCCATACAATTTTCTGAAAATCTACCATCAAGCAAAGTCACCTCGAAAACATGAGGGGAAGGTACTTTCGAGATATGTCTATTGTGAGAGCTGGCAGAGACAACAACGTCCCTGCCCCTGAGGAAAACAAAGTTGTGACTTTCTGAAGCTTCTTCAAAGCTGGGTTTCGGTTTCCGCTGAGCAAGTTTGTAGTTGAAGTGTTGAAGACCTACCAAGTTTTCCTTCACTAGCTGACCCCTGAAGCCATATTGAGGATGGGAATCTTCGTCTGGGCAGCAAGAAGCCAAGGGATAGAACCAAATGCGAAGTGCTTCTGTAGCATGCACGAACTCTTGTATGCGATGAAGGCCATCGGGAAAGAACAGTATCACAACAATTTCGGTTGTTATGGGTTTATAGCCCGTTCCAACGCCAGTCACCCTGTGCCGACATTTCGGAAGAGATGGCCCGGAAATTGGAGGGAAGAATGGTTTTATGTGAGGAACGACTTGACAGCGAGGGAGGACATAAAAGATGTTATCATGCGCCCCATATGGTCCCTCTTCGGCCTCCGAAGGCCGAAGGTTGAAATTGATGAAGCCGTCAAAGCATGCCAAAAGGCATTTGGTACTGTCTGCTTCTTCATTGGTACCAGAGATTTAATTCAAGAGAATATAGCATTTAGAGTATGGCCGCTTGCAGAGAGCTAGGAAATGTCGAAAGAAACTATTTCCAAGCCTAGCGAAGGTGAACTAGTCCGGCTGAAACATACATTCAAATATGGAGATAAATTTGATGAACTAGACAATGATTGGTTGAAATGCATCGAAGTTACAAGTGATGAACTACTTGGATCATACTCCAAGGCAGAAGATAATGCGTTGTCTATAGCCTTCGGAGGCCGGTGCGGGGTTAAGGGAAGAAAAGGAAAGTTGTTGTTCTGGCTGCCCCAGCTGAACCTGCGCCGAAAGCCACTAGCAAAAAGATGAAGGTACTTACCCACTGGCCATGCTATATTGAACCGGCCGTGGTGCCTATGTTTGGTGGGGAGGCATATTCGGCTGCTGAATCAATGGAATCTGCTCCGGTACAGAAGGCTGAAGAACAGGCTACAATGCCGAAGGCACCCTTGGCAGAGCCAGTTGGAACGAAAGTTAACAAAGATAAGGCTGATAGGTCAACAACCGAAGAAGTGAAAAAGATGCCAGGGATTTTAAGTCCTTCGACAGAAGCCACAGCGCTGAAGGCACAAAAGAGTTCTGTCGTAACTCCTAGGAGAAGGAGGATGGTAAATGTATTAGATGTTTTGGAAACGATCGATTCCATAGGCCCTGCTCTCTCAGAGAAGATTGCTGAAGCTATCACAACACAATCCAAGTCTGATACCAAGCAAATAGAAGTCGAGACTATACTGAATCAGGCTGTAGCTGGTGCAGAACCCATGGTGCCTACTAAGACGGAGCTTACCACCACTGAGCAGAAGGCCGAAGGAATAACTCTAGATATTAATATAGCTTTTGAGAAGAGTGCAGCCAAAGAGGCCGAATCCTTTGCCCCCGAAGCACTCTCTGAAGACCTTGATTATATTATTCGACATGCTTCAAGAAAAGATTATCCGAAGAAGAAATTTTTGAGGCTAAACACTATGCCCGAGAAATGAAGTATCTGAAGGGGGCCTTAGTGTTTAATGGCACGGACGAAAATGATTTCCTGTATTGCCTTCTAGACAACAAAGAATTATCTGTCTACCGAGAGATAGCTAGAAGTATGGGTTTTCCGAAGCTTGAAGCTGGCCTCTGTGCCATGATGAAGGACGATCTGGCAGATAGTCTTGCGTACAACAGTCTGAAGGTAATGAAGTTGTGAATTTTGAAACTTATAAACTCTCGAATGGAATCTTTTTATTCTTGTGTTAATCCTTCTAACCTTTCTTGCAGGGCTTAATACTTAGCAACGCCCTAAGGGCGCAAAAGAATGCTGAAGACGAGAGCTGCACTATAGCTCTCAACAACCTTCGAACAGAGGTTATCAGACTTAGGAACGAAGCCACGAAAAAAGACAAGATTCTACTTTCATTGGTGGACAAAGTAAAAGAAGACGAAGCTAGTTTCAAGGCTCAAGCTGAGATTCAAAAGAATGAGATTGAAGACCTTCGGAAACAGCTGGCCAAAACCAAAGAAAAATGTGGTCTCGCAGAGGCCAACCGAGATATTAGTGAATATTGGAGAAATTATATAGAAAAAACAGTCGAAGAACTCCGCGCGTCCAAAGAAAGATGCTTCGAAAAATCCCTAGGCTGCGTGGAAAAAATAAAGGCTAGCTTCGCTAACATGGGCGCCTATTCAAATGAAGATAACTTTATTCGAGGCGACCCCGAAGGTGTTATAGAATGGATAAGCGAAGAGGCCGAAGCTTTTGAAGAAATTTTGAGTGATCGCGGGGATGTTTGCGCATTTTCTGGTGCGAGGGGAATTTTAGCTATCTTGGAGAAGGCTGGTTGCGAACATGTCAAAACCTTAGCTCAGGCCGAAGCTGCCTTCTCCGTGGATGTCACGAAGGATCCCTCAGCAAAAGCAAGCTTAATGGGCAGAAAATTTTATACTGACATCTGGGCCAATGGCGGATGCGAAATGGCTCATGAAATAATGAAGAAAAGTGAAAAAGACATGCATGAGGCCCGAATTCAAGCTAAGCAAGCTGAAGAAGCTGTAGAGCGCGAGAGGCGGATAGGTATTGTTTTACGGCATCTAGCTTCGTCATTTGTTTTCGTGACTTCGAACTGATTAATTTTTTCTATTGTAGCTGAACTATCTCCTCCACCAAAACCGTTCGACCCCCTAGCTGATCCGAAAACGAAGGAAGCAATAGATATCATCAATGTAGCCGAATCTATTGTTGACGAAGTTGTTAACAAGTTGCTAAATGAATTTGTGGAGAAGGTCCTGAAAGAGGACTAGTACTTGTTTATAAAAACATTTTTAGATGATCAATGTAACTTTGCTGTATCAAGACTGTGATACTCGGTGTGTATGTTTTTGGATCTAATATGTAATTTTTTTGTAATTCAGTTCTTTGCGAGGCATGAAACTTTATATACATACCGCTTTTTGAGCCTTCGGCGAAAAAACACCTTCCTTCCTTTCATGCTTCATAAAGAAGAAAATTCGTGCTTCGGAAAAGATATCCTTGCTTCTTAAAAACATCCCATCTTCGTAGGCAAAGGATTCCTTTTTTGGCATTAGAAATGACAAAACTGTATTTCTCAGCTTACTTTGTGCCTTAGCACACTTTCATTTTTTATAAAGCATTCTTCGAAGATCGACTTTGTATTCAATTCGTGTCATTGGTGCAATAAGATGTATGATGTGATGTTATGCGGGATGATGTGATGATATGATGCAAAGGATGATGCTAATGCCGAAGATACGCACCCACACACCCACGCTGGAACACACCATCTCTGCGTCCCCTTAGGAATGATCGGAATCTCTTTGCCGTTTATTTTTCAGCTTCACCATTTATTTTTCGGTGTAAGTTCTGCATCCCCTTAGGAATGACTTTTGAACTTCTTTGCCTTCTATTTCGGCGGTATTTTTCGTGTTGACTTTTCGCGCTTCGCCTTATATTTCGGCGGTATTTTTCGCGTTAACTTTTCACGCTTCGCCTTGTATTTCGGTGGTATTTAGCTCTGCATTCCCTTAGGAACGACTTTTGAGCAAAAAACTTAATCTGCGCTCCCTTGAGAACAACTTTTTAAGTTTCGGCAAGACTTTTGCTGCGCTCCCTTAGGAACGACTTTTTAAGCTTCTGCAATTTTCGAGCTTCGTAAATCTGTGAAGAAGATATATTTCATTTTAACACAAGGGAAACTATTTACAAAGAATTAAAACTAGATTTGCATTACTTGTCCTTCATTAAAAAACAAAGTGGCACAGAATAAAAAAGTGCTTTAGAAAGTAGGATATCTCTCAACAGATGTGCTTTGAGTCCGGCATAGTACTGTTGACTATGCGAGCTTCGGATTCCTCCCTGAAATCCCTCTGCTGCGGGGTGTGCTAGCTCCCTTCTGGCTGCTGACCTCGTGAATATGTAGGTTGTAGTGTTGGCGGAGGTGGAAGCTGTGGCCAAGAAGCCTGTGGCTGACTAGTCGAAGCAACAGAAGCTGCAGAGTGATTACCCACATATTCTGGTATGTAGGGTGAGTGGCATGAAGCAGTTTGCAAGACCTGCTTCTGTTGATTCTGCCGAGCTTTGGCTTTTGCAATCTCCCTCTGCTTTTGGATAGTGATTTGGCACATTCTTGTAGTATGGCCCTTGTCTTCACCACTAAATAAGCAGTAGATCTTCCTAGGCTGATCCCCATATCTTCCTCCGAAGCCCCTGGCGCCTCTGCCTCTTGGAGCTGGCGGCCGGAAAGAGCTTTGTTGCTGCCCCGAAGATTGTGAGGTATATTGTGGCCTCTGGAGCTGTCTTCCTTTGTCATCATTCTGAGTGGAGTTATGAATTGACTTGACAAGCCTCGGGTGGATTCTTCCTCCGAAGCCCCTGGTCATTTCAGAGAATCTGTAAGCTTCCTCCCTTCTTTGGCGGAAGTCATTGTCAGCTCGAATGTATTTGTCCATCTTTTGAAGCAGCTGTTTTAGAGTTTGTGGGGGCTTCCTGGCAAAATATTGGGCGATAGGTCCTAGGTGCAGAACTTTGATCATGGCCTCAATGATAATCTCATTGGGCACTGTAGGCGCTTGTGCCCTCAATCGCAAGAACCTTAGTACATATGTCTGAAGGTACTCTTCTTGGTCTTGTGTGCATTGGAATAGAGTCTGAGCTGTGACTGGCTTCATTTGAAAGCCTTGGAAACTGGTGACCAGCATGTCCTTAAGCTTCTGCCACGATGTGATTGTCCCTGGCCGAAGAGAAGAATACCATGTTTGAGCTACATTCCGGACTGCCATGACGAAGGACTTTGCCATAATTGCGGTATTGCCTCCATACGAAGATATAGTTGCTTCGTAGCTCATGAGAAACTGCTTTGGATCTGAATGCCCATCATACATGGGAAGCTGAGGTGGCTTGTATGATGGGGGCCATGGAGTAGCCTGCAGTTCTGCTACCAAGGGAGAAGCATCATCAAAAGTAAAGGTATCATGGTTAAAATCATCATACCATCCATCTTCATTGAATAAGCCTTCCTGATGAAGCTCCCTGTGCTGGGGCCTTCGGTTTTGTTCATCTTGAGCAAGATGGCACACTTCTTCAGTAGCTTCGTCGATCTGCCTTTGAAGATCAGCTAGCCACGCTATCTTCTCCTTCTTTCTTTGTACTTGCTGATGAATTATCTTCATATCCCTGATCTCTTGGTCCAACTGCTCCTCCAGGAGTGTTGGACTGGTGGCTTTCCTTTTTTGGCTTTGGGCCTCTCGAAGAGAGAGAGTTACCTGGTTTGGGTCGAGCGGCTGCAACGCAGCAGCCCCTAGCGCTGAAGCTTTCTTCGGCGGCATGACGTAGGTCAATACTTGTCGAAGGTGGTCGAAAGAGTTCACTGGAGGTGGGCGCCAATGTTGGGGACTTGTTCTCAAATGCTATGAGTTAAGAACAAGGCAACACATAATGTTAAAGGTTAATGCCCTTCGTCCTTCGAAGCATTATTTCCCTTAGGATATAATGATCTTCAAACGAAGGTCATGAAGGACATACCTTCATCATCACAGTGTATATTAATGAAAGAAGAAGCATATGAAATATGTAAGACAACATGAATAATCATATGACATCGTTAATATATCTTCTTTTTATTAACATAGATAAACAGAAACAATATTGAATTGCATTTGTACCTTCGGCTTGACAGATGCAGCTGTTTGGCTGAGGGGTTTGGTTTGCCACAAGCAAGGCTGAGTATACTAATACTCAGCTAGACTTACCCGGTGTGAGGAATCTACTCCTCTACCTCTAGACCATGCAGTTGTTTGGCTGAGGGGTTTGGTTTGCCAAAAGCACTAGCTGTTTCTAAAATCAAGTTTTAGGTTATCCATTTTTAACATCATTAGCTTTACTAAGTTTGCTTCTTCTAAGCATACATGGTAACAAGCATTTAGTGCAATCAACAAAGTCTCATGTATCCTCATTTCACTTCTTACTCAATGTAGTACAAGGGGTCAAGCAGTCTCATTAGCTGCGAGAAGCAGACGATTCGAATCGAGTTTTATCCTTGCAAGGTAAACCTAAACACACGACATGTCAGGGTACTCTGACCCCACACATGTCAACCATCCCCATCGATTCCCCATTCGCGTCTAGGCCTCACCACCTTGGCATACAATGCTCCACTAACCCCGGCTGCTGCCGTGCAGTGACCACACTTGTACCCACCATAGCTAGCATGGGAGACCCAGTCTTAGGTCGCGTGAGGGATAAAGTCCGCGCCCGGCTTCACTCAGGTACTAGGTTTATCGGTTACCATATTTCCCGACATGTGCTTAGTACGTTCAAACACTTGACTCAGGTATCCACACATTAATCCTTAATTCCTTTTTCCCGTCTTATGGACAAGGCATTCACCCTAGGTCCATGTCCATAGACCATCATAGATCCCGTTATCAAGATGAATACATTCAATTCCTGACCTCGCGCGAGTGCTAGAAAAATCACTTGACTTCTACCGAGATCCTGATTACAATAGCAGCTACTCGACCTAGCATACTAGTATTCATCTCAAAAAGGAAGCCTAAGTTCATGCAACTAAGGTTTCAAGCAACTCCTACACTTAAGTGCACATTGCAATCCTACAAACATTAAGTGTAGTAAAGTAGCATAAAATAACACGGTTATGCATAAAACCGGGGCTTGCCTTCTAAAGCTAGGGCTGCAGGGAGATCCTCGATGGTAGCCTCGGGAGCTTGCTCCTGGTCCTCCTCTTGGACAGTTCCTTGCTCGGGGATGAGCACGTACTCTCCGTCAGCGAGATTACAATCTAATTAATGCAATGAGTAAGATACATGCTTGATATGATATGTGCTTTTGCAATTAAACTTTGATGGTGAATGATCCACTTAAATTAGATAGAGTTAAATCTTGTTTACACAAGATTTTTGGTGGTATACTTAGTAATTTGGATCACACTCAGTTAAACTAAGTGGTAAGTTCATTTTGGTGTTCCACTGAATTCTTTTTAAAGTCTTAGTGGGAATTGTCAAGAATTCAAGTGGACTTATTGGAGCGAGGTTTATCTTTCCTTTCTTCTCTTGATTTCCTTTATGTTTTTAGAGTGGGTTTGAACTACAAGTTATCTTAATAAATTTCCAAAAATTCTATAAAAATTACAGTGGCTTATTACTGGTGTATAATTCTCTGTCTCAAAATCTAGGGTTCAAAAAGTGAATAGTTTTCTCTGGACAAAATTACCAAATTTTAGTGCAGAAGGGGTGATTTAAACTACAACTACCATTTAATAGGGGGAAGTTTTCTAATACTTATTTTTGCTGGCATCTAGATGTTATGACATGACTTTGCACAAAGTTTTAGCCGTTAATACTTATTAGTTATTTTTACCATGATTTTCTAAAGTTTCTAGCCAAAGGGGTGCTTTCTACTACCACTATATTTGAAAAATATCAAACAACAGATTTTTAATTTTTCCTAGCTTCTTCTTTGCGCAAGAGCAATCATTCTGAAATTTTGCATCTTTTTGCTTAAGGTAAGGGGTGGTAGGAATTATTTGGATTAAATCGCCTTTTTCATGAAGTATTAGCAATAGGTATTATTTTGCATCTTTCAAATGAGTTTGCATTTTTCTCTAGTGACGTATCTCATTATTGATCTAGCAAAATTTTATTTGCCCATTATTGCATCATTTTTGGGTTGCTCATGATTTAATTGAAATATGACTCATTATTAAGTTTTATTTGTTTACCCTAATTAAAATGATGGGCTAGGGTGTTTATCATTTTTGCAGTGGGGTTTTCGTGGTTACAAGTCCACTGGATTTTTATTAACAATTTTGGGTTTGATTTTATAACTCCAATAATTGTTTTCTAGTTGGAAAAATGCTAAATAAAACATTTCACTTTAATTCTGTTCTGGACTAGTGGTCTTCTTATTTTTCCTAGGTTCTCTGTTACTTAAGTAGGTTAGGAAAAATAATTGCACTCACTGTTCATTAATTCCTAATGCCTTTTTGATGTTCCTAAGTTTTGGGCAAAAATGGCTTTTAATAGATATCCCTACTTAAATTTTCAATACTGGGGTTCCCACTATTTTTAAACAGTGTTTAAATGGGGTTTGAACATCTCAATTTTTCTTAAGTTCAGCACAGAAGCATAACTAATTTTCCTTAATTAAACAAGGTTTGGTCAGTTTCTGTATTTAATTCTAAACTCTAAAATTTAGAACAGAAAGCATGGGGTTTAGCATTTTTAGTTGGTAGTCCATAATATTTAGAATCCAGCAAAATTGGTTTGACAATTTTTGGTTAAGTATTTCTTAAGTTATGAATTTCCTAAGTTCTCTGTTCATTAAAAAGATTAAACAGAAATGATTAAAAGGAAAACTACTTTGCAACAGGGTCCCTAGCGGGTGTTTTCAAGTTTCCATACAGACTAGTCCTTGGGCTACTATTCAAGTGAGTCGCTGACAGTTCAGAAAACCCCCTGGATTCTTCTAATCCTAACCCGAGGTCCTTCCCCCAATTTAAACAGTACCCACGGTGGAAGAAAGGGCGGAGGGGCTTATTGGCGGCGAGACTGCTCCGGTGAGGTGGCCGATGGTGTAGGGAAGGTCCTGATGGTCACGGCGATGTGCGGGTCGCCGTCGGGGATGGTCGGAGTCGGCTGGTCCACGTGCGCAGGCGGGGGAGCTCGTCAGCGGCGAGGAGTCCGGCCTATCCAGGGAACAATTGACCAATCAAACGGGTCAGCGAGCTTCACCAAGGATCAAGGAGGGTGTGCGCGCCAGGAATTGAAGAACGGCTCACCGGATTGCTCGGTCTACGTGCGTGGGCGGGCGGCCGAAGTCCGATGAGGGCGATCTTGGCCTTCCGTTGAAGTTCTGCCGGGCCCGAGGGCTAGGAAAGCTTCACAAGCTGATGGTGAAGCTAACCGAGCAGCTGACGCGGCTTAGAAGTGACTGGAGTGGGCTGGCCACGGTGGCCGAGGCTCTGGCGGCAATGGCGGGTGGAAAAGAGCTCGCCGGAGCTAAGGAGGGGTGTCTGGCCGGTGAAGGTGAGCACGGGGTGGGGTGAGGCGCGCCCGGGGAGTCTTTATAGGCGCGGGCGAGCACGACCGAGGGCAAGGGCGCGCGGCGGACTTGACTGAACGCTGGGGCGAGTGAGCGCACGGGTTGGGCGAGCGCCGACGTGCTGACCATGGTCAAACACGGGTGTCCGTTCGTTCTGCCCAAGTTCTGGCGTGTGTGGTCACTCATCTGAGCCTGCTCTCGCCTTGGTCAGTGCACAAAACCTCTTCTCCTCCCTACAAGCTACCGATCTTGTGTGGGGGTCATAGGATTTTGCCTACTGGTTTCATAGATTTGGAGCCCGGAAATCCGGTCTGTCTCTCTGCTCAAACCCGAGGCAAATCCAGGGTTTTGTCGTGTCTAGGTCTCGTGTCCCAATGCCATCTTCTGGCATGTGACAGAGGGGTGAGTTAGACACGTTTTTGTCAATGGGGTCATTAGGATTTGAGCTAGGGATCAAGGTGAACATGCTTGATCTTTGGCTCAAGGTCTGAAATTCAGAATTCTGAAATTCAGAATTCCCTATTGAGTCCCCACTTGAGAAGCTTGCTTGATGTTTTATTTAAATTATTTTGGCCAAGCTTCCTTAATCTTTATTGTTGCTTATTAAATATACTTCAATGTTTATATTTGGCCCAAGTCATGATTCTATATTTTTCATACTCTTTTGTCTTTTCTCTTCAACTTTGCTTATAGAGCTCAATTAGGGTTGTTATTAGGGTTTCAACATTTTGCCCTTTTGAAACTCATTTGTTTTTGAACATGATGCTTTTAAGTATAAATGAAGTGGATCCTTTATTCTTAAGTCAATTTGATGCTCATGCTCAATTTGGTTCACATAACATGATGGTTCTTGGGTTAGCACTTGAGAGAAACCCTAGGTGACACTGGGGTGTCACAATTACTTCCAAGCATACCATATCATAGTGCCTTCCTCACAACCCCTCAAGAACATAATGAGAAACAGAGAAGCCACAGGAAGAGTTCGAAAATGGGCTGCAGAATTGAATGACTTCACTATCGATTTCATTCATAGATCTTTGATCCAATCCAAGCGTTAGCAGACTTCATTGCTGATTGGACGCCAGGGGCTCAGGACGAAGAGAAAACAAATGATGACGAAGCCTAGATAGTATTTTGTGATGGGTCATGGGGAACCTTCGGCACAGGAGTAGCTGCTGATTTAATTTCACCATCAAAAATCAAAACATGCTATGCAGCAAGATTGAACTTCAACTGCACAAATAACATTGCAGAATAAGAAGCCCTTCTCTTGGGGCTTAGAAAGCTTAAGGCAATGGGAATAACAAGGGCAATACTCAAATCCAACTCACAAGTCATTTCAGGTCACATTGACAAAAGCAGTAAAGCAAGGGACCCGAAGCTAGAGAAATATCTAGATGCAGTCCGAAGGATGGAAGCCTCTTTCAAAGGCTTCTCTGTAAAAACATCCCAAAAGGAGAAAATGAGCACAAAAATTTGCTAGCTAAATCAGCGGCACAAGGGCTTCCGTTACCGTCGGAGGTATTCTTCGAAACAATAAAAGCACCTTCGGTCGAGCTCATGGAAAGACCAGTGCTTACAATCTCACCAGTGCACAGCGAAGATTGGAGGACTCAGATTGTATCTTTCCTCCAAGGCAATTGTCTTTCAGATGACGAAGTTTACAATAAAAGAATGGAGGAAAGAGCATTGTTGGGGCGAAGGCGAAGACGCCACCCTTCGCTCCAGCCTTCGTCAATCTCGCTGCACCAATAGAGGCAATACGACCGGCGGGGTCCACCTTCATCCTCTACACTACGAGACCAAGGCCTACGACGACGTCGCCTCGTCCCACGTCCTCACCTTTCCTAGAGGCCCACGTGGGATTCGGCCCATTGTAACAGGCCCGCGTTGAGTCATGTGTTACGGGCTCGATTTGTAATGGCTTTTCTGTAATGACAGTCTGTAACCCTCCTTTATGGGAATATTCCGGGGATAGTCCAGGTGCCTAAGGGTACATGCATCCTTACATCGAGACGTTGGGCACTCAGACACCTATAAATACCCCCGTATAGTGCCCTTGAGAGGCTGGATTAACAGAGCAATTGTCGTCTCGAGTTAAACCGTGCTTACATCTTTCTCACTCCCCCGTTGGATCAACTTGCACTGGAGCGCAAGTTCCAACATTGGTGCCCACCGTTCATGCTACGAGCAAACCACTCGTGATGGCACCCAAAAGAGCTAATTCGAAGGCAGCACCATCCGTCGATGAAGCAGCGAAGGCAGCACTGCTAGCTGAGAAAAAGGGCAAGGCCCTCGCTGACAACACCCACCAAGGAGCTGGTGAAGACGAAGCACATAGTAAGAGACAGCGCAACAATCAACACACTCCAGAAGGCACCCTCCGCACCTGTAGCTCCGAAGGGCAGCCACAAGCGCCACCCCCAGGCTTCGCTCCACCAGAGGGTGAGGACACAGCAGAGGACAGCGAGGTCCTCGGCGTCTCCGCAGAAGAACAGCTACAGCTACGGGCCCTGCGCCTCAAAAACCGCAACATCTAGAAGCAGAAGGAAATCCTCGAGGCCAAGCGCCAACGTGTCTCTGCGCAGGCCAAGGTGCGCCAAATGATACGAGATGAGGAGCAGAGGGCTCAAGAGCTGTAGCAAGAGATTGCGCTCATGCAGCGCGAAGGCCAACATGATCTGCAGCATGGCCCGCCCCTCCAGCAGCGCGCGCCAGTCAGAGACCTATTCGTTCCTCAGCGCGAACCCTTCATCCCGCACGCCACAGCTTTCCAAGGCATCAATTACCTTGATGAGAGGAGCCCCCTAGCGTCGCAATTGCAGGTGTCACCATGGCCCGCCAACTTTAGGGCAGGGACCTACCCCAAGTACAATGGCAGCACCGACCCAGCACAGTACATCATGAGCTATCAAGTCACTGTCACATCATCCGGAGGGGATGACGCCACGATGGCCAAGTCCTTCATCATCGCCCTCGAGGGTTCGGCCCTAACTTGGTACACCAGGTTGCCCTCGTTGTCCATCGACTCCTGGAGAAGTCTCCGGGACAAATTTCTGCTCAACTTCCAGGGGTACCGTCCACACACTGACGCCTTGGCCGAACTATCACTCTACAAGCAGCTGGAGAAAGAAACCCTATGGGAGTACTACCGCAAGTTCCTGACTCTCAAGTCACAACTGCCTTCGGTCGATGACCAAATTGCCATTCACTACGCCATCAGTGGCCTTTGGGCTGGCGTCCTTTATAGTCACTGCATCAGGGACCCACCCAAGAACCTCCAAGAGCTCTATTAGCTGTTTGAAAAATATGCCAGATCCGAAGAGCTCCACCAGCGCAAGGTTGAGTCCCAGAGGAAACCCAAGGACCCTCCGCAGTCCAGCCGCATATGGACAAGACCTTCGCAGTCAGACTCTAGTCGGGACAACCACAGTCAACAGCAGGTGCATAACATTGCCATCCAGCACCCCGCAGGTGAGGCCCCTCGCCGTCAAGATTATCCCCCCCAGGGCCACGGCAGTGGCACCCGTGGTTGGGGCCGAGGACGGGCGCAGCAGCCGCGTAGATTTTACTGCCTATTCCACGGTGAGGACTGCGTGCACCCAACGAGGGACTGCCCGGAAACGAAGGCCACCATGGACAGGATGTCTCGGGCGCAACCAGCCAACAACCCATGGGTTGTCGCGCACACATATCAACACCACCTCCCACAACCATACAACCACGACCCCGCCCAACATCCACCTAACCACGCATACCAACACCATCAGGAGGTACAAGTTGTACCACCTCCACTTCTGCCTCCGCACCCGCATCAGCCAAACATCCACCACCCAAACCACCCCGAAGTGCCAAAACAAGAAGACTTCGCCGATCAGCCGTATCGCGGAGTCATCCACATGATCACTGGGGGGTCCAGCGTCGACTTCGACACGAAGCGACAGAAGAGGGACCACTACCGAAGCATCAACCACGTCGTTGTCACCAGCCCATCGTGCAAACTAAGTGGTCCCACGTGCCGCTGACCTTTGACGCCAGAGATGTCGACCTGCGCAGCGCACCCCACATTGATGCCATGGTAATCAACTGTAGCGTGGCAGGTTGGGACCTGCACAAAGTTTTAGTTGACAACGGCAGCCAGGCGGACATCATTTTCCTCCACGCCTTCGACCGCATGGGCATCAGCCACAGTTTACTTAAGCCTTCGAGCAACCCCCTATATGGTTTCGGTGGCAAGGGCACCTTTCCTATGGGCAAGATCGAGCTACCTTTGTCCTTTGGTGTAGCACCCAATGCACGAAGTGAGCAGATCACCTTCAACATCGTCGACATGGTATACCCATACAACGCCATAATGGGCCGGGGCTCCATCAACAAGTTTGAAGCGGCCATTCACAGACTTTACCTGTGCATGAAAATCCCGGGTTCGCAAGGCGCGATCATAGTCTATGGCAATCAACAGACCGCGCGCAACATTGAAAGAGACTTCGTTCCAAGGCAACGGAACGTACACTGCCTTACGACGCAGTGCGAAGTCCCTGAGCCCACCCGCCCAACCGCCAACGAGCATGAAATGGCACAACTGCAGAGCAACGATGGAATGAAGACAGTTCCCCTTGACCAGGCAATGCCCAAGCAAACGGTCATCATAAGCGAAGACCTGACTTCGCATGACGAGGAGAGACACATCTCATGTCTTTCCAGAAATAAGGACGTCTTCGCCTGGTCTGCCCTTGACCTGGTCAGAGTCAGTCGCACTATCATCGAACACAGTCTGGGCATCGACCCTTCAGTGTGGCCGAAGAAGCAGAGGCTGCGCAAAATGTCTGATGAGAAAACAGAAGCCGCCAAAGCCGAGGTACACCGCCAGCTTGAGGTCAAATTCATCGAACCAGTCTCCTACCCTACGTGGCTTGCTAACGTAGTCATGGTACAAAAGAAGAGTGGCAAGTATTGGATGTGCATCGATTTCACTAGCCTCAACAAGGCCTGCCCCAAGGATAATTTCCCGCTGCCTCGGATCGACAAGATCGTCGATAGTGCGGCCGGATGTGAAGTCATGTCACTCCTTGACTGCTTCTCTTGCTATCACCAAATACATATGAAGGAGGAAGACAAGGCCAGTACCAGTTTCATCACGCCCTTCGGCACATATTGCTTCGTCAGAATGCCGAAGGGACTAAAGAACGCTGGGTCCACCTTCTCTCGCCTCACCAAGACGGTGCTCGAGAGCCAAGTGGGCCGGAACATTTTCACGTATGTGGACAACATCGTCGTCGCCAGCAAAAACAAAGAGGACCATCTGGCCGACCTCGCAGAAACATTCGCGAACATGCGGGACGCACGACTTCGCCTAAACCCTGAAAAGTGCGTCTTTGGAGTTCGCCAGGGGAAGATACTGGGCTACCTGGTGTCGCCCCGCAGGATCGAGGCCAACCCGACCAAGATCTAGGCCATCATAAACATGATGCCTCTGCAGTCAACCAGAGACGTCCAATGCCTGACAAGCAGATTGGCCGCCCTCGATAGATTTATTTCCAAGTCCGCAGAGCGAAGCCTACCTTTCCTCAAGATGCTACGCGGCGCAAAAGACTTCACGTGGGACCAGAGCAAGAGTCAGCCTTCGTTTCACTAAAATAGCACCTGTCAGAGTTGGCAACCCTTACAAGCCCTGACCCCTCGCTGCCTCTGTTGCTCTACATCGCAGCTTCGCCACACGTGGTTAGCGTAGCTTTGGTCCAAGAGCAGGACAGAGAGGGCACAACTCGGCAGTGTCCAGTTTATTACATCTCCGAAGTCCTCACGACTTCCAAATGCAACATGACGGAGTTAGAAAAAATTGCATACACAGTCGTCATGGCATCGCGCAAGTTGCGCCACTACTTCGAAGCGTTCAAGGTGCGGGTCACCACGGCTAGGGGACTCGGCGAATTATTCAGGAATCTAGAAGCGTCTGTCCATATCGCCAAATGGGTAGCCAAACTCTCTGAATACCACATCACCTTCGAGCCTAGGACAGCAATCAAGTCGCAAGTCCTCGCAGACTTCATCGTTGACTGGATAGGGCTGGCACGGCAGCAACAAGAGCCCTCGGAAAAAGTATGGACCATCCACTCTGATGGTGCATGGTGCAATGCGGGGGCAAGCGTGGCTGCAATCATCACATCACCCACCGGTGTCAAGAATAGATATGATGCACGCCTCAGCTTCGCTCTGGAATCTAACAGGTCCACAAATAACATAGCAGAATACGAAGCCGTCATCCTAGGCCTTCGCAAGCTGAAAGCACTTGGCGTGGCCACCTGCATAATCAAGACAGACTCCAAAGTCGTTGCTGGCCAGATCAAAAAAGACTATTCAGCAAAAGACCCCGCACTTCTGCAATATCTTTCGGCCGTCCGCAGTCTTGACAAAAAATTCAAGGGTTTCACCCTACAGCATGTGGACCGCTCTAAAAACGAAGAAGCCGACGCGTTGGCCAAAGCAGCAGCCAGAGGCGAAGCCCTGCCCTCCGACGTGTTCTACCACCAATGCCGAGGGCCATCGCATTATCAATCTCATCATGGTTGAAGACTGGAGGGCCCCAATAACCCTGTTCTTGCAAGGATACTACCATCCAGGTGATGTCAATGAGGCCAAGCGCCTCAAACACCAAAGTTGGGACTTCACACTTATCGAGGGCCAGCTATATAAGAAAGGGCTCAATCAACCCATGCTCAAATGTGTCACCAAGATCGAAGGCATCCAGATCCTTCGCGAAGTCCACAGCGGCACTTGCGGCTCTCACTCGGGGCCTAGGGCCCTCGCTGCCAAGGTGATCTGTCAAGGTTTCTACTGGCCCGCTATTATCTACGTCACAAATCGAGTCACGAGGTCGTGCGAAGCCTGCCAGAAGTTCTCTCCCCGCTCGGGCAACCCCTCGCAATTCACAAAGCTGATCGCCCACACATGGCCTCTTCAACGCTGGGGGCTAGACATTGTCGGGCCACTGCCCACGGCCCAAGGAAACCTCAAGTTCACTTTCGTTGCCATCGAGTATTTTACCAAGTGGATCGAGGCAAGGGCAGTATCCACAATCACGTCGAAGACTGCATAGAAACTTTTTTGGCAAAACATTATCTGTCGATTCGGAGTCCCGTCTGAGCTCACAGTTGACAATGGCAAACAGTTTGATAGCCAGGATTTCATAGAATTTTTGCTTCTCCATTGGCACAATGCTAGCCTTCGCCTCAGTATATCACCCACAATCTAACGGCATTGTGGAGCGCGCCAACGGCAAGATTTTCACTACCATTAAGAAAATGCTTCTCGACGACAAGAAGGGCAAATGGGCCGACCTGCTACCTGAAGCAGTCTGGGCGCTGAACACGACCGAATGCCGGGCGACTAGGTTCACTCCATTTCGCCTGCTATACGGATCGGAGGCCATGACCCCGCAGGAAATCAAACATGGGTCACCACGGACAAACGCTTCAGCCGTCCCCGACGTAGATGAACCAACCTCCAAAGACCTCATCGACGGAGACCGTGTCTTCACCCTGCAGGCTCTCAACAAATACCAAGCTCAAACGAAGGCCTGGCGCGACCACGCCGTCATCCCAAGAGAATTCGACGATGGGGACCTCGTACTCATCCGGACAACTCGGACAGAGTCACAGGGCAAGCTGGAGCCAAAGTGGGAGGGTCCTTTCATCGTCAAGACGAAGGCGTCTCCCAGCGCGTACAGGCTAACAACGCCATCCGGCGAGGACCTAGAGCATTCCTGGAATATCGATAATCTCCACAAATTTTTTGTTTGAATCCTTAGGGCTAACACACCCTTGTAATTCACCAAACAGTATCGTTTCGGCCCACACTCTTTTCCTCCCGGGGGGTGAGGTTTTTAATGAGGCGGAGCCATGTAATATACCCGCAAAAATCCCCCGCAAAAACTAAGACACAATATGTCGAAAAAGACAACATCGACGGTCTTCGGCATTCGACCACACCGAAGTCACCGCGAGGGACAGCGCTAGCCACCCTCACGTGCGACACTCCGCGCAAAAGTCGCCTAAGGGTGCAGCCGGACTAGCACAATAAGTGCACAAAATCGAAGTATTTTCCAAAAGACTCTCCGTGCAAAAGTCGCCTAAGGGTGCAGCCGGACTAGCACAATAAGTGCACAAAATCGAAGTCTTTTCCAAAAGACTCTCCGTGCAAAAGTCGCCTATGGATGCAGCTGGACTAGCACAATAAGTGCGCAAAATCGAAGTCTTTTCCAAAAGACTCTCCATGCAAAATTCGCCTAAGGGTGCAGCGAGACTAGCACAATAAGTGCGCAAAATTGAAGTCTTTTCCAAAAGACTCTCCATGCAAAAGTCGCCTAATGGTGCAGCCGGACTAGCACAATAAGTGTGGAAAATCGAAGTCTTTTCCAAAAGACTCGCCGTGCAGAAGTCGCCTACGGGCGCGACTGGGTCAACGAAGGCGCGCAGCCTTATCATACAAATCATGGTCACATATACACAGCGAGGGCATCGCATATTACATTGGCTCAACCATCGGGATGATACCCATCTCCCTGTAGTTGAACAGCATTATCCTTAGTTCCTCACCCTCAAAAAGACTTTGCAGCTCCCTCTCACCCACACTCACCCCAATCAGCGAGGACAACAATTCTCGCTTACCAGTCCTGTCCACACGAAGACGCCCACTCTCCATCTCACCACGTTGACGCCCACCACTTCGCGACAATCCACTCACCCTCCGTTTTGCCACCACCCTTCGCCGCCTATACCCAGTACTCGCACCCGGGGGCTCCTCGGAACCTTCCACGCGCAGCGAGGGCTCCGCTGCAGCCACATCCAACGCCGCGAAATAATCCAAGTCCTCATCTGAAGACTCCTCCGACCATGCAATCGAACTCCCAGAATCATCAGACTCAAAACACTTAGACACAGAGCCAAACGAATCGTCATCAGCAGCCACGGTCAAAGCCACCACAAAAATAGCATTGTCAGTAGCGGTTGCGTGCGCAGGCCCAAACCCTAGAACCTGTGCAGCAACCGAGGTTCAGTATCACACAGACAAAATTTACAAACTCCTTAACACATATTTAGCCACCTGCGAAGGCCCGGCTATGGCTGTGGGGTCCTCGGCTGCCGGCTCGGCCACCACCTTCAGGGCGTCTTCGCCAGTCGGCGCAGGGGCTGGTGTGGGGTCTTTGCCGGCTGCAGCGAGCGTAGGGGTCGCCAAGGGGCCTTCACGGGCATCAGAGGGCGGCACCGGATCGACCTCTGCGGCCTCGAGCAGCGCGCCGTCCAGACCAACAAGGTCCTCGACGTCTTCGGCACGAGCCATCTGCAGCAACAGCACACTCATTCAGTAAAGCCACACATACCCACACATATAACCACACAGAAAACAGCCTTTACCTGCTCTATTGCCCGGTCGGACCGCTCCCTGACCGCCTCTCGGCCGTGCGGACCCCACATCCTATCAAAGAGTGCCCCCGCCGACTGCTTCACCATGAAGTCTTCGACCTTGAAGATTTCACGTTCAAAGTTTTTGTCTGCTTAGTCGAAGACCTCGTAATGCCTTCACCCCTCGCGGGACAAAGCATTCATGGCCCCCTCACAGGTGACGAGGGAGGCGAAGGACATGAAACCTGTCACAATGGTCGGGAGCACCAGCAGCTCCTCCTGCAACCATTCAAGGAAGCGAAGGCCCGCTTCTTGGCCGGGCACTTCGAAGTCAGCAGTCTGCGCACCCAGCTCGCGGTACGGTCCACGAACTGCGCGTGCGTCCGCTCGACCTCCACGCACGTCGAGGTCTCGGCCTTGTCCACGCGGCTACGCAGGGTGTTGAACCTTGCCTCCAGCTCCTCAACGCGTTGGCGGGCGAGACTGCCCTTCGCCCGCGCCACTTTGGCTTCGACCTGCGTAGCCTGCGCATTAGCGATGGCCTTGTTTGCCTCCCTGCTCTCCTTCGCCAGATGGCGCCGGAGATCCGTCTTCTCGGCCTCCATGGCGGCCACCTTCTCCGACAGCCTGCGATTTTTGCTTTCCGCAGCCAACTTCTCCCGCACAGCATCCACATGCTGTGCCCGGAGACGCTCGACCTCGGCGGCAACGTCCGCAGTCAAGGCACCCGACGCGACGAGGTCGGCGAAGTCGGCCGCCTGACACATAAACCCATGAGACCCAAACCCTCATGAAAACAACAAACATCAAAGTCCAACACAACTTACCTGCTTCAGCTGCTGCGATGCTTCCCTCAGTCGCTGAGACATGGAGCCCGCCACGTCCTTAGCGGCAGCGGCCGACAGAATCTCGCCGCTCGCGCAGAAAGTGGCCCACGGGTCCCGTGCAGCTCCCTTCACCCCCTCCACCGCCGTAGGCGAAGTGGTCGTCACCGGAGGCGGGACAACAGCCAGTTGCCCCTCACCCGAACCTGCACCATGATACTGGTTAAAGACCTCGTCGAGCAAAAAAGGAGTTTTTACTTACCAATAAGATAATCCTCGACATTAATGTCCGTGCCGAAGTCGACAACACGTCGCGCCGGCGAAGGCAGCCTTCGTCCTTTCACGAGCCCGCCCAGGGGTGGCTTGCTCCCGCCAGAGGCGGCAGCGTTCGCATTGGCAGACGCCTTGCTTGGCAAGGGGGCGTCCGGTTTCGTAGCCGGCGCCGGTTTGCTACCACCAGAGGCAGCAGCCTTCGCGCTCCCCTGCGCCCTTTTCGCCTCGTGCAAAGGATCCGTGATCCTGATGACCGCCCGGCGTTTCTACGCAGTGTCTTGACGGTCCTTCTCCATCACTGCTGATACAACAGCAGCAATATTCCGCCCGTAAGGAAAAACCTTCAATTCGCGAGCCATGCGAGACGTAAAGAAGTCTTCGCCAGCCGCGCGGGGGATCGGAACATTCTTGGGCCATCGACCCCCGGTAACCTCCAGCATTCGCGCCGAAGACTCCCGGAGCTTGGGCGAAGACATCCTTCCCCCGAGGGCTACGCACGTCCCCATCAAATCCATAGCAAAACTATCAGAGACCCCACTCCCCCAACTGCAGTACCTAATTTTCTCTTCTTAGTGGCCGGGGCAGCGTCCTGTGAAGGCCCTTCCTCGGTCACGCCCACCAGTTTCTTCCCGCGGCGGTCAGCGGCGTCTTCCCCGGGATAGCCACTGTATGGCAAGCAGTTTAATTCGAAGACCCGATTCAATCTAACGTTCGACCCATGGATATCCAAGCTCCGTAGACCCTCTGTTCTCGGCACATAGCGCCCCACAATTCTCGCTGCATCGTCTTCCGCTTCACGCACGAATGCGGCGGGATCCCGGCCATGCAGATCCAACGCGAAGGCAGGACTTCGCACCCGCTGCCCGCCCAAGGAGGGCATCTCACGAGGGCATACTTCACCCAACGCCCAGCCATGTGCCAAGGGCCATACCCCATACCTGATGAATTCCTCAACTAAATCGCGCCCGCTACTCATGCGGGCAACACACTGAAGGGCTCCTTCGTCTTCATCATCCTCTGCCACCTCAAATTGCGGGTACGCCACATAATAATGGGAGCACATCACGGCCACGGGGAGCCCTGGGTGGTCTTCGACTTCGCCTTCGGAAACATAAAACCAGAAATCCCACCAGTTGCCCCAATTATTGTGGGCACAGGGAACTAAATCCACGACTTCCATCGAAGTCTTTCTGGTCCTCGGCGTAAACGTGCACGATCCAAACTGTGCAATCTTGTGTCCAATTTTCTTTTTCTGCCAATGCAGACAGTAATGTTTAGCGAAGACCTCCATAGACGGCTGACCACCATACGAAGTCGCCGCCCAGACATACTTCGCTAGGGCCACCACGGCATTCGGCGTCAGCTGGTGGACCTGGACCTCAAACCTCTATAGGACCTCTGCCACAAAGCGATGTGCAGGCAGACGAAGGCTAGCGATGAAAAACGCCTCAAACACGACCAACTCGCCCTCGGGCTCGGGAACCTCCTCCGCCCCCGAGACACGCCCCACTCCGCTGCCAAAATAACCAAGCTGCTGCATATCCTGAACACAGACCGAGGAAATCCGTGAAACACAGAACTCCACCATATCACCCGGTCGCAGCTCCTCTGCCGCCACATTGCTCAAGGTATCCTCGGACGATGCGCCGGCCGGCGGCGAGTTTGCAGCAGATGAGGAAGAAGACGACATGGCTACGTACCATTGGCGACGGCGAGCGGTCTGCTTGACGCGGGCCAGATCTCCAACGAGTAGGAACAAGGAGGGCAGGCGAGCGGGCGAACGATTTCAAAAGGTGGCTAGGGTTTTGCGGCGCACAGAAAGAGAACCTGAACCGCGCCACCTCACCCTTTTTTATACACAGGACGCGACGCTTCGGGAAACCCACAGTCTAACAGTACCGCGTCTGTCAACGGTCACATCAAAAAACCCCGCGGAACCACTTCGAGCGAGGGCAGCGTCTCCACCATCTATCGACGTCTTCGGCACCAGATGACTTAGTCGAACTAGTCCCTCAGAGGGCAAATGTTGGGGCGAAGGCGAAGACGCCACCCTTCGCTCCAGCCTTCGTCAATCTCGCTGCACCAATGGAGGCAATACGACCGGCAAGGTCCACCCTTTGTCCTCTACACTACGAGACGAAGGCCTATGATGACTTTGCCCTGTCCCACGTCCTCACCCGACCTAGAGGCCCACGTGGGATTTGGCCCATTGTAACAGGCCCCACGCTGAGTCGTGTGTTACGGGCTCGATTTGTAATGGTTTTTCTGTAATGACAGTCTGTAACCCTCCTTTATGGGAAATATTCCGAGAATAGTCCAGGTGCCTAAGGGTACATGCGTCCTTACATCGAGACGTTGGGCACTCAGGCACCTATAAATACCCCCGTACAGTGCCCTTGAGAGGCTGGATTAACAGAGCAATTGCCGTCTCGAGTTAAACCGTGCTTACATCTTTCTCACTCCCCTGTTGGATCAACTTGCACGGGAGCGCAAGTTCCAACAAGCGTGACCCTACGTCATTATAGAAGTGGAGTTATACAAACAAGGAGTCTGCTCTCCATTACTTAATTGTTTGTCTAGAGCTGAAGGTCAAGGATTGATGAAGGAGATACATGCAGAATTGTGTGGAGCTCATATTGGGTATAGGCCTCTGCTGAGGAAGGTTTTCAAACAAGGATTTTACTGGCCGAAGGCAGCTTCAGATGCAGCAGATTTAGTTCAAAAATGTGAAAATTGCCAAAGATGCGCTAGAGACCACAAACAACCTTCGTCTTTAACCTAGCTGATACAGCCTACCTGGCCACTGCAAAGGTGGGACCTGGATTTGTTAGGTCCACTTCCACCAGCACAAGGCAACATGAAATATGTTTTAGTGGCAGTGAAGTACTTCTCTAAGTGGATCGAAGCAAAGTCCTTAGCTACAATAACTTCGGCCACAGTATAGAAATTCTTTTGGCAAAATATTGTTTGCTGCTTCGGTGTGCCGAAGGCTATCACGGTCGACAACAAAACTCAATTCGATGTCGAAACATTCAAAACCTTTTGTGACCAGATTGGTAGAAAAATACACTTTGCATCAGTGAGACATCCAAAGTCAAATGGACTGGTAGAAAGAGCAAACAGAATTATAATAACAGGAATAATGAAGTCAATCTTCAACCAGTCCAAAGGAAAGTGGCCAGACGAATTAATAAAGGTGGTGTGGAACCACAACACTGTTGTTTCAAGGTCAACATGATTTACTCCATTCAAGCTTCTGTTTGGTGACGAAGCAATAACACTAGAAGAAGCAAGAAGGGACTCAATAAGGACCTTGGCTTTGACAGAAGATGAAGAGGGTTGCAAAATAACAAAAGAAACCATAGAAGGGACCAGACTCCAAGCAGTAGACCACATAAATAAGTACCAGGCTGAAACAATCAAATGGAGCGACCACAAGGTAAAACTGAAGAACATCAAGCCAGGACATTCAGTGCTTCGTAGAGTGGCCAACCCAGATACAGTGGGGAAGCTTCAGCTCAAGTGGGAAGGTCCCTTTTTAGTGGTGTCTTCGTCGAGACCTGGATCTTATAGGTTGAAAAACATGGATGGCAATGACATACCAAGGTCTTGGAATGCGGATGAGCTTCGAAGATATTATGTGTAAACTATGTAATTTTCTTATTTTTCCTATGGCACCCTTTTCCTTTCAAGAGGGGAGAAAGGTTTTTAATGGGGCCATAGGTTGTAATTTTCATTTTATGTGTACCCTTGTGCAATACAAGGGCCAAATTCCCCCACATGTAAAATGTAAAATCTGGGACTACACCGTCGAGTGTAAAAGCCGTGAAGAAGCTCAAAAGTTGTCCCTAAGGGGATGCAGAGCTAGATGTCACCTAAGAGGTGAAGAAGCTCTAAAGTCGTTCCGATCCTAAAGGGGCGCAGAGTATGTTACAAAGCTCCAAAGTCATTCTTAATGGAATACAGAGCTAAAATGCCACCTAAATCAAAGGTGAAGAAGCTCCAAAGTCATTCCTAAGTGGATGCAGAGCTTAAATGCCACCTAAGTAAAAGGTGAAGAAGCTCCAAAGTCATTCCTAAGGGAATGCAGAGCTTAAATACCACCTAAGTAAAAGGTGAAGAGACTCAAAATTCATTCCTAAGGGGATGCAGTATCTAGGTGTGTTTTTGACATACATTTGCATATTTCATCACATCATCTTTTGCATTCATACAGACATACATTAGACATTCGTAGGCTCATCATCATCATGACATAAAGCACAGACATTAACAAGAAAACAGGAGATGCTTGTGTCCGATGAAAAAATGTTTCGAAGATGCTTCGTATCAAATGAAACTATGTTGTATACGAAGATGCTTCGTCTCAAATGAAATCTGGTTGCATATGAAAATGCTTCGATGTGAACGAAAAGAAGGCAAGGTGTTTTTTGCCTTTGGCTCAAAACGCTACCAGCATCTGTTTCGTCCACAGCAAAGCAGTTCACACATGAAGCAAAAGGTAAAATGGTATTACAAGATATTTACAAATGTTTACACTAATTTGTTCATTGTCAATTGCAACTTTTTGTCATATGGTACAAAGGGTTTCCAAGTGTTTCTACAGATGACTACAAAAGGAGATTCTAAGGTCTTCTTCAGCATTTTAGAACTAGCTTCGGCTCATCAACCTTTAGTACCATCATTTTGCAGAATATCAAAGTACAAGGTAATCAGAAATCTGATAAGAAAAAATCAAGGTAAAAGAACAAAGGTAAGGTGCCATACTGTGTTAAGCAGCTTTCGGGCTTCATCTCTAGCCAATTCATTCCTGCCCTTAGCCCAAATTTGGGTAATAAACCTGTTCCCTATGCTTCAGGCTTCGGTTGGAACATCAACCAGATCCGATGATGAAAGATTGAAATTCGGCCTGTTGACAGCTCTTGCGTGATTGCATCCGGCTTTTATGAAGGCGGTAGCTGTACCACGAGAAGCTACCAGCGCACAGAAGTCTCCATGGCCAGTTATAACTTCATCAAGGACATCAACCTCCTTTTCAATACATGGTTTCCTCAGATGCAGCTCCAACTGAATTGAAAATGCTTCTCAACCGAGCGATGCATTGGCTTGCAAACTCGAAGCATCTCTCCTTCAGAGCCCTCAGCGCCTCACTAAGCTTCGTATTTTTCTCAGTCTCAACCTTAAGTGTTGCTTTCAAAGCTTCGTTTTCCTAGTTGAATCGACTAGAGTTTTCCTTCAAATGTGCTTGAGCATCTGCCAGTTCTTTACCCAACTCCTTGTTTTGAGCTTGCGCTTCGGCAAGGGACCCTTCAGCTGAACGTAGCATTTTGTATTTTTCCTTCAAAGAGACTTCGAGTTCTTTGACCTTATCTTCTAAACCTTTTGATAATAATTTCGTTCTTCTTGTCCACATCATCTTGTTGCATTTTTAATGCTTTGCTCAGCAACATGCTTTGCAAAAACGAACTCAAAATTAAAATATTTAAGCTAATACGAACACATTAGTGTTAACTTATAGAAGGATTCTTACTTTAAAGTTGGAATAAAATAGGCTGCCTATGATGTGTTGCCGCCTGTAGCAGCTGATATCCTTCTCAAGCTTCGGGAAGCCGACACACTTTGACAGGGTACCTATAATTTTTGCATCAGCACGATCGCGGATGCATCCCAGGATTTCTTCGTTAACCCCACCAAAGAGTACCAATCCTGGATGGTAGCCACACGAGATAGCAAATTCCTTTAACTCTTCCATATCCTCTTCGGAAAGCTGTTGGCCACCCAGGTGCCGTAGGTTGAAGTCTGCTTCTTTTGAAGAGATTTCCTCTGCCTTTTTCCATTTGCCTGAAACTTCTTTGGCCACCTCCTTCTCCACAGCCACATCTGATATAATTTTGTCAATTTCGGACATGGTGGCTGTGAGATCTTCAACTTTGGTTGCAACGGCAGCTTCAACATCTATAGATTTGATAGTCTTGTCTGTCGAAGCTGGAGGCGAGGTTTGCTCAATCGCCTATAGTATGTTCGTCATACGTCGCATCCATCGGTAGTCGAAGGGATTTCCTTTTTCTGTAAAAGGTTTGTTAGTTCCAATCTCAGAGGACTTAGCAGCTTGAATGGTGGGGATTCAGTCATTACCTTCAAAATTTCAGACACTTTGGTAGCAGAAGGTGAGGGAGGGCTCATAATTTTCTCCAGCGCATCACTCACCTTTGGCTTGGCAGAAGGCATCCTCTCAAGCATCCGTTTCTTAGGAGCTAGTGCCTTAGGCTCTGATGTTGTTTTCATCTTCTTCAAAGCCTCTTCGTCTTCCTTCACAGACCGGGCAGCTTGCCTGCTCAAAATGCTAACAACTCTTTTCCTTTTTGCTCCCCGGCCCCTTCGTCAAGTTTGTCATAATCTGGGTACTCGAAGTTCAGGGCATCCGTTACCCGATTTAACCTTCGTTTTAGCCAGGTGTCAAAGGCAGCGGTCATTAACTGATCTTCTTTCTTTGTATAATTTCCAAGAATTTCATTACATATAGTTTCTATCATTTCTAACCATTCAGTACATGATTTTTTGAATTGCTTTTCAAACTTGAAGTGGAAGTGTTGGTCCTTGTTCTCGAATGCTATACACCAAGAACAAAGCAACACAATTGTTAATGATTAAAGACCTTCGTCCTTCGAAACATTATCTCCTTTCGGGTATAATGATCTTTAGACGAAGGTCATGAAGGACGTACCTTCATCATCTCGGTAAATAAATATAAATGAAAAACATGAAACACAGAAGAATGTAAATAATGACAATATAGTAATAAATTATTTACATTCTCATTTCATTTCATAAACATGAATAGATGTTCACAATATTTATATTTCATTGATACCTTCGACTCGACAAAAGATGAAAATGTGAGAGTGATGCGGGAGCGATTACATTACAGCATGAACAGTACAGGGGTACTGTTCATCTATTTACAGGCAAGGGACGCAGCCCGGACAAAATTACATCCATATCCCTGATAATTAATTATAATCATAATGCTAATTATTAAGGACTATATAGTCTTTTCCTCTTTAAGTCGATATCGTCCCTCGTCATCATCATAATACCAAGCCGAAGCTCTTTCAGTCGTAGCTTCGGCTTTGTCCGCATCATCTTCGTCTTATATCTTCATGTCGCGCCTACCTTTGTACTGTCTTGTCGAAGGTGTTTTCACCTAGAGGACCTTCGGGAGAGAAGAAGACCCCCAACATTAGCCCTTCAAGGTGCTAGATCGTTTTTCGTAACGAGCTCGATCCGCGAAAAACACAAAGGCTTCAGAATGTTGAAGTTCCAAAAAACACCTTCCCTGAGCTCGTTGCCGAGAAACGATTATAATATTCCAGATGTCGGACGGTCCACCACCCAGTCAGTGCGAGCGGCATGTCGGTTCGCCTTCCCCCCTGCAGCACTATATAAACAGATGGGTAGGTGAGGAGTTACCACAACATTCATTGCCATCGCATTGTTGTGCTGTTGAAAAATTTAACCATAGCCAAAGCTTTTTGCATTGCATTTTCGAGCAAACGCTTCGGCACTTGAGATCAACTTCATCTCAAAAAGCCTAAACACTAAAATGGCCAGAGTACGATCCACTTCTAGAGTTTCTCGTGAGGGAGACGAAGCCGAAGCTGCCAAAACAGCGTCCATCTCAGAAGTGATGAAGCAATGATGTCTTGTTGTGCCAAAGGAGGCTGTTGCCGAAGGTAACTTGATTGCTGAAGCTGAACAGATCATAGTTGGAGGGAGTGATAACAAAGATGAAGAGGATTACACTATCCTGAGCCCAGCGAAACCTAGCCACCTTGAATTTGGTAAATCTACTATGACAGCAGACGATATGGTTATGATTAAGAAATTGGGCTACTTTGGGGAGGCTGAGAGTAAACTAATTCGTTTTGTTGGTGAGGAAGTGATTCTAGAGCTGAAGGATGGTGAAGTTGTTTTTTTTTAAAAGCTTCTTCAGAGTGGGGCTTGGG
Source organism: Zea luxurians (assembly GCA_029449295.1). Lineage (NCBI taxonomy): Eukaryota > Viridiplantae > Streptophyta > Magnoliopsida > Poales > Poaceae > Zea > Zea luxurians. The sequence goes on along the minus strand of JAOPSE010000005.1, from coordinate 12,272,034 downwards.
TTCCCTCTATATGATATCATAGGAGAGGTTTTGAAGAACTTTGAAATATAACTTCATCAACTGACACCCAATGCAATCGTTAGACTTAGTGTCTACATTTGGGCCCTCCGAAGCCAGGGTATGAGTCCTAATGCCAAAGCTTTCTGTCGGGTGCATGAGCTGCATTACCAAACGAAGGCCAGAGCAGTTGGTCTTCATGAGAACTTCGATTTCTACAACTTTGCGTATCGAAAGGATACAAAGGCTCCAGTTCTCAGCTACCGTACTAAGTGGCTGACTAGTTGGAAAAGTGAATGGTTTTATATGAAGACAGATGAGAAAAGAAGGGAGAAGCTGATGACTATGGTCATGAGTCCACTAAAATTGAGCTTCGGGATGACAAGGCCCTTGTGCCATATCCAGCTTGGCTCTCCATGCGAAGCAGCTGAAGTAGAATTCAGAGTGGTAGCGGCTGAAGTTAGCACTATGGATCTAGTGTAAGAATACTTAGTAAATAGAGTATTTCTGACCTCTAGTGGCTGGGGAATACCCAAGAAGAAGGATGGGGGCAAAAAGCATGAACTTGTTCGGCTCCCTTACCGTTTTAAATTTTGAGAAAGAATTCAAGAAACCATGCCAAGAGTGGTAAGAAATGATTGAAACAATGTGCAATGAAATTCTTGGCTACTACACTAAGAAGGAGGACCAGTTAATGACTGTTGCCTTCAGAACCTGGCCAAAGCGAAGGCTGAATCGAGTAATGGACGCGTTAAATTTTGAATAACCAAACTATGAAATGTTTGACAAAGGTGTCAAAGGGTTGAAAAGGAAAAGGATTGTCAGCATCCTAAATAGGCAAGCTGCCAGGCTAGTAAAGGACGATGAGAATATTTTGAAGAAGGCAAAATCAGGTCCTGAGCCGAAAGCGACAATCTCCAAAAAGCGGAAGCTTGACATGACTCCCTCTGCTGAGCCGAAGGTGGTTGAGACAAGAAAATAAGCTCCTTCAACGCCCTCTGCTACCGAAGTAGCAGAAATTTTAAAGGTAATGACTAATTCCTTGCCCATCAAGCTGCTAAGTCCTCTGGGACCGGAACTGACAAAATTTTTATAGAAGAAGGATCAACCTTCGGCGACAAAGGAGAAGGCTGAAGGTCAAAAGAAACGGAGAATTGTAAATGTAATGCAAGCTATTGAGCGAACACCGCCTTTAGCCTCGACGTCCAGAATGGTACCTGCTGCAAGTGTCGAAGCCAAAGTCGCTACCGAAGCTGCTAAACTTGTGAGCATAATGTCAGGAATTGACAAGCTCATATCAAATATGGTCGTAGAAGAGACAGTTGTGACTGCAAAGGAAAACATGGCCGCAATGCCTGACAAAGGGAAAGAAGTTGTTGATGCTTCTTCAGAAGAAAAAGATTTTGACCTTTGGCACCTGGGTGGTCAGGAATTGTCCGAGGCAGATAAGGAGGAGCTAAAAGAATATAGAATATCCTATGGCTATCAGCCGGGATCTATGCTCTTCGACGGGATTGATGAAGAAACTTTGGGATGTATTCGCGATCGCGTCGGGGCAAAAATAATCGGCACTCTGTCTAAGAGTGTTGGTTTCTCGAAGCTAGAATCTGACAATAGTGGTTACGGATGGCAACATATCGTCGGTAGCCTATTTTACTCCTATTTTAAGGTGAAATCTTTGCCTACATTCTTGTTGTCTTTGTGATATTAAAATATACTAAACTTAACTTGTTTTCGCAGAGCATGCTGATGAGCAAGGCACTAAGAATGCAGCAAGATCTGGAAGATAAGAAGAATGAAATAATAATTGAAGGCTTAGAGAACAAAATTAAAGATTTTGAAGCTTCTCTTGAAAAGAAAGATTTCTTGCTTCAAGCAACCGAAGGTTCCCTTGCGGAATTACAAGCTGAAAATGTTAAATTAAATGAAGAACTTCTCAAAGCTCAAACAACTTTAAAGGAGAAATCAGAGAACTTCGAGCAAGAAAGAAAAGAACTGCAAGTGAAATCCGAAGCTGAAGCTGAGAAGAATATGAAGCTACAGGAATCGCTGAAAGACCTTCGGAATAAATGCTTGGAGTTTGCCACCCGCTGCGTGCATCGGTTAAAAGGGATATTCAGCTCGGTTGGGGCCACCTCTAAAGAAATTGCCCCTTTGCCTCAAGATATACCCAAAGCCTTTGAAACTATTGAGAATGAAGTTGATGCACTCGACGAAGTTATAACCGGGCACGGGGATTTCGGTGCTCTGTTAGCTTCTCGTGGCATAGCTACTGCATTTTTGAAGGCCGGGTGCACGCATGCTAAAATAGTAAACAAGCCAAATTTCAGCCTATCACCATCAGACTTAGTCAATATTCCTGGTGAGGCCCAAAGCATTGGAAATAGATTTATTACACAGATTTGGGCTAAAGGCGGGCGAGAGCTTACTGGAGACAAAGCTCAGAAATTACTTGGCTCGGTATGAAACTTTTACTGTCTTTTACCTTGAGTTTATTATACTTGCATTTAGCTTATACCGTCATCTTTCTGCAGGATGGTGGCACCGAAGATCAATAAGTCGAAGCGTGTTCCAAAGGTTGTTGGGCTGAAGCTTCTTTTTTATAGCTGGAAAAAGCTTAGGATCTTTTTGCATTATTTTTGCAAAAGATTGTAATTTTGAGCTAAACAAAACATTGTAAATATTTGTCCATACCTTGTAATATAATTTTACCTTTTTGTCCATGTATAAAGTGCTTTGTTTTGGACGAAACCCACAGTTACAGCTTTTGAGCCAAAGGAGAAAAACACCTTCCCTTCTTTTCGTGCACATCGAAGCATGTTCCGTTGTATAAAGCGTTTCTGTGTTCGTCTTGTCTGAGACGAAGCTTCTTCATAATCAACGAAGCATTTTGTCGCTAAAGCCGGGCAACTCTTTCATATTATCGTCCATGCCTTATGCTATGATAATGATGATCCTACAAATGTCTAATGAATGTTTGTATGAATGCAAGGAATGATGCGATGAAATATGTGAATGTATGACCCAAACACACATGAAACCACACCCAAACTCTGCATCCCCTTAGGAATGACTTTTGAGTCTCTTCACCTTCTATTTCAATGGCATTTAAGCTCTGCATTCCCTTAGGAACGTATTTTGAGCTTCTTCACCTTCTATTTTGGTGGTATTTTGGCTCTACATTCCCTTAGGAATGACTTCTGAGCTTCAGAATTTACTCTGCGCTCCCTTAGGAATGACTTTTGTAGCTTCGTCACCTTTGGAGTGATTAAAGCTCTACATCGCTTTAGGGACGACTTTGAGCTTTTCCCTGTTCTCTTTGCACTCAATGGTGTGGATTCTGATATTACACATTACATTTTTTGGGGGGAATTTGGCCCATGCATTGCATAGTTGTGACACCCCAGGTGTCAATTTCGTGTTATGTCGGGAGATTTATCCTAATCTCAGATGCTCAGTAAAAATTTCTATTTCTCGATCGTGTCTATCTCTGATTATCCAGATTATTCATTCACGTTTCACCGAATTCGGAGTTATTCAGTCTCACAGAGGGCCGAATTTGGAGCTTGTTAAAACTTTTAATTCTCAGAATGAATGCAGACTCGAAGATCATTCTCGAATTATAAATCTCATCTGAAGCTCTTTAAATCAAACTCTTGACGACTGTTATTTGATCTGAGTCTGAGTCTAATTCCTTGAACCTCGATCGATGTCCAACTATTTTATCCGAGTCCGTACTCTCAGACGGAATACTCGAAATGCCGTCCTCTAATTAATTCTTACTCGACTCACCCAAATATCTCATGTCCTAACCGAACTCAAAACCCCGTATCGATAGCGATTTTAAAATATCACGATCGCCTTCTCCGACTAAAAATCCAAAGCTGATCAAATCTCAGGACGATTTATTTTCGAATCATGCGTAGGGAGTTATTGTCGAGCAAAGTCAAATCAAGCTCTCGGCCAAGTTAATCGCCCGATCTTCCGAAATATATTTCGCTCTGTTCTCCATAGAGACAAATTCCGCAGGAGCGTTTGTATTCCAGGAAATAATTAGCGATCCGATAATCCGTGTTTAATCAAAACACCATAAAATAAAATGGAAATAAATTAGCGCGACCCGATTTAGCGTTTTGGGCCAAGCCCATTCTAGCCGAGCTCCTGCCCTTCTCTGGCTCGCGCCCTCTGTTGTAGACCGACGCTTCTACTCGGCCAGCAGCCATGGCGTCCAAAGTTCCCCATGCTCAGCACCCTTTCCTGCGTCGCGCCGCTGATCCATCCCCTTCCCAGCGCCCCCTTTCTTCTTCCATGGAGGTGCTCCTCTTCCCACTCGGCAGCGCAGGGAGCTCCCTCCCTTCCATGGCAGCCCAGCAGCTCGGCTCCTCTTCTCTTCTTCCCCATGGTCGTGATTCTGCGTAGAGCTGCGAGTAGGAGCACGCCATGGCCGGATCTACCCCCTCCATGAACGCCCCATGCTTTTCCCTGCGCCCAGCTCTCCCTATCCAGCACGCCCCATTTTCTTCCATGAAAAAAAACCAGCAGGAAGCCCCCTCCCCCCAGCTCCAATGGTGAGCCTCTCCATGGCCTGCGCCCCGCGTAGCGCCTCTGCGCGACTCCCCCTCCCCAAACAGTGAGCCCCCATCTTTGCTGTTCGTCGTGGTGTCCACCGGCTATTCGACAAAATGCGCAGCAAGCCGCGCGTTGCAGCAGCCCTCCCGTTCGATCTCCACTCCCCTCGTCGCGTGTCGTCGCTCTCATGCTCGCTACGCAGCCCCATCCGCGACGTCGTAAGTCCTCGATGAGATTCCTCGCTGCCCTTACTGCTGTCATATTTTTTTTGGCGTGGTAAAACTGTTGAACCACTGAGTGATGTTAATCGCAGCTAGACGTTGCCGCGGCGCCTCGCACGATGCATGTTTCGGTGAAGCCCCTAAACCGTGGACGCATGTGCAACCCGAATCCGAGTTCGACAGGTTGACAGATCTATGATTTACTATTGATGTGATTCGATTGATGGCATGCATACAAATTTGGTGTATATTGATGTTGAATATGTGTGACTGTGATGGTTCATTACGTGTCGCGAGGGTGGTTCACAGAAATATTAATTGGTTGCTATAAACACTTCGTCATAAAGTAGTGTGTTGGTTGTGGTAAATTTAATAAAGCGTAAAGCATGCTTGGTAATTTCCGCAGTCGCCTAAGATGTTCGTCTAGGTTAAAAATAATTTATGTATTCTGCGTGGTGAGTTTGGATGTGACAAGTAGATTGGAAGGGTGGGGTTTATCGAAGCACTGTGATATCGAATGTGTATATCGAAGTGCATTGTAGTGGTAATTGCGTTAAGTTAATCGGTTGTGTCTCGAGTGCACGCCACAATATGGTTGTATGCGAGACACGGTTATGTGCATGATGGGTTTAGTAAGAATCCATCGGTGTCACTGGTGTTAAGTTGAGGTTTATTTGTGCGTGGGAAGTAATAATGTGTTTAATACTTAGAACTCTTAGTCGATGGTAGAGATTGTCTCGGCTTAAGTAGAGGGGTGGTGACATGCCAAGGTAGTCATCATTTCCTCTATGTTTATAAGTCAAGTCGAGTCGATGCACATTATGTGTTCGTTAAATTATGCTTTGCATATAGTGTATGGTGGTGTTCATTACTTCGAATAGTTGTTTTCGAGTGGAAAAATAGTTTCCTAATGCAATTATGTGTAAGGTGTTTGTAGTGACACTTTATCTCAACAAGTGTTAAGTCTGCACATAAATAAGAGATAAGTGTATTTTGTGTAGTGTGGATTGATTTTGAGTGCATGTGTCGCAAGAAATGAATTAGTACGCATGTAGGCGATGAATGGGTGTAATGAAATGGTGACATGCCTTCGTAGTCATCATGTCGTATGTTGGTGGCCTAACTGAAGGTCGTAGAGAAGGGTCAATTACCTGTGTGTTATTATTGTCACCTTGAGGTTCTGTATGAATTGCAATGCGAAGTAGTAGGCTCTCTATGTGATGCTAGATGTCTAGGTAGACTTTCGTGAATTATGGTGCTCGGACCGTCGAGATGATGGTTAAGTCGGTCGATGTCGATTAAATAGTTAAAATGATTAATGGAATAATCATGGGGCTAAAACTAGAAACCAGTGTTCTCGCACCCGTTTGGGATGTTGTAGCCCAATTGCGCATGGTTATGGTCGCGGAAGAAAAGTATTAGTGCTCATGTTATGTCTAAGTTGAAATGCAAATTATTGGGTGAAAAGCGCTTCGGTATTGACTATCGTAGAGAATGCATTGTTAATTGAGTATGGTACTTCTAGTGCTCGAAATGACATGGATAAAAATTTAGTAAGTCTACTTGTTAGTTTCCCCTTGGTTATTTTAACTCTAATAATGGTCAAAGTGTTAGAATAATTCAAGTATCTAGAAAGCGGCAATTCTTGAATTGTCTAGGAGCTGAAATTTATTAATTGTTGTTTTGGACTGCACGCAGTGATTTTCCTGTGCTGTATGTTTGATGAACAAAATTATATTTTCTGTAGATATGTGCTATAGAAAAGTGGTAGATAACTTTATTATCTTGCTGGTGTTAAAATTTGACAGGCATAAGTCTGATCGTTTAGTAGTTATGCTTTTTACAAATTCAGTAACTGAATCTGTCCAAATTCTGTATAGATTTTAGAAACTGCTTTGTTTGCTTAAGTTAATATTATAATCTGTTCGTGGTCATTATAAGAAAGTTGTATATGCTTTTCTTATCTTGCTTGTGTTAAAATTTCATAACCATAGGCCTGATAGTGTGAGAGTTATGAATTTTACAATCTAGTTGCTGTGTTCTGTCCACCGTCAGAACAGATTTCGAAAACTGTAATGTTTGATTTGATTAAACCAGGAATCACTTCTTGGTGATTATAAACGTTATGTAGTGTTTCTGCTGAGCTTTCCAAAAAGTCTTGGATCACTCTTTTTGGTGATCTGAAGATTAAGTTATGAATGTTTAAAGTGAGAAGACTGAATCTGTCCAGTTCTGGACAGCAACGTCTTATAGTGTCTTTTATCCTTAGTTAAATATTAAATCACCTTGAGATGTTTATAAATGATATGTAGACAATTTTATTACCTTTTCAGAAAGTCTAAGATCACTTTGTTTGGATGTCTGAATCTTCAGTTGTGAATTTTTGAAGTTGCAAGTCTGAATCTGTCCAAATCTGGACAGAGCTGTTGTATTAGCATGTTTTGACCTTACTATGTGTAGAATCATGTTGTGATGACAATACCAAAGTTGTAGAGCACTTTTTAAGCTTTCCAGAAAGTCCTAGTTTGCTATTTTTGGATTAATATTTGGAGAATTATGATTAAAACGAGTGACTGTTGTGCTGCTGTCCTAAAAATCTGCAAGTGCGCATTTGAATGTTTAGTTCACCCTGTTGGCTAAAAATGTTTGGTTAACACTTAAGTAATATAGACTTGCCATGACTAAGCTTAATAATACACGTGTGTCATGTTTTGTATGTTTCTTGCTGTAGTTGATTGTGATATAGGAGTCTATCGACATTGATGCATAGGTCCTCTATTAAACTTGTGTTGGGATGCTTTTGTGTGATTAATATAAGAACTAACAAAAAGTCGTAGCAATTAAATAAATGCTTGCACTTGTGATGTCGTCTTGCGTTGGTTAATTATAGGTATTAATCGTCGTCCTTCCAGTGGTGTTGATGTTGTACGCTCGATGAAGTGTAGATATCTAATTCTAACATGTGGTTGTTTACAGTGTCTTACAATTTAGTGTTGGGTCGCTACCGTGTATTTGTATATCTTGTAATAACTTTTCATTATATTCATACATATGCATTTTGCATCTCATTTAGGACCGAGAGAGAAGGATCGTGCAAGTGATGTGGTGTCAACCATAAGATGCAGTTGGTGGACGACCCAAGGAAGGATAGACATAACCAGTGGATGCTCGCCAAAGCGAGCAGCTCCCCCAGCAAACACTATCTAAGTGTTAAATTAAAGACAAGCCCCGATTTTATGCATAACCATTTATATATGCTATTTTACTACACATAATGTTTGTAGGCTTGTACTGTGCACTTAAGTGTAGAAGTTGACTGAAACCCTAGTTGCATGAACTCAGGATTCCTTTTGAGATGGATACTATTATGCTAGGTCGAGTAGCTGCTTTACTAATTAGGGATCTCGGTAGAAGTCGAGTGATTTTTGTAGCACTCGCGTTAGGTCAGGAATTGGTTGTATCCATTTTTTATATCAGAATGATGATGGTCTGTGGACAATGGTCCATGGGGACACGTTGTCTACAAGACGGAAATTGGAATAAGGATTAAGGTGTGGTACCGTGTGTCAAGCGTTTGAACGTACTAAGCATATGCCGAGAAATATGGTAAATCGGTAAGCCTAGTACCTGAGTGAACCTAGCAACAGACTTTACCCCTCACGCGACCTGAGACGTAGTCTCCCAGTCTAGTTATGGTGGGTACAAGTGCGGTCACTGCATGATGGCAGTCGGGGTCAGTGAGGCATTGTACGCCAAGGCGGTGAGCCCTGATCTGCTGACGGGGAATCGATGGGGACGGTTGATATGTGTGGGGACGGAGTGCCTCGCCACGTCGTGTGTTTTGGTTTACCTTGCAAGGATAAAAACTCGATTCGAATCGTCTGTTTCTCACAGCTAATGAGACTGCTTGATCCATGCTGCTACATTGAGTAATAAGTGGAAATGAGGTGACTCGCAAAAGATGTTGATTGATATAATGTTTGATACCATGTATGAAATGCTAGATACTCATCTAGTTTAAAAGGATCATACTAAAACTTGAAAAGCTCAAACTTGATTTTAGACTCAGCTATTTCTTTTGGCAAACCAAACCCCTCAGCCAAACAGCTGCAGGTCTAGAGGTAGAGGAGTAGACTCCTCACACCGGGTATGTCTAGCTGAGTATTAGTATACTCAGCCTTGCTTGTGGCACAATTTTTGCAGGTACTCCTTAGGATGATTGGTTGCTGGTGTGACTTGGCCTTCATCCCTGCCACCGGGATAGATGGTCTAGAGGGTTACTGCTTCCGCAGGAGAGGACCAGGAGGAGTAGCGTGGCCAGGCTTCGCCATGTTGCTCGGTTCTTCTCCGTTAGTTATTTCCACTGCATTAAAATTTATGGTTATTATTTCTGAAACTTCGATAATGTAATCACTATTGATACTTATTAAATTTGTGGTATTATGCTTTATTGTATTTCTCTGTGCCTCACCTTCGAGTGAGCTAGTGGTATTCGATCTTGGTAAGTGGCTTTATCGGACTAGATCTGAGGGACTGACGAGTTATTCTTGTTTAAGTGTGTTGCTGCCCTTAAGGGTGCGACTTGGGCACTAAAGCTGGAATAATTCGGGCGGTTCCGCCACAGCTGGTATCGGAGCGAATACCATTACAGAGAAGTCAATAAGTCATAATTTCCATCCTTTTCTAAAGTAAAATTTGCTTAGAAAACAATATTGGATAGATTGTCAGGACGATAAGGATAGACCTAGGACGTGAAGCCTTAGAAATAGATGGGTAGCTAGGTGGCTATGTATATAGGCCATAAAGGCTACTATTTCTATTATTAGGATGCTGTAGAAGCATCCGAAAAATTAGTTAGGTCTGAGAAGACGACTAGAATGAGCATGCATCATGATTGTCGCATCATTGTTTCTTGTGCACCAACATGCTTCTCTCACCTTTATTCTAATAATAAGAATTGTGAATAGTGTGCTGTATTGCTAGGAACTGCAAAAAATGTCTTATCCTGTGTGTCATGATAGTCTTGACTAGGTTGTGTTATGTGCTTCTCTTGTCTTGCTATCTAGGTGGTATTGCAATTGTTTAACCCTTTTTGCCAAAAAAAAATGTTGCTTGTTTACCCATAAAAAGACCCCCACTTTAAACAACCCAGTGGTTAGCAAGTGAAACCCAAAAAAAATCAAATCACATGCTTGTGTTGGTGTTTTTGTAACCCTTGTGTGTTGCGCTATTGGTAATGCACCTTCACAACCTATAGACGCCCATAGCTTAACCACTAGCCAAACCGGAACTTCCTTGTGCACGTGGTTATGTCAAAAAAACATTGTTTGTTGTCTAGTTGCGCAAACCATGACCAAGCCATGTTTCCTTCCATAAATCCTTGCCCCTAAAACTTCATAGCATTCTGTTGATCATCCTAGCTGATCTTGTTTGATGACCTCTCTTTTCACCTGGATCCGGTATTCCTTTTTCCTTGTGAATCATGTGGCCTTATCATCCAAATCTCCGTGTCCTTTAGTGATTCTACCCTATTATCTAGTTATTTGTTATAACCCATTCTCAAGTATCGAATGTTGATCTTGCCTAAATCTCTCATTTCTAGTCATTCTCATACCCCCTTCTCCGAGGATCATGACGCTTGTTTTATCAACTTATCTCTAAACGGCATATCCATGTGGATTAATGGATGTTGTTGTTATCTTTGGATCTCTCATGTCTCTAAAAGCTTATCAATCTCGATCACATGGTTAGTTCCTTCTCATATTAAATATCGTATCAATCTTTGGCTGATAATCCCCGTGATGATCATAAAATAGTTCTCGGAGTTGAAGAGTTCTCATGTGATGCTCTTTTTGCCAGCAATCTCTGCTTCCACTCGGGTCACATTCTTATTTTCTGACCCGTACTCTCATGGGCTCCATCTATCCGTGCTATGTGGATTTCTCATTGGTTGCGTTTGGTAATGGTATTATGACTAAACGACTGATGGTGCCGCGACGAAACCGAGAGCCTACTATGGTGCACACATGGTTGAGCAGCTCGGCACGCACTGCTATCGCGGTTAATAGTCGTGATTCCTTATGAGACTATACTGATGTGCTATCTTTTGTGGACCTTATCTCAAAAGTGTTCGCTGCATTTTGTCTCAATATGTCACGATATTCTGTCCAAATCTATCTTTCGTATCTATCAGATGATAACTCATGAATTAGTATCTACCCTCATCTTGGGAGTTACATGCTTCTCCACCCTTAGGGCTTGTTCGTTTTTGCGTTAATCCATGTGGATTGGGTGGGATTGAGTCGGATTAAATCCATAGTAAGTCAAAATACATCCCAATCCCACCCAATACACTTCAATCCACATGGAATATCAATAACCGAACAAGGCCTTAAAGATCCTCATTCGAATCTCGGGACGAGATTCTTTTTAAGGGGGGAAGGCTGTGACACCCCAGGTGTCAATTTCGCGTTATGTCAGGAGATTTATCCTAATCTCGGATGCTCAGTAAAAATTTCTATTTCTTGATCGTGTCTATCTCTGATTATCCATATTATTCATTCACGTTTCACCGAATTCGGAGTTATTCAGTCTCACAGAGGGCCGAATTTGGAGCCTGTTAAAACTTTTAATTCTCGGAACGAATGCAGACTCGAAGATCATTCTCGAATTATAAATCTCATCTGAAGCTCTTTAAATCAAACTCTCAACGACTGTTATTTGATCTAAGCCTGAGTCTAATTCTTCGATCCTCGATCGATGTCCAACTATTTTATCCAAGTCCGTACTCTCAAACAGAATACTCTAAATGCTGTCCTCTAATTAATTCTTACTAGACTCACCCAAATATCTCATGTCCGAACCGAACTCAAAACCCTGTATCGACAGCGATTTTAAAATATCACAATTCGCCTTCTCCGACTAAAAATCCAAAGCCAATCAAATCTCAGGACGATTTATTTTCGAATCATGCGTAGGGAGTTATTGTCGAGCGAAGTCAAATCAAACTCTCGGCCGAGTTAATCGCTCGATCTTCCGAAATCTATTTCGCTCTGTTCTCCGTAGAGACGAATTCCGCAGGAGCGTTTGTATTCCGGGAAATAATTAGCGATCTGATAATCCGTGTTTAATCAAAACACCATAAAATAAAATGGAAATAAATTAGCGCGGCCCGATTTAGCATTTTGGGCCAAGCCCATTCTAGCCCATTTGGCCCACTAAGAAATCCTAACCCTAGCCCATGTCTATAAATAGAAGTGCTCCTTCCTTGCACTTGGCAAATTTGCACACCCACCCCTCCAAAAATTTCAGCCACCATTCTCACTTCTCCCTATTTTCTTCCTCGCGCAGCAGCAGCTCCACCTTCCCCTACGCCCTCTCTCCATGGCGAGCAGCCCCCTGCAGCCGAGCTCCTGCCCATGGCGTCCATCCCTGGCCTCCCTTACGCAGGGCTAGAGGCAGCCATGGCCGGACCTCTGCCCTTCTCTGGCTCGCGCCCTCTATTGTAGACCGACGCCTCTACTCGGCCAGCAGCCATGGCGTCCGAAGTTCCCTATGCTCGGCACCCTTTCCTGCGCAGCACCGCTGCTCCATCCCCTTCCCAGCGCCCCCTTTCTTCTTCCATGGAGGTGCTCCTCTTCCACTCTGCAGCGCAGGGAGCTCCCTCCCTTCCATGGCAGCCCAGCAGCTCGGCTCCTCTACTATTCTTCCCCATGGTCGCGATTCTGCGTAGAGCTGCGAGCAGGAGCACGCCATGGCCGGACCTACCTCCTCCATGGACGCCCCTTGCTGTTCCCTGCGCCCAGCTCTCCCTATCCAACACACCCCATTTTCTTCCATGAAAAAAAATGAGCAGGAAGCCCCCTCCCATCAGCTCCAATGGTGAGCCTCTCCATGGCCGGCGCCCCGCGCACCGCCTCTGCGCGACTCCCCCTCCCCAAACAGTGAGCCCCCTTCCTTGTTGTTCGTCGTGGTGTCCACCGGCTATTCGACAAAATGCGCAGCAAGCCGCACGTTGCAGCAGCCCTCCCGTTCGATCTCCACTCCCCTCGTCGCATGTCGTCGCTCTCATGCTCGCTGCGCAGCCCCATCCGCCACGCCGTAAGTCCTCGGTGAGATTCCTCGCTGCCCTTACTGCTGTCATATTTTTTCTGTGCGCGGTAAAACTGTTGAACCACTGAGTGATGTTAATCGCAGCTAGACGTTGCCGCGGCGCCGCGCGCGATGCATGTTTCGGTGAAGCCCCTAAACCGTGGACGCATGTGCAACCCAAATCCGAGTTTGATAGGTTGATAGATTTATGATTTACTATTGATGTGATTCGATTGATGGCATGCATACAAATATGGTATATATTGATGTTGAATATGTGTGACTGTGATGGTTCATTACGTGTCGCGAGGGTGGTTCACAGAAGTATTAATTGGTTGCTAAAAACACTTCGTCATAAAGTAGTGTGTTAGTTGTGGTAAATTTAATAAAGCGTAAAGCATGCTTGGTAATTTCCGCAAGCGGCTAAGATGTTCGTCTAGGTTAAAAATAATTTATGTATTCAACGTGGAGTGTTTGGATGTGACAAGTAGATTGGAAGGGTGGGGTTTGTCGAAGCACTGTGATATCGAACGTGTATATCGAAGTGCATTGTAGTGGTAATTGCGTTAAGTTAATCGGTTGTGTCTCGAGTGCACGCAACAATATGGTTGTATGCGAGACACGGTTATGCGCATGATGGGTTTAGTAAGAATCCATCGATGTCACTGGTGTTGAGTTGAGATTTATTTGTGCATGGGAAGTAATAATGTGTTTAATACTTAGAACTCTTAGTCGATGGTAGAGATTGTCTCGGCTTAAGTATAGGGGTGGTGACATGCCAAGGTAGTCATCATTTCCTCTATGTTTATAAGTCGAGTCGAGTCGATGCACATTATGTGTTCGTTAAATTATGCTTTGCACATAGTGTATGATGGTGTTCATTACTTCGAATAGTTGTTTTCGAGTGGAAAAATAGTTTCCTAATGCAATTATGTGTAAGGTGTTTGTAGTGACACTTTATCTCAACAAGTGTTAAGTTTGCGCATAAATAAGAGATAAGTGTATTTTGTGTAGTGTTGATTGATTTTGAGTGCATGTGTCGCAAAGAAATGAATTAGTGCGCATGTAGGCGATGAATGGGTGTGATGAAATGGTGACATGCCTTCGTAGTCATCATGTCGTATGTTGGTGGCCTAACTGAAGGTCGTAGAGAAGGGTGGATTACCTGTGTGTTATTATTGTCACCTTGCGGTTCTGTATGAATTGCAATGCGAAGTAGTAGGCTCTCTATGTGATGCTAGATGTCTAGGTAGACTTTCGTGAATTATGGTGCTCGGACCATCGAGATGAAGGTTAAGTCGGACGATGCCGATTAAGTAGTTAAAATGATTAATGGAATAATCATGGGGCTAAAACTAGAAACCAGTGTTGTCGCACCCGTTTGGGATGTTGTAGCCCAATTGCGCATGGTTATGGTCGCAGAAGAAAAGTATTAGTGCTCATGTTATGTCTAAGTTGAAATGCAAATTATTGGGTGAAAAGCGCTTCGGTATTGACTATCGTAGAGAATGCATTGTTAACTGAGTATGGTACTTCTAGTGCTCGAAATGACACGGATAAAAATTTAGTAAGTCTACTTGTTAGTTTCCCCTTGGTTATTTTAACTGTAACAATGGTCAAAGTGTTAGAATAATTCAAGTATCTAGAAAACGGCAATTCTTGAATTGTCTAGGAGCTGAAATTTATTAATTGTTGTTTTGGACTGCACGCAGTGATTTTCCCGTGCTGTAAGTTTGATGAACAAAATTGTATTTTCTGTAGATATGTGGTATAGAAAAGTGGTAGATAACTTTATTATCTTGCTGGTGTTAAAATTTGACAGGCATAAGTCTGATCGTTTAGTAGTTATGCTTTTTACAAATTCAGTAACTGAATCTGTCCAAATTCTGTACAGATTTTAGAAACTGCTTTGTTTGCTTAAGTTAATATTATAATCTGTTCGTGGTGATTATAAGAAAGTTGTAGATGCTTTTCTTATCTTGCTTGTGTGTCATGGTCGGGCGCACGTATGTGAGCCGACGTCGTGCCCGTGACGTGCGTCGCGCCCGAGAGCAAGCAGTGGCCATACAGGACAGCTAAGGGATAGGATAGGATAGCCTGCTGTTATCCAGTCCCTTAGATTGTGGAGTGCTGTTATTCAGTTCCTTAGATTAGGGAGTTCCTTAGATTAGGGAGTTTGTTGCTCCTTTCGGTTGGGCCTCTGGCCATATAAAACTGTAGCCGCATAGGAGATAATCAATCAAGTATTATTAGCCTATCTCATCCTTCTTCCCCTCTCTAGATCGGCAACCAGGGGGTACAACCCGGTTGACAAAAGTCGGCGACGGCGTGGGGGAAAACCCTGCCGGCGACGACGGATCGTGACTACGAACTACGTAGCCGCGGTCCTGCTGCCTTGGGTACCACTGCCCTTGACAACCTGGTATCACGGTCACGTCAATCCTCCCCCACCCGCTCCAGCCGCTCCTCCACCGCAGCTGCTGCCATCGCTAGCCCTCCATCCATTGCCTCGGACACCAATAGCAACACCATGGTCGAACCCTCCCTCGCCGAGATCATGGCACAGCTGAAGTCCCTCACCACGGAGATGACGACCTTGAAGTCAGACATGGCGGCCATCAAGGACACGTCTTCATCCTCCGGCGGCAATGTTGCTACCCGACGTGCGGAAAGCCTACGTGATCAAGACTTCCACCACAAACATAGGAAGTGGGATTTTCCTCGCTTCGACGGTACGACCGATCCCATGCTCTTCCTCCACAAATGCGACGCCTATTTCCAACACCACAGAACTATGGCGGAGGAGCGTGTGGCACTGGCGTCATACCACCTAGACGACGTCGCCCAGATGTGGTTTACCCAACTGCAGGATGACGACGGCACACCAACATGGGGACGTTTCAAGGATCTTCTAAACTTGAGATTTGGTCCTCCCCTCTGTTCTGCCCCAATGTTCAAACTATCAGAGTGCCGCCGCACGAGCACCGTGGAGGAGTACTCCAATCATTTCCAAGCCCTTCGTCCGCGTGCCGGACGCTTGGAGGAGGCACAACGCGTTCAGCTCTACACGAGTGGGCTTTTGCCCCCTTTGAGCCATGCGGTTCGCATCCATAACCCAGAGACCCTCGCCGTCGCGATGAGTCTTGCACGCCAGGTCGAGCTGATGGAATTGGACCGAATCCAGCAGGCTCCGCCCCGGGCCACGTCACGCGCGTCGCTTCCAACATCGGCGCCCCGAGCGACGGTCCCGACGGCCTAGGCATCATTGGCGCTGCATGCCCCAGCGCCACCCCTGCTAGCACTTCAGGCGCCGCCACCTAGGGGCGCTCCCAACCCGGTCAGGCATCTCTCGACCGAGGAACAGGCAGAACGACCCGCCTGGGTCTCTGCTACAACTGCAACGAGCCTTATTCGCGGGGCCATAACCGCATTTGTCATCGCATCTTCTTCATCAACGGTGTTGAATTGGATGAGAGCACCACGAACAAAGAAGCCCCGGCGTTTTCCCAGCACGCGATCGCTGGTGTTCCTGGCAGCAAAACAATTCAGCTGCCGGTCAGGGTGGGCGCGACCGACTTCATCGCACTCATTG
This sequence comes from Zea luxurians, assembly GCA_029449295.1. Lineage (NCBI taxonomy): Eukaryota > Viridiplantae > Streptophyta > Magnoliopsida > Poales > Poaceae > Zea > Zea luxurians. The sequence goes on along the minus strand of JAOPSE010000005.1, from coordinate 12,255,564 downwards.
ACACCGGTTCCACGCACAGCTTCATTGGGGAGGAGGCTGCCCATCACGCTGGTGTCCACATCGAACAACACCCACGTCTAACGGCAACCGTGGCAAATGGCGAGCGTGTTTCCTGCCCTGGGGTGCTCCGTCACACGCCAGTGCTCATCGACGGACTCAAGTTCCAGGTGGATTTGTTTATTATGCCCCTTGCAGGCTATGACGTGGTGTTAGGAACCAACTGGATGGCGCCATTGGGGGACATCATGTGGAATTTGGCGGCTGGCACTATGGCATTCTAGTATGCGGGCAGGTCTGTGTGCTGGCAGGGCCTCGCTCCCAAGACCCCTGGTCATCTCCACTTTGTCGAGGCCAGGGAACCATTCCTCGACGCACTACTGGGTGAATTCCACGACGTCTTCACCGAGCCAAGTGGCCTCCCTCCGGAGCGGGGCCTGACGCACCGCATCATCCTCAAGCCCGACGCAACCCCAGTGGCGGTCCGGCCATACCGCTACCCTGTGGCGCACAAAGATGAGTTGGAGAGGCAGTGCCATGCATGATCACTCAAGGCATCGTCAGGCGCAGCGACTCCGAGTTCTTCTCCCCGGTTCTCCTGGTCAAGAAGTAGGACGGATCGTGGCGGTTCTGCGTCGACTACCGCGAGCTGAATGCCATCACGGTGAAGGATGCGTACCCCATCCCTGTCGTCGACGAGTTGCTCGATGAGCTCCATGGTGCCCGGTTCTTCACCAAGCTCGATTTACGCTCCGGGTACCATCAAGTGCGCATGAGGACCGAGGACATCCACAAGACGGCTTTCCGCACTCACGATGGCCTCTACGAGTTCTTAGTGATGCCATTCGGCCTGTGCAATGCCCCGGCAACATTCCAGACCCTAATGAACGATGTACTGCGCCCTTGCCTTCGTCGCTTTGTACTCGTTTTCTTTGACGATATATTGATCTACAGCAAGTCATGGGCGGACCACCTCCGACACCTCCGCGCGATCCTCAGTGAGCTACGCCGCCATGTCCTCTTCGTCAAGCGCTCCAAGTGTGCGTTTGGGGAGCCTTCGGTCGCCTACCTCGGACACACAATTTCGGTGGACGGTGTGGCTATGGATGCGACCAAGGTCCAGGCCATCCATGACTGGCCGGTGCCTCGGTCAGCACGGGCGGTGCACGGCTTCCTCGGCTTGGCTGGATACTACCGCAAGTTCATCCACAATTATGTCACCTTGGCGGCTCCACTCACTAGTCTGCTCAAGAAGGAAGGGTTCTCCTGGGGTATAGAAGCCGCTAAGGCATTCGAGGACCTAAAGACCGTCGTGACTGCAGCACCGGTCCTGGCCATGCTCGATTTCACCAAGTCCTTCGTGGTCGAGTGTGACGCTTCCTCTCATGGCTTCGGGGCAGTGCTCATCCAAGATGGTCACCCGGTCGCCATCTTCAGTCGGCCGGTGGCACAGCGACACCGCACCCTTGCAGCCTATGAACGCGAGCTCATCGGCTTGGTTCAGGCAGTACGGCACTGGCGCCCGTATCTATGGGGACGCCGTTTCTACGTTAAGACGAACCACTACAGTCTCAAATACCTGCTGGATCAGCACCTCACCACCATTCCGCAACACCATTGGGTGGGCAAGCTGCTGGGGTTTGATTTCTCCGTCGAATACAAGCCAGGCGCTGCGAACTCCGTGGGTGACGCACTGTCTCGGTGAGACACTGAAGATGCGGCGCTACTCACCCTCTAGGCCCCCCGCTTTGACTTCATCGACCATCTACGCCACGCCCAGCTCACCGATCTGGCCCTCGTTGCCCTCCATGCTGACATCTCGGCGGGGTCTCGCCAGGCGCCGTGGGCGATCGTCGAAGGCATGGTTCACTTTGCAGGCCGGCTGTACATTCCGCCCACATCCCCGCTACTTCAGGAGACCATGGGGGTGGTCCATGAAGATGGCCACGAGGGCATACAGCGCACCCTTCACCGGCTCCGTCGTGACTTCCATTTCCCCAACATGAAGCAACGGGTGCAGGACATGGTGGCGTGTGCACAGTGTGTCAGCAATACAAATCCGAGCACCTTCAACCGGCGGGCCTGCTCCTTCCTCTACCAGTGCCACAGGGTGTCTGGACGGACATCGTGATGGATTTTTGGAGGCCCTCCCTAGCGTCCGTGGCAAGTCGGTAATCCTTACCGTGGTGGATCGGTTCAGCAAGTACTGCCACTTCATCCCCCTGGCACACCCGTACTCCACTGAATCTGTCGCCCAGGCTTTCTTCACCGACATCGTTCATCTACATGGTGTTCCGCAGTCCATCGTCTCTGATCGGGACACGGTCTTCACCTCCGCATTTTTGCGCGAACTCATGCGCCTGATGGGTACAAAGCTACACATGACGACGGCGTTCCACCCTCAGTCCGATGGCCAGTCCGAGTCGGCCAACCGCGTCATCGTCATGTACCTGCGGTGTTTGACAGGAGATCGACCATGCCAATGGGTCAGGTGGCTACCTAGGGCTGAGTACCTCTTCAACACGGCATTCCAGTCCTCCCTGCGCGACACTCCGTTCCGCGTGGTGTACAGGCGCGACCCACCCTTGATCAGATCCTATGAGCTAGGCGACACCAGGGTGCAGGCAGTCGTGAAATCCATGGAGGAGAGGGCGGAGTTCCTGGCCGATGTACGCTACCACCTCAAGCAGGCACAGGCTACGCAGAAGCTGCAATACGACCACGACCACTGCTCGGTCAGCTACCAGGTCAATGACTGGGCTCTACTTCGTCTTCTGCAACGATCGGCATCCTCGCTGCCACAAGATATGGGTGGTAAGCTCAAGCCACGCTTCATCGGGCCATATCGAGTCATTGAACGCATCAACGATGTCGCTATCCGCCATGCTCTTCCTTAGGGCGCCCGCATCCACGACGTCTTCCATGTGGGCCTTCTAAAGAAGTTCCAAGGCGCTCCACCCGAGGTGATACCACCGCTGCCACCACTTCGTCATGGCGCCATCAAACTAGAACCTGAGCACGTGGTGCGCTATCGTCTCGCCCGTGGCGTTCCACAGGTTCTCATCAAGTGGAAAAACTGCTCTGCGGCGTCGTCTACTTGGGAAGACACCGACACGTTCCGCACTAGGTTTCCCTCCTTCCAGCACGAGGACGAGCTGACTCTCGACGGAGAGGGAGATGTCATGGTCGGGCGCACGTATGTGAGGCGACGTCGTGCCCGTGACGTGCGTCGCGCCAGAGAGCAAGCAGCGGCCATACAGGATATCTAAGGGATAGGATAAGATAGCCTGCTGTTATCCTATCCCTTAGATTGTGGAGTGTTGTTATTCAGTTCCTTAGATTAGGGAGTTCCTTAGATTACGGAGTTTGTTGCTCCTTTCGGTTGGGCCTCTGGCCATATAAAACTGTAACCGCACAGGAGATAATCAATCAAGTATTATTATCCTATCTCATCCTTCTTCCCCTCTCTAGATCGGCAACCAGGGGGTATAACCCGGTTGACAAAAGTCGGCGACGGCGTGGGGGGAAAACCCTGCCGGCGACGACGTATCATGATTACGAACTACGTAGTCGGGGTCCTGCTGCCTTGGGTACCACTGCCCTTGACATTGTGTTAAAATTTCATAACCATAGGCCTGATAGTGTGAGAGTTATGAATTTTACAATCTAGTTGCTGTGTTCTCTCCACTGTCAGAACAGATTTCGAAAACTGTAATGTTTGATTTGATTAAACCTGGAATCACTTCTTGGTGATTATAAAAGTTATGTAGTGTTTTTGCTGAGCTTTCCAAAAAGTCTTGGATCACTCTTTTTGGTGATCTGAAGATTAAGTTATGAATGTTAAAAGTGAGAAGACTGAATCTGTCCAGTTCTGGACAGCAACGTCTTATAGTGTCTTTTATCCTTAGCTAAATATTGAATCACCTTGAGATGTTTATAAATGATATGTAGACAATTTTACTACCTTTTTAGAAAGTCTAAGATCACTTTGTTTGGATGTCTGAATCTTCAGTTGTGAATTTTTGAAGTTGCAAGTCTGAATCTGTCCAAATCTGGACAGAGCTGTTGTATTAGCACGTTTTAGCCTTGCTAAGTGTAGAATCATGTTGTGATGACAATACCAAAGTTGTAGAGCACTTTTTAATCTTTCCAGAAAGTCCTAGTTTGCTATTTTTGGATTAATATTTGGAGAGTTATGATTAAAACGAGTGACTGTTGTGCTGCTGTCCTAAAAATCTGCATGTGCGCATTTGATTGTTTAGTTCACCCTGTTAGCTAAAAATGTTTGGTTAACACTTAAGTAATGTAGACTTGCCATGACTAAGCTTAATAATGCACGTGTGTCATGTTTTTTATGTTTCTTGTTGTAGTTGATTGTGATATAGGAGTCTATCGACATTGATGCATAGGTCCTCTATTAAACTTGTGTTGGGATGCTTTTGTGTGATTAATATAAGAACTAACGAAAAGTTGTAGCAATTAAATAAAAGCTTGCACTTGTGATGTCGTGTTGCGTTGGTTAATTATAGGTATTAATCGTCGTCCTTCCAGTGGTGTTGATGTTGTACGCTCGATGAAGTGTAGATATCTAATTCTAACACGTGGTTGTTTACGGTGTCTTACAATATAGTGTTGGGTCGCTACCGTGTATTTGTATATCTTGTAATAACTTTTCATTATATTCATACATATGCATTTTGCATCTTATTTAGGACCAAGAGAGGACGATCGTGCAAGTGATGTGGTGCCAACCACAAGATGCAGTTGGTGGACGATCCAAGGAAGGATGGACATAACCAGTGGATGCTCGCCAAAGCGAGCAGCTCCCCCAGCAAACACTATCTAAGTGTTAAATTAAAGGCAAGCCCCGGTTTTATGCATAACCGTTTATATATGCTATTTTACTACACTTAATGTTTGTAGGCTTGTACTGTGCACTTATGTGTAGGAGTTGACTGAAAGCCTAGTTGCATGAACTCAGGATTCCTTTTGAGATGGATACTAGTATGCTAGGTCGAGTAGCTGCTTTACTAATTAGGGATCTCGGTAGAAGTCGAGTGATTTTTCTACACTCGCCCAAGGTGAGGAATTGGTTGTATCCATTTTTTACATCAGAATGATGATGGTCTGTGGACAACGGTCCATGGGGACGCGTTGTCTACAAGATGGAAATTGGAATAAGGATTAAGGTGTGGTACCGTGTGTCAAGCGTTTGAATGTACTAAGCACATGCGAGAAATATGGTAAATCGGTAAGCCTAGTACCTGAGTGAACCTGGCAGCAGACTTTACCCCTCACGCGACCTGAGACGTGGTCAACCATTCCGGTTATGGTGGGTACAAGTGCGGTCACTGCACGACGGCAGTCGGGGTCAGTGAGGCATTGTACGCCAAGGCGGTGAGCCCTGATCTGCTGACGGGGAATCGATGGGGACGTTTATATGTGTGGGGACGGAGTGCCTCGCCACATCGTGTGTTTAGGTTTACCTTGCAAGGATAAAAACTCGATTCGAATCGTCTGCTTCTCGCAGCTAATGAGACTGCTTGATCCATGCTGCTACATTGAGTAATAAGTGGAAATGAGGTGACTGGCAAAAGATGTTGATTGATATAATGTTTGATACGATGTACGAAATGCTAGGTACTCATCTAGTTTAAAAGGATCATGCTAAAACTTGAAAAGCTCAAACTTGATTTTAGACTCAGCTAGTGCTTTTGGCAAACCAAACCCCTTAGCCAAACAGCTGCATGTCTAGAGGTAGAGGACTAGACTCCTCACACCGGGTAAGTCTAGCTGAGTATTAGTATACTCAGCCTTGCTTGTGGCACAATTTTTGCAGGTACTCCTTAGGATGATTGGTTGCTGGTGTGACTTGGCCTTCATCCCTGCACCGGGATAGATGGTCGAGAGGGTTACTGCTTCCGCAGGAGAGGACCAGGAGGAGTAGTGTGGCCAGGCTTCGCCTTGTTGCTCGGTTCTTCTTCGTTAGTTATTTCCTCTGCATTAAAATTTATAGTTATTATTTCTGAAACTTCGATAATGTAATCACTATTGATACTTATTAAATTTGTGGTATTATGCTTTATTGTATTTCTCTGTGCCTCACCTTCGAGTGAGCTAGTGGTATTCGATCCTGGTAAGTGGCTTTATCAGACTAGATCTGAGGGACTGACGGGTTATTCTTGTTTAAGTGTGTTGCTACCCTTATGGGTGCGACTTGGGCACTTAAGCTGGAATAATTCGGGCGGTTCCGCCACAATAGGGCTAATCAGAAGATAAAAATTACAAACTATGGCCCCATTAAAAACCTTTCTCCCCTCCTGAAAGGAAAAGGGTGCCATAGGAAAGGATAAAAAGATTACATCAATTACACATAATATCACCGAAGCTCATTCGCATTCCAAGACCTGGGTATGTCGTTTCTGTCCATATCATTTAGTCTGTAAGATCCAGGTCTTGACGAAGATACTACCAGAAAAGGACCTTCCCACTTCAGCTGTAGCTTCCCCACTATATCTGGGTTGGCTATCCTTCGGAGCACCAAATGACCTAGTTTGATATTTTTCAATCAAAATTTTCTATCCCGCCATTTTATTGTTTCGGCCTGGTACTTATTGATGTGCTCTATGGCTTGAAGTCTGGTCCCTTCTATGGTATCTTTTGTTATTTGATAATCAGCTTCATCCTCCATCGAAGCCTTGGTTCTTATTGATCCTGTTCTTGCTTCTTTTGGTGTTATTGCTTCATCACCGAACAAGAGCTTGAATGGAGTGAACCCTGTTAACCTTGAGGCAGCAGTGTTGTTGTTCCACACCACTTTTATTAATTCATCTGGCCACTTTCCTCTGGGATGATTGAAGATTAACTTCATTATTCCTGTCATTATAATTCCATTTGCTCTCTCTACTAACCCATTTGATTCTGGATGCCTTACTGATGCAAAATGTATTTTTGTACCAATCTGGTCACAAAAAACCTTGAACGTTTCAGCATTAAATTGAGTTCCATTGTCGACTGTAATAGTCTTCGGCACACCGAAGCGACAAACAATATTTTGCCAGAAGAACTTCTGGACTGTGGCCGAAGTTATGGTAGCTAGATTCTTAGCTTCGATCCACTTTGAGAAATATTCCACCGCTACCACAACATATTTTAAGTTTTCTTGTCCTGGTGGAAGCGGTTCTAACAAATCTAGGCCCCATCTCTGCAGTGGCCAAGTAGGTTGAATCAATTGTGTTAGAGACGAAGGTTGTTTCTGGTCTCTAGCACACTTCTAACAGTTTTCGCATTTCTGGACCAAGTCCGCTGCATCCGAAGCTGCCTTCGGCCAATAAAAACCTTGTCTAAAAACCTTTCCTAGTAGAGGCTTAAATCCAATGTGGGCTCCACACAGTCCAACATGTATTTCCTTCATTAATTCCTGTCCTTCATTCCTGGAAAGGCATTTGAGCAATGGGGAACAAACTCCATGCTTGTATAACTCCCCTTCAATTATTGCATAAGGTCTTGTTCTTGCTTCCATTCTCTTGTTATAAGCTTCGTCATCTGAGAGGCAATTGCCTTGGAGGAAGGACATTATTTCGATTTTCCAGTCTTCACTATGTACATGTGAGATTGTGAGCACTGCTCTCTCCATGAGCTCGATTGAGGGTGCTTTTATTGTTTCAAAAAATACTTCCGAAGGCAAAGGGAGCCCCTGTGCTACTGACTTAGCTAATAAATCTGCATGTTCATTTTGTCCCCTTGGGATATTTTTTACAGAAAATCCCTCGAAAGAATCTTCCAATCTCCGGACTACATCCAAATACTTTTCAAGCTTCGGATCTCTTGCCTTGCTACTCTTATCCACGTGGCTAGAAATAACATGCGAATCAGTTTTTAGGATTGCCCTTCTTATTCCCATTGCCTTTAGTTTCCGAAGCCCTAAGAGAAGAGCTTCGTACTCGGCGCTGTTATTTGTACAGCTAAATTCTAACTTTATTGCATAACATGTTCTGACTTTAGAGAGTGCAACTAGAATAGCAGCTGCTCCTGCACCGAAGGTTCCCCAAGATCCGTCACAAAATACCATCCAAGCTTCCACATCTTTTGTCGCTTCTTCACCCTGAGGCCCTGGCGTCCAAACAGCAATGAAGTCTGCTAACACCTGAGATTGAGTTGAGGATCTTTGCACATAATCAATGGTGAATTCGTTAAGTTCCATGGCCCATTTTCTGATTCTTCCTGTAGCTTCTCTGTTCCTCATTATGTCTTTTAGGGGTTGCGATGAAGGCACTATTATATGATATGCTTGGAAGTAGTGCCGAAGCTTCCTGGACGCCATCAATACACCATACAGTACCTTCTCTTGATGGGCTGAGTACTTTGGAGACGAAGTATACCGGTGCTTGCTTTTTTATTTGGCCATCTTGTTTCTCCTGTACATGTGCCACACTAACCGCAGCATGGGAAGCAGCCACATGCAGAAGTAGCGAAGTTCCTGATGAAGGTGGGGTTAGAGTTGTCAAATTGATCAAATACTGCTTCAGCTCTTTGAAGGCTTTTTGTTGAGCCGGACCCCACTAGGAGACTTCGGCTGACTTCAGTATTTCAAAGAATGGTGAATTCCTCTCTGCTGATCTTGATATAAATCTATTCAACGATGCCAGCCTTCCTGCCAACCGTTAAGCCCCCTTCTTTGAATTTGGTGGCTCCATCCGAAGGATAGCTTCGATTTTGCTTGGATTAGCTTCGATGCCTTTTGTTGATACCAGGCAACCAAGAAACTTTCCCTTCTTCACTCCGAAGACACATTTTTCTGGATTTAACTTGAGACCAGCTTGCCTAAAATTGACAAATATTTCTTGCAAATTGGCTACATGATTTTCTTGCTTTGTGCTCTTTACTATGATGTCATCGACATAAGTCAGCACAATCCTGCCAATTTGAAAGTGAAGAACCTTGGCAGTCATTCTGCTGAAGCTTCCTCCAGCATTCTTGAGCCCCTTAGGCATCTGAAGGTAGCAATAGGTACCACTAGGATTTATGAAACTTTTCTTTGGCTCATCCTCCTTTTTCATCTAAATTTGATGATAACCCGAATAGCAATACAATAGACTCATGAGTTCTGAAGAAGCTGCTGCATCTACAAGGGAATATATTCTTGGTAGAGGGAATTCATCCTTCGGACATGCCTTGTTGAGATCTGTGAAATCAATGCACATTCTTTATTTCCCATTGGCTTTTTTCACCATGATAGTGTTAGCCAGCCACTCTAGATATGTTACTTCTCTGATAACGCCGGCACTGAGAAGTCTCTTTACTTTATTTCGTGCACCTTCGGCTTTATCATCGGACATTTTCTGAAGCCTCTGCTTTTTTGGTCTGAAGGACGGGTTCACATTGAGTGAGTGCTCAATAACAATTCTATTGACACCACAGAGATCATTGGTTGTCCAAGCAAAAACATCTTTGTTGTTAAACAAGAATCTTAACAAAGTTTTTTCCTGTTCATCAGATTGCTGGGATTCCAACAATACTTTTTGCTCTAATATGTCTTCACACAAAAGCATAGGCTTCGGTTGATCTGCTGAAGCAGCCTTCTCTCTTTTATGCTTATACTGCTGATAAGCTTCGGCTTCATCTATGTTATGAATAGCCTTCGAATATGTCCAACTCCCTTTAGCTCTCCTGGCAGCTTCTTGACTCCCGTGTAACACAATGGGCCCTTGTTCCGAAGGTATCTTCATGCATAGATATGCTGGATGAAGTATTGCTTCGAAGGCATTGAGCGTCCCTCGACCAAAATTGCATTGTATAGATACTCCATATCAACAATGTCAAAGACAACCCGTTCTGTTCTTGTATTATGGACATAGCCAAAGGTAACTGGCATTGTTATCTTGCCAAGTGCCACAATCTGTCTTCCTCCAAAGCCACAAAGAGGGTGTGTTGTATCGTGTATCTTATCCTCTGGCTCTTGCATTTGAAAGCCTTTGCAAAGATGATGTCCGCTACGCTGCCTATGTCTACTAGGACATTATGGACTAGAAATCCTTTGATGACACAAGATATGACCATTGCGTCGTTGTGAGGATAATCCTTGAGCTGAAGGTATTCTTGAGAGAAGGTAATTGGAATGTGAGACCACTTGGATTTGATGAAGGGTCCTTGCACCCCAACATGTTGTACCCTTCTTTGTGCTTCCTTCTTCTGCTTCTTGTTGGCTGCTTCAGAACTTGAGCCGCCTGTGATTGGGAGCACCAACTTCATGGCCGAAGGTGCTACAGCTTGGTTGTTGTGCGAAGCCATCATCGCAACTATGGAAGTGAGTTCACCGGAGGTGGGCGCCAATGTTGGTCCTTGTTCTCGAATGCTATACACCAAGAACAAAGCAACACAATTGTTAATGATTAAAGACCTTCGTCCTTCAAAACATTATCTCCTTTCGAGTATAATGATCTTTAGACGAAGGTCATGAAGGACGTACCTTCATCATCTCGGTAAATAAATATAAATGAAAAACATGAAACATAGAAGAATGTAAATAATGACAATATAATAATAAATTATTTACATTCTCATTTCATTTCATAAACAAGAATATATGTTCACAATATTTATATTTCATTGATACCTTCGGCTCGATAGAAGATGAAAATGTGAGAGTGATGCGAGAGCGATTACAATATAGCGTGAACAGTATAGGGGTACGGTTCATCTATTTATAGGCAAGTGATGCAGCCCGGACGAAATTACATCCATATCCCTGATAACTAATTATAATCATAATGCTAACTATTAAGGACTATATAGTCTTTTCCTCTTTAAGTCGGTATCGTCCCTCGTTATCACCATAATACCAAGCCGAAGCTCTCTTAGTCGTAGCTTCGACTTTGTCTGCATCATCTTCGGCTTATATCTTCATGTCGTGCCTACCTTTGTACTGTCTTGCCGAGGGTGTTTTCGCCTAGAGGACCTTCAGCAGAGAAGAAGACCCCCAACTGGAAGGGGAGTCGAACAGGTTCATATTTCTTTCCTCCTTCCTTCTTCTTCGGCATCCCCCAGCTGCTAGAGGCTGGAAAGGTTTTATTCGCCTAGTATTCCTGCACTAAGTCCCTAGTGCTAATTTCAGTAGCCACCACTTTGAATTCGAGTTCGGCCAGTAGGCATGGGGAGCCGAGTTGCATATTGCACAATGGCCTTGTCATCCCGAAGCTCAACCTCAGAGGACTCATAACCATAGTCATGAGTTTTTCCCTCTTCTTCTCATCAGCTTTCATGTAGAACCATTCGCTTGTCCACCCGGTCGGCCACTTAGTGCGGTAGCCGATCACTGGGGCCTTGGTGTCCTTTCGCTATGAAAAATTATAACATACAAAGTTCTTGTGAAGACCATCAACTCTAGCCTTCGTCTGATAGTGCAATTCATGCACTCGGTAGAAACCTTCGGCATTGACACTTTTGCCCTGGCTTCGGAGAGCCCATATATAGACACTCAGCCTGACAATGGCATTCGGTGTCAGCTGATGAAGATATATTTCAAACCTTTTCAAAACTTCTCCTATTATATGATATAGAGGAAACCGAAGCCCTTCCCTAAAGAAACTTTTAAATACAACAACTTCATCCTCTTTCGGCTCCGGAATCACTTCTTCGCCAGCAAAGCGAATGAGTTTACTCTCATCTTCCCCAAAATAGCTTAGCTTCTTCATCATAACCAGGTCCTCTTCTGATATAGTAGATTTTCCGAATTCATTATGGATGGGTTTTGATGGGCTTAGAATATTGTTTCTTCTTCATTTTCATCATCACTCCTGTCCTCAACTACAGTCTGCTCAGCTTCGGCAGTTTCACCTTCGACAACAGCTCCTTCCGACACAACTAGACCTGATCGCCTCATCACTTCTGATGTTGGCACTATTTTTGTCACTTCAGCCTCATCTCCCTCATGAGACACCCTAGCAGTGGATCTTACTCAGGCCATTTCAAGTATTGCAGTTCCTTAAGACGAAGCTAACTTCGAATGACGAAGAGTGTGTTTGGAAAGCGCAATCCAGAGAGCTTCGGCTTTGATTAAAACTTTTAACAGCACAACAGTGTGATGGCAATGAATGATGTGGTAACTCCTCACCAACCTGTCTGCTTATATAGTGCTACAGGGGAAGAAGGCAGACCGCCAAACCGTCTACACTGACTGAGCGGTGGACCGACCGACGCTCGGAATATTTTAATCGTTTTTCGACAACGAGATCAGGGAAGGTGTTTTTTGGACCTTCGGCATTCTGAAGCCTTTGTGTTTTTCGCGGATCGAGCTTGATATGAAAAAACGATCTAGCACCACAAAGGGGTTACTGTTGGGGGTCTTCTTCTCTACCGAAGGTCCTCAAGACAAAAACACCTTCGGCAAGATAATACAAAGGCTCGTCGAAGCTATCATCAACCTCGGCTTTGCTTCTCAACAGTAAGACTTCGTGTACAAGCAACGTTGCAGAATGCCGAAGCTCAATAGCTTCAGTTCGGACCAAGCAAAGAAATAAAAGACTAAATAGACCTTATTAGCTTTAGTTGCTTGTAAATAAGCGTTTAAGGGTACGGATGTAATTTTATCTAGGTTGCGTCCCGTGTCTATAAATAGATCAACAGTAACCCCGTATTGTTCAAGCTGGACTATATTCACTTTCTCGCATCCACACCTTCGAGCAAGCCGAAGGTATCAATGTAATATTAACATTGTTGATATTCATCTCTATTTTATGGAATATAAGAATATATCAATTAATGAGATGCAGTTATCATATTTATCCTTTCGCATCCCTACTCGCATATTAAATGATGAAGGTATGTGTGGTAGAACCTCTCAAGTTATTGGGCCGACATGCACCTGTCCTTGTCTCAAATACCTCGGACGGCTATGCATGTGCACCAGATAACTTAACAGGATCTGTCCGAGCGCCCCAAGGACCTTGGATAAACCACTTACATCCAGGACCGCAGGATTAAGTAACACAAATCACACACACCAACATTTTGCAGCGGAAACCTTATTACCAAATTTTACAAGTTATAGAAGTTTTACATTATATTCATCGGAGTGATTACAAAAGTATAAGTTTGAAATATATGCTAGCTCAAGTGACCATCCTCAATAAGAAGTATAGAAGAGTTATTTAGACTTATAAGAAGGTCGAGCCCACCGGCACATAACACCATCATCAGCAGCACAAAACTACAACCAGAAAAACAACAGGGAATAAAACCCTGAGTACGGAATTACTCAGCAAGACTTACCCGATTAAGAAAAGACTCTCAAGGGTATGCTGGCTTAAAGGGATTCAAGGAAAGGCTTATCAAGAATCAAGGACTCTATTTTGCAGAAAAGCTTACTATGAGTGGATCCTTAAAAATCTAGTTTTATTGTCAGGTTAAGTAAAGTTACCTGCATCTACAGTTCTTTCTACCCTAGTTCAAGCACTTGGCCTATACTAGTCGTCTTTTTATCATCCCTTCAGTTCACTGGAAAGCTACGTGTAGTCAATGACCAAGTCTTCATATCCGAGAAGTAATGGCGATTTGAATCGATTAATACCTAGCTGAGGATCTCCGATCACACGACATATGTAGCACTTAACCCTTGCATATGTCAACTCGCCACTGGCCTTCTTAAGACCAGATCAGGTTCACGCCAACCGAGAGCACATATACACCACCGTCCAACCTCTTGCCACGGAGGGTACACGCTACTCTCGCCAACACTCCACTCCCATTGTGTGTTATCTTATTCTGGTATTAGTCTGCCCGAGGCAAAGCTTACCCATGATGAGGCATGTGACTAGTTAAAAGGTCCGCAATCATCAAGCCTACATTGAGACGGTCCTTAATCGACTCAGACGCAGGCACTACATTGAGACTTCCTTCTCGTGCAAGCCAACCACCTGGTCTCAGCTTTATTAATTTCAACCCAAAGTTTGGTACCTGACAAAGGTACATATTTTCCGATGTTGAACCCATCAAGGCCTTTGACAGATCCACCATCAAGTTTTATTTTTGAAAACATTCCCACCCACTGAAGCATCACTTTTGTTTTAAAACAAAACATTTTTGTTTTTCTAGAACAAGGCTAAGCACCATAAAATTCTTTTCGTAAAAGGGTAACAATGAAGGGTAATCAATTTTCCAAGGGAGGAAATGCATCAACGGTTTAGCACACAACTCCTATCACCTAATGCATCAAACAAGGTCATAAAGATTTTAAAACTTCAAGGAGGTGGCAAATGCACCGGGGCTTGCCTGAATAACACTAGGTTAGTGTTTGTTAGGCGACCACTTGGCGATCATCCTTGTCCTAGCACTTGATCAGGCAAGTTCGTCCATCAGCATCATCATGCGGAGTAGCCCGTGCTTGGGGTCGACTTGACTCGTCTTCCGCATCATGCGATTAATTATCGTACCTCATGAGATGCACGATGCACATGTATGAGCACGAGTATAAAGAGTATAAGATAGATATCTACACCGAAGAGAATGAAACACTTATAACAAAATATTAAGCAAATACTAGCTAGCGATGTACGACTAATTATAATAATTACTCCTTTCTAGCCTATTCGGAGGTAGCGCATACATCGCAATACAATAAAATATACACACGCTCTACTTTCTTTTATGATTTATTAACAGATTCATATTACTACATATATTTTTACCTAGTCAGCACATTTTATACAATATACCACCACACCAATCACTAGATAAGAAAATCGTCGATCATATCCTACTCCAACATTATCGATCACAAACATAGATGATACTAACTACTAGCGTAGGACATCGACTTTATCTTACGCGCACTGAACACAACTAACATCGACAGAATCGATAATTGCATAAAATACTGAATTTGACCTACGTGTCATCGAAATACTACACTCTGCAAAATAGAACTAGTTCGAATATACTCGGCAACTAAACTCTTCGAAGCACACCTCGCATCACTGGTATTTCTAACTTAAACTTCATACGAACACTAAGCGTCTTATTTCATGATCATAAAATCAATAGTAAAAATTGTGTTTTGGCTCACCATAATCAACTCGATTCAATATTTGCGAGAACGTCGACAGTCTTTGATTAAACAGCTGATGAGTATAGAACGGAGCATCACTTTCTCTTCCATCCATAATTCTTGGAATCTCTTCATAGTAATTAGAACTCCGCATAAACGGCGATGATTCTTGTTTAGGCCTTTCGCCGAGCACTTGGGGCATCGACCTGGGGCTTGTTTCTCCACATACTCTTGGAATCTCTCCTTGACTGAAAAATCTTGGTGAACCAGGCTTGAGTTGCACAGGATGCTCACTTGACTTGAGTATTTCAGACGAGCAGCACATGAGGCATGATTACAGTAGCAGGGTAAATAACAACACCGCGAGGAAGGACGACCAAGGTGTTGCTGAGGCATCGGACGAGATGAGCGAGGGATAGAAAGACGTGTGACCAGAGACCCAATGCATCTGTGGTGGCGATTTGGATGAAAGCAAACTAGTGGCGACAACTCCCGGCCAGGCACGAGTGTCGTGGGATAGCAGCACCACAACAGCAGGTGAGCTGCGAAGCGAAATTAACGGCGGACAAGAGCAGCCAATCGGCGAGATCCAAATACCGCGCGATGGGCATCAGGGACAAGCACGCACGGTAGCGACTTTGGTTGACTAGCCTAACGATATAGGGCCAAGCGAGGTCGACGGCGAACGACGCGGCGACAAGCTGGAATACGAGGGAGCCGAGCACGAGGAAGCTGGAGGTTCGGCGAGCAAACCACCAAGGAATTACAGCGAGATGGTAACACCACGGTGACACTGTGGATGAGTCAGGGACACAGGATGCGAAGGCACGACTGGTGGCATCCTGCGACTATAGCTAGCGAGCTACGAATGACGCAGTCCGGCGCGCGCAGCCAAGGCGTACAGAGGAGCAGTGGTGTCAGGCATGTGTGCGCGGCAATGCATGGCCCAATGAGCGCAGACGGCACGATGGCCATGAATGGTAGACAAGGAGTGCATGCAGGGAGCAAGGACAGCAGGCTCGGACTGGCGTGTTGAGCTCGAGGAAGACGACGGAACCACCACCTGCGCACGGCGACCATGGAATGAGCGTGGCAGGGAGTTGGGCATGGCACGCAGAAACAGGGAGCAGAGAAGAAGCAGCGTGCGCAGGGAGCTTCAACGGCGGCGACTTGGGTGAGCTTGTAGGGGATCCGTCGCCATGGTGAAAACTGAGCAGGGAGCTCCGGCCAAGAGGACGCTCGGCCGAAGGGGCGACCAAGGAGAGGCTCGGCGCGCGGCAGAGGGTGAGTTCCAGGGTCGGAGTCGCGGAGATGGGCGCGCGGCAAGCCAGAGAGCTGGAACCAGAGCGGTGGCGTGTGGGAACCAGAGGGGTAGGCGCGGCTATGGAGGAGAGAGAGGGAGAGAAAAACAGGGGGCGCAAGGAGCAGGGGCGCGTGCCACCACGGCGGCCATGGGCAGGTGCAACGCCGGCGAGCCCACGACGGCCATGGAGGAGAGCTCAGCTAGGGGCGCAGTGGAGGAGGAAGCTGCAGAGGCCGAGCTCGGCTGGAGAGGGCGAGTTGAGGGAGCCTCTGGCCAGCAGAGGGAGCGCGGCGTGCTGAGAGAGGGAAGCAGAGAGGGAGCGGCTGGGGAGAGCGAGCAGAGAGAAGATGGAGAGGGAGAAGATGAGCTCGCAGAGAAGAAGAAGCGTGCGCTTCGATTTTTATCCAGGCGGCAGCTAAAAAATCTGCTGGGGGGTGGCGGCGGTAGATAAGAATGGAGGATCTTTTTCTTTTTGGGGATTTTCTTTCCTTTTTTTAGAAATTTGCAGATATTTTTGGAACCCAGAATTTTAGTGATACAAATGAGTTGAATCAAATGAGATCGATAGAAATAAATGGGGCATGATTTTATTTAGTGAATACTTTAGAATTCAAACGAATTTTTACCAGTTACCTATATCCGAAGATTTGGATCTGGGTGAGAAACGACGGCCCTAATTAAACTGTTTCCAGCACCGATAATTTGTTCCAAAAACTTTAGTCGTCAAGTGCTAAATAAATTTAGTCAGGATAGAAATCATCAGAGTGGTCGGGCTTCCGAATTCGTATCCGAGCGAGCGATGAATTTTAAATACTCACCGGACGCACCGATCTTCGAAACAGCTATGTTCCGAACATCACGAAAATTTAGGAAGAGCACGAATAAATAAAAACGGTGTCGAACTCACGACAGACAAAACAGATGCGATATAAAGATCGTGCTAGACGAAGATGATTTAAAATTTTGCATCTATTTTATCCACTGATATTACGTGCTTAAATCCATACTCGTTGTCGAGCGGAATATAAACACCTGGGGTGTTACAACCCTCCCCCCTTAAAAGAATCTCGTCTTGAGATTCGGAGCGAAAGACTTTTAAGAGTGGAGAAGCATGTAACCCATGTCCATATCAGCGAAAATCATAAGGCAGTCTTGAGCGAAGGTGAGTGACTTAGGATAGGGTTTCTCTAGTGGACATAACATGTATCGACGTAAGCCAATTTAGAAATGTCCATTAGTAGATACAATATCTGCCAAAAGAGCACATAGGGTTCCATGTGTGTAGTTTGCTTTTTTTGATAACACTGTACTATCTGAGTCTGTTGAGCGAGCGGCAAATAGGCGATTTTACCCAAATAGAATCAGATGCACCATCTTGGGTAAAACACATAAAAGTTGGTTTACCAACAAGTGGTCACGATAAGTTCATAGCACACGAGACGGGTGTGAATGTCGAACAACATCACAGTTGACCCGTGGCTAGGTAGAAAATCCAAGTCCCTGAAAGGTGATATAGATTTGAGAACATCACCAGCGGAGGGATCTGTAGATACAGACTTTACAACCAGTCCATTTTATCCAGCACTAGTCGCGACTCGACTTGATCACACATGCTGGAAAACCATACATGAGGCGATCCGAGCACGATTAGAGCGATGATTAGGTGGTTATCAGTTGACTTTAACTTGATCTTTGTAAGAACTTTCTTAGGATGGGTTGAACCAAAATGAGTTTAGATAATTCGATAAGACGATCTCTAAACTCAATCTTTATTCATTGAGCAGTTATAAGTTAGTAAAACCAACTTGTTGAGCTACTTTTGACATTGAGCAAGTCCTCTCAGTACCATTGGTAAACCAAGGGTTGAGATTTCACCGTTGCTAGCAAAAGGTCATGCATTTGGGTAGAAATCCATTTGGTCTGGTTGTTCATCTGCTTCTTCTATACAAGATGAATAGACTTGGTTTGGGAATACACGGATTAAATAAGAGAGCGAATGAACAAACTCCTGCATCTCAGCAGCAGGGAAAACCAATCTCTGTTTTGAGAGCTAATCCGTTGTTTTCCAACACTAAAAAGCTACAAGGCTTCACCTTTACACAAAGGATGTAATGGGAAATTGTATAAGTAGTCACTACTAAGATCATGGACCGATGAAACGAACAAGACATGGCCATAACCTAAACTTGATGGAAGGAGTACGATGGGAGACTGTTACTTCAGCCCCAAGCATATTTCTATGCCATCGCAACAACTACAAGTCAAGGATTAAGTGGGTATGCCTTTGATAGGTATGGAGAAATCAAAGACATCAAATTAAGGAAAATGATCAGGCATGACTGTCCTAGGTTGGGTTGATAAAGCGACATTGCGATCTTCAAGAACAGATAAACTGGAATAGAGACATCAGCTTGCACAAATCGAACAAGAGAATTGTTTTAGAAGGAAACATGGCTCAAGATTCTTGTTTTAAGCCTGAGTACACTTTAGGTCCAGCAAAGAAATTATATAAGCATTTAATTGTATGTGTTTGGTCATGGAGTGATAACGGAAAATTCAAATTTGGGTCATGGTTCACTAATTAAGAACATGGCCTAGTTTAAGGAGTAGGCAAACAAATCACCAACCTTCTATCGGCATATTGAGTAGTAGAGCAAACACATATAACACCTAAATAGATTACCTAAAGAATGGAGGACAGCTATTTCATTGAAATACATACTACAGCATTACACCACATTATCTACAATCATTGGTTACTGGAATAAAGATGAGAGAAGCATTTTGGATATATAGGTGACAAACATGATGCAACAATCGGGATGCATGCTCGTCCTGTTCGTCCTCACAAATTTTTGCCAACATAATGTGGCAATAACGTTCTATATTGGTGGCATAATTATGACTCTCACGATATTTTGCTAGTCGTCAGCTACACATACGTTTCAAAGTTAGTGTACCTGCAGAAGATTCCATTACAACCCACTTTTCCCATGATGCAGTTCACACATGATAGTTTATCACAGTTTATACTCCATATATGGTTATATGGAGGCCAGCTCATCATTAAGCGCCGAGCCACGCATAGGCACCGTTGCCAGACTTTAACCATAGGGCAACTCATTATGGTAACTTTCCTTCTTACCTGAGCGTAGGTGCGTCATTACAAGTACATTACACTTCTCAGTATTCCCATGTTTGTATACCCATACACACCCATGTGGTACTAAATTCCCGGAAAGGTAATTACTCCACATCGCAGCCTTCGTATATACATATGTAGAACATGTATATAGTCAAGCGCTTTTTATACTCTTCCCTAGATGGACGTTTGTTTGGTCATGCTCTCACATCTCACCTTAACTTGAGCGTTGATCCATTCAGAACTGAATGGCCTTAAAAACAACATTACACATGTATGCAATACCCCCAGTTGTGGGTTAGTGGTTTTGAACTAAGCCACCTGATAGTCCTTAATTTAGGGCTTAATAGAGGATGTCGCTAGCATTATAGTTTTTCAAAACTGTTTTTTCAAAGCCAAACAATGTGTTTAGTTGAAAATAGGTTTTTCGAAACCAAAACTTTTGTTTTGAAAATACGTATGTGACCGTATATACTTAATCCTGCTCCGATACCAACTGTGGCAGAACCTCCCAAGTTATTGGGCCCACATGCACCTGTCCTTGTCTCAAATACCTCAGACGGCTATGCATGTGCACCAGATAACATAACAGGATCTGTCTGAGTGCCCCCAAGGACCTTGGATAAACCACTTACAACCAAGACCGCAGGATTAAGTAACACAAATCACACACACCAACATTTTGCAGCGGAAACCTTATTACAAAATTTTACAAGTTATAGAAGTTTTACATTATATTCATCAGAGTGATTACAAAAGTATAAGTTTGAAATATATGATAGCTCAAGTGACCATCCTCAATAAGAAGTATAGAAGAGTTACTTAGACTTATAAGAAGGCTGAGCCCACCGGCACTTAACACCATCATCAGCAGCACAAAACTACAACTTAAAAAACAACAGGGAATAAAACCCTGAGTACGGAATTACTCAGCAAGACTTACCCGACTAAGAAAAGACTCTCAAGGGTATGCTGGCTTTAAAAGGATTCAAGGAAAGGCTTATCAAGAATCAAGGACTCTATTTTGCAGAAAAGCTTACTATGAGTGGATCCTTAAAAATCCAGTTTTATTGTCAGGTTAAGTAAAGTTACCTGCATCTAGAGTTCTTTCTACCCTAGTTCAAGCACTTGGCCTATACTAGCCATCTTTTTATCATCCCTTCAGTTCACTAGATTGCTACGTGTAGGTCAGTGACCAAGTCTTCATATCCGAGAAGTAATGGCCATCCGAATCGATTAATACCCAGCTGGGGATCTCCAATCACATGACATATGTAGCACTTAACCCTTGCATATGTCAACTCGCCACCGGGGTTCTTAAGACCAGATCAGGTTCAGGCCAACCGAGAGCACAGATACACCACCGTCCAGCCTCTTGCCACGGAGGGTACACGCTACTCTTGCCATCTCTCCACTCCCATTGTGTGTTATCTTATTCTGGTATTAGTCTGCACAAGGCAAAGCTTACCCATGATGAGGCATGTGACCAGTTGAAAGGTCCTCAATCATTAAGCCTACATCGAGACGGTCCTTAATCGACTCAGACGGAGGCACTACACCGAGACTTCCTTCTCGTGCAAGGCAACCGCTCGGTCTTAGCTTTATTAATATCAACCCAAAGTTAGGTACCTGGCAGAGGTACATCTTTTCTGATGTTGAACCCATTAAGGCCTTTGACAGATCCACCATTAAGTTTTATTTTTTGAAAACATTCCCACCCACTGAAGCATCACTTTTGTTGTAAAACAAAACATTTTTTTTTCTAGAGCAAGGCTAAGCACCATAAAATTCTTTTCATAAAAGGGTATCAAGGAAGGGTAATCAATTTTCCAAGGAAGGAAATGCATCAACGGTTTAGCACACAACTCCTATCACCTAATGCATCAAACAAGGTGATAAAGATTTTAAAACTTCAAGGAGGTGGCAAATGCACCGGGGCTTGCCTGAATAACACTAGGTTAGTGTTTGTTTGGCGACCACTTGGCGATCATCCTTGTCCTAGCACTTGATCAGGCAGGTTCGTCCATCAGCATCATCATGCGGAGTAGCCCGCGCATGGGGTCGACTTGACTCGTCTTGCGCATCACGCGATTAATTATCGTACCTCATGAGATGCACGATGCACATGTATGAGCACGAGTATAAAGAGTATAAGATAGATATCTACACCGAAGAGAATGAAACACTTATAACAAAACATTAAGCAAATACTAGCTAGCGATGTACGACTAATTATAATAATTACTCCTTTCTAGCCTATTCGGAGGTAGCGCATACATCGCAATACAATAAAATATACACACGCTCTACTTTCTTTTATGATTTATTAACAGATTCATATTACTACATATATTTTTACCAAGTCAGCACATTTTATACAATATACTATCACACCAATCACTAGATAAGAAAATCATCAATCATATCCTACTCCAACATTATCGATCACAAACATAGATGATACTAACTAAGACATCGACTTTGTCTTACGTGCACTGAACACAACTAACATCGATAGATTCATCGATAATTGCATAAAATACTGAATTTAACCTACGCTTCTCCGAAATACTACACTCTGCAAAATAGAACTAGTTCGAATATACTCTGCAACTAAACTCTTCGAAGCACACCTCGCGTCACTGGTATTTCTAACTTAAACTTCATATGGACACTAAGCGTCTTATTTCACGATCATAAAATCAATAGTAAAAATTGTGTTTTGGCTCACCATAATCAACTCAATTCAATATTTGCGAGAACCTCGATAGTCTTTGATTAAACAGTTGACGAGTATAGAATGGAGCTTCACTTTCTCTTCCATCCACAATTCTTGGAATCTCTTAATATTATTTAGAACTCCGCATAAACGGCAATGATTCTTGTTCAGGCCTTTCGCCGAGCACTTGGGGCATCGACCTGGGGCTTGTTTCTCCACATACTCTTGGAATCTCTCCTTGACTGAAAAATCTTGGCGAACCGGGCTTGTCGCACAGGATGCTCACTTGACTTGAGTATTTCAGACGAGCAGCGCATGAGGCATGATTACAGTAGCAGGGTAAATAACAACACCTTGAGGAAGGATGACCACGGTGTTGCTGAGGCATTGAACGAGACGAGTGCAGGATAGAAAGACACGTGACCAGAGACCCAAGCATCTGTGGTGGGCGTTTTGGACGAAAGCAAACTAGTGGCGACAACTCCCGGCCAGGCGACGATGCACCGACACGAGTGTCGCGGGATAGTAGCACCATAACAGCAGGTGAGCTGTGAAGCAAAATTAACGGCAGACAAGAGCGACCAATCGGCGAGATCCAAATACCGCGCGATGGGCATCAGGGACAAGCGCGCGCGGCAGCGACTTTGGTTGACTAGCCTAACGATATAGGGCCAAGCGAGGTCGATGGCGAACGATGCGACGGCGAGCTGGAATACCAGGGAGCCGAGCGCGAGGAAGCTAGAGGTTCGGTGAGCAAACCACCAAGGAATTACAGCGAGACGGTAACACCACGACAACGTTGTGGACGATTCAAGGACACAGGATGCGAAGGCACGACTGGTGGCATCCTACGGCTATAGCTAGTGAGCTGCGAATGAAGCAGTCCGGTGCGCGCAGCCAAGGCGTACAGAGGAGCAGGGGTGTCGGGCATGTGTGCGTGGCAACGCACGGCCCAACGAGTGCAGACGGCGCGACGGCCATGAACGGCAGACAAGGAGTGCGTGCAGGGAGCAAGGACAACCAGCTCGGACCGGCGTGTCGAGCTTGAGGAAGACGACGGAACCCTCACCTGTGCACGGCGACCATGGAACGAGCGCGGCAGGGAGCTGGGCGCGGCACGCAGAAATAGGGAGCAGAGAAGAAGCAGCACGCGTAGGGAGCTTCGACAGCGACGACTTGGGCGAGCTTGCAGGGAATCCGGCGCCATGGAGAAAACCGAGGAAGGAGCTCCGGCCAAGAGGACGCTTGGCCGAAGGGGCGACCAGGGAGAGGCTCGGCACACGGCAGAAGGCGAGTTCTAGGGACGGAGTCGCGGAGATGGGCACGCGACAAGCCAGAGAGCTGGAACCAGAGCGGTGGCACATGGGAACCAGAGGGGTAGACGCGGCTATGGAGGAGAGAGAGGGAGAGAAAAACAGGGGGCGTGAGGAGCAGGGGCGCGCGCCACCACGGCGGCCATGGACAGGTGCAACGCCGGCGAGCTCACGGTGGCCATGGAGGACAGCTCAGCCAGGGGCGCAGTGGAGTTGGAAGCTGCTGAGGTCGAGCTCGGATGGAGAGGGCGAGCTGAGGGAGCCTCTGGCCAGCAGAGGGAGCGCGGCGTGCTGAGTGAGAGAAGCAGAGAGGGAGCGGCTGGGTAGAGCGAGCAGAGAGAAGCTGGGGATGGAGAAGATGAGCTCGCAGAGAAGAAGAAGCGCGCGACGCGATTTTTATCCAGGCAGCAGCTGAAAAAAATCTGCTGGGGGCGGCGGCGGTAGATAAGAACGAAGGATCTTTTTCTTTTCGGGGATTTTGTTTTCTTTTTCTTTTTAGAAATTCGTAGATATTTTTGGAACCCAGAATTTTAGTGATACAAATGAGCTGGATCAAATGAGATCGATAGAAATAAATGGAACATGATTTTATTTAGTGAATACTTCGGAATTCAAACGAATTTTTACCGGTTACCTATATCCGAAGATTTGGATATGGGCAAGAAACGATGGCCCGAATTAAACTGTTTACAGCACCGATAATTTGTTCCGAAAACTTTAGTTGTCAAGTGCTAAATAAATTTAGTTGGGATAGAAATCATCAGAGTGGGTTGGGCTTCCGAATTCGTATCCGAGCGAGCGATGAATTTTACATACTCACCGGACGCACCGACCTTCGAAACAGCTATGTTCCGAACATCACGAAAATTTAGGAAGAGCCCGGATAAATAAAAACGGTGTCGAACTCGCGACAGACAAAACAGATGCGATATAAAGATCGTGCTAGACGAAGATGATTTAAAATTTAGCATCTGTTTTATCCACTGATATTACGTGCTTAAATCCATACTCGTTGTCGAGCGGAATATAAACATCTAGGGTGTTACAGTATGTCTTTCTTAACCTTCGTCTGGCGAAGCTTTATGTCCATGAGGAGATAATGCTTCGGATAGACGATGGTCCGTAATGACTAACGACTATGTTGCCTTGTTCTTGATATATAGCATTTGAGAACAAGTGGCCATCACCGCTAAAAAGTCAAATGTATTCTAAGCCACCCTGCTTAGGTTCTGTTAATGATTTTAGTTTATATATGCTTGTGAGCTACACGTTTCTTATCTTATTTATCTATTGCAGGCTCTACCTATAAGGCAAATTTGCAAGGAACAAATTCTATCGATAAGTACAGGGGTTGTGAAGTTGCCTTCCTTATATATACACTATCTGTTTGGTTGTTAGGACCAACAGATCCTAGTCAAAGCCTAGATGCAGGCTCGCCTTAGCCTGCATGTATTCATGCAAACCAAAACAAGTCTGCTTGTTTGGTTTTTTATCCCCAATTAGCTAGGATCACCATAATGCCTGTTTGGTTTAATGTTTTCAGATCTAAGTTACATGACTCAACTATATTTCTAAAATTACAATGACATAAATTACAACACCATAAATTACACAAATCCAAATTTACACAATTATACTTATAATTACATATCCTTTACATATTAAGTTTGCTAAAATATACTGGTTCAGACACTTTTCAAACAACACTTTACTAGGAAGTGTTCACAAAAAACATGAATACATCAAACAGGAGGCAAACATCTTAATTTACCAATCGCTAGAGGCGATAATGATACTGAGGCACAAGAACACGATACTGATACTTAAGCACAAAAACACTTTACTAGGAAGTGTTCTTGTCATGAAATCATCCATCAATTGCAATTTACCATTCTTGACATGAAATCATCCATTAATTGTAGTTTACCAAACTCTAAATGCCATAAATTGCATAAATCTCAATTCATCAAATACTTGTAAAAAAACAGATTAAGTGTATAACCAAAACTTCTGTTCTCAGTTCTCAAACACCAAAAACCAGATCACGTGCAACAAATACTTGTAAACATCAGTTACAACTAATTCAAACAGTTCTTCTAACAACGGCTGCAAGTAACTCAAAAAATTAGCAAAATTGATATTAGCCAGCTAAATAGATCAAGTGTAAATCTGAAATAGTTAGTAGTGTTATCCTTATCTCATCAAAATTGGTCCTACATGAAAGTATAGCTAGCTTCTAGATAGTGGCAAAGGATAGAGATATGAGTATCTGTTCTCAATTCTCAAACACAAAAAACCAGATCAAGTGCAGCATATCTATTCTCAAACACCAAAATTTCTGTTCTCAGTTTTCAAACACAAAAAACTAGATCAAATGCAGCAAATACTTGTAAAAAATAGTTACAAATAAGTCAAACACTTGTTCTAACAACATATTACAAGTAACTAAAACAAATTCAGCAAAATTAGTGGCTAGCTAACTGAGTAGGCTTACTATTCACTTTTGTTATCATATCAAATCAAGTGTAGCATATCTATCCTTAAATCAAGTCAAGTGTAGCATATCTATCCTTAAATGGGGAAATCCATAGAACTCATGAAAACATCATTGTTCTTCAGTAGAATATACGATACAACAAGTGTACCATCTCTATTCTTATGTAGCATATAGGATAGATGGAATAGAGCAAGTGTACCAAATCTGTTCTTAAACAGTATAAAGGACAGATACATTAGGTCAAGTGTAGCATAGCTGTTCTAAAATAGGGAAATCCATAGAACTCATGGAAACGCCATTATTCTTAACTAGCATCTAGGATAGATGGAATAGAGCAATTGTACCAAATCCGTTCTTAAAAAGTATAAAAGGACAGAAAGATCAGATCAGATGTGGTAGTGCTTGGCTAGGAAAGTCTTGATCCATAGGTCATGATCATCAGGAGTCATGTCCAGGAACACCAGGGAGGTGGCATTGTGCTCCATCATGTGGTTTAGAGCATACATGAGAGCCTCCATAGAGAACCCAAGACAGTTGATTACAACATTATAGATCTTAGGTGCTGCTTTAGCATGGATGGTTCACGGACAACAGTAACAACATCAGATATAACCTCTTTCATCCCATTGAACACAGCAACATCTTCATCAGTCATGTACGTCTGCCTCTTCCCTAAGTTGGACATAAGCTTGCTATCATTGGAGTCACTAGGGGTACCCTTGTCAATAGTATTTCCCTTGCCAGTTATATTTGAACCATCAATAAACTATGATATCACTTCAATGCCATCATCTAGGATGTCAACAATGTTAGTTGGCTTGCCCAAAGCCTCATTTGAACCCATTGCAAACCTACCTGTGGCAACCCCACTTCCAAATATGAATTGCATAGGCATATAGTTCTCTATGGGCCTATTGAGGTCTTCGGCATCTTTTCGGTGATCATATTGAGTTAGCAACTCAAGTTAGAACAAGACAATTTGAAGTGGAAGAGAATTTGAACTCAAGTTGGAAGAAGAGAATTTCATGTTAGAACAAGTTAGAATGGAAGGTGTTGGTCTGAACCTTGATGTAAGCAGCATAATGACCCTCTTCTAAGTTTATGACAAAGTTATCCTCATTCCAAAGAGCGCCACTAATGTCCTTCAGTTTACAAACCATGACCCACCTAGACCTCCACTTATGAAGGTGATTGTACACTTGTTGTCCTGTTACTTCTTGGCATAGAACTCAGAGACATTTTTAGCAATAGAGTTAAGGTGGATTTCTTTAAAACCCTTGTCAGGATTAACCCCAGTACCTATCAACTCAACAAAACAGCGTAGAACAAACCCAGACATTGCAGCACTCCACCTAAGAGTAGGCCTAGCCCCTTGGCCAGCAACCTCAGAGACCATGTCAGCCATAGCGAGAACAAGTAAAAGATCAGGGGGAAGATAGAGATAGATGTTCTTAGCATAGGAAAGTAGAAGTAGAAGTAACAGTAATGTCAGCATAGGAAAGCAATGTTTTCAGCATAGCAGTAATGTTCTCAGCAGTAATGTTAGCATAGCAGAAGTAGAAGTAGAAGTAGAAGTAGAAGTAGAAGTAGAAGTAGAAGTAGAAGTAGCAGAAGTAGAAGTAGAAGTAGAAGTAGCAGAAGTAGAAGTAGTAGTAATGTTAGCATGATACCAGAATGTAGCAGAAGTAGAAATAGCATGAATCCGATATAGTAGAAATAGCAAAAGTAATAGTAACCATCATTACTAGTCGATAATGGTATCAAGATGTAAGTAATGTCATCATTAGCAACTTACACACAAAGAAAGTGAGTTCAAAATTGTAGATAGTTCATCATTGCTTATAGACAATGTTCTCTGCATGGAACCAGATCTTACAGATCTATGAGCAACTTAGCACAGTACATAATGACCATTATCCCCTATGTGAGGCCCTATTTTGCCACATTTGTTGAACCCCATTTTCCCTATTAGCAGACATGGTGTGAACCATCTAAGCCCCTTAGTGATGTTTTGTTGATTAATGATAACCATATGTGGACTAACAATTTTTGCAGAAATAAGGATGCAGGTTGGACCATAGGCGATGAGGACATCCTCCACTATTACCCGTTGGCAAAGATGCAATTGGCCCAGTTTGCCCAATTGTAGTCGGATGGCGACCGTGTGAGCCTCACAATTATCCCAACTTGCTTAACTTGGGAGGAGAAAGCTACCTTAAAAGGGAGAGCCACCCTTCCCCCATCGGAATAGTCTTTTAGGGCGATTGGGCCTTTCCTTGAGTTGGATGTGCTTAATGAAATATTGGGCTCCGAGCAACCCTAATTTGTTGGGCCTCGGCCAACCCCACCTGGGTTGGGTGTATCATCTGGTATCATAGCTAGGGCCCATTTTAAGGTGGGAATGATGAGGACATCCTCCACTATTACCCGTTGGCAAAGACGCAATTGGCCCCATTGGCCCAATTATAGTCGGACTGTGTCCTTGTGAGCCTCATAATTATCCCACCTCACTTAACTTGGGAGGAGGAAGCCACCTTAAAAGGGAGAGTGACCCTTCCCCCGTGAGACTAGTCTTTTGGGGCGATTGGGCCTTTACTTGAGTTGGGTGTGCATAATGAATTGTTAGGCTGCGGGCAACCCTAATTTGTTGGGCCTCGGCCAACCCCACCTAGGCTAGGTGCATCAATAGGTAAAAAGGGCTTTATCGAAAGTCTTGGAGACTAAAAGCAATGGTTGTGGATCGAGTATTTTGGTAATTAATGACAACCATATGTTGACTAACAATTCTTGGGGAAATAAGAATGCAGGTTGGACCACAGGTAAAAGGGGCTTTATCTAAAGTCTTGGAGACTTAAAGCATTGGTTGTGGATTAAGTGAAGGCAAAGGTATAACATAGGTTTTGTTTTTGCCGGTCACCAGGTGTTTAGAGAAGAAATTGACTGGATTATAGTAGGCTTTATAGCCATACTATCAAGAGGGGTCAATGACACTTATATGTGTACAACTTAGTGCCTCATAGATCATATAGTAGTTGCATCTGCAGAGGACTAAAAACGCTTTCAATTTTGAAAGTTAAAATCTTTTCAAAAGCGCATGGTTGAAAAGTTAAGTGGTTTAGTGGTCAGCGGACTGCCCGACTGAAGTCGGTGGATTGTTTGTGACTCATTCTGTGGACCAGTAGAAGTGGTCCTTCTCGGAGTAATTTTAGCCTTTATACTGCACACCGTCCAGGCCTTAGGGCCGTACCATCCATGGTCCTAACCAGAGCGATTGCACGTTTTCACAAGTCCTTGTGTGCTTGTGCAGACCATCCGGCCAGGGTCAGTGGATTGTCCGTGAGTGCAAAAATGGTTTAGGTAGGGACTGTGTAATTTTTATCGAGTGTATTACAAACTGTTCGAGTTTCAGCCTAGACAGTAATGTCTCCAAGGTGGCGGACCGTCTGGCCTTGGAGCGCAAATAGTCCGCCCATGTTAAAGTGGTTTGGTCAAGGCTCGGGTGAGTTAAGTTGCAATGTTTCGGACCATCCGGCCATGGGCTGTGGACCGTTCAAACTTGTCTTTATTTGAAAGTTATGACATGTTTCAAATAGGATTATAGTCATTGCTATGTATGGTGGATTGTCCAACCTGAGGACGCTGACCATCTACGTGTGCGTAGAAGCTATGCTATTTGCACATAACGACTAGAAATGTTTGGGGGCATATAAATAGAAGTGTTTCTTGTCAGTTTTTGTGACCTGACCATGCACCACAGGGTTACCCATGTGATGCTTTTGGGTAGGACGACGTCATTGATCACGACTCGATGGTTCGTGCGGAGGCACCCTGGAATTACTCGTAGACTTAGACAGGTTTGGGCCACTTAGAATTGCGTAACACCCTACTTCCTATTGTGGTTTGGTATTGATCTTTGGAATGTGAGGATTATAGGCTGAGGATTGTGGGTGAGGATGAGCTGGAGTGGTGGGTGATGATATGAAATGGTAGGGGGTTCCTCTCGTCCTTACATACGCGACCTGTAATACCCGATTTGTAAAAGCATAGAAAATGATATTATTTCCCTCATATGTATTGCCTCTATTCATTTACACATGTGAACACCACATTAGAAACAAAAAAATAATAAAAGACGTACCATTAATTTATGCATCATGCTGAGGTTTTATTTTGTGTGCATTATTTGTGACAAAATAAAAATAATATAAAAGAGATATAGTAAAGTCCAAAGTGGAATTTGAGATCTAAAAGTAATCTTAGAATGGAGAAAAGAGAAAGAAAAAAAGAGAAAGGCTATGAAAATATAAATAATAAATATATAACTATATTTCTAAAAGTGATATTTCTAAACTTCAGAATATGATGTGGCGCAAGTTTGAGTTCAAATTCGAAATTCAAAATGAACTTGTAAATGAAGAAAAGAAATAATAGCATAAAAACAGAAAATAATAGAAGGCTTTATGGGCCAACTCCACCCAATTCGGCCCAGTTTTCCCTGCGCTCAGCCCACTTCGTGAGATCTCACTGCCGTGCGGGCCCATCCTGTAAGCTACCTAGCGCGCGCCCTGTGTCATCAGACAAGCGGGCCCCCGTCAGCCTCACGTGTGTGCACCGGCGCTTGGTCAGTATGTCAGGTGGACCCATGCGGTCAGAGCCTTCCTCCCCGAAGAACTCGCGCGCACGGAGTCATGTTCCTCTCTCTCTCTCTCTTTTCTCCGCGTGCACACCCACCACGCGATTTTCCCGGCTCAGCTGGTCAGCTCAACGAACCCCGAAACCCTCGGACCCCATCACTTCGGCACATAAATATCATCCGCCGCCCTTAGGCGCGACGAACCCTTGCCCCGAAGCCATACTTTCCCCATAGTGTAGAAGGATAGCGGCGCCGTTGGTCGGGTCTCGTCTCCGACGCCGCTCGGACCGGTAGCGCTGGTTGTGAAGCTCCTTCAGGGTGCGGCAGGGGTATCCTCAACGTCGCTGCGGGAAAAGAACCCGCGGTGCGCGGTGAATTCCTCAACGGAGCCGCTCACCACCGTTGAGCCGCTTCACGCCGGGGTCAGGCCATTTCGCTGCTCCAACCACTGGTGAGAAACCCTCTTCATGATCGCCTTTACTTCAATTTCAAATTTGTGCGCCACCGTGGGGATTTTGTTGCCGGAGCTAGCGGATTTGGGGCGCGCCGATGAGGGCCTCCGCCGTGGGGTGGGCCGCCGTATCCCTGGTGACTGGGCGGAGATGAAACTGTGGGGGCCCATCGGATAGGCGATGGATGGACGAGATTAGGACACCGCATTCCTCTTAGTGTGATCGGATTTGGGTCGTGGATCCGGGCAGCTACGGTTCAGATCGGTGATAGGAGAGCAGTTTAAGATTTTAAATCTGGTCCATTAAGGCTCGATCCGAGGGCATGTGTGCTGTGTGGCGCAGGATCTAATCAGGACCATCAAACTTCGATTGGGTGGACCAAATCCACCCGTACCCCTTCAACCGCGGCACTTTGCTAAAGAACCCCTGAACTAAGCAGAAAACAACCCGCCGTCCAGCTAGGTTGCGGCCTGTGTCTTAGGTTCTTTTACGCCAAAACCCCTGCGCTTCCCTGTATTTGAGGCCCAGTCCTAATAGTTGATAAAACCAGGAAAACTATTTAGAAAATAGTTTTTAGTACAAATTTAATTGCAGAAACTTGTTTAATTTGTAGAAAATTCATACGAACTCCAAATTAATCCATTTCAGTTTCTAAAATTTTGTAATATTATTCTCTATCATTTAGTGCCTCTGTTTTGGCATGAAAAGCACATTAGAATTATACTAGTACTTAATCTTGTATTAAGCACATAAAATCTTCAGAAATTCATATCTTAAAATCTGTTACTTCAAATTTAATGATTCCAGTTCCTGTGATCTCATTTTAGTGTCTAGATTATTACTGTGCAAATTATTTACATGTTTGGTGTAATGTTAATTTTGGTTATACTATGTATGTATTGTGTTGATGCGAGTAGACGAGCAAGCAACATAGGATTCTGAGGTTCAGCTGGTAGAGACTGCTGAGAAGGAGCTCATGGAAGGCAAGTTGTGCCCTTGATCACTTCTTTACCTATTCATGTTCTAATTATTCATAATGATCTGCATAGGTTAATTTTGATGGGACCCAATAGGATACCCTAGATTTGACTATCTTTATACCTTGTTTCACCACTGGTTTTACTACTAAAGTTTTGGGTAGTTCATGCTATTGCTTTATGTGGATTTGGGTATAAAGATATTCATCACACATTGTTATACTTTTTATCATCTATTTTATTCTTTACTGTTCATGTTAAGATCATTATGTTAATGAGAACATGGAGAACCACCCGAGAAAACAATGCTACCACAAGGGTTTAATGGGACGCCCTTGGCTGATTAACTAGGAAAGCTAGTGGAGGGCTACCTTACCTGAAAGGGGCAAGGGCAGTAGGGGAGTGGTCAGTGTAGGGAGGTCCTTGGGTTGATTTTGCTGCGATGGCGGTCAGGGGAGGGATTCCTGCACTGGAGCTTCCTATAAACTGTAGCGGGTAGTCTGAAGCTAGTGGAACTTTGTAAAGGCCTCGTAGTGGTACCCTGCCTCGCTTCCTTGGTAGAGGTGTATGGGGTCTGATCAACTCCGTGGTAAATGGGTAACACGACTTGTGGGTAAAGATGCACAACCTCTGCAGAGTGTAAAACTGGTATACTAGCCGTGCTCATGGTCATGAGCGGCTCAGACACTCACATGATTAATTTATGGAACTTAAACTTAATATGTCATTTCATTGCATTTGGGATTATTTTATTATTACTTTTATTTATTATTACTATGGTTTTGGTATTTACTTACACTAGTAACTGCTAATAAAATTTTGACCAACTTATAAAAGCAATGCTCAGCTTCAGCCTTTATTTCATTGATCAGCCTTACACTTCATGAACTCCCACCTTTGGTGAGTTCATGCCACATTATTCCCCACGACTTGTTGAGCTATGAACGTATGTGAGCTCACTCTTGCTGTCTCACACCCCCCACACAGGAGAAGAGCAGGTGGTTCAGGAGGAGCCACAAGGTGAGGAGTATGATCTGATCTAGGTGGCGTTTCTCAGTTGACATTGGCGCCAACGATCCTTAGTTCGTTTTATGTTTATTCTTTTATTTTGTATTAAGTCTTCTGCTATGTAATAAGTACTCTGATTTTATTGTGACATTTATCTCTATACACTCTGTTATTATATATGTTGTCTTCTTGGTGCATGTATGAGATGCACCCGGCTTTGTTCCTTAAAGCCCGGGTGTTACAGAAGTGGTATCAGAGGAAATGTTGACTGTAGGATGAAACCTAGATACAAATGGACAAACCCTTACCTACTTATCTTACTCTGATTCATTCTACACTTACCTTACTCTGATTCTTTCTATACTTATCTTGATCCTGTCTCACCTTCTACCGTTCTACTCTGATCATTCTTACCTTTTCTACTCTGAGACAAGACGGATTTCACACCTTGGAATCCCTACCCCTATGACATTCTTAAGAGTTAGGGAACCTAAGACAAAATCAAAACTATTTTCTATATTTAAAAACGTTGTTTGATTGTTCTGCTGATAAATGACTGATTTGCTTCTTTGATTGATTGAAATATTATATATGGACATCTTAGTATGTGCCGACATAAGGTAATAAATTAGCTATGGTAGGTAAAACATTAAACTGCTTAGCTAATAAATCCCCCAAAGTAACATGATTCGTAATTACTGCCTTGTCTACTATTCTCTTACCATATGTATCTAACTCAGATGGTCAATACCAGGCGGGGTGGTGGAATTGATTTGCCTCCTAATCGACACACTCGAAGGATATACAGACAACCTCAGCCATAGCCATCAGAGATGAATCCTCCTAATCCTCCAACAGGCGGAGTTGATCCACTGATTGTAGCTCAGATGGCGGTGATGCAGCAAATGGCGGACACTATGGCTGATATGCGTGCCCAGATGCAGCAAGAACGCTAGGAGATGCGTCAGGAAAGAGAAGATATACGCCAGGAGAGAGAGGAGATACGCCAGGAGAGAAGGGCACAACAACAGCAGCTGCAACAGCAAATGCAACAATAGCAGCAACAACAACAAGTGCCAGTGCCTCCACCACCACCACCAGTTCCACCTCGTGATAAGCACCGGGAGTTTATGAGTCATAAGCCACCGACCTTCGCCAGTTTGCCAGACCCACTTGATGCAGATGATTGGTTGAAGTCAATTGAGAAGATGCTCAACATCGCTCAATGCTCAGACCGGGAGAAAGTTCTTTATGCCTCAGGTCGTCTGACAGGTCCTGCTGCTGACTGGTGGGATTCATATACTGCTGCCCACGATGCTGCTGATACTATTACTTAAGCAGAGTTCAGTACGCAGTTCAAGAACTACCATATTCCAGCTGGTATGATAAAGATCAAGAAGAAGGAGTTTCTGTCATTGAAGCAAGGCAACATGTCGGTCAGCGAGTACAGAGACAAATTCATTTAGCTGTCGAGATATGCTCCGGAGGAAGTTGCTGAGGATGAGAGGAAGCAGGAGCATTTTATTGAAGGACTTAATGGACCCCTACAGTATGCACTGGATGCACACACCTTTCCATCATTTCAGAGGCTACTGGATAAGGCTCTTGCTATTGAACACAAGCGTGTTCAGCTGGGTGATTTGAAGAGGAAGGCTATCTCGCAGGGACAGGGTAGCCGCAGTGTTTGTCCCCGCTACGTACCGCCACAGGGTACAACGACTCGACTAGGAGGACCACGCCCAGTTCAGTATGCTCCACAGGGCTCTCCACGGACACCTACTTGTCAGGCTACTCCCACTGGCACCCCGACGAGGTCTGCAGGACAGAAGACTGGCCGTACATGCTTCAAGTGCAGTCACATTGGGCACTATGCTAATGCTTGTCTGATGGGAAATTTTGGTACACCAGCTAAGAACAAGCAACAGACTCCTAGCAAGGGATATTCTATAGCCAGGGTGAATCAAGTCAGCGTTGATGATACTCTTGATGGTGTTGACATCGTACTCGGTATGTTTTACATTAATGCCCTTCCTGCAACAATATTATTTGATTCTGGTGCTACATATTCATTCATGTCTGCTCGATATGCCAACACTAATGAGATACCCCTACTAAATATGAGAAAACCAATGATAGTAATCACACCTAAAGGGCCTATTGAGGCGAATCAAATGACACGTAGATTGACATTATCAATTATGGGAAGAGAATTTGGAGCTACTGCTATAATATTAGATGCCAGCAGTATAGATCTGATTCTTGGTATGTCATGGTTAAGGAAGGCAAAGGCCATTATAGCATGTGGTAGAGGTACTATAGAGCTCACTAGTCCTAAAGGAGAAACATTTCAAGTTAATATTGCAGTAACCACCTCATCCATGCGTGCAATGTTCTTTATACCTGAGGAGTTTGTTGGTGACAACATCCGGGTGGTTAGAGATTTTCCGGATGTATTTCCAGAGGAGTTACCAGGGATGCCACCAGATAGGGAAGTTGAGTTTGTGATTGATCTTTTACCTGGAACTGCCCCTATTTCTAAGCGGCCATACAGGATGGCTGTAGAAGAACTGAAGGAGCTTAAGAAGCAGTTAACGGAGTTACAAGAAGTGGGGTACATTCGTCCGAGTTCCTCACCTTGGGGAGCACCGGTGTTATTCGTACAGAAGAAGGATGGATCGCAACGAATGTGCATGGACTATAGATCACTTAATGATGTCACTGTGAAGAACAAGTATCCATTACCCCGTATTGAGGATTTGTTTGATCAGATGAGAGGAGCCAGGGTATTCTCGAAGATTGATCTCCGATCAGGATACCATCAGATGAAGATTAGACCCTCAGATATTCCTAAGACGACTTTCTCAACCCGATATGGATTATATGAGTTTACTGTTATGTCATTTGGATTAACCAATGCACCAGCTTATTTCATGAATTTGATGAATAAGGTGTTTATGGAGTATTTGGACAGATTCGTCGTGGTGTCCATCGACGATATTCTTATCTATTCTAAGAATGAAAGTGATCACGAACAACATCTAAGGTTGGTGCTACAAAAGCTGCGAGATAATGAACTCTATGCTAAGTTCAGCAAGTGCGAGTTTTGGATTGACAAGGTGCCATTCCTTGGTCATATTATTTCTAATGGAGGAATAGCAGTGGATCCTGCTAAGGTCAAGGAGATTATGGAGTGGAGAGTGCCCACTATTGTTACTGAGATTCGGAGTTTCTTGGGGCTTGCAGGATATTATCGGAGATTTATCGAGGGATTCTCTAAGATTGCCAAGCCTATGACATCGCTTCTGGAGAAAGGAAAAGAATTTAAGTGGGATGAGAAGTGCCAAGAAAGCTTTGATCAATTGAAGGAGAGATTGATGTCACCTCCAGTGTTGGTTATGCCGGACTTACAGAAAGGATTTGACATTTATTGTGATGCATGTGGCCAAGGATTAGGATGTGTGCTTATGCAAGAAGGTCATGTGATTGCCTATGCATCTCTTCAGTTGCGGAAACATGAATTGAACTACCCCACTCATGATTTAGAGCTGGCAGCAGTTGTGCATGCTCTTAAAATTTGGAGACACTACATTATGGGAACTAAGTGCCAAGTGTACACGGATCATAAGAGTTTGAAGTATATATTCACTCAGAAGGATCTCAACCTTAGACAACGTCGTTGGTTGGAGCTCATTAAGGATTATGATTTGGAGATTCACTATCATCCAGGCAAGGCGAATTTGGTTGCAGATGCCTTGAGTCGGAAGGAGCATGTTCACTCCGCTTTTGTTGTCCAGCTACCCGATGAATTAGCAAAAGATTTTGAGAAGCTCAACTGGGCATTGTTACACACACTGAAGGAGTTACCATTGAGTTCGAACCTACCTTGGAGCAAGAGATTCGTAAAGGTCAAGTGGGTGATGCTAAAATTCAAGAGATTAAGGATCTGATTACGGAAGGTAGAGTTCCGGAATTCACGGAGGATGAGCAAGACACTATATGGTTCAAGGATCGGATATGTTTTCCGGAGATTGATAGCCTTCGTGAGACTATATTGAAAGAAGCCCATGATTCTGATTATTCTATCCACCCTGGTAGCACTAAGATGTATCAAGATTTGAAGCAAAAGTATTGGTGGTATGGACTGAAAAGAGATGTTGCTGCCCATGTGGCTAAGTGTGATGTGTGTCAAAGAGTCAAGGCCGAACATCAAAGACCAGCTGGACTATTGCATCCATTGAACATACCCAAGTGGAAATGGGAATAAATTGGTATGGATTTCATTGTGGGACTACCCCACACCCCTGCAGGGTATGACTCTATTTGGGTAATTGTGGACAGATTGACAAAAGTGGCTCATTTCATACCTGTGAGGACTAATTACACAGGAGCCAAGCTATCAGAATTGTATATGACTCGGATAGTTTGTCTACATGGAGTGCCTAAGAAGATCGTGTCTGATCGAGGATCACAGTTTACTTCTCGATTTTGGAAGAAGTTGCATGAGAGCTTGGATACAAAGTTGAATTTTAGTTCAGCCTACCATCCCCAGACTGATGGACAGACAGAGAGGACTAATCAAGTGCTGGAGGATATGCTAAGAGCTTGTGCTCTTAAACATGGTGGAAGTTGGGAGAAGAGCTTACCCTATGCTGAGTTTTCTTATAATAATAGCTACCAGGGCAGTTTGAAGATGTCACCATTTGAGGCTCTATATAGCAGAAAGTGCAGGACACCACTGTACTGGGATCAAACTAGAGAAAGACAGTTCTTTGGACCTAAACTTATACAAGAGGCAGAAGAACAAGTTCGAAAGATAAGAGAAAATTTGAGAATTGCACAATCAAGGCAAAAGAGCTATGCTGATAACAGAAGGAGACTATTGGAGTTTAAGGAGGGTGATCATGTGTATCTGAAGGTGTCACCAATCCGTGGTATGAGGAGATTTAAAGTTAAAGGAAAGTTGTCCCCTCGCTTCATTGGACCTTTCTTGATCTTAAAGCGAGTGGGAGAAGTTGCATATCAACTGGAGTTACCCGATCATCTATCAGATGTACATGATGTATTCCATGTATCCCAACTAAAGAAGTGCCTCAGGGTACCTGAGGAGCAACTACCAATGGAAGATCTGAGTGTTCAAGATGATCTGACTTATGTAGAGTATCCCATCAAGATTTTGGACACTTTGACTCGAGTTACAAGAAATAAGGTGATAAAGATGTGCAAAGTACAATGGAGTCACCATGGTGAAGATGAAGCCACTTGGGAAAGAGAAGAAGAGCTTCACATAGACTTCCCCCATCTTTTCCCTTGATCTTCTTAATCTCGAGGGCGAGATTCTTTTTAAGGGGGTAGGATTTGTAATACCCGATTTGTAAAAGCATAGAAAATGATATTATTTCCCTCATATGTATTGCCTCTATTCATTTACACATGTGAACACCACATTAGAAACAAAAAAAGTAATAAAAGATGTACCATTAATTTATGCATCATGCTGAGGTTTTATTTTGTGTGCATTATTTGTGAAAAAATAAAATAATATAAAAGAGATATAGTAAAGTCCAAAGTGGAATTTGAGATCTAAAATAAATCTTAGAATGGAGAAAAGAGAAAGAAAAAAAGAGAAAGGCTATGAAAATATAAATAATAAATATATAACTATATTTCTAAAAGTGATATTTCTAAACTTCACAATAAGATGTGGCGCAAGTTTGAGTTCAAATTCGAAATTCAAAATGAACATGTAAATGAAGAAAAGAAATTGTAGCATAAAAACAGAAAATAATAGAAGGCTTTATGGGCCAAATCCACCCAATTCGGCCCAGTTTTCCCTGCGCTCAGCCCACTTCGTGAGATCTCACAGCCGTGCGGGCCCATCCTGTCAGCTACCTAGCGCGCGCCCTGTGTCATCAGACAAGCGGGCCCCCGTCAGCCTCACGTGTGTGCACCGGCGCTTGGTCAGTATGTCAGGTGGACCCATGCGGTCAGAGCCTTCCTCCCCGAAGAACTCACGCGCACGGAGTCATG
The DNA here is from genome assembly GCA_029449295.1 of Zea luxurians. Lineage (NCBI taxonomy): Eukaryota > Viridiplantae > Streptophyta > Magnoliopsida > Poales > Poaceae > Zea > Zea luxurians. The sequence continues at coordinate 12,216,453 of JAOPSE010000005.1, read as the reverse complement.
TTCCTCTCTCTCTCTTTTCTCCGCGTGCACACCCACCACCGCGATTTTCCCGGCTCAGCTGGTCAGCTCAACGAACCCCGAAACCCTCGAACCCCATCACTTTGGCACATAAATATCATCCGCCGCCCTTAGGCGCGACGAACCCTTGCCCCGAAGCCATACTTTCCCCGTAGTGTAGAAGGATAGCGGCGCCGTTGGTCAGGTCTCGTCTCCGACGCCGCTCGGACCAGTAGCGTTGGTTGCGAAGCTCCTTCAGGGTGCGGCGGGGGTATCCTCAACGTCGCTGCGGGAAAAGAACCCGCGGTGCGCGGTGAATTCCTCAATGGAGCCGCTCACCGCCGTTGAGCCGCTTCACGCCGGGGTCAGGCCATTTCGCTGCTCCAACCACAGGTGAGAAACCCTCATCGTGATCGCCTTTACTTCAATTTCAAATTCACGAACCACCGTGGGGATTTTATTGCCGGAGCTGGCGGATTTGGGGCGCGCCGATGAGGGCCTCCGCCGTGGGGTGGGCCACCGTATCCCTGGTGACTGGGCGGAGAAGAAACTGTGGGGGCCCGTCGGATAGGCGATGGATGGACTAGATTAGGACACCGCATTCCTCTTCGTGTGATCGGATTTGGGTCGTGGATCCGGGCAGCTACGGTTCAGATCGGTGATAGGAGAGCAGTTTAAGATTTTAAATCTGGTCCACTGAGGCTCGATCCGAGGGCATGTGTGCTGTGTGGCGCAGGATATAATCAGGACCATCAAACTTCAATCAGGCGGACAAAATCCACCCGTACCCCTTCAACCGCGGCACTTTGCTAAAGAACCCCTGAACTAAGCAGAAAACAACCCGCCGTCCAGCTAGGTTGCGGCCTGTGTCTTAGGTTCTTTTATGCCAAAACCCCTGCGCTTCCCTGTATTTGAGGCCCAGTCCTGATAGTTGATAAAACCAGGAAAACTATTTAGAAAATAGTTTTTAGTACAAATTTAATTGCAGAAACTTGTTTAATTTGTAGAAAATTCATACGAACTCCAAATTAATCCATTTCAGTTTCTAAAATTTTGTAATATTATTCTCTATCATTTAGTGCCTCTGTTTTGGCATGAAAAGCACATTAGAATGATACTAGTACTTAATCTTGTATTAGGCACATAAAATCTTCAGAAATTCATATCTTAAAATCTGTTACTTCAAATTTAATGATTCTAGTTCCTGTGATCTCATTTTAGTGTCTAGATTATTACTGTGCAAATTATTTACATGTTTGGTGTAATGTTAATTTTGGTTATACTCTGTATGTATTGTGTTGATGCGAGTAGATGAGCAAGCAACAGAGGATTCTGAGGTTTAGATGGTAGAGACTGTTGAGCAGGAGCTCGTGGAAGGCAAGTTGTGCCCTTGATCACTTCTTTACCTATTCATGTTCTTATTATTCATAATGATCTGCATAGGTTAATTTTGATGGGACCCAATAGGATACCCTAGATTTGACTATCTTTATACCTTGTTTCACCACTAGTTTAACTACTAAAGTTTTGGGTAGTTCATGCTATTGCTTTATGTGGATTTGGGTATAGAGATATTCATCACACATTGTTATACTTTTTATTATCTATTTTATTCTTTACTGTTCATGTTAAGATCATTATGTTAATGGGAACATGGAGAACCACCCGGGAAAACAGTGCTACCACAAGGGTTTAATGGGACGCCCTTGGCTGATTAACTAGGAAAGCTAGTGGAGGGCTACCTTACCCGAAAGGGGCAAGGGTAGTAGGGGAGTGGTCAGTGTAGGGAGGTCCTTGGGTTGATTTTGCTGCGATGGCGGTCAGGCGAGGGATTCCTGCACTGGAGCTTCCTATAAACTGTAGCGGGTAGTCTGAAGCTAGTGGAACTTTGTAAAGGCCTCGTAGTGGTACCCTGCCTCGCTTCCTTGGTAGAGGTGTATGGGGTCTGATCAACTCCGTGGTAAATGGGTAACACGACTTGTGGGTAAAGATGCGCAACCTCTGCAGAGTGTAAAACTGGTATACTAGTCGTGCTCATGGTCATGAGCGGCTCGGACACTCACATGATTAATTTATGGAACTTAAACTTAATCTGTCATTTCATTGCATTTGGGATTATTTTATTATTACTTTTATTTATTATTACTATGGTTTTGGTATTTACTTACACTAGTAACTGCTAATAAAATTTTGACCAACTTATAAAAGCAATGCTCAGCTTCAGCCTTTATTTCATTGATCAGCCTTACACTTCATGAACTCCCACCTTTGGTGAGTTCATGCCACATTATTCCCCACGACTTGTTGAGCTATGAACGTATGTGAGCTCACTCTTGCTGTCTCACACCCCCCACACAGGAGAAGAGCAGGTGGTTCAGGAGGAGCCACAAGGCGAGGAGTATGATCTCATCTAGGTGGTGTTTCTCAGTTGACATTGGCGCCGACGATCCTTAGTTTGTTTTATGTTTATTCTTTTATTTTGTATTAAGTCTTCCGCTATGTAATAAGTACTCTGATTTTATTGTGACATTTATCTCTATACACTCTGTTATTATATATGTTGTCTTCTTGGCGCATGTATGAGATGCACCCGGCTTTGTTCCTTAAAGCCCGGGTGTTACACGACCAGAGAGAGTTATCACTTTATAAGTCACGATTACTATCTACTTGCTTATCTCCTTTACCGCGGATTGTGTCCCTACTTACTCAGAGTCTTCAACGCCTAGCCGACCAAGTTATCATCGATTGCCAAGCCCTTCAGGTGTTTGTAACTGCATCATTCGACACATTCGGGCTTCAACTGTGCTCAACTTGGACGTCAATTTTCATCAGCATGGGTCGGGCTCTCCTGGGTTTTGTAACTACATCTTGTTGGTCCATCCCACAGGGCGACTCTGCTGGAAGCCCATCCAGTGGCCCATGATATGCTTTAGTGTCCATGAGGACCCAAGGGGTATCCATCCCCCACAAGCCCCCAAGGCTGAAGCCAACTTTTGAGAGTAGTTAGCTCCAGACTCTAAAAAAGAATGAAGTCCTTTGTTTCTTCTAAGCTTTTTGGAGTTCGTTTTATTTCACCATTGTATCGTTGGGTGCACAGTAGGTGCACCCAATGGATGTAGCCCCCGAGCTTTGAATTGATTTGAGTACTAATCAAATCAAAGGTCTTCATTGTCTGCTTTTGAGTTTAGCATTTTCTTCTAGCCCTGGTGTCCATTGGGTGCACCTTAGGTGCACCCAATGGATGTAGCCCTTGAGCTTTGAATTGATTTGAGTACTAATCAACTCAAAGGTCTTCATTGTCTGCTTTTGAGTTCAGCTTTTTATTTTGGCCCTTGTGTCCATTGGGTGCACTGGTTTAGCCCTCGAACTTTGAATTAATTTAAGTATTAATCAACTCAAAGGTCTTCACAAACTGTCCTTGGAAAACTCTAATTTATTATAACGATTATGCCTGACTAATGCCTTTCTGGTTGAGCTCGTTCTGGCTAAGGTCTTTGCCGACAGAAATCTAGCCAAATGAGTCCAAACCGATAGAGCTCCAGCTAGACGGCACTCAACCAAGGGTTTTAATGCGACTGCTAACTAGGATCTGGCTGATAGAGGTTTGGCTGACTTCAATTTGACCGATCTTGAGTTTGTCGTTTTGTATCTCCTGTGGATATTTTGTGGATCGCGTTGCTTTAGAAAATCTTGAAAAATCCGGTTTGTACACCCAATGGGTGTGTACGCTGTCTTGTCCCAAAATAGTAACCTGACATGATAGGTGGGCAATGATGCGTCTGAGTAGTTGGCATTACTCCCCTTTGGTGCTGGGTTACGCCAATGGGTGTCAGTGATCTGCTCCCTTTCTTGGAAACTTACGCAGCTATTGAAGTCCCCACGACTGTTCGTTGTATGGGCAGGAGGCAAAAGGTTGTCCCTCAGCCTCTTTAAATAGATTGACTGCCTATGACCGTTTCCTTCACTCGCTCTTGCTCTTCTTTTCGTTCTTCTTCCTCCACTCACCAGAACCACGATGGTCGGCAACAAAGGTGGCAAGGGCAAGCAAAAGCAAAGGAACAGAAAATGGAAGCGCCCTTCGACTCCTCCATCAAGGACTTCGGTGACTGAAAGTTCTCAGAGGAACACTTCTCCTCCGAGGGCGACGACTCCCCGCTGCCAGCTCCCCTCTTGCCATCGTCTGATTACTTGGATGACTCGTTAGGGTTGTCGATGGTAGAGAGAGTCTGCATCCGATCTATCGAGCAAGCAGGGCTCGAGGGATCGGATGACTTGGAGGAGGAGGACTCCGAGGGGGGAGGACTCTGAGCAGGAGGGCGGTGGCGGCGGCGATGGGAGAGGCAATGAGGGCGGCGGTAGCGATAATGGAGGCGGTGCGGACGGCAATGATGCGAGTGGCGGCGAAGAGAGCGGTTACAACGGTGGCGAGGAGAGAAGCAGTGGCAAGGAAGGCGACAGCAATGTCGATGGTGGGGTGCCACCAGCATAAGTATTAGTATAGTGTAGTAGTAGGTAGTAGGTAGTGTTAGTGGTAGGAGTGAGGGATGATAGGATCGGTTCATAATGAGACGGCTCCATTCGTTTGTAATGATCTCCTTTTGATGAATGGAACATGGTTGTTGTGCTTGATGTTGCATGTCTCATTCTATTCGGCTTGTGCTTCGCCTGATAGATCCAATCGAATGAACCCAACTGACAATTTTGACTGACAAGCCTTACTGGTAGATCTGACTGATAACTTCGGTCGATGAATTCATCTAATAGATCTGATTGACAAATCCATCAGACTTACTCCACTCGGTTTAGGTCTGGTCCGAGTTACTTCGTCCATCATGATGTACCCGACTTAGTGCGCACATATACATCCTCGGTGGCAATTTCCTGGCGAACAAACCCTAACTCTGCTTTTCTCCACCGTAAACACTTCCTTGAAATCCCTGCTCGCCTTCGAGCTCGTGCTTGATTCCATTCATCAGCAAGGTCTCATGGCACACATGAAGAAGTAGGAGCCCGTCATTCCCCAATTGACCCCAACAGCCAGCTTCCTTTCTGCGGTAAATATGCGTCTGTCGTTTCTGAATCAGATTTGCTTCACTTGGTTGAAATTAGAGTTTTGCCGTCAAAGGAGTTGTGCTCCTTGCGGGTATGGCAAGGGATCACCGTCCCAATGGAGGATACCCACGAGTCAGTAGTTTTTGTTCCTTTCTTGATCGGAGGTCTAGGTTTGCCAGTTTCTCCTTTCTTCCGTGGCCTTCTTGATTTCTACTCTCTCAACTTAACACATCTGAATCCCAACTATGTCCTTCAAATTTCCATCTTTGTTCATCTGTGTGAGTCCTTTCTAGGATTAGCTTGCATTTCGGGTTATGGAAGTACCAACTAACTAACTATGAGGAATGAGGTGGTGATGGATCAACTCATTCCATTCCATAAACCAAACAAAAAAGTGAGGAGTGAGAAGATGATGGACTAACTTATTCCTTAAACCAAACACCCTATAATTGATTAGGCAGGCTCTTGGTGGGATTACATTTAAAATTTGATTTGGTCATTATGGTGGGACCGTGGGAATCAACCTACTGGTCCTACAACAAACTTACTACTGTTGGGGGCCTTCGTACTCCGAAGGTCCTCAAAAACATGATTTGACAATGTTTGCCAAGTGGATTATATGAACAGGTACCTTCGGACTCAGAATTATGAACATGAAGTACGGTCAGGACGAAGCCTGAACCAGACGAAGGGGGGTTGAAATGGAGGACGGGCTGATTACCAAGCTCTACGAAGGATGATGCACAGCCGAAGCTGTGCGCAGGAAAGCTTCGTCGCGATAAGCAGAAAGGGGAACCGACTTAAAGATGAAAAAACTACTTAGGCCTTGACAGATTTCCATAAGTCATTAGCAAATGTAATGGACATGAATGTAATTTCGTATGGGCTGTGTCTCACGCCTATAAATAGATGAACAGTACTCCCGTACCGTTCACGCTGACTTGGCATTTGCTTTTGCGTCATCCTTGTACTTTTGTCTTCCTGCAATCCGAAGGTACATTTGTAATTTGAAGTCATTTCTATTGTTATATGATAATAAAATAGAAATGACATTATGATAAAATTTAAACACTAATATTATTTTCTACGTTATGTATACGACCTTCGTCACATCTTATGGCGTTTACGAAGATATATTGTTTGTGACCTTCGTCCGGAACACATTATATCCCGAAGGGAAATAATGTTTCGAAGGACGAAGGACCTTATCATTTAACACTTTCTATGTTGCCTTGTTCTTAATCCGAAGCATTTGAGAACAAGTCACCAACATTGGCGCCCACCTCCGGTGAACTCACTTCCACTTCGAGTTTTTTGAATACCTTCGGAAGCCATAGACCCTCGCTATGGCACCGAAGAAAGCTTCAGCGACTGGGGCTGCAGCTCTGCAACCGCTGGACCACAACCAGGAGACTGTCTCTCTTCGGGAGGCCCGAAGCCAGAAGAGGAAGGCCGTCAGCCCGACACTTCAGGAGGATGAGCTAGACCAAGAGATCAGGGACATGGAGATGCTACATCAACAGGTGCAGAGGAAGAAGGAGAAGATGGCCAGGCTAGCTGAGTTGCAAAGACAGATAGACGAAGCCTCTGAAGAAGTTCGCCATCTTACTCACGATGAGCAGAACAAAAGGCCTCAGCAAAAAGACCTTCATCAGGAGGGCTTCTTCAACGAAGATGACTGGTACGACAATTTCCATCATGGAAATTTTGTTTTCGATGATGCTTCTCCCCTGTCCGCTGAGCTGCAGGCTACACCCTGGCCTCCGTCCTACAAGCCACCCCAGCTTCCCATGTTCGATGGCCATTCAGACCCGAAGCAGTTTTTGATGAGCTACGAAGCAACAGTGTCTTCGTATGGTGGCAACGCTGCAGTCATGGCAAAGTCTTTTGTTATGGCTGTTAGGAATGTCGCTCAGACCTGGTATTCCTCCCTTCGACCAGGAACGATTACTTCATGGCAAAAGCTGAAGGACATGTTGTTAACCAGCTTTCAAGGGTTTCAGACGAAGCCGATCACTGCTCAAGCCCTGTTCCAGTGCACTCAGGATCATGAAGAATACCTTCAGGCGTATGTCAGAAGGTTCTTGCGTTTGAGGGCGCAGGCACCAACGGTGCCCAATGAAATTGTCATCGAAGCCATGATCAAGGGGCTTCGTCCTGGACCTGCAGATCAATACTTTGCTAGGAAGCCTCCTCAGACTCTGGAGAAGCTGCTCCAAAAGATGGATGAGTACATTCGTGCCGACAATGATTTTCGCCAAAGAAGGGAGGAGGCTTTCAGATTTTCTGAAATGACCAGGGGCTTCGGAGGAAGATTCTATCCGAGGCATGTCAGGTCCATCCACAACTCCGCTCAAAATGATGATAAGGGGAGTCAGCAGAACAGACCGCAGTGCTCCTCACAGGCTTCGGGGCAACATCAAACTTTTTTCCGGCCACCAGCTCCAAGAGGCAGAGGCGCCAGGGGCTTCGGCGGAAGATTTGGAGATCAACCAAGGAGGGTATTTTGCTTATTCTGTGGTGAAAACAAGGGCCATACCACCAGGATGTGCCATGTTACTATCCAGAAACAAAAGGAGCTAGCAGAAGCTGCAGCGCAACAGGGCCAACCGAAGCAGGTCATGCATACTGCTTCGTACCATCAGCCTTACATCCCGAAATACGTGGGCAACCATCCTGCAGTTTCCGTAGCTTCGGCGAGTCAACCTCAAGCTTCATGGCAACAGCCCCCGCCTCCACCTCCGCTGCAACAAGGCCAACAGCCGGAAGGGAGCCAATATGCTCCGCATCAAAGGGATCTCAGAGAGCAATCTGAAGCTCGCACAGTCAATAGTACTGTGCCAGAGTCGAAGCACATTTATTGACAAATGTCCTACTTTGATAGCAGTCTTTTCCCTTTAGATCTATTTTCTGTGTAATAAAGAACATTTCAGTTTTCATGTAATAGTTTCGTGGTTGGTTATGAGGAAAACCTATTTTCTCCGCAGGCTTAAGTTGCTGAAGCTTAAAAATTTGCGGTAACAAGGAGGACCTTCGAATTATTAAAAATCCTTCGAAGCAACAAAAAGTCGTTCTAAGGAACGCAGAGTAAGTTGCTGAAGTAACAAAAAGCCGTTCCAAAGGGAGCGCAGTGTAAGTTTTTTGCTCCAAAGACGTTCCTAAGGGAATGCAGAGCATACAGCGAAAAGTCAACGCTGATACCGCCTAAGTAAAAGGCGAAGAAGCTCCAAAGACGTTCCTAAGGGAATGCAGAGCTTACAGCGAAAAGTCAACGCTGATACCGCCTAAGTAAAAGGCGAAGAAGCTCCAAAGACGTTCCTAAGGGAATGCAGAGCTTACAAAGATATTTTGTGTGTATCTTCGGAACAAACGTCATTTACATAACATAACATCATCACATCATTTTGCATAGCATAAGCATCATACATCATGTTGCATATGGCAAAAGAAGGGGACACAGTATCAACTTTCGAAAGGACGATTTGAGAAAGTGAAAATTGTGTAAAGTCACGAGGGAATACAATGTTAATCTTCGGAATACAGCTTCGGAGAATGTTTTTACGAAGCATGGACGAGCTTCATCAGAAGTAATATCGAAATTGTACAGCTTCGAAGAATGTTTTCACGAAGCGTGGACGTGATTCATCAGAATAGTTTTAACGGAGAATGTCTTCTTCACGAAGCATGAAAAGAAGGGAAGGTGTTTTTTCGCCGAAGGCTCAAAAATGGTATGTATGTAGAATTTCATGCATCGTAAAGAATTGAATAATGAAAAGAGACTTGTATATTACATTCAAATGTACAAAAAATTACATAGATCACACTGCAAATGTTTTTTCTAATAACACCTAGTCTTCTCTTAATACTACTTCGGCAGCCTCATTTAGAAGTTGTTCAACAACTTTATCCATGATAGCTTCGGCCATTTGTTTAATTTCGTCATCCCCTTTTGCGTAAGGGTCAGCAGACGATCCGGCAGGTTCTGAGGGAAGAGAATATTTCTGCATTACTATTACAAACCGCGAACAAAGTTTGAAATAAAAATTACAACACAATAAGAACGACTAATTAATACCTATTTGCCCTTCGGGCTCTGTACTTTTTTCGGCAACTTCTGTCACTTTCCTAGCATCATGGATGCCTTTTTCACTCCTTTGAATAATTTCTTGCGCCATTTCTCGGTCGCCGTTGTCCCAGACATCAGTAAAGAATTTACCACCAACCATGCTTGCTTCGGCCGAGGGGTCTTTGATGTCTTCGGAGGATAAGGCAGCTTCGGACTGAGCTAAAGATTTTACATGCCCGCAACCTTTCTTCTCCAAGACAGTAGCAACTCCCCTGGCACCCGAAAAAGCGCAGATGTCACCGCGGCTACTCAGGATTTCCTCGAAGGCCTCTGCTTCGTGACTGATCCATTCCAGTGGACCTTCGGGATTGCCTCTTGAGAAATTCTCTTCACTGGAAAATGCGCCCACGCTGGCGAAGCTGGTTTTAATTTTCTTTACGCATTCCATGGATTTTTCGTAGCATTTTTTCCTAGAAGACCGAAGCTCTTCCACGGTTGCTTCCAAATGATCGGCCCATTGGTCGCTACATTCCCGTCTTGTTTCTTCAAGTATGCGTTCTTCTTTCGCCCGGGCCAGTTGCTTCTGAAGATCTTTAATTTCGCGTCTGTGAGCTTCGGCCTGAACCTTTGCAGCAGCTTCGTCCTTTTTTATCTTGTCTACTAATGTAAGCAGAATTTTATCTTTTTCTAGAGCTTCGTTTCTCAGTTTAATAACTTCTGAACGTAAATTGTTGAACGCAATTTCGTAGCTTTCATCTTCGGCACTCTTTTGTGCTCTTAATGCGTTGCTTAGGATTAAACCCTATACGAAAAAGAATCCATATAAGAATAAAAGAATGAATTACGTATTAAAAATTTTTTTCAAGCGTCTATTCCCATACCTTTAGGCTATTGTACGCAAGACTGTCCGCGAGATCCTCCTTCGTCATAGCACATAATCCAGCTTCGAGCTTCGGGAAACCCATACTTCTAGTCATCTCCCGGCAGACAGATAATTCTTTGTTATCAGGGAGGCAGTATAGGAAGTCATCTTCATTTGTCCCATTAAACACTACTGCCCCCTTCGGATACTTTAACTCTCTAGCATAGTGATTGGCTTCATAAGTCTCTTCTTCAGATAATTTCTTCCCCGAAGCATGTCGCACGATGTAATCGCATATGCTGGAAGGAGCTTCGGGGGCGGCAGTGTCAATTTCTTCAACCAAAACTGGTTCTGATATTTTCTCGGTTTCCAAAGATTGTTCCTTGGTGGGCTCTGAAGGCCCAGCTTCAGCTTCAGCTTGTTGTTTCGAAGCTTCAGTAGACGCTTCAGCAAGTTCAACAGTCTTCTTTGGAGTTGTGCTTGAAGACTTAATTGTCTCCAAGACATCTAGTACGTTCACCATTCTTTTTCTTTTTGGGGTCACCAATGGGCCCTTTTGATTTTTTATTGTTTCGACATTTGCTGAAGGACTTAAGATTTCCGATATTTTTGGCCCTTCAATCTTCGGTTTTTCTACTTTTTCTGCTGAAGGCGCTTCAGTTTTCTCTTCTATCTTCGGCACTGGAGCTGGTTCTGTAGCTTCAGAGGCCAAAGAGACTTCACCAATAAATTCTGGCACTGTGGCCGGCTCAATAAAACGCGCTCGGTGGGTGAGCACCTTTATCTTTTTCCTTTGAGGCGCTGGCTCACTAGTAGCACTCGTGGTAGCTTCTGTCGCAGGAGAAGTATTTTTTCTTTTGCGACCCAATACCGGATAGTGATAGTCAGGGTAGACAAACCCGACTGCGTCAAATACCCGGTTGAGCCTTTTCTTCTTTCGGCCTCCGAAGGCTGCTGATAACGCAGTATTCTCGGCCTTCGAATATGCCCCAAGCAGTTCGTCACTTAATGTTTCAATGCTTTTCAACCAGTCATCATCAGGTTCAACAAACTTATCCCCGTATTTGAATGTGTATTTCAGTCTGACCAGTCCGCCTTCGTCGGACTCTTTGATGGTCTCCTTCGGCATTTCCCACTTTCCTGCAAGTGGCCACACCCTGAAGGCAATATGCTCTTGGACCAAGTCCCTTGTCCCAATGAAAGAGCAGATTACGCCGAAGGCTCTTTGGCATTCCTCGGCTGCTTCATCCATTTCAACCTTCGGCCTTCGAAGTCCGAAGCGTTGCCAGATGGGGCGCATAATGATATTCTTGACATCTTCTTGCGCTGTTAAGTCATTCTTTACATAGAACCACTCTGTCATCCAGGCTCCGGGCCACCTCTTCCGAAAGGTTGGCACAGGGCGGCTTGACCCGGAGCGGGCACCAAAGCTGTAACACCCAAAGTTGTTGTGATATTGTTCTTTCCCCCAGGGCTTCGTCTCATATAAGAACTCATGAATGTTGCAAAAGCTTTTAGCATTTGGTTCTAAACCTTGGCTTCTCGCAGCCCAGACAAACATCCCCATTCTTATGATAGCTTCGGGAGTAATTTGATGAAGGTAGACTTGAAATGTTTTCAGAACTTCAACAACAAAGCTGCTTAGGGGGAATCGAAGCCCAGCCTTGAGAAAGCTTCGGAAGATTACGACTTCATCTTCTTCGGGGGTGGGAGAAGTCTTTTCTCCAGCATCAGCCCTCACAATAGATATATCTCGAAAATACCGCCCCCTCATATTATCAATATGACTCTGCTTAATAGTGGTTTTCCCGAAAACCGTGTGACTTGGCCGCCATGGTCGATCTTCGGACTCTTCCCCACCACTTTCTACATCATAACTGTCGCTGTCACCAGTATCCTCAGACAAACCTTCCAGAATCTCCTTGGTAATTTTTTCCGTATTAGTCTCTGCCATCGCTATAAGGAACCCCAAGTTCTTCTCTTCGTCAAGGCTCAGCTTCATCTCAGCAGCAACCTTCTTATCTTCAGACATCTTCGGAAACACTAAAAAACTGTTTTCCAAGCCGAAGCTCCAAAATCAAAATATCAGCAAATCTTAGTGCGCAAGAGCTAAAAATTTAGTGGGCGAAGGCAGATGGCAAGCGAGAGTACCAAAATGAGTTTGCGTTACGATCTTATTTATACGCCCAGTGCGTTGAAAATTGAAAGACCCCGCTTGTCAGTGAATGTTGCTATTGTAGCAAAGGGAAGGTGTTTTTTCGGACCTTCGGCTTAAGGCCTTCGTCCATATCACAATCTGAATTTGTCATTAACAAATTAATATTGCGAGGGGCTACTGTTGGGGGCCTTCGTACTCCGAAGGTCCTCAAAAACATGATTTGACAATGTTTGCCAAGTGGATTATATGAACAGGTACCTTCGGACTCAGAATTATGAACATGAAGTACGGTCAGGACGAAGCCTAAACCAGACGAAGGGGGGTTGAAATGGAGGACGGGCTGATTACCATGCTCTACGAAGGATGATGCACAGCCGAAGCTGTGCGCAGGAAAGCTTCGTCGCGATAAGCAGAAAGGGGAACCGACTTAAAGATGAAAAGACTACTTAGGCCTTGACAGATTTCCATAAGTCATTAGCAAATGTAATGGACATGAATGTAATTTCGTATGGGCTGTGTCTCACGCCTATAAATAGATGAACAGTACTCCCGTACTGTTCACGCTGACTTGGCATTTGCTTTTGTGTCATCCTTGTACTTTTGTCTTCCTGCAATCCGAAGGTACATTTGTAATTTGAAGTCATTTCTATTGTTATATGATAATAAAATAGAAATGACATTATGATAAAATTTAAACACTAATATTATTTTCTACGTTATGTATACGACCTTCGTCACATCTTATGGCGTTTACGAAGATATATTGTTTGTGACCTTCGTCCGGAACACATTATATCCCGAAGGGAAATAATGTTTCGAAGGACGAAGGACCTTATCATTTAACACTTTCTATGTTGCCTTGTTCTTAATCCGAAGCATTTGAGAACAAGTCACCAACAACTACCTTGTATGACAGATTGTTTTGGGTTTATGTTTAGTTGTTTGAATCATGGCTGAAACATAGTGTTTTAATTTCTAACATTCTTAAAAAATATTATTGCACACTTTGTTTTAAATATCTAGCTTTCAAGTGGATTTAGATGTCTTTCATGTTACATGCATACTTTGTGCTTATGCTTGTGCACAAAGAGTATTAGAGTTCTTTCATGAAAGCCCTTTTGAACTGCTTGAATGTTCCTAGGGTGGCAAACAATTCAGCTCATGTGCCCGATGATGATCAATGTCGTATTGACCAATTTAAATAGAGCATAAATTATTGTAAAGGTTTGGAACGTATTTAAACAACTGTCCTATTTAAATAACGTCTACCTATATAGAAAAAATAGAAAGCTTAGCAATGCACAGGCTATTAATTATTGTGTGTCTATATATATATATATATATGTATAGAGAGAGAGTTCAAAAATAATATAAAACATAAATACAGAATGGTATATCACTATAATATGCAAAATCTATGTGTCAAAATATCACTGTAACACTCATAATATTATATTAACGATATATATATGTAATATAGTACAATGTTTAATAAAATGATTGTGTACAATGATTACAAACACATATGGATGTGGCTCTGTGCAAATGGTGGCGCATGGAAGGACCAGATTAATATGCACGCTCAATGATCAACATGACTGAGAGTTTACCCAAGTAACGAACCACATGCCTCTAAATCTGTAGAAGCTGAGTGTAGGGGTGGTTTGTTCTGCATTAGGGTTGATATGGAATTTCTTCAGTACCTTACAGTCTTTATTTACTGTCACACTCGGATTTAATGGATAAAGCCGGGTGCGTCTCATATGTGCGCCAAGGAAGAACTTCACATATAATGACAGAATATATAGAGATAAATGTTATAACTATCATAAATGTACTTATTACATAGCGGATGTCTTACAAAAATAAATAATAATAATAATAATAAAGCGAACTAAATATTATTTCTCTAAAGCCACAAAGCTGACCGGGAGAAACCACCTAGATCAAATTGTAAGCTTCAGTGTTGGGCGGCTGTAACACAATAAAAATCATCAAATAAAAATAATGCAATTAGTTTATTAATGGTAATTGTGCTAATAAATTTTTCTTTTAAGTGTTGTTTATTTATTTCATTTGGAATAATTTTTGAATGCTCATGACTGATTTTTGGATATTTAATAGCATTTCTTCTTAAATGAAAATTCACATAAATAATATAATAATTATTAGTCCAAAAATAAATATTTTATTTATAAATTATTTTGATATAATTTTTATGAATTTTAGGGTTATTTAAAAATATATTTGAATTTAGAAAAGGAAATAGAAAAAAAAGAAAAACAAAACCTAACCTAACCTAACTTAACCCTAAAAGCCCACCAGGGCCCATGTTAGGAACCGACCGCCGCCCCTGGCTCCTCCTAGCCGCCGCCGACCCCCTGGTCTGTCCACCCGGCCGCCTTTCTCTCTCTCCTCTCTTCCCCCTCGCTTCTCTCTCTCTCTCTCTTACACGCCACAGACCGAGCACACGCTAGATGCCGCCAGGAGAAGCGGCCTACCCCGCCCGACGCAGCGTCAGGACGCCGTCGTACCGCCCTGCCCCGCGCCACCTGCACCAAGCGCCCTGCCCCAGCACCGAGGACCCGACGCCCAGGAACGCCGCCAACGCTTCCAGCACCAGGACACCCGACGCCCGAGCGCCCGACCGCCTCCTGCACCTCGCCTCGACATCGAGCCCCACGCACACCACATAACCCGCCAGCCGTGCGCGCCGACCCCACGTGAAGCCCAAGTGCCGTGTCCATTTATTCCTTCGTTAATGGAGCTTCAAGACAACTGTTTCTCCCTTCCCCATTACTCCCTCCCGCCATCAATGGCACCTTGAAATCGACCGGCGACCTCTCCTCTTCCTCCCTCTCCTCTATAAAATCCGGTCGAGTTGCTTCCTTTCTTCCTCCCCGAGCTCTTCCGTTCTCTCTCGCGCTCTCCCCATTCCCGAGCTCACCGTCGACCGAACCATCCGCCCCACCGTCCGTGGAGACTCGCCGGAGTTCGTGCTCACCGTTCGCGTCCCCCGACGTCGGGGACCACTGCCTCGCTTCCCTGCTCGACGCAAATCCCCTGTCTCTTCCTTGCCCGGTCGAAACCCCTCCGTCGAGCTCCCCCTACACACGAGCAAGTCCAAGGTAGAAGAAGAAGATTTTTCAGTTTAGTCCCTATTTTGTAAATTGAATTATTTTGGGATTTTTAGTTTATAGATTGTGAAAAGAAATTTTGATGTATACATGTAGCCAAAATAGAACCCCACGATAATACTTTGAATATGTGTATCGTTTTATAATTTTAAAAATGATTATGGTCACTATTCACTACCGTGGTGATTTTCATACTAGAAAACGTTTACATATTTGATTTCGCTTTAGTGTGTGGAGCGATAATTGGTTAGTATTGATATAAGTATAGTTCTAGTGATATAAGAAATTAAAATAGGAATTAAGCCACGTATTTCCGGTCAAATGAAGATATAGATTTTACTATTCATAATAAATGTATTCATAAGTATAACACTTAAATCACTTAGAATAGTAAGATATTTATCTATGTCATAACAACCATGAATATGTTATTAAAAGTCCAATTAGTAATTTACATTAATTCTTAGAATATTAATGTTAGAAGAATTATAAGCAAACAATTTTTAGTTATACGTATAATTTCTATTTAGAAAAAAGGAGAAAACCGAAAGAGTAGAATTTATAATAATGTTAAAATGACTTAACTAGGCACTCATACTTTTCTAATAAAGAAATTGATAGTATGTTGGTAAACATAGGTTTCTTACTAAAGAATTAGATAACTTGTTTCTAGTTTAAAATGACCTTTTAATAGATATCATATTTAACAAGGTTCGTTATAGATGATTAAGTATAACCATATTAAATAGAAACTTAAAAAGAATATGTAGACCATATGTTTCTTAATAAAAATAGAAGATAAATATATGTTCAATTAATAGATTATTTATATTTTCTTAATTAAAAGATAACAAAGGTCATTGCTTTTACAAACTAAAATGATAGTTTATACATAATTTCCTTTCTAATAAATTAGATCATTTGTTCTTACAATAGCATTAAAGATAATTAATAGATTATTTATCCTTTATCATAATGTATTAATCAAACATATAGTCAAATTATTTTTAACTAAGATTTATGGCATGATTAATGATTTTATAGAATTTAGTCCACATTATATAAGAATCACTTAGCTTTTCCTAAAGGATAAAATAAAGTAATAAGAGTTTAAGTTCTTTTATAACTTAAAATGTTACTTTATATATTGACTTCGAATATAATAATATAGGCTATGTGTTTTCTAATGAAATTAAAAGACAGTTATTTGTTCATTATCTTTTATATGAAAATCCACTTAACGCCCATAACCTAACTCGTCTTAAATAGGTGATTAATAATATAATTATGATCTTTTCACATAAAAAGTTGTTCAAGCTATTTATGAGCTTTTTATAAAAGTAATGTTTAATAATGTGTTTCATAACTCATTAACCTTAGATATATAACTTATATATTTTCTAAAAGGTTAAAAAGGTTTAATATTGTTATAACGTGTTTTATCGTCTTATAAACCCTTAATCTTAGACATATCACATATGAGTTTTATAAAAGATTAATTTGGTGAACCTAATATTTGCATATTTTAATTAAAATATTTTTAGGCTCATGTCTTGTTTTATAAAGTATAGATCACACATTTTTGAAAAGAATACCTTTTTATTATAACCCTTGCGTGTAATGTTCTTGAAAAGTGAACACTCTTTTCTTTAGGCTTTCTTTTAACTTTACGTATGGTGAATGTTGTATGTTATTGAGTGGTGTTTGTTCTTCTTGTTTGTTTGTGTGATATTCAGTGGTTAATCTAGTAGTTAAGAATCAAGATCTATTTCGATCCGTGGAAGAAACTCAAGTTTTCAATAAGCAAGGAAAGTGGACTTCTCCCTTTGCATACTCTGTTTGATCCCAAACAATACATTTAATAAAGTTTATTCTTGGATATATATGCATAATTTGATGGGTTAACTATTTAGATACCCCTAACCTTTCCAACCTTACTCCTTGTTTAACCAGGGATTATGATCTAATCAAGTAGCTGTGTTATTGCTACAACTTTAAATTAATGTAGTCACTCCTGTTTATGATATTAATGTTCCATATGGTAAGTTTACAGTATTGTTGCTAATCCGACGATTAAGGAAGATCATATAATTTAATTGAAACATGGAGTGACCACCCAGGAAAACAGTACTACCATGAGGGTGGTATGGGACGCCCTTGGCTAAATAACTAGGGAAGTCTTATGTTGGGTGTTGGTCGTGGTCGACCGAAACGGGGGCATCTGACAAGCGCTTATATTCCGGCTCAGGTAGATTGGATACGGGAATAGTTCCCAAAGCTTTATCTTGCAGACTGGTCTATAAGTTGGTTACGTTAGGTGTACTCTATGCAATTTGACCATTTCCAGCATTTGCATAATGAAGACTCTAGGGAAAAGCCTCGTAGTGAGACCCTAGCCATTCACCTCAGAAGTGAATACGGGTCTAGCTAACCCGGGCTAGAAGGGAATCGTGACTCATGGGTAAAGATGTGCCACCTCTGTAGAGTGTAAAACTGATATATTAGTTGTGCTCACAGTTATGAGCAGCCTGGACTCCTCACATGATAATTGAACTTGAAGATGGAAATAATTCGAGATCCGATGATCTGCCAATGGTTTGCTTAAGTGGTTTCACTTAAGTGTTTTCGATATACTCTTATACCTTTGTTTAATGGGAATACTTGGGATTCACACTTATTAGTAAGACAGGTGTTGTTAATAAAATGTTGACCAACTAAAATGCTTACTGCTCGACCTTAGCCTCACCTTGTTAAACTTGCATTAAATTTTCCCCCACTTGCTGAGCCCCGACCATAAGTGAGCTCACCCTTGCTTAAATTTTGATTAGAAGTTTGTAGATGAGGTTATGATGCTGAGCTCCATGGATGCTAGTCTAGTGATACCCCCGGTCATCTTCCTGTGGATGGATGTCCATGTTTCGATGTACTTTGATGAATAAAGGTTAAGACATTATATCTGCTCGAAGTGTAATATGTTAATATAATCATTATTTACGCTTTTATGCATTGTTCTTTTGATATATTACACTTGTGACGTCAACATATGTGTGGAAATAGATCTTGGCACACATATGCGATGCACCCGGCTCTGCCCTTGGGAAACGGGTGTGATAGAAGTGGTATCAGAACAATGTGACCGTAGGTCGCTAGATTAGTTATAAATGGAAAGCCCAGTCAGTCGTTCAAAACTTTACTTAACTGTCTTCATAAAAACTTACTTTATATCAAAATTCTTCTCTTTTATCTTCAACTCTTCTTGTCTGATTCTTTGTCTATCATAAGGTTCTAATGAGAAGCATTGCAAGATGATCAAGCTAGGATTGCGGAACTTGAAGTGAAGTTTGCTAGAAGAAACCTTTCGAAGCTATCAATGATGCCTTATTCTCTATCTTATCCCCACTCCGCAAGAAGTTTTGTTATGGATCCCCTGGATCTATTATTTGACTTCTTGGTTTGGTTGATAGGATTGTTCTTTAGTATTAAGATTCTCGACTAGATCGGTAAGGGCGATATTATATTATAGTGGTTCTCTAATCCATAATATTGCTATATAACCCTTGACTTCTTATACTTATGTTTTCTTGCCATTGCATTGCCACCCTTGCGCAATATCTACCTTGATACATTAAACCTTTGCCTCTCTACTTTTCTCCTTGATAATGCTTTCTCCCTAACTCACTTTACATCCTTGGTTGTATTATTTATCCTCACTTCAATAGTTCATGGTTATCTTATTTCACTCTTGGCCACAGACAAATATGTCTTGTCTAACTCCTTGCTATTCTTACCTGACTCCTGACTTTATAATATCTTTCTTATTCCAAACCTTGTATCACCTTTTGTTTTGGTTCAATGAGTAGAATTGGATTGTGTTGTGCTGGTATGCTTGAGTTCATTGTCCTTTGTGTTCATGTTTGATTTTCTTCTTTGAAATGATTGTTGGTGTATTGTGTGACTTTTGTCAATAATGGCATAAGTTAGCTAGGTAAAATCTTAGATAGATGGGTTTTCTCTGCTCTCTATAATCTATCTTTGCTCAACCCTTTCGTCCCTCCCATTCTACCATACCCATACATATGTCAGACCTTGGAATGTCAACTACAACTGATGTCACTAAGTGCAAAGAATGCGGTGTGTTGGCAAGTCAAAACAACACTATAAATAAAACAGCTGATGAACAGACATTCAAGACACAAAAGGATGCACAACCAAACCAACAAACAAGTGACCTTGGAACATGTTGTTGTTGTGAGTACTATAGAATTCCTTGTCGCCAAATCAATGCAAACAAAAGTGAAACTATAAACAGACAGATGTCTCCCCTAGAACAACTAATAGCAGAGTCTCTCATACCTAATGCACTGTTAATTGATGAATTGCAAAGTATTCCAAAAAGGAAACATCACAAGGATACCCAGCCCCAAGAAGAAACACATGATTGTTACATTGATGGATGGACTATTACTTGCACACAGTTTCAGCCTCGTCGTCGCATCAGGTCCAAGAAACAAAAAGAGAAACATGGAAAAAGTCAAGAAATAACTTCAAGAAAAGCTTGCTATCAATGTTGTCGTGAAGGTCATTACTTTCGTAACTGTCTTGAGAAGAGTTTACTACAGATTAGCTCTGAGATGAAGTTGTCTTAGTCTTTAGACATGGAATATGAAAAAAATGCATAGAAACTTCTACCAACAACGTAAAGACAACTCCACCATGTAACTTATCAAGTCGTGCTTGCTTTGGCTATTGTGATACCGGTCACCTTCTTAATAGTTGTCCTAAGAAGGATGTGGAGATCAATAAGGTCCAAAAGAAAAGACAACACCCTCAAACTCGTGCATCAACAAAGAATAAACAACAAAAAAGTCCATAGGAAGGATAAGTTATGCAGTAACAGGAACCATTCCATATGATAATGCAGTAATTTTTGGAACACTAGTCTTTCACACAACCATCGCCACCGTGTTGTGTGATCCTCGTACAACACATTCTTTTATCAGTGCCCAGATTGCAACAAAGTATGTTATCTTTAAGTGTCCCTTGAGATCAAAGATGACCATCAGTGCACCCGAAAGAAAAATGTTAGTAAACTACATATGTCCAAATGTAAGTGTTAAAATCAATGGGATAGATTTTCTAGCTGATCTTATAGTGATAGAATCAATGGGAAAGGATGTGATTCTTGGAAAGAATTGGTTACAAAGAACTAAGGCAGTAATCCAACATACTGAGAGAACCATGCGTTTGGAAACCCCATCTGGGGAAAGTATAGTAGTTGAAGACAATCGACCTGCAGCTCTAATTGGTGCATCTAACAAGGAAGAATAATATATCATTTAGCTAGAAGAAGGAGTATGTCTCAAAAAAATGTCAAGGTGTTGCCCCTTTCAGGAATTGTGCTAAGTGAGATATGAATAAATTTGGATAATAATTTGCGCCTATTGTGTTTTGCCTCTTTATAAAGAGGATAAAGTGTGGTATCAACTGCTATATGCAAACAATGTGATGCTCTACTCTAGTTGTCCTAAAGTCCTGCTCAAGTCTTTCTCTCAATTTGTGCTCAAAGAAATATTGTTGGATCAGAAAGATGATTTAGATATCATGCTTTGAAATCTATAAGGTTCAAAAGATCTCTGTTATGGATTATAACACTTGTACACTCTTGTAGTATGATGAAGCTAGGCGGAATCGGAAATCATCCTTAACTAATCTTGTCTTGGAAATCAAAAAGTTGTGTTAGCTCTTTATCTTTTTACAAGCCTCTTCTATAATCTTGTCTCACTAACTCCTTTACTCTCTAGCCAAATGATGAACCCCAATGAAGTAGGTGATGCCAATGACAATATTCCTACCTTAACAACTATGAACGAGAAAAATGAGTCACAGAGATATTTGATGAACGGAACGGACAACAACAAAAGGAACAGAAAAATGTTTGGATACATGATTAGTCCACCTCAATCACAAGCAAAAGCCACGAAACACATGGATACCCAAACAGAAGAATCAAGTCAGGCTCAACTATATAAGATACAGACACCCAGTCAACCCTCACCCCCTGTTGGTCAAGCAAAGTTGACTCGCAAAGAACTCAAAGCAAGACATGCTTGCTACTACTGCAAAAATGAAGGACATATTATTCGCGAATGCCCCAAGAAATGTCTAGACCGACTAGAGAAGAAAGCTACCAAGCATGACCTAAGCGATAATTCAGAAGACCAACTATTTTATAAGTACGATGATGAAGGTCGCTTGATTAGTATACATTGCGAAGCAAAGAAGAAAGGAAGTTCCTTGATATTAGAAGAGTTCAATGTGAACTAAGAACCTACAAATGACCATGTATCTCCTTTGCTTTCATGCTAGCCTTCCTTAATCTCGAGGACGAGATTCTTTTAAGAGGGGTAGGTTTGTAACACTGTAAAAATCATCAAATAAAAATAATGTGGTTAGTTTATTAATGGTAATAATGGTAATAAATTATTCTTTTAGGTGTTTGTTATTTATTTCATTTGGAATAATTTTTGAATGCTCATGATTGATTTTTGGATATTTAATAGCATTTCTTCTTAAATGAAAATTCACATAAATAATATAATAATTATTAGTCCAAAAATATATATTTCATTTATAAATAATTTTGGTATAATTATTATGAATTTTAGGGTTATTTAAAAATATATTTTGAATTTATAAAAGGAAATAGAAAAAAGAAAAAGAAAAACAAAACCTAACCTAACCCTAACCCTAAAAACCAACCAGGGCCCATGTTAGGAACCGGCCGCCGACCCCTGGCTCCTCCTAGCCACCGCCGCCCCCTGTCTGCCCACCCGGCCGCCTTTCTCTCTCTCCTCTCTTCCCCCTCGCTTCTCCCTCTCTCTTGCACGCCACAGACCGAGCACGCGCCAGACGCCGCCAGGAGAAGCGCCCTGCCCCGCCCGACGCAGCGCCAGGACACCGCCGAACCGCTGATAGAAGACACGGCTCGATCTTCCGTGAGATACGATAACTTGATTGAGTGGAGATCTCGACGTTGATGATTCAAGGCTCCGAGCGAACGGTTCCTCGCAATCACTACACCACGGCTTCATTGGTTATCACCCATGGCACACGAATGACCTCGCCCCGAAGGCTTATCCCTGCAAGCACAATCAAGAACACAAGCAAGAACAGGAAAGAAACACAACCAAAATTGTATTAATTACGGGATGGGGTCTCACAAGCCGATGATGGTGACATTGTTCGATGATAGAATTGATCTAAGTAAAACCCAAACCTAAATGTGGCAACGGCTGCTGAATAAATAGAGTATTAGGGCATGTGTGACCCCTGGACTCGCCCCTAATGGGCTCCGACGCGATACACGGCCCAACGGCCCAACAGACGGTGTCGTAGCACCAAAACAGAATCTGAACGCTGACTTGTTTTGCCGATTCCTTATCTTTACAACCATTCAAGTCCGTTGCAATCAGAGTCCAGATGCATCCTGGGCATCCATTTTAGTGCAGACTGGTCCTGAAACCTGAGATGGAGTCGCAGCCGAGTCGGAGTTGATCTCCTTCCTGTTCTGGCCGCCCTTGCTGCTCCTCCTCAACACCTTGGCCTTTCCCAAGTCCTTGCTGGTCCTCTCCAAGGTACCTAATCATCAAAACATCCATGGCCCCAAGCGTAAGCTCTGAAACACAATTGACTAGGGTAGAATGTACCTGGAGATTTAGCTGTCGTGCACGAGATCGTGTTATCGGTCCATTCATTGTATGTATTGAAGTGACGTCCTCATCATCCTCCTCCTATTGAATTGGAGTCGTCCTCGACTCGATCTCATCTTCGTCACCCATATATGGCTTCAAATCTAAAATGTTAAAGGTGGAACTAACCCGAAAATCTGGAGGCAACTTAGGTGGTAATCCAAGAGGTATCTCAGAGGGAAACACATCCATATACTCTTGCAAAAGGTTAGCAATAGCCGGTGGCAAAGCAATAGATATATCATCAATGGAATAGAAAACATTTTTGCACACTAAGGCATTGCAAAGTCCAATAGAGGCATGTAACACATCAAGATCAGATTTAGTGGCTAGCAAAGTAGGAGTTTTTAACTTAATAGGTTGCTGATTTTTAGAGTTCAAAATACCTTTTTGCTTGGCATTAATCTTTTTCTCATGTTCAAAGTGGACAATTTCAATGGGAGTCATAGGAAGCAACACAATTTTCTTTCCCTTATGCATGAAAGTATATTTATTAGATCTACCATGGTGAATAGCATCAGTATCAAACTCCCAAGGACGTCCCAGTAAAAGAGAGCAAGCATCCATAGTCACCACATCGAAATCAGCAAAGTCATGGTAAGAGCCAATAGAAAAATGCACCCTTACTGTTTTTGTTACCTTAAACTTACCGCTGTTGTTAAACCATTGAATGTGACAAGGGTGGGGATGCTCTCGTGTGGTCAAGCCAAGCTTATTGACCACCTCAACGTTCACCAAGTTGTTGCAGCTACCACCGTCAATGATGGTATGTACACGGCAGTCCTTAACGATGAGGAACATGTTGAAGAGGTTGTGGCGCTGTCTGTTGTCGTCATCACTAGCCGTGGCACTCAAAGCTCGTTGCACAATCAAGGCCTTATAGGTCTCGGTCGATGTTGTAGCAAGAACCTCCTCATCCCCATCATCATTCTCTGCAATGTTAGCTCCAATAGTATCTTCATCTTCAACATCATAAGCACTAACATACCCACCATCACCAGTAGCAATGTATGCCCATTTGCTGGGGCAATCTCGCTGAATATGGCCTAGTCCCTAGCAGCGGTGGCACTTGATGTCAGAGGAGCGGCCTGTGGAAGAGGTGGTTGTAGCAGGTTTTGCTGCAACACCCGAAGGCATAGTGGAAGATGTGGACGTCCGTACGCCCGAAGATGATGATGCCTTGGCTGGCGTCGGTGGCTGGTGTGGAGCGAAAGTGCTGCTCCTCTACTGTTGACGACCCTGCAATTCTTTTTCTGCCAACATAGAAAGATGGAACAAGTGTTGTATAGAATGATATTCTTTATAATCAACAATATCCTGAATCTCCCGCCTCAATCCCTCATAAAACCTAACCATTTGATCCTCCGGATCCTCAACTACCCCACATCGTAGCATACCTTTCTGAAGCTCTTGGTAGTATTCCTGTACCGACATGTCTCCCTGATCTAAGCGTTGCAATTTTATTTGAAGATCATGTCTATAAGAAGGGGGAACAAGGCGAGCTCGCATCTCCTCTTTTAACGCATTCCATGTTTGTGGTGCAACACGTGTGTTAACAAGTTCATTCCACCTAATGATAGCAAAATCTCTAAATTCACTAGTGGCTTGTCTAACCCTATGCTGCTTAGGAACAAGATGGGAATTAAATTTTTGTTCTACCGTCATCTCCCAGTCTAAGTAAGCTTTAGCATCATAAGAACCCATGAACGGTGGAATAGAGAACTTAATATTAGCAAATGGATCATGGTCTGGTTTAGGATTATAACGACGTCTACCATTACCTCCCATACCTTGTCGATTACGTGCGAGGCGTTGTCGTAGCGGTGCATAAACATCATCGTCATCGTCGTCGTCGTCCACAGGAGAGTGAGCTGGGGCTGGAGTTGGTGGTGGGCGGCGAGCCTCTAGTACGTCCATGCGTGTAACAAGTTCAGCAACTCGTCGATCAAGCTGCTCATAGGATGTCGCCGCAGAGTCCTGGTATTTTTTAAAAGCTTTAGTCATCGGGTGCATCATCTCCTTCAATTCCATCTGAGAGACACACTCATCGTCGTTAAGCTTAGGCCCCTTGTCCTTGTCCATTTGATTCTTTGGTCCTATCATTGTTAGCACAAAACAGAGACAAAAAGGCAACAAACAATGTGAACCCTACAACTATCTCTCAGGGTGGTGGTGGAGGTGGTGGAATACAAAATATGAAGCGTCTTACCCCGCTCTTACAAGGTTCTTACCAGCACTGCAGGTGGCAAACGGTGACTCATGTGATTGTCCAACGAGCGTGGGTGTGATTGCAAAGGAGTACCTGTTCTGCTCGAGAGAAAGCTAGAGTTCTGTGAAGACTGACTAAATATATATATGTGGCATACAAGTCAGTAACAGATAGCAATGCTGAATAAGTTTTCCAAGTACTCGTCCTAGTTGCTGGCCTAGAAAAGTAATAGAACAATTGGACCAAAGCACAAGAAAGGAGGTACAAGTATCTAGTAGAAATGGCAGTTCTGTAAATAGAGCAGATTTTTTAGCACTAGTAGAAATCAAAGGCGCGTTTGCAAAGGAGTACCAGCAAAAGAGCTCGAAATATTCTGAATTTTTTATCACTGATCCAAAAACACAAAGGATGGAAGCACACAAAATTTCACTTGAAACAAAGTTGTGTTGTGACCTAGAGAAATTCACAAAGGATCTCTGAAATTCCTAAAAACACTTAAACAATTTTTTAATTATCTTCCTGATTTTTTTTGAATTTTTGATCGAACCAAACAGAGTCAGGAATCTGCTGTAAAAAATTGTGCTCAAACGGAGCACCGAGTGAAAAGTTATGCCCATTTTATGGAAGGTACCTCAAGTTATGGTTTTCAAAGGCACAAATCGGCAGGAACCGAAGCGGCGGCTATGGAGCACAGGGTCGGTTTTAGAGATATGATTTGTTTTGTGGATATGGTTGGTTTAGGTACAGGATCTGTTTTGTGGTTAGGGTCGGTTTTATAGATAGGATCTGTTTTGTGGATAGGGTCGGTTTTAGAGATAGGTTCTGTTTTGTGGATAGGGTCAGTTGTAGAGATAGGATCTGTTTTGTGGATAGGGTCGGTTTTAGAGATAGGATCTGTTTTGTAGATAGGGTCGGTTTTGTAGGATCGAAGCGGATGGACAGAATCAAACTGAACCAAAACAAATCTAAACCAGCAACAAAACTCAACCTAGAACACAAACTCAAAACTGCGGACTCTGAAACTGAATTATGCAAAGGCTAAGGCGATGGTTTTTATGTCGGAATAAACTGATCGTAATTATTTTTTTTGGCTTTTTGTGGACTATGGGACGAAACAAAACTAATCTAAGGGTAGGATTATACCTCACGGGCAACCTGGAAACCAGATACCAATTGATAGAAGACGCGGCCCAATCTTCCGTGAGATACAATAACTTGATTGAGTGGAGATCTCGATGTTGATGATCCAAGGCTCCGAGCGAACGGTTCCTCGCAATCACTACACCACGGCTCCATTGGTTATCACCCATGACACACGAATAACCTCGCCATGAAGGCTTATCCCTGCAAGCGCAATCAAGAACACAAGCAAGAACAGGAAAGAAACGCAACCAAAATTGTATTGATTACGGGATGGGGTCTCATAAGCCGATGACGGCGACACTGTTCGATGACAGAATTGATCTAAGTAAAACCCAAACCTAAATGTGGCAGCGGCTGCTGAATAAATAGAGTATTAGGGCGTGTGTGACCCCTGGACTCGCCCCTAATGGGCTCCGACACGATACATGGCCAAACGGCCCAACAGACGTTGTCACAGCACCAAAACAGAATCTAAACGCTGACTTGTTTCGACGATTCCCGTTGACTCCGGAGGAATTTTAGGGTGGAACTAGTTGGGTTGCTTAGATAATCTCCTTATCTTTGCAACCATGTCAAGTCCGTCGCAATCGGTGTCCGGATGCATCCTGGGCGTCCATTTTAGTGCAGACTAGTCCTGAAACCTGAGATGGAGTCACAGCCGAGTCAGACTTGATCTCCTTCCTGTTGTGGCCGCCCTTGCTGCTCCTCCTCAACACCTTGGCCTTTCCCATGTCCTTTCTGGTCCTCTCCAAGGTACCTAATCATCAAAACATCTATGGCCCCAAGCGTAAGCTCTGAAACACAATTGACTAGGGTAGAACGTACCTGGAGATTTAGCTGTCGTGCACGAGATCGTGTTATTGGTCCATTCATTGTATGTATAGAAGTGATGTCATCATCAACCGCCCTGCCCCGTGCCACCTGCACCGAGCGCCCTACCCCTGCACCGAGGACCCGACACCCAAGAACGCCACCAGCACTTCCAGCGCTAGGACACCCGACGCCCGACCGCCCAACCGCCTCTCGCACCTCGTCGCGATCCCGAGCCCCACGCACACCACGCAGCCCGCCGGCCGTGCGCGCCGACTGACCCCGCGCGAAGCCCAAGTGCCGTGTCCGTTTCTTCCTTCATTAATGGAGCTTCAAGACAACCGTTTCTCCCTTCCCCATTACTCCCTCCCGCCATTAATGGCGCCTTGAAACCGACCGATGACCTCTCCTCTTCCTCCCTCTCCTCTATAAAATTCGGCCGAGTTGCTTCCTCTCTTCCTCCCCGAGCTCTCCCTTCCTCTCTCATGCTCTCCCCATTCCCGAGCTCGCCGTCGACCGAACCATCTGCCCCACCGTCCGTGGAGACTCGCCTGAGTTCGTGCTCACCATCCGCGTCCCCCGACATTGAGGACCCCTGCCCCGCTTCCCTGCTCGACGCAAAACCCCTATCCCTTCCCTGCCTGGTCGAAACCCCCGTCGAGCTCCCCCTGCACACGAGCAAGTCCAAGGTAGAAGAAGACGATTTTTCAGTTTAGTCCCTGTTTTGTAAAATGAATTAATTTTGGGATTTTCAATTTATAGATTGTGAAAAAAAATTCCGATGTATACGTGTAGCCAAAATCTAACCCTACGATAATACTTTGAATATGTGTATGATTTTATAATTTTAAAATGATTACGGTCACAATTCACTACCGCGGTGATTTTCATACTAGAAAACGTTTACAGATTTGATTTTGTTTTAGTGTGTGGAGCGATAATTGGTTAGTATTGATATAACTATAATTTTAGTGATATAAGAAATTGAAATAGGAATTAAGCCACGTATTTCTGGTCAAATGAAGATATAGATTTTACTATTCATAATAAATGTATTCATAAGTATAACACTTAAATCACATAGAATAGTAAGATATTTATCTATGTCATAACAACCATGAATATGTTATTAAAAGTCCAATTAGTAATTTACATTAATTCTTAGAATATTAATGTTAGAAGAATTATAAGTAAACAATTTTTAGTTATACGTATAATTTCTATTTAGAAAAAAGGAGAAAATCGAAAGAGTAGAATTTATAATAATGTTAAAATGACTTAACTAGGCACTCATACTTTTCTAATAAAGAAATTGATAGTATGTTGGTAAACATAGGTTTCTTGCTAAAGAATTAGATAACTTGTTTCTAGTTTAAAATGACCTTTTAATAGATATCATATTTAACAAGGTTCGTTATAGATGTTTAAGTATAACCGTATTAAATAGAAACTTAAAAAGAATATGTAGACCATATGTTTCTTGATAAAAATAGAAGATATATATGTCCAATTAATAGATTATTTATATTTTCTTAATTAAAAGATAACAAAGGTCATTGCTTTTATAAACTAAAATGATAGTTTATACTTAATTTCCTTTCTAATGAATTAGATCATTTGTTCCTATAATAGCATTAAAGATAATTAACAGATTAATTATCCTTTATCATAATGTATTAATCAAACATATAGTCAAATTATTCTTAACTATGATTTATGGCATGATTGATGATTTCATAGAATTTAGTCCACATTATATAAGAATCACTTAGCTTTTCCTAAAGGATAAAATAAAGTAATAAGAGTTTAAGTTCTTTTATAACTTAAAATGTTACTTTATATATTGACTTCGAATATAATAATAGAGGCTATGTGTTTTCTAATAAAATTAAAAGATAGTTATTTGTTCATTATCTTTTGTATGAAAATACACTTAAGGCCCATAACCTAACTCGTCTTAAATAGGTGATTAATAATATAATTATGATCTTTTCACATAAAAAGTTGTTTAAGCTATTTATGAGCTTTTTATAAAAGTAATGTTTAATAATGCGTTTCATAACTCATTAACCTTAGATATATAACTTATATCTTTTCTAAATGTTAAAAATGTTTAATATTGTTATAACGGGTTTTATCGTCTTATAATCCCTTAATCTTAGACATATCACATATGACATTTTATAAAAGATTAATTTGGTGAACCTAATATTTGTATAATTTAATTAAAATATTTTTAAGATCATGTCTTGTTTTATAAAGTATAGATCACACATTTTTGAAAAGAATACCTTTTTATTATAACTCTTGCATGTAATATTTTTAAAAAGCGGATCTTTTCGTTAGGCTTTCTTTTAGCTTTACGTATGGTGAATGTTGTATGTTATTGAGTGGTTTTTGTTCTTCTTGTTTGTTTGTGTGATATTCAGTGGTTAATCTAGTAGTTAAGAATCATGGTCTATTCCGATCCGTGGAAGAAACTCAAGTTTTCAATAAGCAAGACAAGTGGATTTCTCCCTCTACATACTCTATTTGATCCCAGACAATACATTTAATAAAGTTTATTCTTGGATATATATGCATAATTTGATGGGTTACCTATTTAGATACCCCTAACCTTTCCAACCTTACTCCTTGTTTAACCTAGGATTATGATCTAATCAAGTAGCTGTGCTATTGCTACAACTTTAAATTTATGCAGTCACTCCTGTTTATGATATTAATGTTCCATATGGTAAGTTTACATTATTGTTGCTAATCTAATTAAGCAAGATCATATGATTTAATTGGAACATGGAGTGACCACCCGGGAAAACAGTACTATCATGAGGGTGGTATGGGACGCCCTTGGCTAAATAACTAGGGAAGTCTTATGTTGGGTGCTGGTCGTTGTCGACCGAAACGGGGGCATCTGGCAAGCGCTTATATTCCAGCTCAGGCAGATTGGATACGAGCATAGTTCCCAAAGCTTTACCCTACAGACTGGTCTATAAGTTGGTTACGTTAGGTGTACTATATGCAGTTTGACCATTTTCAGCATTTGCATAATGAGGACTCTAGGGAAAAGCCTCGTAGTGAGACCCTAGCCATTCACCTCGGAAGAGAATACGGGTCTAGCTAACCCGGGCTAGAAGGGAATCGTGACTCATGGTTAAAGATGTGCCACCTCTGCAGAGTGTAAATCTGATATATCAGCCATGCTTACGGTTATGAGCAGCCTGGACTCCTCACATGATAATTGAACTTGAATATGGGAATAAATCGAGATCCGATGATCTGCCAATGGTTTGCTTAAGTGGTTTCACTTAAGTGTTTTTGATATACTCTTATACCTTTGTTTAATGGGAATATGGGATTCACACTTATTAGTAAGACAGGTGTTGTTAATAAAATGTTGACCAACTAAAATACTTACTACTCGACCTTAGCCTCACCTTGTTAAACTTGCATTAAATTTTCCCCCACTTGCTGAGCCTCGACCATAAGTTAGCTCACCCTTGCTTAAATTTTGATCAGAAGTTTGTAGATGAAGTTATGATGCCGAGCTCCATGGATGCTAGTCTAGTGATACCCCCAGTCATCTTCCTATGGATGGATGTCCATGTTTCGTTGTACTTTGATGAATAAAGGTTAAGACATTATGTCTGTTCGAAGTGTAATATGTTAATATAATCGTTATTTACGCTTTTATGCATTGTTCTTTTGATATATTACACTTGTGATGTCAACATATGTGTGGAAATAGATCCTAGCACACATATGCGATGCACCCGGCTCTGCCCTTGGGAAACGGGTGTGACGACGGCTCCTCTTCGACCACCTGCTCTTCACATGTGGGGGGGTTTATATATCACAAGAGTGAGCTCACGAAAGATCATAGATCAACAAGTCATGGGGAATAATGTGCATGAACTCACCAAAGGTGGGAGCTCATGTGAAGTGTAAGGCTGATCAATAAATAAAGGTTAAAGCTGAGCATTGCTTTTATAAGTTGGTCAAAATTTTATTAGTGGTAACTAAATGTAAGTAAATACCAAACCATAGTAATAGTAAGTCAAAATAATAATAAATCCTAATGTGATGCAAATGACAAATTGAATTTAATTTCATAAATTAATCATGAGAGTGTCAGAGCCGCTCATGACCGTGAGCACGGCTAGTATACCAGTTTTACACTCTGCAGAGGTTGCGCATCTTTACCCACAAGTCGTGTTACCCATTTGCCATGGGGTTGATCGGACCCCATACATCTCTACCAAGGAAGCAAGGAGGGTACCACTATGAGGCCTTTACAAAGTTCCACTAGCTTCAGAAAACTTGCTACAGTTTCTAGGAAGCTCCAATGCAGGGACACTTGCCTGACCGCCATTGCAGCAAAATCAACCCAAGGGCCTCCCCACATTAACCACTCCCCTACTTCCCTTGCCCCTATCGGGTAAGGTAGTCCTCCACTAGCTTTCCTAGTTAGTCAGCCAAGGGCGTCCCATACCACCCTTGTGGTAGCGCTGTTTTCCCGGGTGGTTCTCCATGTTCCAATTAACATAATGATCTTATCATGAACAGTAAATAATAAACTGATAATAAAAGTGTAATCATGAATAATGTATATCTCCATACCCAAAACCACATAAAGCAATAGCAGGTACTACCAAAAATTCAGTGGTAAAACAAGGTATAAAGATAGCCAAACTAGGGTAACCTATTGGGTCCCATCAAAATTAATCTATGCTGATCATTATGATTAATAAGAACATGACTGGGTAAAAATAGGTGATCAAGGGCACAACTTGCCTTCAACGAGCTCCTGCTCAGCAGTCTCCACCTGCTGAACCCCTGGATCCTCTGTAGCTTGCTCATTTACTCACAACAATACAAACACACATGGTATAGAAAAAATTAACATCATACCATACAACAGAACAAAATGCATGATAATATTCTACACTGTGTAACGAGATCGTAGGAACAAGAATCACTAAATTTGGAGCTATAGTTATTAAGTTATGCACTTTTGAAGTTATTTAGTACTTGGAATAGAACAATTCAAGTGCGTAATTTTAATTCAAGTTTCATGATTAAACAGAGCTACTAATTGATGGATAATATTATTACAAAATTAATGCCACTGAAATGGGTCAATTTGGAGCTAAAATGAATTAAATATGATTTATACAAGTTTCTGGAATTATTTTTGTATTAAAAATCCATTTCCAATATTATTTATTTGGTTTTCTCTGTCCTCTGGACTGCGTGTGAATTCCCCGAGAGTTCAGGGGCTAAACCAGAAGATGTC
Organism: Zea luxurians; assembly: GCA_029449295.1. Classification (NCBI taxonomy): domain Eukaryota; kingdom Viridiplantae; phylum Streptophyta; class Magnoliopsida; order Poales; family Poaceae; genus Zea; species Zea luxurians. The sequence continues at coordinate 12,183,978 of JAOPSE010000005.1, read as the reverse complement.
CCAGACACAGTGAACACCCGCGCAGGATGGCGGGTTGAATTCTATGAAATCCAAGGACTCTTTAGTGAAATGGCCATAGCGAAACGTTATCGTGCTATCCCCGCCGTCCGATCCCACTACGAGTGTCCAGATTAGATTTGCTCAGAACCGAACCGGTATGCACTGCCATCCTTCAGATCTCGATCTAACGGCCACCATGTAATTGGCTGAAGCGCTACCTACAATTAGATCTCGACCGTCCATTTAGGTTTTGATGGACACCAATCCTCCAGGTGATGGGGCACGCGACGTTTAAATCATGGCCACCCATTCAATCCAACGGTCCTAAACACCTCAACCCCTTCATCTCACCAGGGCCGTTTATTATGAGATCAACGGTCCTGGCACATCTTCTTTCTCTCGCTCAGCCCAGTAAGCCGAGCACCCCAGCGGGGAAAGCTTACAGCGGCGAGCATACTACCGACGAATCCCACGGCCTAATCTAAATCGAACGATCCCAGCCCTAATTGGAACCTAAGCGAACACAGAGGACCAAGCACATACCCATGATTCGCAGCAATGTGGCTAGTCCACGGTGTTGCACGACGCGACGGCGAGTGTCCAGTCCGACGAGTAATCAGAGGGACGCCAGTCAGTTGCTCGAGTGTCCGCCCACACCAACACGATCCCCGACTTCAGGTGAACCCCCCCTCCCCGCGCGAACACCAATTGAGGCCCGAGCGATGAAAACCGTGGCAAATCACAGAGGCGGTGACGAGGTCGTCGCGATTCATTCTCCCTCTCTGGTTCTATGGCATTGGTGGCTGGGTTACGAGGGATAGAAGGAAACCGGTCCTAGTTCTATGGCTTCACAGCCTCGAAAGATCAGTCCTGAGTGCCTGCAACTACTCCTACGATCGGCGCTGGTGCTCTGAGCTCCGTGGAGTCAAGTGTGCGTGGGTAGGAGATGGACTGGTGTAACACCCTGATTTTTTTAAGGTGTCAAAATTTTCCAAATTTAGTTTAATTTGTTATTTGATAAGGTTTCAATGATTTAGGATCACGAAACAACGATATTAAGTATTTTTATTTTATTAATAGGTCAACTAAAATAAATCTTAAAGTCTTCATATTTTATTGCATTTCATGCTGGTGCATACTCTTTTATGATTGTTTGGGTGCTTTAATCTCTAATTAATTTACTTTGGTCTCAACTCCAAAGATAAATCCCTAAACATATCTTTTTTCTCACGTACATGGCATGGAGGTATTTTTTTCTTTTTGCTTGCATGTGGTTCGTATATGCATGCGGTAGTGCTTGGAGTCTTGAGTTTTCTCGCAAGCCTCTTTGCATGCATGGTCATGAGCCTCACGACGTGATGATTCTTTGGTAACTGCCCCTACGGCAAGAGCACCGTTTGAACCCCATGTTCCCCTCACCTCACGATCCTCTGTCTCTCATTCTTGCATGACCAGACCAGCGCCATCTCGTGCTTGCCTCCCCGCACAACTGCAGCCGCCGCGCTGCATTTCCATCGCTCCAGCCGTCACGCCCTCACCTGCCGGAGCTTCGTCGAGCTCGCGCTCGCCGCATTCGTTCGTCATTGACGCGCCGTGCCGAGGCATCCTCGCAGTGCCCAGGAGGGTCATCACGGTTGTCTTGCGCACGAAACACCGTCGTTCGTTGCGTGTTGTTGTGCAGCCTCACGACGGAGCTTTGCTGAGGACGCGCTACGCTGGAGCATCGTTGTCGCTGCATCCTCGACTGGTGAGCATCGTCATCCCCTCCATGTTGTGCATGTGCCATGCCGGAGCGTTGTTGTGCCGTCCCGCCTCGCTGCTAGCACCCCGTGCCTCTCTGCTGCTACTGGCTTGCCGCGGTCACGCCTGTCCCTGTGCGCTTGGCTTCCGCCATGGCTGGCTCTCGGAGTAATTCCCCTGGCCGAGCCCCGCCCTGTGGAGCGCGTCAGCCACAGCCTTGGCCGTGCTGCGCGCTGCCTCTAGCCCGGCAAGCTGTTGTGGCTGTGTTCGACCCACCTAACCTAGCCGGCGTCATCCCCGCTCCTGCAGTTGATCTGCACGTAGACGAGAAGAGGAAACTCCCAGTGGGAACCATTGCATGTTCTCACGTGATCCGCATGCAGTCCATTTGATCATGTATGCATAGTCTATTGATCAAATAAATGTTAGTTTAACCAATATTGAGTAAATTAGCCTTTTAATTAGAACTATTTTATCATTTCAAACCTTCTCTTTTATAAATAAATGTTAACATGATTAATGACATCTTAAATACTTTTCATTAAATATTGGCTTATTGTAATCTTGATGTGTATTTAGCAGTTCTCAAATGTCGTCACATTTATACTCCGAATTATTAATTATCTAATATCTTTTGCGTCATAAACTCATTTCGACTCGTTTTAGTTGCGTTAGCTTCACAATAATATCGTGTACACGTTAAAAGTTCTATTTTGTCGTTACACATGTTTTATTTAACTAATTAATTAATTGTTCATTCGGAAGTCATTAAAAAACGACCCTCCAATTAAACCTAATGTATAGTTTTAATTTGCATTTTTATACATGTTAGTATGGTTAACGTTGACTCAACCATTTTAAATTAATACATTCTTAGTATAAACGTGACATCAGTATTGCTATTCTTAAGTGTCGCGTGCGTTGCTTCGCGCGAGTCACGCACGTCGTTCGCACGTCACGTTGTTTCGCGTGTTGTTGCGTGCTGTTTCACGTGTTGTCGCGTCTGCCGTCGCGTGTATCGCTTCGTCGTGCATCGCTTGTGCGTGTCGCGCATGCTGTTCGCATGCGTTGCCGCGCGTTGTCCGCGCGCTGTTTTCGTGCATTGTCGCGTGTCGCGCGCTGTCCGCGCGCGATATTAAATCGTTCGCTGATAATCACCCATGTCAGTTAATTTGTTATTTATTTAATCATCCATAGTTAAAATAGTAAGTTAGTAAAAACTAAGTAGTTTTAATTTATATTTCATAAATAGCGATTAATATAATTACGTCAAATTAAATATTCTAATTAATACTTGCTTAGTGTAAACACGTTAACCTCTCGACCGTCGCGTTCCTTATCCCTGCGTAATTGTAGAAGCGCTCTCTATTTTATATTGCTCGCACGTGGTCATGTGCGTGTTCACATATCATTCGCGCACTGTTCGCACGTCGTCGCCTTTCCTTCGCTGGTTCTGCCGCGCGTCTGGTTCGCGTGTTGCGCATGTTGTTCGCACGTGTGTCCGTGCGTCGTTCGCACACTGTCGTGTGTCGTCCGCGCGCTATGTCGCGCGTGTCGTTCACAAGCTGGCGTGCTGTTTCGCGCATCGTAAACTTACCTCGCTTAGAATCTCTCGTGCTAATTAGATTAGTTATTTATTTGACAGTTGTTAGTGTTGCAGATTGAATCAAAACCACATAGCAGTTATAATTTATATTTGATAATGTCGAATTAAATGTGATAGTTAATATTTGTTTAGCCTAAACCCGTTAACTTCTCAACCGTAGCTTCGACTATCGCATTTATTTTTCCTCGCGTGACTGTAGTAACACGCTCTATTTCGTATTGCATGTTTTTATTATGTTTTTCTTTGTATGGTGTAATGTTCTTATGCATATGTATATGTTTGTTTGCTTGTGCCTGTTCTTCTTCGCTTCACGTCGCGAATAGACTGCAATCCATTTTCGAGCTTCGAGGAATCGACAGTCAAGCTTCAGCGACCAAGTGATCGAATTCTTCGAGTTCTACGAGATCGAAGACCCTGAGCATCTGTTTGGTGAAGGCAAGAGTCCTCTGACCCATTATGTCCCATTTACTTTATAATTCACTGTCCAGCATACTATGAACAACCTAAGGATTGACTAGCTTTCTATGTACCTGGTCTTTGATTACCTTTTGGGCTTCTATAGTTAGATTCATGCTATTGCTTTACTTTAATCAATGAACATGATGTGACTATTTATGATACTGTTACCCTGATGATGTTGATGACCTTATGATACTCTAGGGGGCTTAGGTTGTTTCCTGAGTACCTCTCCGTAAGGACCTGTTCGTTGAGAGACCACCCGGGATAACAGTGCAGCCATGAGGGTGAAATGGGATGCCCTTAGCTAATTAATTAGAGGAACTAGAGGTGTAGTTGCTTAGCCGTCGTGCCGTCAATGGGGTCCAGGCACAGTGCTTGCTCTGCCGAGGCTGAGTGCCGAGGTTCTTTCGTTTTGCTTTTTGTTAGTCACTCTCCTGCGGGGAGGGGTACTGTGTTTATCAAACTGGAGAAACCTAACGGGCAGCTATGATCTCTAGGGAATCTTTGTAAAAGCTACGTAGTGATACCCTGCCGGACCACCTAGGTAGTGGTCAATGGGGATTAGCTCTCCCCGGGCAGAAAGGGAATCATGACTCATGGGTAAAGTGTGCGACCTCTGCAGAGGGTAGTGAAATTGATATATCAGCCGTGCTCACGGTTAAGAGCAGCCTTGGGATCCTCTTTGATTAGAGATACAGATGGTTCGAGATACAATGGTTCTTTTTATTATTTCGGTTCGATGATGATAATGAGGTTTCCTCGATGAGGAAATGGTTCACGGGTTGGTTATATGATAAAACTTGGCTTCCATTAATAATAAATACCTGACCAACTAAAAGCAATCCGCTTTGACCTTAACCCCACATAAAGCTAGTCCACTTCAGCCAAACAGGACATTTGCTGAGTACGTTGATGTGTACTCACCCTTGCTTTCACAAAACACCAGGTTGCCTTTGGTGCAATCTATGCTAAGGTAAAGAAGAAGGCGTCGAGGTGGATCTTCAGAAGTTCTAGGACTTCGACGAGTTCGAGGATTAGGCTAGCGACCACCCCCAGTCAGCTGCCTGTGGTGGGTTTATTTACATTGGCTACGTTTCTATTCTGTGTACTTTGATTATATTATGTAAATGACTCTAATCTTTATATTATTACTTACTCTTTATTGTTATTCGAAGCATTGTGCTATGATGAGTCATTTATGTAATCGCCGTGTACGTGAATTTCTGATCCTGGCACGTACATGGTTCGCATTCGGTTTACCTTCCAAAACCGGGTGTGACATAAGTGGTATCAAAGCCGTGCTGACTGTAGGACCGCTGACCTAGAATAGCATTGGCCGTTTTAAGGACTTATTGATTATTACTTCACCTCATCCTAGATTCTGCTTCAAAATATTAGTCATCTCGACTAATTCTATGTTGTGCTCCTATATGCCCCCTTGCCAAAAGTATTTAATTCTAGTATGGTCTATACTCCTCTCAATCTATTAGATCTGATCTCTCTCTTGTGCTTGCGACATCTTTGTAGATGCCCCGTGACCATAACCTTTTTGTCTGATAGGATTCTTCCCTCCTCCGTCATTAAATCGCTATCTTTTGACTATCTTTATTCCCTTAGTATTGACATGCTCGTACCATTAGATTCTTCAATACTCTTGTTTCAAATACTTACATCTGAATTTCTACTGCCTACATAAAAACTTCAGTTTATATGTCCATGAATTTCCTGTCCTCTGAAATCCCTTCTTATTCTGTTGTTAAGTTGTTATCCTTTGGCATTTTTATTCCCTTGTTTTGGTATGCCCGTATCCTTAGGGTATTGCGTACTCTTATCTTTTTATATTTGCTTATCTTTATACCCTAATGTTTGTTTATAAACATTTCAGTTAACATGCCCTTGACCCCCTTGTTTCTCGAAGATCCATGAGCATTCATTTTATTTCGCACATCCTTGGTGATCTCGTTAATTCCTTGTAACTTCCTTCGGTAATGAATTCTTACTTCAACCATTCTATTGAAACATCACCTATCTTACCTTGATTGTTTTCTCCACTTCGTCATTTCGCAAGTCTTACCTTGACTCTATCCTTTGTTATGCCTTTCGTTATTACCACCTTCGCTTTTGACACCTCTATATCTTACCTTGATGCCTATATTATACCTGTGCTCCAAAACCTTCTCTCTTTCTTCTCAATTTTAAAAGTTGAAGGTTACCTATTTTCCCTTAGTTGTATCCTATTCCTTGTCGCTTGCGAGTTTTTAACTCCACCCTTTGTTGTCTGTTACTACCTTTACCTTCGCAGTCTCTCCATCTTACCTTGATGACTATCTTATGTCTGTTATTTAAAATTCCCTCTCTCGTCTCAATTCGAGGGAAGTGTTTTACTTATCCCACCCTTGGTCGGAACCTCATCTTTGCTAGGTGTGAGTCTTATCTTAACTCCATTCTTTGTTGTACTCATACCACTGGCTCTTCAATGCCTTCATCTTTTCTCTCATACCCTTGACTGTTATCGCCTTTGACCCTTGCGATATTTATGTCTTCTACCTAAATGCCTACCTTGAACTTATCCTTTAAAAGCCTCCCCTTTCTTTTGACCCAGTTTGAGAGCTATGAGTTACCTATCTCTCCCTTGATTTCTTTTCACTCCTTGTCGCCTTACAGGTTTTGTCCTAATTCCATCATTTGATGTGTTTTTAATTGCTATCACCATTCCCTTGTAATCTATCGATCTTACCTTGACATTTATCTATATTCCTGCTCTTCAAAAAAAAAACTCCTCTCTTCCACCTCAATTGAGAGTAGCAGTTTACCTATCTGGCCCTTGGACGTACCCTCTTCTTTTCCCTTGCAGGTCCTGTCTTAACTCCATCCTTTGTGGTACTTATATCTTTTGTCTTATGCCTATTTACCTTCTCTCCTACATCCTTGTCCGTTATCACCTTTAAACTCTTGTGATATCTATGCCCCTGCCTTCCTGCTTACCTTGAACCTACCCTTCAAAGCCTCCTATTTTTCATCCCTGTTCTAGAATAATGCCTCACCTATTTCATCATTGACTACTCTCCCTTCTTTGGCACCTTGCAAGTTTTGTTTAAATACACCCCTTGTTGTGTGTTTGTCTGTTATCACCTTAACCCTTCTCATCCCTCGATCTTTACCTTGATGCATATCCTGTACTTGCATTTTAATGCCTCCCCTTCCATTTCAATTCAAGAGTGTTGTCTTACCCATCCCGCTCTTGGTCGTTTCTTTTTCCTCTTTCGCATTGCGAGTCTTTGCTTTTGTTTGATATCACCCTTACCTTCATAATCACTAGATCCTGTTTGGATGCTTATCTCAGATCTGCTTTTTGGGAATCTCCCCTTGTCTATCTCAACTTGAGAGTAGTGTTCTGCCCATTATACCCTTGGTCATATCCTTTTCCTGGTCGCTCACAATGCTTGCTTTGACTCCATCCCTTATTGTGCTCGTGTCCCTATCCTACACGTCCTGTTCTTCTCCTCCTCCTTCAACAACCTTAGGGAGTAGTTAATTTTTTAAGAAAGACCACCATTTAGTTTACATTAACATATAGCAACGAGATGTTTGTTGTTGTATGCTTGTGCTATTTGTCTTTGTGTGATGACTGATTTGCTTCTTTGTGATGAGTGTTGATGTGTTATGGCCCTTGGTCCGCAATGGCATCAATTTACTAGCTGATTGCCATAGAGTTAGGTAGTTGGGTGCTCTCCATTTTTCTCTCTTTAATCCATCTATGCTTACCTTTTCTATCTATACCCTTTTCTCTTGCACCTGTCTGGTTGGCAACCTCCAACTCCTCTAAATTAATCAAGATCGGAGTCAGCTGCATCTTCACCAAGTGCGTATCAACGGTTCTGTTAAGGGGGTTAGTCGCTAACCCCAATGAAGAAAATGTGTTCAACCTCAACCAACAAGGTCAGAGTGGCGCAACGAAAGCGTGGTGGGTCGTAACCCACAGGTCCAAAGGATCCTCAAAATTATATCAATTGGTTGCGAGCATCTGAAGGTCAAAACAACAAGTCCACAAGTTAAAGTTGCCAGAGTCAAAGTTGAGTTATAAGAAGCTATGAAAGACCGATGAACCAATCTCAGTTTCTTGCTAGCCTCTTCTTGAATCTCGAGGGCGAGATTCCTGTTAAGGGGGTTAGGTTTGTAACACCCTGATTTTTTTAAGGCGTCAAAATTTTCCAAATTTAGTTTAATTTGTTATTTGTTAAGGTTTCAGTGATTTAGGATCACGAAACAACGATATTAAGTATTTTTATTTTATTAATAGGTCAACTAAAATAAATCTTAAAGTCTTCATATTTTATTGCATTTCATGCTGGTGCATACTCTTTTATGATTGTTTGGGTGCTTTAATCTCTAATTAATTTACTTTGGTCTCAACTCCAAAGATAAATCCCTAAACATATCTTTTTTCTCACGTACATGGCATGGAGGTATTTTTTCTTTTTGCTTGCATGTGGTTCGTATATGCATGCGGTAGTGCTTGGAGTCTTGAGTTTTCTCGCAAGCCTCTTTGCATGCATGGTCATGAGCCTCACGACGTGATGATTCTTTGGTAACTGCCCCTACGGCAAGAGCACCGTTTGAACCCCACGTTCCCCTCACCTCACGATCCTCTGTCTCTCATTCTTGCATGACCAGACCAGCGCCCTCTCGTGCTCGCCTCCCCGCACAACTGCAGCCGCCGCGCTGCATTTCCATCGCTCCAGCCGTCACGCCCTCACCTGCCGGAGCTTCGTCGAGCTCGCGCTCGCCGCATTCGTTCGTCATTGACGCGCCGTGCCGAGGCATCCTCGCAGTGCCCAAGAGGGTCATCACGGTTGTCTTGCGCACGAAACACCGTCGTTCGTTGCGTGTTGTTGTGCAGCCGCACGGCGGAGCTTTGCTGAGGACGCGCTACACTGGAGCATCGTTGTCGCTGCATCCTCGACTGGTGAGCATCGTCATCCCCTCCATGTTGTGCATGTGCCATGCCGGAGCGTTGTTGTGCCGTCCCGCCTCGCTGCTAGCACCCCGTGCCTCTCTGCTGCTACTGGCTTGCCGCGGTCACGCCTGTCCCTGTGCGCTTGGCTTCCGCCATGGCTGGCTCTCGGAGTAATTCCCCTGGCCGAGCCCCGCCCTGTGGAGCGCGTCAGCCACAGCCTTGGCTGTGCTGCGCGCTGCCTCTAGCCCGGCAAGCTGTTGTGGCTGTGTTCGACCCACCTAACCTAGCCGGCGTCATCCCCGCTACTGCAGTTGATCTGCACGTAGACGAGAAGAGGAAACTCCCAGTGGGAACCATTGCATGTTCTCACGTGATCCGCATGCAGTCCATTTGATCACGTATGCATAGTCTATTGATCAAATAAATGTTAGTTTAACCAATATTGAGTAAATTAGCCTTTTAATTAGAACTATTTTATCATTTCAAACCTTCTCTTTTATAAATAAATGTTAACATGATTAATGACATCTTAAATACTTTTCATTAAATATTGGCTTATTGTAATCTTGATGTGTATTTAGCAGTTCTCAAATGTCGTCACATTTATACTCCGAATTATTAATTATCTAATATCTTTTGCGTCATAAACTCATTTCGACTCGTTTTAGTTGCGTTAGCTTCACAATAATATCGTGTACACGTTAAAAGTTCTATTTTGTCGTTACACATGTTTTATTTAACAAATTAATTAATTGTTCATTCGGAAGTCATTAAAAAACGACCCTCCAATTAAACCTAATGTATAGTTTTAATTTGCATTTTTATACATGTTAGTATGGTTAACGTTGACTCAACCATTTTAAATTAATACATTCTTAGTATAAACGTGACATCAATATTGCTATTCTTAAGTGTCGCGTGCGTTGCTTCGCGCGTGTCACGCACGTCGTTCGCACGTCACGTTGTTTCGCGTGTTGTTGCGTGCTGTTTCACGTGTTGTCGCGTTTGCCGTCGCGTGTATCGCTTCGTCGTGCATCGCTTGTGCGTGTCGCGCATGCTGTTCGCATGCGTTGCCGCGCGTTGTCCGCGCGCTGTTTTCGTGCATTGTCGCGTGTCGCGCGCTGTCCGCGCGCGATATTAAATCGTTCGCTGATAATCACCCATGTCAGTTAATTTGTTATTTATTTAATCATCCACAGTTAAAATAGTAAGTTAGTAAAAACTAAGTAGTTTTAATTTATATTTCATAAATAGCGATTAATATAATTACGTCAAATTAAATATTCTAATTAATACTTGCTTAGTGTAAACACGTTAACCTCTCGACCGTCGCGTTCCTTATCCCTGCGTAATTGTAGAAGCGCTCTCTATTTTATATTGCTCGCACGTGGTCATGTGCGTGTTCACATATCATTCGCGCACTGTTCGCACGTCGTCGCCTTTCCTTCGCTGGTTCTGCCGCGCGTCTGGTTCGCGTGTTGCGCATGTTGTTCGCACGCGTGTCCGTGCGTCGTTCGCACACTGTCGTGTGTCGTCCGCGCGCTATGTCGCGCGTGTCGTTCACAAGCTGGCGTGCTGTTTCGCGCATCGTAAACTTACCTCGCTTAGAATCTCTCGTGCTAATTAGATTAGTTATTTATTTGACAGTTGTTAGTGTAGCAGATTGAATCAAAACCACATAGCAGTTATAATTTATATTTGATAATGTCGAATTAAATGTGATAGTTAATATTTGTTTAGCCTAAACCCGTTAACTTCTCGACCGTAGCTTCGACTATCGCATTTATTTTTCCTCGCGTGACTGTAGTAACACGCTCTATTTCGTATTGCATGTTTTTATTATGTTTTTCTTTGTATGGTGTAATGTTCTTATGCATATGTATATGTTTGTTTGCTTGTGCCTGTTCTTCTTCGCTTCACGTCGCGAATAGACTGCAATCCATTTTCGAGCTTCGAGGAATCGACAGTCAAGCTTCGGCGACCAAGTGATCGAATTCTTCGAGTTCTACGAGATCGAAGACCCTGAGCATCTGTTTGGTGAAGGCAAGTGTCCTCTGACCCATTATGTCCCATTTACTTTATAATTCACTGTCCAGCATATTATGAACAACCTAAGGATTGACTAGCTTTCTATGTACCAGGTCCTTGATTACCTTTTGGGCTTCTATAGTTAGATTCATGCTATTGCTTTACTTTAATCAATGAACATGATGTGACTATTTATGATACTGTTACCCTGATGATGTTGATGACCTTGTGATACTCTAGGGGGCTCAGGCTGTTTCCTGAGTACCTCTCCGTAAGGACCTGTTCGTTGAGAGACCACCCGGGATAACAGTGCAGCCATGAGGGTGAAATGGGATGCCCTTAGCTAATTAATTAGAGGAACTAGAGGTGTAGTTGCTTAGCCGTCGTGCCGTCAATGGGGTCCAGGCACAGTGCTTGCTCTGCCGAGGCTGAGTGCCGAGGTTCTTTCGTTTTGCTTTTTGTTAGTCACTCTCCTGCGGGGAGGGGTACTGTGTTTATCAAACTGGAGAAACCTAACGGGCAGCTATGATCTCTAGGGAATCTTTGTAAAAGCTACGTAGTGATACCCTGCCGGACCACCTAGGTAGTGGTCAATGGGGATTAGCTCTCCCCGGGCAGAAAGGGAATCATGACTCATGGGTAAAGTGTGCGACCTCTGCAGAGGGTAGTGAAACTGATATATCAGCCGTGCTCACGGCTAAGAGCAGCCTTGGGATCCTCTTTGATTAGAGATACAGATGGTTCGAGATACAATGGTTCTTTTTATTATTTCGGTTCGATGATGATAATGAGGTTTCCTCGATGAGGAAATGGTTCACGGGTTGGTTATATGATAAAACTTGGCTTCCATTAATAATAAATACCTGACCAACTAAAAGCAATCCGCTTTGACCTTAACCCCACATAAAGCTAGTCCACTTCAGCCAAACAGGACATTTGCTGAGTACGTTGATGTGTACTCACCCTTGCTTTCACAAAACACCAGGTTGCCTTTTGTGCAATCTATGCTAAGGTAAAGAAGAAGGCGTCGAGGTGGATCTTCAGAAGTTCTAGGACTTCGACGAGTTCGAGGATTAGGCTAGCGACCACCCTCAGTCAGCTGCCTGTGGTGGGTTTATTTACGTTGGCTACGTTTCTATTCTGTGTACTTTGATTATATTATGTAAATGACTCTAATCTTTATATTATTACTTACTCTTTATTGTTATTCGAAGCATTGTGCTATGATGAGTCATTTATGTAATCGCCGTGTACGTGAATTTCTGATCCTGGCACGTACATGGTTCGCATTCGGTTTACCTTCCAAAACCGGGTGTGACAACTGGCGACACGGGTCCACGAATCAGAGATAGCAAGCCAGCGCGCGCGGCATCGGTGACCGACGAGCGGAGCCCACCTGTCGGCATAGGATTAAGCAGATGGGCCGCGCGGCAAATAAGTGATGTGGACCGAGAGTGAAAATGGCCCAAGCGCGCAGAACCTTTTTATTTTTATTTTCCTTTCTCTTTTCTTCCTTTCCAAATTCAAATATCTATTTCCAATTTAGATTCCAATCTTGTGGCAAATTTATGATCAAATTAAAAGTGCAATTTGAACATACCCAAAAATGTGATGAATTTATTTATTTATAATTTTATTTTGTGTTGTGCAATATTTCTCTCTTACTTTCTTTATATTACTTCCAATTCTCTAAAGTTCACCTTTGGGTTAAATTCAAATTCTCATCTCATTATTATATTTCTATTTTTATTATTCTATTATTAAGTGCACAAACAAGCAAAACTCCCATATGATGCATATTTCCTTGAGGTATCATTTATTTTGAACATGTCTCCTTATGACTCTTATGAATGAGAAAGTGGTACACATAAAGTTCTATTCTTCTCTCTAGTTCCCAAAGTTGGGTATTGTTGGGGGCCTTTCTCTTCCGAAGGTTGTCAAAAATGTGTCTAACCATATGTTTTTAGCATGATTATGAATAGTTACTGGAACCTTTGGATTTGGGACGAAGAACTTCCCTCATAATGGAATGAAGGGAGATGAAGAGTGGACAGTGAAGCTAAAAGACAAGGACCTTCGGCCTAACATGTTGACGAAGCTCAAAGCATAATGATGACAAAGGGGCCAAAGACCTTATCGTCCTCAATAATTCATGTTAGAATTATAGGCAGTTACCACGGATATAAATGTACTTTTATCCGGGCTGTGTCCCGTGCCTATTAATAGATGAACAGTAACACCATACTGTTGACGCTGGATTGTAATCGCTTTTGCACCATTCTCGCTCGGCCACCTTCTGACAAGCCGAAGGTACCATTGTAATATGTATATTATTAATATTTATTCATGCTTAATAAAGTTAAATGAATCATAAGTGTGTAACGAGTTTTATCTTCATTCCTCTGTATTCCTTCACTCTCTCATTTATATCCATGTTTATATTATAAAATGATGAAGGTGTGCCCTTCATGACCTTCGTCTGAAGATCATTATATCTAAGAGGAAATAATGCTTTGAAGGACAAGGGTCTTTAACTATTAACAATAGTGTTGTCTTGTTCTTGATTCATAGCATTTGAGAACAAGTGACCAACATTTGGCGCCCACCTCTGGTGAACTCACTTCCACAACCTTCGGAAGAGCATCCATCTTCAACATGCTGCCGAAGAAGGCAACGGTGCCAGGGGCTGCTCTACAACCACTGGACACAAATCAAGATGCCCCTTCTCTGCGAGAGGCCAGGAACCAAAAGAGGCAGGCCATCATCCCAACTCTTCGGGAGGAGCAAATTGATCAAGAAATCAGGGACCTAGAGGTCATCCATCAACAAGTGCAAAGGAAAAAGGAGAAGATGGCCCGGCTGGCCGACCTTCAGAAGAAGATTGATGAAGCTGCTAAAGAAGTACGCCATCTTACTCAAGATGACTAGGACCGAGGGCCTCAGCACAGGGAGCTTCGATAAGAGAGCTCATTTAACGAAGATGAATGGTATGATGACTTTCATCATGGTAACTTTACTTTTGATGATGCTTCTCCTCTGGCAGTAGAATTACAGGCTATCCCATGGCCACAATCCTACAAACCACCCCAGTTGCCCATATATGATGGGCACTCGAATCCAAAGCAGTTCTTGATGAGCTATGAGGCAATAATATCCTCATATGGGGGTAATGCCGCCGTCAGAGCAAAGTCCTTCGTCATGGTAGTACGAAGCGTGGCCCAAACATGGTACTCCTCTCTTCAGTCGGGAACAATTACATCATGGCAAAATCTCAAAGATATGCTGGTCACCAGTTTCCAAGGTTTTCAAACAAAGCCAGTCACTGCTCAGGCCTTGTTTCAGTGCACGGAAGACCATGAGGAATACATTCAGGTGTATGTCCGAAGGTTTTTGTGCCTAAGAGCACAAGCGCCCACAGTGCCCAATGAAATTGTCATTGAGGCCATGATTAAGGGACTCTGGCCAGGACCTACAACTTAATATTTTGCCAGGAAGCCTCCATAGACCCAAGAGGAGCTCCTTCAGAAGATGGATGAGTATATCTGGGCCGATAATGATTTTTGCCAAAGAAGGGAGGAAGCCTACAGGTTTTCTGAAATGACCAGGGGCTTCGGAGGGAGACTTCATCCCAAGCATGTCTGATCAATTCACAACTCCAATGCCAATGATGAAAGGGCCAGCAATGTTCAGCATAGCCATCACTGTTCTCAGTCTTCGAACGTGCAGTAGACCTCTTTCAGACCACTGGCTCCAAGGGGCAGAGGAGGAAAACGTTTCAGTGGAGGAAGGTTTGGCAATCAACCTAGGAAGTTGTACTGTCTTTTTTTGTGGCGAGGACAAGGGCCACACAACAAGAACATTCTAGGTTACAATTTAGAAGCAGAAGGAAATTGCCGAAGCTGAGGCGTGGCAGAGTCAGCCAAAGCAAGTCCTCCACACTGCTTCGTGTTATTCCCGATACATCCCAGAATACGTAGGCAATCAACAACCTACGCCTTCTGTTGCTTCAGCAAGCCATTCCCTAGCTTCCTGGACCCAGTTGCCACCACCACCACCACTGATCCACAATCAACACCCAGAAGGGCGCAATCATATTCAGCAACAGCGCGACCTTCAGGAGGAGTCCGAAGCTCGCATAGTCAACAACACTGTGCCTGAGTCGAAGCATATTTACTAAAAGAAATACAGTGCCTCGGCCAAGGAATATGATCATTTGATGTATCTTAACTCTTTCTGCCTTTTATATTTTCTTGAAAGAAAAACAATACAAGAGGAATAAATTTTCAACTTGATGTAATAATATTGTCGTTACATCATCGAGTATGACAGAATTAGGTTTCGAAGCTACAAAGTCGTTCCTAAGGGAGCGCAGAGTAAGTTCCAAAGCTCAAAAGTCGTTCCTAAGGGAATGTAGAGCCAAAATACCACCTAAATCAAAGGTGAAGAAGCTCCAAAGTCGTTCCTAAGGGGATGCAGAGCTTATATATCACCTAAATCAGAGGTGAAGAAGCTCCAAATTCGTTCCTAAGGGGATGTAGAGCTTAGCTCCAGAGTCGTTCCTAAGGGGATGCAGAGCTAAAATGCCACCTACGTAAAAGGTGAAGAGACTCCAAAGTCATTCCTAAGGGAATGCAGAGTCTGGATGTGTTTTCGTGTGGGTGCTTATTTTCGACATAAACATCATTTTGCATCATATCATCACATCATTTCACATAGAATTACATCATACATCATATTGCATCAACAAATTGTGCGAAAGGAAAAATGCTCCTCCAAAAATATCCGATGGATTCTGAAACAATGTGCTGAACCACAAGGTATACCTTCGGCAGACACAATTTTACACAACAGGGAAATCTTTGTCAGCAATGTTATTATACAACAGCCGTGGCAAAGTATGAGGTATTCAATCAATAGAGGCGGCAATTTTTCTTCGTAAAGCATGAAAAGAACGAAAGGTGTTTTTTTTGTCGAAGGCTCAAAAATGGTATGTACACAAATTTCATGCATCGCAAAGAAATATATTACATTAATATACAAAAAATATTTGATGTTTGACTCATATACAAATATTACATTTCCTAGTACACAAGAACTTAGTCTTCCTTCAGTATCCTCTCGGTGGCTTCATGTAAATGTTTGTCGATGACTTCGTCAACAACTTCGTTAGCAATGTTCATTACATCTAAAGCCTCTTTCATTGTTGGATCCGCCTCAGGATTGTATGGCCTCGGTGGTGGCGAAAGGATGGCCGTAATAAAAAGCATAATGATGAATTT
This sequence comes from Zea luxurians, assembly GCA_029449295.1. Taxonomy (NCBI): domain Eukaryota; kingdom Viridiplantae; phylum Streptophyta; class Magnoliopsida; order Poales; family Poaceae; genus Zea; species Zea luxurians. The sequence continues at coordinate 12,167,909 of JAOPSE010000005.1, read as the reverse complement.
TTGAAGCCATAAACAAACAACGAGACAAAAAGTTTTTAAAGGATACCTATAACCAATGCACGTTCAGCATCTTCTTCATCCTCCTTTGCCTCCACTTGTGCATCGTGAGATTCTTTTTTGCTCTACTTTATAGCTTCATCGGCCATCTCACGGTCACCCTTCATCTAGATATCAGAATAGAACTTCTCGCCCATCAAAGTGGCTTCGGTTGAAGGTTCCTTCGTATCGTCTACGGAGAGGGTGGCTTCTGCCTGGGCTGCAGCATTAACATGTTCACAGCTAGTCTTCTCCAAAACTGCTGCAACCCCTCTGGCACCGGCAAAGGCACAAAAATCTCCACGGACACTGAGTATTTCTTCAAAAGCTTCGACCTCTTCGCCGATCCATTGAATAACTCCTTCGGGATCGCCTCGGATAAATCTTTGTTTCGATGAGTATGCACCCACATTTGCAAAGCTATCTTTAAGTTTCTTCAGACAATTTATGGATACTTCGTAGCATTTTTCTTTGGAATCCCGAAGTTCTTCAATATTTTTCTGCACCCTTGCCATTTCCATTTCACTTATTTCTTGTTTTGCTTTTGCAACTTCAAAATTTTCATTCATTTGAGCGAGCTTCTTCGTTAAATTTTCAACCTCAGCTTTATGAGCTTCGGCTTGTGCGTTAAGTTGGGCTTCATTGGTTTTCAGTCTATCCACCAAGGAGAGTAGTATTTTGTCTTTTTTAAGAGCTTCATTCCTTAGTGTAATAACTTCTGATCGAAGATTCGCAAGCGCTAGCTGGCAGCTTTGATCTTCGGCTTTCTTTTAGGCCCTTAAAGACTTGCTCAGAATTAAGCCCTACAAAAATAAAGGATGAGCACATACCAAAAAGGAAATAAACTACAAAAATAATCTGCTTTCTAACAAAGTCAAAGTGTTCACACCTTTAGACTGTTATAGGCAAGGCTATCCGTGAGTTGGTCCTTCGTCATTGCAAACAAACCAAACTCAAGCTTCACGTACCCTATATTGTCTGTCATTTCCTGACAGACATGAATCTCTTTGTTGTCAGGCAGACAATAAAGGAAGTCATCTTCATCATCCCCACCATACACCAAGGATCCTCGAGGGTATTGCAGATCCCTAGCATAATGTTGTGTTTCGGCAATTTTCTATTTTGATAATTTTTTCCCTAAAGCATGACGCACTATAAATTCTAGTTCCTCAGTAGATGCTCTAGGGGTAGGGGACTCAGATCCTTCGGTAGCCTTCTCTTTTTCTAACAGTACTGAAGCTTTTGCAGCATCCGAAGGTCTTGTTTTAGCCCCCTTTTGAATAGCCTCTGAGAGTCTTGCTTCGGCAGGACACGAGGACCCAGCCTCAGCTGCAACCTGTGTCATGCTAACTTTGGCAGATTCCTTTATATTTTCGCCTTCCACGATAGGTACCTCGACAGAAACAGGAGTTAACACCCTTCTGGACTCCATAACAACATCCAATACACTGGCCATTCTCCTTCTCTTCAGAGTTATTGATGCAATCTTTTGAACCTTCGGCAGTTCTGCTTCTTGCAATGAACACAAAGTTTTTGGCTGCTCTGCTGCTATCTTCGGGTTTGGCTCTTCGGCCGATTCTACCCTGGCTTCGGCAGTAGCAGGGTGACTTGACTCAACAGCAGAGGACCCTTTAGCAAGCCTCGGCTCTTCTGCTGTTTTAGTGCGCTTAGGACGATGTGTCAAAACTTTAACCTTTTTTCAGCTTCGACGTAGTGGAAATCGCCAAAGCCGCAGCTCTTCTTTTCTTTCCTTGCTTTCATGAAGGATAGCTGTAACCTGGGTATACAAAACCAATAACTTCAAAAACCCTATTCAACCTTTTCTTGCCTCGGCCTCCGAAGACTGTTGTCATGGCATCATCTTTGGCCCTTGAGTAGGTGCCAAGCAACTCATCGCTGGTTGTGTCAATGGCATCTAGCCAGTCATCGTTTGGCTCATCAAATTGGCTCCTGTATTTGAATGTATACTTCAAGTAAACCAAGCCACCTTGGCTAGACCCAATAGCAGCCTCCTTCGGCATCTCCCACCCACTCCCGAGCGGCCACACCTTGAAAGCAATGTGCTCCTGGACTAAGTCCCTGGTGCCTATTTAAGTGCATACGGTGTTATAAGCAGCTTGGCACACTTGTATGTCGTTCCCAATGGCAAGGGATGTTCTCCTAATGCCGAAGTGAGACCATACAGTGAGTTGGATAATCCCCTTGATGTCTTCCCTCTCAACCAGATCGTTCTTCACATAGAACCATTCTTGCATCCAGGCTCCCGACCATTTCTTACGGAATGTTGGAACTGGGTTGCTTAATTAAGAACGGGTTACGAAGCCATACCAACCAAAGTTGTTGTGATATTGTTCTTTTTCGATGGCCTTCATCTCATAAGACAATTCATGCATATTACAAAAGCTTTTTGCATTTGGTTCTTGTCCTTGGCTCCTCATGGCCCAAATATAAACCCCTATCTTGATGATGGCTTCGGGGGTAAGTTGTTGAGAGCACCTAGAGGGGGGGGGGTGAATAGGTGATCCTGTAAAATTTAACAACTAATAGCCACAAAACTTGGTTAAGTGTTAGAATGATAAAACCAAGTGGCTATAGAGCGAGCTCTTGCGAATCACAATAATCACACAGAAAAGCAATCACAAAAGACACACGAGTTATCTCGTGGTTCAGCCAAGTAATACTTGCCTACTTCCACGTTGTGGCGTCCCAATGGACAAGGGTTGCACTCAACCCCTTTCAAGTGATCCAATGATCAACTTGAATACCACAGTGTTCTTCTTTCTTATACCTTCTCCCGTTTGTGAGGAATCTCCACAACTTGGAGCCTCTCGCCCTTACAATTGATGATCACAAAGAAGCACGGAAGTAAGGAAGGGGAGAGCAACGCACACAAGACTCAAAACGAGAGCACAAACACGCACACAAGTCACAACTTGAGCTCTAAGTTCCACACACAGAGTTCTCAACTCAAGAGGAGCTCAAATTGCTAGCACAGAGAATCAAATGCGTGGGAGTGGAGTCTGGATGCTTAGGAATGATCAAAGAATGCTTGGATGACTCCTCCATATGCCTAGGGGTCCCTTTTATAGCCCCAAGGTAGCTAGGAGCCGTTGGAGGCATTCTTGGAAGGCTAATCTTGCCTTCTATCGTGTGGCGCACCGGACAGTCCGGTGTGCCACCGGACAGTCCCTGTAGCTGTCTGGTGCGCGATCTCCTTCCTTTTTTGGTGCATCCGACCGTTGCATATTTGCGGCAGTTGGCACACCGGACACTGTACGGTGCACACCGGACAGTCCGGTGCCCCCTGCCGACCGTTGGCGCGCCCACGCGTCGCGCGCGGATTGCGCGGCCGACCGTTGGCGTAGTCGACCGTTGGCTCACCGGACAGTCCAGTGAATTTTAGTCGTACGCCATTGAACGTTTCACGAGAGCGACGACTTCACCGCGGATGACTCACCGGACAGTCCAGTGCACCACCGGACAGTCCGGTGATTTATAGTCGTACGCCGCCGTCGAGTCCTGAGAGAGGCCTATTCACCGAGACTGGTCTGGCGCACCGGACACTATCCGGTGCACCACCGGACACTGTCCGGTGCACCCAGACCGAGCTGCAGTTGGCTGTACATAGCCAACTCTTTTCCAATCCATTTTCTCCTGTTTCTAGCACTTAGACAATATACGTTAGTACTCAAAAGAATGTACTAAGTCTAAAAACGTACCTTGTAACATGATTTGCACTTCTTCACTCTTTGGCACAAATTAGCACTTAGAGAAAATGTGTTGGGCACTTAATCACCAAAACACTTTAGAAATGGCCCAAGGGCACATTTCCCTTTCAATCTCCCTCTTTTTGGTGATTTATGCCAACACATCCAAAAGCAACCAAAAGAAGTGCAATATCAATGCAAGAGAGAACAATATTTGTTTTTTATTCAAATTTGGCATATTTGGATCATACTTTGCCACCACTTGGTTTGTTTTCGAAAATCAAGTTCATTTTCCTATCTCTACAACAAACTCACTTGTTTGGGCACAAAGAGAGATATTCCAACAGAAATTGATCAAGATTCAAAAACTCCCCCTTTTTCCCATAATCATAGATTCTCCCCACAAGAGACCAAATTTTGCAATAAGAGTGTTTTGAACAAATCAAAAAGTTCTAACTCTACTCTTTTCGAAATTTCACAAGTGGTAGCTGATCCATTTGCTTTGGCCTTAATTTCTCCCCCTTTGGCATTAAGCACCAAAACGGGATCATTCTTGGTCCTTTAACCCCATTGCCTTACCAAAATTGTCAATTACGAGCAAAAAGGCAATAAGAGCATAGATGTGAACTTGGAGTTAATACCGGAGTGCAGTGGAAGTCTTTGCATGGTCCAAGTTCACTTTTCCCTTTCAATCCACTTTTGAGACTAAATCAAGAACTCAAACACAAAGGTTAGTCTCAAAGGGTCAAGTTGTAGCATGCCTCCCCCTAAATAAGTGCATCACTTGCAAATGGACTTGTGAGGTCCGGGGATCATGTGTACAACTTGAGCACCACAAATGAACAAAAAAAAGATTGAAATGCATAAATCACATGATCAAAGGCATAAAACACATGTATGCTATAGGTCAATCCAAGTTACGTGAATCTAAGACATTTAACTCACTACGCAACCTACAAAACCTTTTCTCATCTAAAGGCTTGGTGAAGATATCGGCTAGCTAGTTTTCGGTGTTAATATGGTACACCTTGATATCCCCCTTTTGCTGGTGGTCTCTCAGAAAGTGATGCCGGATGTCTATGTGCTTAGTGCGGCTGTGTTCAACAGGATTATCCGCCATGCGGATTGCACTCTCATTGTCACATAGGAGTGGGACTTTGCTCAGATTGTAGCCAAAGTCCCGGAGGGTTTGCCTCATCCAAAGTAGTTGTGCGCAACACTGTCCTGTGACAACATACTCGGCCTCAACGGTGGATAGGGCAACGGAAGTTTGTCTCTTTGAGCTCCAAGACACCAGGGACCTTCCTAGGAATTGGCACGTCCCTGATGTACTCTTCCTATCAACCTTGCACCCGCATAATCAGAGTCTGAATATCCAATCAAGTAAAAGGTAGACCCCTTTGGATACTAGATCCCAAAGCAAGGCGTAGCAACTAAATATCTAAGAATCTGCTTAACAGCCACAAGGTGACATTCCCTTGGGTCGGATTGATATCTAGCACACATGCATACTCTAAGCATAATATCCGGTCTACTAGCACATAAATAAAGCAAAGAACCTATCATAGACCGGTATGCCTTTTGATCAACGGACTTACCTCCTTTGTTGAGGTCGACATGTCCGTCCGTTCCCATTGGTGTCTTTGCGGGCTTGGAGTCCTTCATCCCGAACCGCTTGAGCAAGTCTTGTGTGTAGTTCGTTTGAGAGATGAAGATGCCGTCCTTGAGTTGCTTCACTTGGAATCCAAGGAAGTAGTTCAACTCGCCCATCATAGACATCTCAAATTTCTGTGTCATCACCCTGCTAAACTCCTCACAAGACTTTTGGTTAGTAGAACCAAATATTATGTCATCGACATAAATTTGGCACACAAATAGGTCACCATCACAAGTCTTAGTGAAAAGAGTTGGATCGACTTTACCAACCTTAAAAGCATTAGCAATTAGGAAATCTCTAAGGCATTCATACCATGCTCTTAGGGCTTGCTTAAGTCCATAGAGCGCCTTAGAGAGCTTACACACGTGGTCGGGGTACCGTTCATCCTCAAAGCCAGGGGGTTGCTCCATGTACACCTCCTCTTCGATTGGCCCGTTGAGGAAAGCGCTCTTCACATCCATTTGGAACAACCTGAAAGAGTGGTGAGCGGCATAGGCTAATAGAATGCGAATAGACTCTAGCCTAGCCACAAGAGCAAAAGTCTCCTCGAAATCCAAACCTGCGACTTGGGCATAACCTTTTGCCATAAGTCGAGCCTTGTTTCGTGTCACCACCCCGTGCTCGTCTTGCTTGTTGTGGAACACCCACTTGGTTCCCACAACGTTTTGCTTGGGACATGGCACCAGGGTCCAAACTTTATTTTGCTTGAAGTTGTTGATCTCTTCCTGCATGGCCAACACCCAATCCGGATCTAGCAAGGCCTCTTCTACCCTGAAAGGCTCAATAGAAGAGACAAACGAGTAATTCTCACAAAAATTAGCTACACGTGAGTGAGTTGTTACTCCCTTGCTTATATCACCCAAGATCTGATCGACGGGATGATTCCTTTGAATCTTCGCTCGGACTTGAGTTGGAGGGGCTCGTGGTGCTTCTTCCTCCAAGGTCTTCTTGTGCTCCCCCTTGATCACATGCCTCCTCTTGAGGAACCTGTTCATCATCTTGAGTTGGGGTGTGCACCATTGTTGAGGAAGAAGGTTGATCTTGCTCTTAGTGTTCCTGTGGTCGCACATCTCTAATCGCCATGGTGCGAATTGCGTCCGTTGGAACATTATCATCATCTACATCATCAAGATCAACTTGCTCTCTTGGAGAACCATTAGTTTCATCAAATACAACGTCGCTAGAAACTTCAACCAAACTCGATGATTTGTTGAAGACTCTATACGCCTTTGTATTTGAGTCATAACCTAGCAAAAACCCTTCTACAGCTTTGGGAGCAAACTTGGAATTTCTACCTTTCTTTACTAGAATGTAACACTTACTCCCAAATACACGAAAGTATCAAACGTTGGGTTGTTACCGGTTAGAAGTTCATACAAGGTCTTCTTGAGAAGGCAATGAAGGTAGACCCGGTTTATGGCGTGGCAGGCTGTGTTCACAGCTTCCAACCAAAACTGCTCAGGCGTCTTGAATTCTCTAAGCATCGTCCTCGCCATGTCTATGAGCGTCCTGTTCTTCCTGTCTACCACACCATTTTGCTGTGGTGTTTAGGGAGCGGAGAACTCGTGCTTGGTTCCTTCCTCCTCAAGGTACTCCTCCACTTGTAAGTTCTTGAACTCGGACCTATTGTCGCTTCTTATATTTTTCACCTTGAGCTCAAATTCTTTTTAAGCTCTCCTTAGAAAGCGCTTTAGGGTCCCTTGGGTTTCTGATTTATCCTACAAAAAGAATACCCAAGTGAAGCGGGAAAAATCATCAACAATAACAAGACCATACTTACTTCCCCTGATGCTAAGGTAGGCGATGGGTCCGAAGAGGTCCATATGAAGTAGCTCCAGAGGTCTTGATGTTGTCATCACATTCTTGCTGTGATGAGTGCTTCCCACCTGTTTGCCTGCTTGACAAGCTGCACAAGGTCTATCTTTTTCGAAAAATACATTGGTTACACCTAACACATGTTCTCCTTTTAGAAGTTTATGAAGGTTCTTTATCCCAACATGTGCTAGACGGTGATGCCACAGCCAACCCATGCTAGTCTTAGCAATTAAGAATGCATCTAGATCGGCCTCCTCTTTCGAAAAATCAACTAAGTAGAGTTTGCCGCCTAGTACACCCTTAAAAGCTAATGAACCATCACTTCTTCTAAAGACAGACACATCTACATTTGTAAATAGACAATTATAACCCATGTTACATAATTGACTTACAGACAATAAATTATACTCGAGCGATTCAACTAAAAACACATTAGATATGGAATGCTCGGATGAAATGGCTATTTTTCCTAGTCCTTTAACCTTTCCTTGGTTCCCATCTCCAAAGAAGATCGAATCTTGGGAATCTTTGTTCTTGACGTAGGAGGTGAACATCTTCTTCTCCCCCGTCATGTGGTTTGTGCATCCAGCTTGAGCTCCCGAATGCATAAACCTGCAAGGCAAATTAGGCTTGGGTTTTAGGTACTCAGCTCTTGTTGGGTCCTACAAGGTTAGTTACAATAGTCTTTGGGACCCAAATGCAAGTCTTGTCTCCCTTGCATTTGGACCCCATCTTTCTAGCAACCACTTTTTCATTTTTACATGAAAGTACATACTTAGTGTTGCAAGCATGAAAGACAGTAGTAGGTTTATTATACACTTTCCTAGGAGCATGAGACACAAAATTTCTCCTAGGCCTATCATTAAAATTAGAACTTGAAGCAATCATAGCATGTGAGTCAAAAGCATTATAACTCCTATTATAATGAGAATTTCTAGTAATTTTTCTATCATTGTACATGAAAGCATGATTCTTTTGACTACTACTAGCCATAGGGGCCTTCCCTTTCTCCTTGTTGGAAATGGGAGCCCTTTGGCTTGTTAGGTTCTTTGGCTTCCTTTCGAAAGCCAAGCCCATCCTTAATTGAGGGATGTCTACCAACGGTGTAGGCATCCCTAGCAAATTTTAACTTATCAAAGTCATCTTTGCAAGTCTTAAGTTGGGTATTAAGACTTGCCACTTCACCATTTAATTTTGTAATAGAAGTAAGGTGTTCAACACATGCATCAACATCAAAATCCTTACACGTATTACAAATGACAACATGCTCTACACAAGAACTAGATTTATTAACTACTTCTAGCTTAGCATTTAAATCATCATTAATACTCTTTAAGTTAGACACAGTTTCATGACAAGCAGATAATTCAGAAGACATCATTGCATTTCTTTTAATCTCTAAAGCAAGAGATTTTTGTACACTAACAAACTTATCATGCTCTTCATACAAAATTTCCTCTTGTTTTTCTAAGAGTCTATTCTTTCATTTAAACCATCAATCAATTCATTGATTTTATCTACTTTAGTTCTATCTAAGCCTTTGAATAAGCTTGTGTAATCTACTTCATCATCACTTGAAGTAGTATACTTAGGGGTATCTCGAGCGATTACCTTTTTCTCCTTTGCCATGAGGCAAGTATGGCGCTTGTTGGGGAAGAGGGACGACTTGTCAAAGGTTGAGGCCGCGAGTCCTTCGTCGTCGGAGTCGGAAGAAGAGCAATCCGAATCCCATTCTTTGCCAAGGTGCGGCTCGCCCTTCTCCTTCTTGTAGGCCTTCTTCTTTTCCCTCTTTCCGCCTTTTTCTTGTTCCTGGTCATTAGCATTATCGGGACAATTTGCTATAAAATGACCAGTCTTACCACATTTAAAATAGGAGTGCTTTCCCTTTGCTTTGCTCTTGTTGGAATGATCCTTGCGTCCTTTTAGCGCCGTCTTGAAGCGCTTGATGATGAGGGCCATCTCATCTTCGTTTAGCCCGGCCACCTCAACTTGTGCCACCTTGCTAGGTAGCGCCTCCCTACTGCTGCTTGTTGCCTTGAGTGCAACAGGCTGGGGCTCATAGATGGGCATTGGGCCGTTCAATGCATCATCAACATATCTTGCTTCCTTGACCATCATACGCCCGCTAACAAACTTTTCGAGTATCTCCTCGGGCGTCATCTTTGTGTACCTGGGATTTTCACGTATGAGGTTCACAAGATGAGGGTCAATAACAGTGAAAGACATGAGCATAAGTCGAATGACGTCGTGGTCCGTCCATATCGTGCTTCCATAGCTCCTAACCTTGTTGACCAGGGTCTTGAGCCTGTTGTACGTTTGCATTGGCTCCTCTCCCCTGATCATGGCAAACCTTCCTAGCTCGCCTTCCACCAACACCATTTTGGTGATCATGGTGGCGTCGTTCCCCTCATGCGATATCTTGAGGGTGTCCCATATTTGCTTGCCGTTGTCCAAGCCGCTCACCTTGTTATATTCATCCCTGCACAACGATGCTAACAAAATAGTGGTAGCTTGTGCATTCTTATGAATTTGTTCGTTAATGAAGATAGGGTTATCCGTACTATCAAATTGCATTCCATTCTCAACTATCTCCCAAATACTAGGACGGAGAGAGAAAAGGTGACTACGCATTTTGTGACTCCAAAAAGCATAGTCCTCTCCATCAAAGTGTGGAGGTTTACCAAGAGGAATAGAAAGCAAATGCGCATTGGAATTATAAGGAATACGAGAATAATCAAATGAAAAATTTGAGTTAACCAGTTTCTTTTTGTCGGCGTTTCGAGACCGGGGGGTCCCTAGGCCGACGAGTGAGTGTGCCGCGTGCCCCAGCCCAGATGGGTCGAGCGCGTGGGCGAGCGCGAAGGGGGGAAGAGCGAGGTGGCTGGAGCCGGGTCGTGAGAGGGAGGCAGAGATCCCGCGGCCTTCGTGTTCGTCCCGCGCCCAGGTCGGGTGCGCTTGCAGTAGGGGGTTACAAGCGTCCGCGCGGGTGAGGGGAGCGAGCGGCCCCGAGAGAGCGCCTGCCCCTGCCCTCGTCCCCGCGGGAACCAACCTTCTCTAAGAAGGCCCTGGTCTTTCCTTTTATAGGCGCAAGGAGAAGATCCAGGTGTACAAATGGGGGTGTAGCAAGGCGCTACGTGTCTAGCGGGGGAGAGCTAGTGCCCTAAGTACATGCCAAGGTGGCAGCCGGAGAGATCTTGGCACCCAGCTGGTGTGGCGTCGTGGCTGTCGGAGGAGTAACGGAGCCTGGTGGAGGGACAGCTGTTGGAACAGCTCTGCTCTTGCTGACGTCTCCCTGCTTCCGTAAGGGAGCCGAGAGCCGCCGTCGTCATGGGTCTAGCGGGGCGCCATCATTGCCTATCTAGCGGAGCTGGCCAGATGGGACGCCGGTCTTGTTCTCTGCGACCCAAGTCGGCTCGGGGCAGGGTGATGATGACGCTTCCTGTTGACGTGGCGGACTTGTGCCCTAGGTCGGGCGACGTGGAGGCTCCTCCGAAGCCGAGGTCGAGTCTGTCCTGCATGGCCGAGGCCGAGCCCGAGCTCCTGGGTCGGGCGAGGCGGAGGTCATTCGGCAGAGGCCAGGGCGGAGTCCGAGCCCTGGGTCGGGCAAAGCCGAGTTCGTCGTCTTCCGGGGCCTTAGCCCGAGTCCGAGCCCTAGGTCGGGCGGAGCGGAGTTCGCCGTCTTCTGGGGCCTTAGCCCGAGTCCGAGCCCTGGGTCGGGCGGAGCGGAGTTCGCTGTCTTCTGGGACCTTAGCCCGAGTCCGAGCCCTAGGTCGGGCGGAGCGGAGTTCACCGTCTTCCGGGGCCTTAGCCCGAGTCCGAGCCCTGGGTCGGGCGGAGCCTCCTATGGCGCCTTTGGCAAGGCCTGGTCGCCCGTCGGTCTCACTCTTTGCGTTAAATGCCCCAGTGACTTGGTCGGTTGGCGCGGTGATTTAGTCAGGGTTGCTTCTTAACGAAGGCAAGGCCTCGGGCGAGCCGGAGATGCGTCTGCCATAAAAAAGGGGGCCTCGGGCGAGACGGAAACACCTCAGGGTCGGCTGCCCTTGCCCGAGGCTAGGCTCGGGCGAGGCGTGATCGAGTCGCTCGTATGGACTGATCCCTGACTTAATCAAACCCATCAGGCCTCTGCAGCTTTATGCTGATGGGGGTTACCAGCTGAGAATTAGGCGTCTTGAGGGTACCCCTAATTATGGTCCCCGACAGTAGCCCCCGAGCCTCGAAGGGAGTGTTAGCACTCGCTTGGAGGCATTCGTCGCACTTTTTTGCAAGGGGACCAGCCTTTCTCGGTTGCACTTTGTTCCGGTGGGTGCGCGCGAGCGCACCCGCCGGGTGTAGCCCCCGAGGCCTCGGAGGAGTGGTTTCACTCCTTCGAGGTCTTAATGCCTTGCGTAATGCTTCGGCTGGTCTGGCGGTTCCCTCATGCGAACAAGCCGTAGCCCGGGTGCACTGTCGGGGCCCAAGTTCTCGGGCTGGTATGTTGGCGCTATCAACGGTTCGGCCGGAGCCGGGTTTGCGAGAGCAGCCCCCGAGCCTCCGCACAGGGCGAGAGGACGATCAGGGACAGACTCGGCTTTTTTACATACGCCCCTACGTCGCCTTTCCGCAAGGAGGAGGGGGGAGAGCGCCATGTTACCCTCGATGGGCACCGAACATGGTGTCTCCGGTGAGCTGCAATCGGGTAATCCGAGTGGACGTCCGTGCCCCGTTCGTTGGGGGTCGGCTAGGGGCCCAGAGGCACGCCCAAAAGTACCTGCGGGTGATCTGCCGGACCCGGTCCCCTGGCGACGGGGTCCGAGGGCTCGTTGCCTCCCTCCGATGGGATTCCGTTACAGGATCGTTCCCGCTGGTCTCGGAAATGTCCTAGGGTACCTCGAGAGCGCAGCCCGAGCCTTGGTTATGTATCGAACGTACCCCTGGTCATCCCTCGCTCGGTGTCTGAGGCGACTGTGAACCCTTCGGAGGGCCAGCCTTCGAACCCCTGATCAGTAATGGGCGCGGAGCCCGAGTAGCCTGAGGCGGTCGTGGAACCTTTCGGGAGGCCGACCTTCGAACCCCTGACCAGTAGTGGGTGTCGGGCCCACGCGATCTGGGGCGGCTGTTGAACCCTTCGGGGGGCCAGCCTTCGAACCCCTGATCAGTAAGGAGGCTCGGAGCCTAGTTCCTCCACGAGGAAGGATCCCTTTCGGGGTATCCCCCTTCCCGGTCCCTGTTGCAAGAGATAGAGAAAGAGGAAAAAGGGAAAAAAGATACAAAATTGAGCGATGTGGCGTACCTTTTTTGGTGTGGTCGTTTTGGCGAAGGCGAAGCGTCGCCAGCTGCTCCTACCAGAAACGTCGCCTGTCTAGCCGCGGAGTTAATGCGCCGGGGCGAGTAGTTGGCGAGGCTGCCGTTGCGCGTGCGCGAGCCGTTCGAGGAACGGGTCACGGGCGCGTCGTCTTCACACCGTGAGAGGGGGTTCTATCGCTGCCTCCGGATGGGACGTGAGCTTGGCTGATGGCATGACCGCTGCTCTCGCGCGCCTGCCACCGTCATTACTGCCGGCCCACTTTCGACCGCGTTTGACCGCTGCGTCAGGCTGGCGCTGCTGGGTCGCGCGCTGGGTCGCCTCGGGTCGCGGTATTGGTTCCGCAACCGAGGAGGTGCGGTGGTGGCGCAAGTGGTACATTTGCTTGCATGCAGCATCCGGCGCGCCGGTCGCGCGACGCGTGGGCTTGGGCCTCCGTGCTAGCAGGTCAGGAGTTGGAGAGGCGCGGCCACTTGGCATGGTTGCATGCCGCCTGCATGGCTGCCTCCTCCTTTCGCCCGTTGGCCTAGGCAAAAGCGGAGGGTCGCTTGTAACCGCTGAGTGGTTGTGTGCGCCGTGCGCGGCGGTTCGGCTTCTTCTGCTCGGAGCCGGTCAGCATGACATGTGGGTCCCAGCCCCCGCGCTGCAGGGGAGGGCTTTGGAGGCGTGTTGGAGAAGACTCGGCCCGTGACGGTTGGGGGCGCAAGCAGGGAGAGCCGCCTTTAAAAGGAGGGTGACCCCTTTCGTAAGGTGACCATGTCTTCTTTCTCCCTTATGCATCGCGTCTTTCCACCTTTCAAGCCCCCGGATGGGGAAAACCGCCGTCTCCGCGCCTCATCGTCGGAGAACACAACTCCGTGGGAGTGGGTACCTTTCAGCCATCATTCGGCTTCAAGGATTTTCATCACATAGCCCGGTTGCTCCCCTCCGCTGGTGGTCACCCAAGACGGTGACCTTCAGCTTCTGGATGGGGAGAGGCAAACCGGGCTGTGATCCCGGCCCCGCCCTCAGTGTTGAGGGTGTTCGTCATCCTCGCTGGGGCGGGGGGCGAGGCGAGTCGGGGCTCCACCTCCTGCGCGGGTAGGCGGACCACCTCTTCTTCCAGCTTCTGGTGGTGGCAATCGCCCCTTAGCCCCACGGCGGAGACATCCTCCAGCCATGCCGGGGAAGGCGAACTCCTGCTGCCCAGCTAGGATGCAACATTCCGTCTTCCTCCTCGCATTCGCGGCGAGGACGGCTGCGAGGATCTACCGGGGTGCTTAGGGGCGTCCCGCGTTTGCTGGTGATTCGCCCAGAGCTCGTCGCTCCACGGGCTTCTCTGGCGGGGAGGTTGTCCGTACCTGCGGGGACGGAACCGGAGTTCCGTTTGTAATGGCACTTCGAATGCCGGGTTTTTTGTTCATTTCGGCTTTCGGGGCCTGAACATATATGTAACGCCGGCACAGAGCCGTGTTTTTTCCTCATTTTCGAGCACTAGGACTCGTCTGCTGATTATCTGAACCGCTTCACCAAGCATGAGTCGCCCCGTGTCAAGGTGACGAGTGAGGTATCCGTATCCCGGAGGCGTAGGAGTCCCTCGGCTCGGTCGGCCCTGTTGTCCGAGGCTCCTCTAGCTTAGTTAAAGAGACCCCTCGGCCGCTCTTCGACGAGCCGAGGCCGGGGGTAGCGATATCAGCATGAGCAGAGGCGGAGTTGGCTCGAAAATAAAACCTGTTTGGCCGGAGCCTAGCCGAGTTGTCCGTTGGCAGGATCGACGTCGGAGTTGATCAGCCGAGGCTTCGGACCGGGCTGGCGCCCTCGGAAGGTGGTTGGCCGAGGCCCCGGAGGTGGCCGGCCGAGCCGCCCGCTCGGGCTGGATCCCGAAGAAGTCCCTGACAGCGATCGCTCGGGCGTGGTGATGACGTCGTCCTTCGGAGCGGAGGCCCTCGGACCACGTCGCCGTCCGAGGCTAGGTCGGGCCTTGCCGAAGGTGCTGTCGATGCCGAGGGTGTCGCCGCCCTCTTCCAGCGTCAGGACCCGAGCCTGCAGGACCAGATTGTCTTGTAGCGTGGGCCTTGTGCGGCCGTCGAGGCCAGAACACACACCCTTGCTGCGTTGTAAAGCTGCGTCTCTTTTCCTCTTGTTTCGAGTATCTGGACTTTTTGTCGGTAACAGGGATGTTAGTGCGAGCGAGAGTTGCTTCTCGCGGAAGGTGATGAGTGAGGTATCCGTATCCCAGAGGCGTGGGAGTCCCTCGGCTCGATCGGCCTTGCCGCTTACGCGTACTTTCACCCGTCCATGAGGCCCTGTTATCGACTCGGTCGAGAAGGCTCGAAGGATCGCTTTGACAGAAGGGCTTCCGAACGTAGAGACTTGTTCGATCCGCGGAGTCACCTTATCCGAACGCGAGTTACTTATCGCAGAAGGTGATGAGTGAGGTATCCGTATCCCGGAGGCGTAGGAGTCCCTCGGCTCGGTCAGCCTTGACTGCTTACGTGTACCCCGTTGTTTCCAGGACCCACTTTTCGAAGTAGTCAAAAAGCACGAAAGATGTTCTGGTAAAAGAGATTTTCTTTTCGAGGAAAATTTTGACGCAGAGGGGGTTTCCCCCCTTTTAGCCCCCGAGGGAGGGTCGGGCCTTGCCGAGGCGAGGCCGACCCTTCCTTGTTGACTAAACTTTGCGTGGGTGCGATGTATATGAACAACTTGGAAACATCTTAAGGGTAGAAGCGACGTAGCTGTTGGATGTTCCAAGCGTTGCCGTAGACCTCGCCTTGACTGTTGGCCAGCTTGTACGTTCCGGGCTTCAGAACTTTGGCGATGACGAATGGCCCCTCCCAGGGGGGCGTGAGCTTGTGCCTCCCTCGGGCGTCTTGCCGCAGCCGAAGCACCAGGTTGCCCACCTGGAGGTCTCGGGGTCGGACCCCTCGGGCGTGGTAGCGTCGCAGGGACTGCTGATACCGCGCCGAGTGTAGTAAGGCCCTGTCCCGAGCCTCGTCCAGCTGGTCCAGCGAGTCTTCTCGGCTAGCCTGGTTGCTTTCATCGTCGTAGGCCCTCGCCCTCGGGGAGCCGTATTCCAGGTCAGTGGGCAAGACGGCCTCGGCCCCGTAGACCAGGAAGAACGGCGTGAAACCCGTGGCTCGGCTCGGCGTCGTCCTCAGGCTCCAGACCACCGAGGGGAGTTCCTTCATCCATCGCTTGCCGAACTTGTTGAGGTCGTTGTAAATCCGAGGCTTGAGCCCTTGTAGAATCATGCCGTTGGCACGCTCTACTTGCCCATTCGACATAGGATGAGCCACGGCAGCCCAGTCCACCCGGATGTGGTGATCCTCGCAAAAATCCAAGAATTTTTTGCCGGTGAACTGGGTGCCGTTGTCGGTGATGATGGAGTTTGGGACCCCAAAGCGATGGATGATGTTGGTGAAGAACGCCACCGCCTGCTCGGACCTGATGCTGTTCAGGGGTCGGACCTCGATCCACTTGGAGAATTTGTCGACGGCGACCAGCAGGTGCGTGTAGCCCCCGGGCGCCTTCTGCAGAGGGCCGACGAGGTCCAGACCCCACACAGTGAAGGGCCAGGTGATGGGTATCGTCTGCAGAGCCTGAGCGGGCAGGTGGGTCTGGTTCGCATAGAATTGGCACCCTTCGCAGGCGCGGACAATTCTAGTGGCGTCAGCCACCGCCGTCGGCCAGTAGAAGCCTTGGCGGAAAGCGTTCCCGACGAGGGTTCGCGGTGCTGCATGATGGCCGCAAGCCCCCGAGTGTATTTCCTACAGGAGTTCCTGACCTTCGGCGATGGAGATGCATCGCTGGAGGATGCCCGAGGGGCTACGGTGGTAGAGCTCCTTCTCATCGCCCAGCAAGACGAACGACTTGGCGCGTCGCGCTACCCGCCGAGCCTCGACTCGGTCGAGGGGCAGTTCTCCTTGGCAGAGATATTGCAGGTACGGGGTCTGCCAATCTTGATCTGGCGTGACCCCGCTCCGCTCCTCCTCGATGCGTAGTGCTTCGCCCTCAGGGGCCGAGGGTTCCTCGGGCTGAACCGAGGATGGCTCGGGCTGGGCTGAGGTCACCTCGGACGGGGCCGAGGGCGTCTCGGGCTCGGGCGTGTCGCCGATCTTGACGGAGGGTTGGTGCAGATCTCGGGAGAAGACGTCCGGGGGAACCGTCGTTCGCCCCGAGGCTATCTTCGCCAGCTCATCCGCAGTCTCGTTGTAGCGTCGGGTGATGTGGTTAAGCTCGAGCCCGTAGAACTTGTCTTCTAGGCGTCGAACCTCATCACAATAGGCCTCCATCTTCGGGTCGCGGCAGTGGGAGTTCTTCATGACTTGGTCGATGACGAGCTGCGAGTCGCCGCGAGCATCGAGGCGTCGGACCCCTAGCTCGATGGCGATTCGCAATCCGTTGATCAGAGCCTCGTACTCAGCCACATTGTTGGACGCCGGGAAATGGAGGCGGAGCACGTAGCGCAGGTGTTTCCCGAGGGGCGAGACGAAGAGCAGGCCCACGCCGGCTCCCGTCTTCATCAGCGACCCGTCGAAAAACATGGTCCAGAGCTCCGGTTGGATCGGAGCCGTCGGTAACTGGGTGTCGACCCATTCGGCTACGAAGTCCGCCAGTACCTGGGACTTGATGGCCTTCCGAGGGGCGAACGCGATCGTCTCGCCCATGATTTCCATCGCCCACTTTGCGATCCGTCCCGAGGCTTCTCGGCACTAGATGATCTCCCCCAGGGGGAAGGATGACACCACAGTCACCGGATGGGACTCGAAGTAATGTCGTAGCTTTCGCCTCGTCAGGATCACTGCATACAGCAGCTTCTGGATTTGTGGGTAGCGGGTCTTGGTCTCGGACAGCACCTCGCTGACGAAGTAAACTGGCCTCTGAATGGGCAAAGCATGCCCCTCTTGCCGCCTTTCGACCACGATCGCGGCGCTGACCACCTGAGTGGTAGCGGCGACGTAGACCAAGAGGGCTTCTCCATCAGCTGGGGGTACCAAGACGGGCGCCTGGGTGAGGAGCGCCTTCAGGTTCCCGAGAGCTTCCTCGGCCTCGGGAGTCCAAGTGAAGCACTCGGCCTTCCTTAAGAGACGGTACAGGGGCAGGCCTCTTTCGCCGAGGCGCGAGATGAAACGGCTCAAGGCCGCGAGACATCCCATGACCCTCTGTACGCCTTTTAAGTCCTTGATGGGCCCCATGCTTGTGATGGCTGCGATCTTCTCCGGGTTGGCTTCGATGCCCCGCTCGGAGACGATGAATCCCAGGAGCATGCCTCGGGGCACCCCGAAGACGCACTTCTCGGGATTGAGCTTGACGCCCTTCGCCTTGAGACACCGGAATGTCACTTCGAGGTCGGAGAGAAGGTCGGAGGCTTTCCTTGTCTTGACTACGATGTCGTCGACGTAGGCCTCGACCGTGCGACCGATGTGTTCGCCGAACACATGGTTCATGCACCGCTGGTACGTTGCACCCACGTTCCTCAAACCGAACGGCATGGTGACATAACAGTACATGCCGAAGGGCGTGATGAAAGAAGTCGCGAGCTGGTCGGACTCTTTCATCTTGATTTGATGATACCCTGAGTAGGCATCGAGGAAAGACAGGGTTTCACACCCAGCAGTGGAGTCCACGATTTGATCGATGCGAGGTAGAGGGTAGGGGACCTTCGGACATGCTTTGTTGAGACCAGTATAGTCTACACACATCCGCCATTTCCCCCCTTTCTTCCTCACAAGTACAGGGTTGGCAAGCCATTCGGGATGGAATACCTCTTTGATGAACCCTGCTGCCATCAGCTTGTGGATCTCCTCGCCTATCACCCTGCGCCTTTCCTCGTCGAATCGGCGCAGAGGCTGTCTGACCGGTCGGGCCCCGGCCCGAATATCCAGCGAGTGCTCGGCGACATCCCTCGGTATGCCGGGCATGTCCGAGGGACTCCACGCAAAGACATCGGCGTTTGCGCGGAGAAAGTCGATCAGCACTGCTTCCTATTTGGGGTCGAGCCCGGAACCGATCCGGATCTGCTTGGAGGTGTCGCCACTGGGGTCGAGAGGGACGGCCTTAACCGTCTCTGCTGGCTCAAAGTTGCTGACATGTCGCTTCACGTCCGGCACCTCTCGGGAGAGGCTTTCCAGGTCGGCGATGAGGGCCTCGAACTCGGCGAGGGCCTCGGCGTACTCCACGCACTCCACATCGCATTCGAATGCGTGTTTGTACGTGGGGCCGACGGTGATGACCCCATTGGGGCCCGGCATCTTGAGCTTCAGGTAGGTGTAGTTGGGGATGGCCATGAACTTCGCGTAGCATGGCCTTCCCAACACTGCGTAGTAGGTTCCTCGGAACCCGACCACCTCGAACGTCAAAGTCTCCCTTCAGAAGTTGGAGGGTGTTCCGAAGCAGACAGGAAGGTCGAGCTGTCCGAGGGGCTGGACGCGCTTCCCAGGAATGATCCCGTGGAAGGGTGCAGCGCCTGCTCGGACGGATGACAGATCGACGCGCAGGAGCCTGAGGGTCTCGGCGTAGATGATATTGAGGTAGCTGCCCCCATCCATCAGGACCTTGGTGAGCCTGACGTCGCCGATGACGGGGTCGACGACGAGCGGGTACTTCCCCGGGCTCGGCACGTGGTCGGGGTGGTCATCTTGGTCGAAGGTGATGGGCTTGTCGGACCAGTCTAGGTAGACTGGCGCCGCCACCTTCACCGAGCAGACCTCCCGACGCTCTTGCTTACGATGCCGAGCCGAGGCATTCGCCGCATGCCCCCCGTAGATCATGAAGCAGTCGTGGACCTCGGGGAACTCTCCTGCTTGGTGATCTTCTTTTTTGTCGTCGTCGCGGGCCTTGCCACCCTCTGCGGGTGGCCCGGCCCGGTGGAAGTGGCACCGAAGCATGACGCACTCCTCGAGGGTGTGCTTGACGGGCCCCTGATGGTAGGGGCACGTCTCCTTGAGTGCCTTGTCGAAGAGGTTGGCGCCTCCGGGGGGCTTCCGAGGGTTCTTGTGTTCGGTGGCGGCGACAAGGTCCGTGCCGGCGGCGTCGCGTTTCGCTTGCGACTTCCTCCTGCCTTTCTTCTTGGTGCCGAGCGGAATAGATGCCTCGGGAGCATCTTCCGACGGGCGGCCCTGGGGCTGCTTGTCCTTTCGGAAGATGGCCTCGACCGCCTCCTGACCAGAGGCGAACTTGGTGGCAATGTCCATCAGCTCGCTCGCCCTGGTGGGGGTCTTGCGACCCAACTTGCTCACCAGGTCACGGCAGGTGGTGCCGGCAAGGAACGCGCCGATGACATCGGAGTCGGTGATGTTGGGCAGCTCGGTGCGCTGCTTCGAGAATCGCCGGATGTAGTCCCGAAGAGACTCTCCCGGCTGTTGCCGGCAGCTTCGGAGGTCCCAGGAATTCCCGGGGCGCACGTACGTGCCCTGGAAGTTGCCGGCGAAAGCTTGGACCAGATCCTCCCAGTTGGAAATCTGCCCCGGAGGCAGGTGCTCCAACCAAGCGCGAGCAGTGTCGGAGAGGAACAGGGGGAGGTTGCGGATGATGAGGTTGTCGTCGTCCATTCCACCCAGTTGACAGGCCAGGCGGTAGTCCGCGAGCCACAATTCCGGCCTCGTTTCCCCCGAGTACTTTGTGATAGTAGTAGGGGGTCGGAATCGGGTCGGAAACGGCGCCCGCCGAATGGCCCAGCTGAAGGCCTACGAACCGGGTGGTTCGGGCGAGGGACTCCGATCCTCCCCGCTGTCGTAGCATCCCCCACGCCTGGGGTGATAACCTCGGCGCACCCTTTCGTCGAGGCGGGCCCGACGGTCGCGATGAGGGTGCTCGTCGCCGAGGTGGCCCGGGGCCGCAGGCGCGGTGTTGCGCGTGCGCCCGGTGTAGACCGAGGCTTCCCGCATGAGTCGGGAAGTCGCGGCACGAGGTTCCGAGCGGTACCCCTGCCTTCGGGAGGCAGAGCTCTCGGCCCGCCGGGCCACAGCGCCTTCCAGGAGATGCTTGAGCTCTCCCTGGATTCACCGACCCTCGGTGGTTGATGACTCTGGCATCGCGCGGAGGAGCATCGCTGCGGCTGCCAGGTCCTGACCGGTTCCGCCAGATGCGGGTGGCGGTATGCCCCTGGCATTGTTGGCGATGTGGTGCTGGAGACCCTGGGGCAGGTGACGTATTTCTCCGGCCGGGGGCTAGCCGGCCCATACCTGCCCGACGTCCCGGCGGATTGCCTCGAGCGCTCCTGCTCCCTCATCGAGCCCGGCCTGCGCCCCGCGGACTTGCTCGAGCTGTGGGTCGTGACCCCCCGCCGGAACGGGGACCACAGCTAGCTCCCGCGGGATGTCGGCGCGAGGCGCTGGCCTAGGGGGATCACCATCCTCCGGCATGCCGAGACAGCTGCCTCCGGAGGGATCCCCTAGCTCGACGTGGAGACATTCGCGGCTCGGGCCGCAGTCCTTGTCGTCAAGGCTGCGGCTGCCGTCGGAACAGTCGGAGAGGCAGTAGTTGCATGCGGTCATGAAGGCCCGCATGGCACTGGGGTTGCTAGATCTAGAGAAATCCCAGCAGGTGCTGGGGTCGTCATCTTCCTCGGACCCAGAGGGTCCGTAGGTCGAGACGCCCGTCAATCGGTCCCAGGGCGACCGCACACGAAACCCGAAAGGGGTTGCATTCACCTCAACGCGAGCGCCCGCCAAAGCGAGGTCGCTAGGCAGGTTGAGGTCGAGTCGAAATGACGAAGGATGGGAAGCAGTCGGTACCTTTTGGTCGACGAAGAGCGACGAAGTCACATCGGGGGCTGATCGCACCGTCGTCTTGGGTACGAGGGCGACGTCCTGCAGGCCCTCCGTGAGCGTGCTGGCGTCGTCCACTTGCTCGGAGTCGGCGTGTCGCGGGGGGACGGCGCTCGCCTTTGCCTCAAACACGAGGGTGACGCCCGACGCGTCCTCCATTGGGGCGCTGGGGATGTCGACTAGCTCGACAGCCGACTGAGCGCAGCCTCCCGCTCGGCCCTGGTTGCCCCGCCTTCTCCTCCGATGGCGAGGGAGAGGATGGGGCGAGCTCGAATGTTGTCCTTCCCCCACGCGGGAAAGACGTCGTCGATTCCGCCGCCGGTGGGCGGACTGTCCGCCACCATTGTCGCCGTCGCGCGGCGGTGGAAGGAGTATCATGTCGTAGCTACCGTCGAAAGACATGAACTCGAGGCTCCCGAAACGGAGCACCGTCCCGGGTTGAAGAGGTCGTCGGAGACTGCCCATCTGGAGCTTGACGGGAAACTGCTCGTCAACACGCAGCAGGCCCCTACCTGGCGCGCCAACTGTCGGCGTTTCGAGACCGGGGGCTCCCTAGGCCGACGAGTGAGTGTGCCGCGTGCCCCAGCCCAGATGGGTCGAGCGCGTGGGCGAGCACGAAGGGGGGAAGAGCGAGGTGGCCGGAGCCGGGTCGTGAGAGGGAGAAGGAGATCCCGCGGCCTTCGTGTTCATCCCGCGCCCAGGTCGGGTGTGCTTGCAGTAGGGGGTTACAAGCGTCCGCGCGGGTGAGGGGAGCGAGCGGCCCCGAGAGAGCGCCTGCCCCTGCCCTCGTCCCCGCGGGAACCAACCTTCTCTAAGAAGGCCCTGGTCTTTCCTTTTATAGGCGCAAGGAGAAGATCCAGGTGTACAAATGGGGGTGTAGCAAGGCGCTACGTGTCTAGCGGGGGAGAGCTAGTGCCCTAAGTACATGCCAAGGTGGCAGCCGGAGAGATCTTGGCACCCAGCTGGTGTGGCGTCGTGGATGTCGGAGGAGTAACGGAGCCTGGTGGAGGGACAGCTGTTGGAACAGCAGTGCTCTTGCTGACGTCTCCCTGCTTCCGTAAGGGAGCCGAGAGCCGCCGTCGTCATGGGTCTAGCGGGGCGCCATCATTGCCTATCTGGCGGAGCTGGCCAGATGGGACGCCGGTCTTGTTCTCTGCGACCCAAGTCGGCTCGGGGCAGGGTGATGATGACGCTTCCTGTTGACGTGGCGGACTTGTGCCCTAGGTCGGGCGACATGGAGGCTCCTCCGAAGCCGAGGTCGAGTCTGTCCTGCATGGCCGAGGCCGAGCCCGAGCTCCTGGGTCGGGCGAGGCGGAGGTCGTTCGGCAGAGGCCAGGGCGGAGTCCGAGCCCTGGGTCGGGCGAAGCGGAGTTCGTCGTCTTCCGGGGCCTTAGCCCGAGTCCGAGCCCTGGGTCGGGCGGAGCGGAGTTCGCCGTCTTCTGGGGCCTTAGCCCGAGTCCGAGCCCTGGGTCGGGCGGAGCGAAGTTCGCCGTCTTCTGGGACCTTAGCCCGAGTCCGAGCCCTGGGTCGGGCGGGGCGGAGTTCGCCGTCTTCCGGGGCCTTAGCCCGAGTCCGAGCCCTGGATCGGGCGGAGCCTCCTATGGCGCCTTTGGCAAGGCCTGGTCGCCCGTCGGTCTCCCTCTTTGCGTTAAATGCCCCAGTGACTTGGTCGGTTGGCGCGGTGATTTAGTCAGGGCTGCTTCTTAACGAAGGCAAGGCCTCGGGCGAGCCGGAGATGCGTCTGCCGTAAAAAAGGGGGCCTCGGGCGAGATGGAAACACCTCAGGGTCGGCTGCCCTTGCCCGAGGCTAGGCTCGGGCGAGGCGTGATCGAGTCGCTCGTATGGACTGATCCCTGACTTAATCAAACCCATCAGGCCTCTGCAGCTTTATGATGATGGGGGTTACCAGCTGAGAATTAGGCGTCTTGAGGGTACCCCTAATTATGGTCCCCGACACTTTTTCTCGTCGTAGTCGTCGTCTCTTGGGAAAGAAGAAGACTCGTCGCTGTCGTAGTAGACAATCTTCTTGATGCGCCTCTTCTTCTTCCCGTCCTTCTTATTATGACTCATGCCAGAGTCAGTGGGCTTGTCATCCCTCGGCTCATTGAAGATGGACTCCTTCTCCTTATCATTGACCACCATCCCCTTTCCCTTAGGATCCTGTCCTACTTCCACGTTGTGGCATCCCAATGGACGAGGGTTGCACTCAACCCCTTTCAAGTGATCCAATGATCAACTTGAATACCATGGTGTTCTTCTTTCTTATACCTTCTCCCATTTGCGAGGAATCTCCACAACTTGGAGCCTCTCGCCCTTACAATTGATGATCACAAAGAAGCATGGAAGTAAGGAAGAGGAGAGCAACGCACACAAGACTCAAAACGAGAGCACAAACACGCACACAAGTCACAACTTGAGCTCTAAGTTCCACACACGGAGTTCTCAACTCAAGAGGAGCTCAAATTGCTAGCACAGAGAATCAAATGCGTGGGAGTGGAGTCTGGATGCTTAGGAATGATCAAAGAATGCTTGGATGACTCCTCCATGCGCCTAGGGGTCCCTTTTATAGCCCCAAGGCAGCTAGGAGCTGTTGGAGGCATTCTTGGAAGGCTAATCTTGCCTTCTGTCGATTGGCGCACAGGACAGTCCGGTGTGCCACCGGATAGTCCCTGTAGCTGTCTGGTGCGCGATCTCCTTCCTTTTCTGGCGCATCCGACCATTGCAGATTTGCGGCAGTTGGCACACCGGACACTGTCCGGTGCCCCTTGCCGACCATTGGCGCGCCCACGCGTCGCGCGCGGATTGTGCGGCCGACCATTGGCGCAGTCGACCGTTGGCTCACCGCACAGTCTGGTGCCTCACCGGACAGTCCGGTGAATTTTAGCCGCACGCCGTTGAACGTTTGCCAAGAGCGACGACTTCGCCGTGGATGACTCACCGGACAGTCCGGTGCACCACCGGACAGTCTGGTGATTTATAGCCGTACGCCACCGTCGAGTCCCAAGAGAGGCCTATTCACCGAGACTGGTCTGGCACACCGGACACAGTCCGGTGCACCACCGGACAGTCCGGTGCACCCAGACCGAGCTGCAGTTGGCTGTACACAGCCAACTCTTTTCCAATCCATTTTCTCCTGTTTCTAGCAATTAGACAATATACGTTAGTACTCAAAACAATGTACTAAGTCTAGAAACGTACCTTGTAACATGATTTGCACTTCTTCACTCTTTGGCACAAATTAGCACTTAGTGAAAATGTGTTGGGCACTTAATCACCAAAACACTTTAGAAATGGCCCAAGGGCACATTTCCCTTTCAGCTGTTGAAGGTAGACTTCAAAGGTTTTCAGCACTTCAACCAACATACTATCCAAAGGAAACCGAAGCCCTGCTTTCATGAAACTTCTATAGACAACCACCTCATCAGCTTCGGGCAGAGGGACATTACTCTCCCCTCCAGCCCGCACAATAGAAATGTCACAAAAGTACCTTCCTCTCAAGGCATCAATCTGTCCTTGTTTGATTGTTGACTTTCTGAAGACAACACGACTTGGCCTCCAGGGCCGATCTTCGGCATCCTCATTCTCACTTTCTGCATCAAAATCTTCACTGTCACTGGAATCCTTAGATATCCCAGCTAATGTCTCTTGTGAAATCTTTTCTGCATTGGTCCTCTCCATCGCTTCGTAAAATTCGGACAGCGCCGGGTCGATAGTCTTCTTCTCACCAGCCATCAAATCGAAACTTGTTGAAATGCTGAAGCTCGAAGTCACGAAAAAGCAAGAAAGTTTAAAATGGCGAGCACAGTATAAGCAACAAAAATAGCACAAGAAACGCTTTCAATACGAGCTCATAAGTATATGCATAGCGCCCCATGGATTGGTGGGCCCGGTATGTAAGTGTCGTTCACTATTCTAGTGAAGAGAAGGTGTTTTTTCGGACCTTCGGCTAAAGGCCTTCATCCAAGTCGCAGTCTAAATTTGTTACAAGGAAACAAATTAATACTGCGAGGGGCTACTGTTGGGGGCCTTCCTCTTTCGAAGGTCCTCAAAAATGTGTCCAACCATATGTTTTTAGCATGATTATGAATAGTGACAAGAAGCTTCGGCTTTGGGACGAAGAACTTCCCTCATAACGGAATGAAGGGAGATGAAGAGTGGACAACGAAGACAAGGACCTTCGGCCTAACATGTTGACGAAGCTCAAAGCATAATGATGACAAAGGGGCCAAAGACCTTATAGTCCTCAATAATTCATGTTAGAATTATAGGCAGTAACTAGGGATATAAATGTACTTTTATCCAGGCTGCGTCCCGTGCCTATAAATTGATGAACAATAACACCGTACTGTTGACGCTGGATTGTAATCGCTTTTGCGCCATTCTCGCTCTCCCACCTTCTGACAAGCCGAAGGTACCATTGTAATATGTATATTATTAATATTTATTCATGCTTAATAAAGTTAAATGAATCATAAGTGTGTAACGAATTTTATCTTCATTCCTCTGTATTCCTTCACTCTCTCATTTATATTCATGTTTATATTATAAAATGATGAAGGTGTGCCCTTCATGACCTTCATCTGAAGATCATTATATCGAAGAGAAAATAATGCTTCAAAGGATGAGGGTCTTTAACCATTAACAATTGTGTTGTCTCGTTCTTGATTCATAGCATTTGAGAACAAGTCACCAACAGGTATTACATTTACCTTATGGACTTGATTGGCGTTGATATCGAATTTCTTCAGGACCTTTACAAGATCCAGGCCAACTTTCCTATAGTTGTAGGCTTCTCTTAATTTAGATATCTCATGTTGTGACTTGTGAGCACCATAATTATTTAGCTTGTCCACTTGGTCAAAATAAACACAATTAATTTTGTATGTTGCACTAGAATATTGCCTAGAAATCTGTATGTTGCACTGGAATATTGCCCCACCAATTGTTCTAACATCTCCAGTATACCCATTAGTATATATATAAAGGACATGTTTAGCTACACCATTTTATTTATGAACCTAGTGCATTTCAATGACAAATATAAAAAGGTATAGATGTTTCTACATATACTACTTTGTTTGTGTGCTATTTGGATCATTTTTATAGTGGGTAAAAATATTTATATTGCAACTACATGTGTACACCATGTTTGTCACACCCAGTTTTGGAAGGTAAACCGAATGCAAACCATGTACATGTCAGGATAAGAAACTCACATGCACAACGATTACATAATTAGACATCATCACACATTGCTCAAAGTAAATAGTGAAAAAGTACTTTATTACAAAAAGATGTCCAAGACATCCATTGAGTCTAATACATAGTCATTAACATTTATATCATCAAAGTGCGGAAAATACCTAACGTAGTAGATAAGGCCTACACAGGCAGCTGACTAGGGGTTTGCCACTAAGATAAATTAGAACTCATCGTATCCCGAAACTCCTCAAAATCCTCCATGTTGCCAGCATCTCCTCCTGAGCACTGAGTACAGTGGGGACAACCTGGGGTGGGTGGTTTGTAAAGCAAGGGTGAATACACATCAACGTACTCAGCAAATGTCCCGTATGGCTAAAGTGGACTAGTTGTATGTGGAGTTAAGGTTAAGCAGTTACTTTTAGTTGGTCAAGTACTTATTACTATTAGTAGAGCCAAGTTTTAGTAATAAACCCAGTTATTACCCAAATGTACTCCCTCCAAGAGGAAATACCATAGATCATAATTATACCATCACCATTAATCATCATGATAAAAGTAACCAAAGTTCTTCTAATCAAAGAGGATCCCAAGGCCGCTCTTAACTGTGAGCACGACTGATATACCAGTTTCTAACACTCTGTAGAGGTCGCACACTTTACCCACAAGCCATGATTCCGATACTACCCAGAAAGAGTCAATCTCCATTGACCACTACCTAGGTGGCCTGGCAGGGTATCACTATGTAGCCTTTACAAAGATTTCCCAGAGGTCATAGTTGCCTGTTAGGTTTCTCCAATTTTATAAACACAGTACCTCTCCCCAAAAGAAGGGTGACTAACAAACCAAATCAAGAACCTCTGCAACCAGCCTCGGCAGAGCAAGTATTGTGCCCGTACCCCATTGATGGCCCTATGGCGAAGCCAACTACTCATCTGGTTCCTTTAATTAATCAGCTAAGAGCGTCCCATTCCACCCTCGTGGTTGCACTGTTATCTTGGGTTGCCACTCACCAAACAGGTCCTTACAGAGAGGTACTCAGGAAACGGCCTGAGTCCCCTAAAGTATCACTAGATCATCATCAGGATAACATCATCGTATCATAATATTCACATCATGGTCATTGATTAAATTAAAGCAATCGCATAGTGCTAACCATGATAACCCAAAAGTTAAACAAGGATAAGGTAAATGCAGACTAGTCAATCCTTAGGTTTCAATAATTTAATGCGGAACTGGGAATTATAAAGTATGTTGGACATAATAGGTTAGAGGACACTTTCCTTCACCAGGTTGTTGCTCAGGAAGATCTTGGGCAACACACTCAGGAACCACGGGCTACTTGTTGTCTAAATAAAGCGATCATACATTCAATACATTTGGAAAAGATAGATGAACAACACACCAAACATGTACAATCAAATGAACACAAGTCTAACAAGACATTATAAATACCAAAGATAATCTTAAATGCTAGGGATTAGTATATTTAGAGATCTATGATTCCCTAGATATTATGGATTATATAGTTTAGTGCCACTAATTTTAGTGAGACACAAAATTATACTAGGGATCAATTCATACACAACATTTCATTAACCTCACAAAATTAAACATCTAAGTACCATTAGCATTTCCTTTTTATTTATTTTATTAAACAAATACATTATTACATAAACTTAACCTTTAGTCTAGGCATAAAATTAAAGTGCACAGACTGTGGATGATCATAATTTATTTGGATGGAGAATATTCCTATGAACATTTAGCAATTTGAATCACTAAATTTGGAGTTCATATGAAAAGATATGAAATAAACAAGTTTTGAAGTTTGAAATATGAAACTAAGCCCAATTCTGTGATTATTTAAAAAGCCAGGGGTCTGTTTATAAGAGTTCAGGGGTCTGCGCGCTAAATCATAGGACTGTGGGTTGATTCTTGGAAACCCGAGGATCTCTTTAGCAAATTTACACACGAAGGGGTATCGGGCAACCTTGACCACACAATCACAAGTGAACGACTGAGATCAAATCCCACAAGCGAGCGCGCGGGTGCGAGTGGGCGAGTGTGGCTGACAGGTGGGGTAGGGAAGGGGTTGAGGCACTAGCGCACGGGGCGCACGGGTCAGGGGGGTGCTGAGAGTGCGGGGCGCGCTGGCAGCTCGATCATCAATCAACGGTTCTGGCTCCACGAACCATGTGAATCGTTATTCACGCATCCAAGCCATCCGATGAAGGCTGGACGGTTAAGATCGAGTGTTAGGGACTTTGTCCTCTCCGGCTAGCCAGGGGCGGTGCCACACGCACCTACGACGGCGCAACTACCGGCGGCGAAATAGACTGGGGCCCCTAGGGGCGCTAGAGGTGGTCTAGGTAACCAGGGAGCTTGGAGAGGACCCGGCGAACACTATTGCAGGATAGGGGTAGCAGGAACGAGGGTGAGGCAACTGCACGGTGGAGGGGGAGTCCTCGGCAGACCGGAGGCACTCCGGTAAGCAATCACAGGCGATAAAGTGCAAGGCAGGGGAAAATAAGGATAGGGTTAATATGGTTACCTTGAGTAAAGACTCAGGGGCTCACAAATGGCGTCCAGGGCATGGTGAGAACGCGTGTCGACGACGGCGGCTCTCCGTCTGTGCATGAAACGCTCTGGTGAGCGCGGACCAGGCGAATCAGAAGGGGAGAGGGCGAACCGAGGGGCGTCCCAGGTTGCGGGTGATAAGGCGGAGCTTACCGGGGCAATGGACACGGCGGGGGCTCGACGGCGACTGCAGAACGGGCACAAAACCCTGATGAGCGGCGAAACTTCCTGGGCACACGCGCAGGGCGAGAGAGAGAGCGAGAGTGCTCGGCTGAAGGCGCAAATGAGCAAGGGGAAGTGGGTGAGCAGGGTGCGGGCTCAAAAGGGGGTCGAGGGCATGCGGAGGTGGCCGAGAAATGCGTGATGTGGGCACGTCCGCGATAGGAGTGAGGGCGATAGGTTAGGGAAGCGGAGGGGACTGACGGGTGGGGTCCACGGGGCAGTGAGAAAGGACTTGCGAACAGGCAGACAACACTGATGGAAGGGGTCCACCGGGCAGTGAGAGAGAACAGGCGCGTGCTCATGGAAATTGGCGCTGATAGGGCAGCCCCATCGGGCAGCGAGAGAGAGAGAAAGAGAGAAGAGAGCGTGGGCTGGCGCCGACAGGCGGGGCCCACCTGCCAGCGAACGTGGGGGCGAGCGTGGAGGGGGGGTTAGCTGGGCCGAAAGGCCGGGGAAGAAGGGAGTGCGGGCTGCTTTTCTGTTTTCTTTTATTTTTCTAAATTTCTAATCCTTTTCCTTTTATTTTTCTCTAGGGTATTCATTTCAAATTCAAACCAAAGGCAAATTCAAATTATCTCAAACATGTGCATCAAACAAAAGGGTAATTTAGGTCCAACATGATGCAACAATTCATGACTCATATTGTTTTGACAAAATAAATAATTAATCCCACTCCAAATTATCTTAATTCTAGTGAAAAGTAAAAGAGAGAGAGACAAGAGTAACACCTGAATTTGGAAGATATTTAGAAAGAAATTTTATACCCCCAAATTCACGGTGTTACAGACCTATCCTCCTTAAAAAGAATCTCGCCCTCGAGATTCAGGGTTGGCTAGCAAAGAGTTTAGGGTACTTGGCTTTCAGATCATCTTCTCTTTCCTAGGTTGCTTCTTCTTCTGAGTGATTGCCCCATTTGACTTTGCACATCCTAATGTTAATTCTTCGAGTGACCTCATCTGCTGTCTCCAGAATTTGAGTTGGCTTCTCAATATATGTCAGGTCTTCTTGAACTTCAAGGTCCTCTGTTGGCAACTGCTCTTCTGGTACTCATAAGCATTTCTTCAGCTGAGACACATGAAATACGTCATGCACGGCTGACAGATTTTCTGGTAATCTGGTACGGTCCGATGTATCGAGGTGCTAGCTTGCCATTGACTCCTAACCTTTTGATTCCCCTCATGGTTGACACTTTCTGGTAAACATAGTCTCCCACTTCAAAACTCAATTCTCTTCTTCTGGTATCAGCATAGCTTCGCTGTCTGGACTGCGCTATCTTTAGATTCTCTCGGACCATTCTATGTTCTCTTCAGCCTCAAGCAGGATATCTGGACCAAACACCTGCCTTTCACTAGGTTGGTCCCAATGCAACGGGGTTCTGCAATTCCTCCCATAAAGTGCTTGGAATGGTGACATCTTCACACTGGCTTGGTAGCTGTTGTTGTAGGAGAATTTTGCATACGGTAGCCTCTTGTCCCAACCTAACTTATCTTGCAAACACAAGCTCTCAACATATTTTCAAGAATCTAGTTAGTTCTCTCTGTTTGACCATCTGTCTGCGGGTGATAACCTGAATTGAACTTCAAATGTGTGCCAAATGCTTCATGCAACTTCTGCAAAAAATGAGAAGTGAACTAGGTGCCTCTGTCTGGTACTATCTTCTTTGGAACGTCTTGCAAGCACACAATCCAAGACATGTATAATTCTGCCAACAATGCACTGCTATAGGTGGTCCTGACTGGTATGAAATGAGCCGCTTATGATAAACGGTCCACTACCACCCAGATGGAGTCGTAACCAGCTCGAGTGCGGGGCAGACCAACTATTAAGTCTGTCCCAATCTCATCACATTTCCACTGAGGAATCTGCAACGGCTGCAACAATCCTGCGGGCCTCTGATGTTCTGCCTTGATCCTCTGACAACTTTCGCACCTAGCAACATACTCTGCTATCTCCCTTTTCATATTGTACCACCAGAATATTTTCTTTATGTCTTGGTACATCTTCTCGCTACCAGGTTGTATAGAATATGCTGTCTCATGAGCTTCCTTAAGAATCATTTCCCGGACCGATTTGATATCGGAAACACACAGTCTATCCTTGAACCACACCACTCCTTCTGCGTCTTCACAAAAATTTGGGCCTTTCCCTTCTATGATCAGCTACCAAATCTCGTTGATCTTCTCATCGTCTTTCTGACCCTTCCTGATATCTTGCTCTAGAGTGGGTTCCAGCATGACTGTCATTCCTTGAGTGTTATTCTGAAATCCGAGACTCAGCCTATCGAATTCCTTTGCTAGCTCATACGACATTGGGTGAGCGGCCAACATATTAACTTGACTCTTTCTGCTCAAAGCATCCGCAACCACATTTTCTTTACCTAGGTGATAATGTATTTGTAGCTCATAATCTTTGATCAACTCTAGCCATCTTCACTCCTCATGTTTAGCTCTAACTGAGTAAATATGTACTTGAGGCTCTTGTGATCCGTGTAGATATCACACTTCTGCCCATACAAATAGTGTCTCCAGGTCTTCAGTGCATGAACCACTGCTGCTAACTCCAGATCATGAGTAGGGTAATTCTTCTCATGAATCTTCAACAGGCAGGATGAGTATGCCACTACTTTCCCTTCCTGCATCAATACACATCCCAGTCCGGTGTACGAAGCATCACAATGTACTGAGAATGTCTTGTGAACATCTGGCATAATCAATACCGGTGTAGTTGTCAACTTCTGCTTCAATGTCTCAAATGATTCTTGGCACGCTTGGGTCCACTTGAACTCAACCATCTTTGCCAGCAAGGCTGTCATTGGCCTGGAAATCTTGGGCATCCCTACTATTCTAAGGTTGGCCTATAAGGCCTACTTATATAGCCACCTATGTTCCCCACTATTCTTAAGGCCTTTCGTCCTTGGTCTAGCGTTCTAGTCCTGACGATCCAATACTAGTTTCTAAGCAAATTTTATTTTTGAAAAGTTGGCATTCATGACTTATTGATTCCTCTGTAATGGTAATCGCTTCAATACTAGTTGTGGTAGAACCGCCCGAATTATTCTAGCTTAAGTGCCCAAGTCACGCCTTGGAGGCAGCAACACACTTAAATTGGAATAACCCGTCAGTCCCATAGATCTAGTCCGATAAAGCCACTTACCAAGGATCGAATACCATTGCTCACACGATGGTGAGGCATAGAGAGAATACAATAAACATGAAACCACAATTTAATGTATTGGAGTTATTACATAAATCAGAGTTTTAATGAAAGATAACAAGTTCGTAATTAAATGCAGTGGATAATCGATAACGATGATACTGAGGAATAGGGCAAGGTCTAGCCCACTACTCCTCCTAGTCCTCTCCTGTCGAGGCAGCATCCCACTCGACCGTCCAATCCGGTGGCAGGGTGGAAGGCCAAGTCACACCATCAACCCTACCCTGTAGCGTACCTAAAAAATATGCCACAAGCAAGGCTGAGTATACTAATACTCAGCTAGACTTACCCGATGTGAGGAGTCTACTCCTCTACCTCTAGACCATGAAGTTGTTTGGCTGAGGGGTTTGGTTTGCCAAAAGCACTAGCTGAGTATAAAAACAGTATTAGCTTTTCTAGTTCTAGCGTATTTAATTAAGCTAGGTTTGGTCCTTTCTAAGCATACATGGTAACAATCATTTAGTACAATCAACATGTTATCTCAAGTAAAACCTCATTTCACTTTTTACTCGATGCAGTACAATGGATCAAGTAGTCTCATTAGCTACAAGAATCAGACGATTCGAATCGAGTTTTAACCTTGCAAGGTAAACCTAAACAAATGACATGTAGGGGCACTCTGTCCCCACACATATCAATCGTCCCCATCGATTCCCCATTCGCGGCCAGGGCTCACCGCCTTGGCATGCAATGCCCCACTGACCTCGGCTGCCGCTGTGCAGTGGCTACACCTTGCACCCACCATAGCTAGCATTGGAGACCCTGTCTCAGGACAAGTGAGGGATAAAGTCCGTGCCCAGCTTTACTCAGGTACTAGGCTTACCAGTTACCATATTTCCCGACATGAGTTTAGTTCTTTCAAACGCTTGACTCAGGTATCCACACATTAATCCTTAATTTGATTTTTGTCTCATAGACAAGGCATCCACCCTAGATCCAAGTCCATACACCATCATAGATCCCGTTATCAAGATGAATACAATCAATTCCTGACCTCGCACGAGTGCTAGAAAAATAACTCGACTTCTACCAAGATCCCTAATTAGCAAAGCAGCTGCTCGACCTAGCATACTAGTATCCATCTCAAAAAGGAATCCTGAGTTGGTGCAACTAGGGTTTCAAGCAACTCATACACTTAAGTGCACATTACAAACCTACAAACATTAAGTGTAGTAAAGTAGAATATATAAATGGTTATGCATAAAATTGGGGCTTGCCTTCAAAATCTGAGGCTGTAGGGAGATCCTTGGTGGCAGGCTCTTGAACTGGCTCCTGGACTTCCTCTTGGGCAACTTCTTTCTTGGGGATGAGCACGTACTCTCCATCAGCGAGGTTGCAATCTAAATGAATGCAATGAATAAGATACATGTATGCTATGTAAGTTTAATAATTAAAATGCAAGGTGAAGTACTCAAATTAGCAGGACGGGTCTTAGTCCCACTATTGAAGATTTTAGTGGTATACTTGGTATTTAGGAATAGGTGTGGCCAGTCTAGGAAGTTGGATTAATGTTTTACTCAACAATCCTTCAATGGCTTAGTGAAGACTTAATAAGGTTTTTGGCCGAAGTTATTTATGGCTTAATTTAGTACTTCATTAATCCTTTCTTTTCCTTTTTCTACTTAGGCTCTTAGAGTGGCTTTGAACTACAACACCGATTTAAAAATTCACAAAACTTTTGTAAATATTACAGTGCCTTCTCACTGGTTTATATAATTCAGTCTCAAAAATTGAGGTCTAAAATGTGAATGGTTTTCTCTGCACAAAAATATTAAAATTTAGGGTAGAGGGGGTGCTTTGAACTACAACTCTCTTGTAGGAGTGGTTTTTACCCTAAGGTTTATTTTTGCTGGTATCTAGGTGTAATAATATGACTTTATGCCAAATTTTAGCCAAAGATACCTACTGGTTAATTTATGGTGATTTTCTAAAGTTTGGGGGGCTTAGTGGTGCTTTCCACTACTACTATTTTTGAAAAATGTCAAACAACAAATTTCCTAATTTTCCTATCTTCTTCTTTGCACAAGAGCAATCATTTTGAAGTTGGTTAATTTTTCTTATAGGGAATGGGTTGTAAAATTTCTTGGAATATATGATCTTTTTCATGGGGCAGGGGGTGAGGTGTATTCCATTACATTTTTACCGTAGTCTTATATTTTTCTCCTATAGTATACATCATAAGTACTTAGGCCAAAATAGGGTTGCTCACTATTTCCCAATTTTAGTCTTTCTTTTGATTTATTTGAAGTATTGGCAAAATCCAAGTTTTATTTGTTTAACTCACTTGTTGTGATGGTTTGGGGTGGTTATCATTTTTGCAGTGGTATATTAGTGGTCAGGGGTCTACTGAATTTTTCTTGTCATTATTGCATGTGTCCTTATATTTTTAATCATGGTCTTTATTAACTTCTTAACACCTAAATAAAATTATAAACTCAAATCAGTACTGGACTAGGGTTTCATATATTTTTTCTATGATCTACGTCACTTAGGCATACTAGGAAAAATGTGGTCACTCTCTGGTTTTATATTTTCTATCCCCTTTTTAATATTTCTAAAGTTTGGGCAGAACTAGGCTTTAATGGATATATCTGGTTTAGTTTTGTATACTATCGTGATTATTATTTTTAAACAATGTATTTGCTAGGTGAGTGTCTCCACAATTTTTCTCAAGCCTAGTCTAGAAGTATTTCTATTTTTATCTATAATATTAAGGTTTGGGCAGTTTCCTAATTTAATTCAAAACTCAAAAAAATAGTATAGGAAACATGGGGTTTACTATTTTTGTTTGACAGATCATATTTTAATAACTGAGAAATTTTATCTATTTTTATCTAAAATTAATTTGACCAACTTTGGATGAATACTCTTTAAGTTATGCATTTATCAAGTTTGCTACAGATTTAATAACTGAGAAATTCAAAAAGGAAAAGAAATTCATATTTGAGTTGAAAGTCCCTGGTTCTATTTTTCCCCTTTCTCTCATAGATTAGCCCTCGGTGTACTATTCATGTGAGTCACTGACATCGTAGAAAACCCCCTAGGGTTAACCTAAATCTAACACCTGCTCCTAACCTCAATGGAAAAGTAACCGTGTCAGAGAAAAGGGCGGCGGGCTTACCGGTGGCGATATAGCTCAGGTGAAGTGTCCATGGAGGCCGGGGAGGTCACGGCGGTCACGTCGATAGTCGGCTCGTCGCTGGCTGTGGTCAGAGTCGGTCGGACCTCGTGCGCAGGCGGGGGAGCTCGTTAGTGGCGACTGTTCCGGCCTAACCATGGGGGTAGGATTCAATTAAACCGTGCAACGAGCTTCACTGGGTGTCAGGGAAGACATGGGCGCGAGTAATCGAACTATGGCTTATCGGTTAGTCGTGGCCACACGCGCCGGCGGGGAAACAACTCCGAAGAGGGTGGAATGGCGTCTCCGGTGAGGAAGCGTTCAGTGTCTTGCTTCCAGGAGCTCTACGCGGCTCTATGGAAGCTAGCCGAGGCACTGGATCGTTTGGAGGTGGCCGGGAAGAGGTTTGGCCATGGTGGCCGAGCTCTAGCGGTGGTGGCGGGTCACGGGGAGGTCGTCGGAGCTGCGGGCTGGCTCTGGGGAGTTGGGCGCGGTGCGGAGGGAGTATGGCCAAGGCCGTGCTGCTCTTATAGGCGCGGGCGCGATGCACAGTCGAGTGTGGACCGGTGCGGGCGCGCGTGGCTTGGCACGGGCGCGCGGGCAGGCATGCACCGGAGCGTCAGCCGCGGTCGAGTATGTGGCACATTGCTTCTGCTCCTGTTCTAACGTCGATTGGCTTCAAATCTTCACAAATTTGGGCAAGATCATATTTTAAGATATGTTCCCTAGGGTATGCTTTGTTGTTTTTGTGTGGGAGCTGAGAGGTTTTCGGCCGTGTACAGAGAGTTGTCGTGTCGCCAAGTCATCAGTGTCTGGCTGCTGCGTCCCGAGGTAAATCCGTGCCAAGATCATGTCAAACTGCTGAGATTTGTCTCCAAATTTTTCTAGGGCGTGCCTAAGGTAATTTGGTGCCAATTTGTTATTTGTACCTCGCAGATTTGAGCATTGGAACTAGGTGAACACGGTTGATTTTGATGAGAAGGTCAGATTTCAGAATTCTGAATTTCTGAATTTCCATTTGAGTCTTCACTTAAGTGGCTATTTTCAGAATTTTGCAAAACCCTTTTGATTAAACTTCCTTAATACATTTTGTAGCTTATTTAGTGTACTACAACTTTGTTAATTGGTCCAAATCAAGATTTTATGTTTTTCATAGCCTTTTCACTACAATTCCTTTTGGTGCTTAAATGGCTTAATTAGGGTAGTTCTAGGGTTTTGAATATTTTTCTCACTTGAGGTGCATGATGTGGTTATGGTAGGGTTCTTAGGATAAAAAAGACTTGATTAAGTTTTTTTCTTCTCAAATTTGGTGTCTTTTGCTCAATTAAGTTCACATGTGATAATGTTCACAGATGTGGGTGGAGAGGCAAAATCCTGAGTAACACCTGGGGTGTTACAGCCCTCCCCCGTTAAAAGAATCTCGCCCCGAGATTCAGGTTGGGGTCCCCCAGGGGTGAGGAGAAGGTTACAACTTGCTTTGATGGTATTGATTTGCTTAACAAGGTTCATTAGAAAACCTGCTCTTCGAATATCATCCTATTTGCAACTTCAGATGGAAGCCCTTTTTGTTTTAGTTTTATAGCTTAACTTGGTTTATGTTAATATCATCTTTCCTATATTTGGATTCAGAGGACAGGGTGGCTAGGGTATGGTTACATACCGATTTCCTTAGGTAGACAATCAGGGTAATTCGAGCGTAGAAAATCCTTAGTCTCCCATGTAGCCTCTTCTTCCGAATGGTTGCTCCATTGAATCTTATACATTTTGATCGTTCTCGCACGAGTTGATCTTTCCTTGCAATCTAGAACCTTGGAGGAGTGTTCTTGGTATGATAGATCTGGTTCTATCTCCACATCTGGCTCAGTTATGACCTCTGTTGGTAACCGAACACACTTCTTCAATTGGGATACATGGAACACATTGTGGATGGCAGACATATTGGGAGGTAGCTTCAATTTGTATGCCATGGGTCCACACACTTCCATGATTTCATAAGGTCCAATGTAGCGAGGGGCTAACTTACCTCTGATCCCAAACCTTTGCACTCCCTTTGTGGGCGATACTTTCAGATATACGAAATCTCCCACTTCGAACTATAGGGGTTTCCTTCTCTTGTCGTGGTAACTCTTTTGCTTGGCCTAAGCAGCTTCTAGGTTCTTTCTGATCATACTTTCCTTTCGACTTCTGACACCAGGTCGGGCCCAAAGATTTCTCTCTCGCTGGACTGTGACTAGTTGAGGGGTGTTCGACACCACCTTCCATACAAGGATTCAAATGGTGGCATCTTCAGTGGATTGATAACTGTTGTTATATGCAAACTCTACCAAAGGGAGGCACTTATCCCAGTTCTTGCCGTATTCAATTGCACAAGCCCTTAGCATATCTTCAAGAATCTGATTTACCCTTTCGGTCTGACCATTAGTTTGGGGGTGATAAGCCAAACTTCTTACCAGCTTGGTTCCCAAAGACTCTTGCAATTGCTCCCAAAATCTGGCTATGAATTGGGCTCCTCGGTCAGATACAATTGTCCGGGGTAATCCATGCAAACACATAATTCGGTCAATGTACAATTCTGCATATTTATGAGCCTTATCAGTGGTGTGCACTAGAAGAAAATGAGCCACTTTGTTAATCGGTCTACAATGACCCAGATTGAATCATGATGTCGAGAGGTGTTGGCAGACCCACAATGAAATCCATGTTGATGTCATCCTATTTCCATGAAGGTATCGATAGGGGTTGCAAGGCACCAGCTGACTTTAAGTGGCTTGCCTTTATCCTCTGACAGATGTCACATTCTGATACATACTTAGCTATTTCCCTTTTCATCCTGGTCCACCAATACAGGGGTTTCAGATCATGGTACATCTTGGTGCTTCCCGGGTGCATGGAGAATTTGGAGAGGTGAGCCTCATCCAAGAGTCCCTTCTTGAGGTCTCTATTTTTAGGAACCATCAATCTGTCTTCAAACCATAGTATCCCCTTGCTGTCTTGGCAAAAGCACTAATACTTCTCCACTTTCTGATTAAGATTCTCTTTGATGATTTGTACTCCGTTATTACCAAGTTGGGCCATAATAATCTAGTCTAACAAGGTTGGCTCGATGGAGATGGAGACAAGGTACCAGAAGGAATTACTTCAATCCTCATCTTACTCAACTCATCACACTGGGTGTTGATGCGAGAATCCATCACCATACACACTAAGTAGGGATCAAAGCACTATTAATAGGTCCTCCTCAAGTAATCCTTAACATTTGTGAAATAATGGCTTTTCTAACCAATAGGTCTATTGTTTCAGCCAGTAATCCAACCAACAACTGAAGTTTTTCCCAAGTCTAAAGATAGAGATGAACCCTCTGCTGTTCAAGATTGGCTTAGTGTTAAATAATTCACTGCTCTCTTTCCTCTTGTTTTTGGTGAATTATCAGTGTGCAGATGAATTCAATCCACTGCTATTAAAGAAGCTTTTGGAGGATATAATTGCATTATGACTTTCGACATAGGACATCTGCCACCACATTAGCTTTCCCTAGATGGTAATGTACTTCCATGTCGTAGTCCTTGATCAATTTTAGCCATCTTCTCTGCCTCATGTTGAGATCAGCTTGAGTAAAGATGTACTTGAGGCTCTTGTGATCTGTATAGATGTTGCAGTGAGTCCCCATAAAGTAATGCATCCTCATTTTTAATGCATGAGCCACGGCTGCTAACTCTAAGTCATGAGTAGGGTAATTCTTCTCATGAGGTCTGAGTGCCCTATATGCGTAGGCAATGACTCGGTTGTCTTGCCTCAAAACACAACCTAGCCTAGTGCCAGAGGCATCGCAATACACATCAAACGGCTTGTTGCTGTCAGGTTGTGCCAACACATGTGCTATGGTCAAATGTTGCCTCAAAGTGTGAAAGGCATCTTCACATTTCTGACCCCATTCAAATTTTGCTCCCTTCTTCAACAATTCTATCATGGGCTTAGCAATTCGAGAGAAATCTGGAATGAATCGCCGATAATACCCGGCCAATCCTAGAAAACTCTGAATCTGATGAATAGTTGTTGGCGGCTTCCAATTCATCACCTCTTGCACTTTATCGGGATCAACAGCTATTCCTCCCTTAGAGATAGTGTGACCCAAGAATTTAGCCAGAAATCACACTTTGACAATTTGGCATAAAGGCGGTGTTCTCTCAGACGTTGGAGCACTACATGCAAATGACCAGCATGCTCTTCATTTCTTGGGTATACTAAGATATCATCGATAAAGACCACCACAAATTTGTCTAGTTTAGGCATGAAGACTGAATTCATGAGATACATGAAGTATGCGAGTGCATTCGTCAACCCAAATGACATTACCAGATACTCATACAACCCATATCTAGTCGAGAAGGCCGCCTTTGGAATATCACTTGCTCGTATCTTGATCTGATGATAGCCGGAGCGAAGATCTATTTTGGAAAACACCTTGGCTCCAACCAATTGATCGAAAAAAACATCAATACGAGGCAAAGGATACTTGTTTTTGATAGTCACCGCATTGAGTGGGCGGTAGTCTATGCATAATCTTATGCTTTCATCCTTCTTCTTCACAAATAAGGTTGGACATCCCCAAGGTGAAGTACTTGGGTGGATGAAACCCTTGTCCAACAACTCTTGTAATTGCTTCTTTAATTCTACCATCTCGGCGTGTGGAATCCGGTAGGGCCTCTTAGAGATAGGTGCCATTCCCGGTTGCAATTCAATGGCGAACTCGATATCCCAATCTAGCGGCATTCCTGGAACTCATCAAGAAAACATCTGCATAATCACAGACCACTGGAATTTTCTTCAAGGGTAGCTCTATCATGGAAAAAGCACATGACCGAGTGGTTTCTTGGCTGGGTAGATATAAGGTGAATTTTCCATAGGTAGGGGAATGGACTTCAACGATATGGTTGGCAACGTCTAGCACTACTTGGTGCTGGGTCATCCAATCGGTGCCCAAAATGATTTCCACATTATCCATCCCCAAAATGACGAGGGTGGTCTTGCACACCTTGCTTCTCAGCTGGATGGGTATACTGCGGTTTAGTTGGTTTGTTGTAATTTTGCCCCCAGGCGTTGCTACTACGAAAGACCATTGGGTGTGATAGAAAGGCAGTTGACATTTGACACTAAACTTCTAGCTAATGAAGCTATGTGATGCACCAAAATCAAATAGAATCAATGCAGGTTGATTAAAAACGGAAAAAGTACTAGTCGTGACGGGCGCTCCTTCAGGTAGCTCCTCCAAGTAGTGAAGTTGAGCTTCCCTTGCCTGACTTGCACTTTCTGCTTCCTCCCTTTGTCTTGGTTGGGTACTGGCATCTGCCTTGGCTGATTCCGCGCAATTCTTGGCATAGTGGCCTGCATTGCCACACGGAAGCATTTGTTTCTATTCCCTTGGTGGAACTGCTGCTGCTGCTACTGAGGCTGATTGTTCCTTGGAGCGGGAGCGGGGAAACGGTTGGGTACTTGATGCTGCTGCTATGGCGGCCTCATGACCCATCTCCCTGCTTGCTGCTGGAATCCCCTGCTCTGATTGTGGGAGACAATCCAGAACCTCTGGGGTGGAGCTGAAGTTGTTGACATTGGTGCCTTCCTCTTCTTTTCTGCCCGGTGAGCTACAATACAATCTTCTTGTGATATGGCGAAGTTTACCAGTTCATTGAAGCTATCAGCCTGAACAGTGTTGAGGCGTTCGCAAAGCTTGGTGGAGCCCCCTTCGAAAACAGTCTCTCTTCTTGTCATCTGAATCTTCATGATAACTCGCATATCAACACATGTCATTGAAGGCCTAGGCATACTGCAACACAGTGTGGGTTCCTCGAGTCAACGCCAAGAACTCATTGAGCTTGCGATCCATAATCCCTGCTTGAATATGGTGTCCCCTAAAAGCAGTCTTGAACTCCTCCCATGTCACCACATGGTCAGCGGTCAACATGACGCGGAAATGGTCCCACCATGTCCTAGCAGGTCCACGAAGCTGCTGTGCGGCAAAGCGGGTCTTTGCGTCGTCAGGGCAATCTCCGGTGATGAGTGGGAACTTGGACTCCACAACCCTGAGCCACACATCAACGTCTAGCGGGTCCTCTTCCTTGGTGAACAAAGGCGGTTGCGTGCTCAAGAACTCCTGGTACGTCGTCGCGGCTGAAGGGCGTTGCTGCTGGCCTCCACCATACTGCTGAGGGTGGGGCTGGCACTATACCAGCTGCCGAAGAATCTCATTCTGCTGAGCGATGAGCTCCTGCATCGTGGGAGCTAGAGGAGGTGGCGGGGGAACCTGCTCGTTCTGCCCGCGACGATGCCTAGCTACCATCTGAAAACAGAAATTCTGCAGTGTTACCTCGATTCACGATTCCAAACAATATTCTTTATATCATGCGTAGAAAAATGACATAACATACTATTGAACCAACGAGGATAACACATGACTGCATTCATTTCATTGTTCACAAAAGTTTTTCCTGGGTTACAACAATTTAGGGGATCCACCCTTAAGCCTAATCCAAAAATTGGTACCAAAACTAAGCTCGTGTAGGTTCCTATCTCCTAATGTGTCAAACTAACCCGTCAACCCTGAGTGGTAGAGGCAACACTGGATGCAGGTGAAGGGGGTACTCTGGATGGAGCTGCATTTGGACCAAGAGCTGGCTCTACTTCCTTGGGATCCTCCTCTCCCTCGCTGCCTGCCTGATTTGCCTCCATGTCTTAGTGGTGCATCTCTAGGTGGTCGTTGGCTTCCTCAAGTTCCTCCTGCACATTATGGAGCTGGATTTCCAGGATATCGATGGTGTTATCTCGGATTTCCACTTGCTGCTCTAGAGTCTTGATGGCTAGCTCAACTGTTCCACCTGTAGGTCTTTTTCCACCAATTCCGAAGACAAGTCGACCACGAAGTCCTCTCGACTATCGAGAGTGATCTTAGTAATCTGAGCGAGATTAGTGAGGTGTGCCATGGTGTCGCTCTGCAGGGCCTGTAGGCGGTAAAATGCACTCATACACTGAACAGTGATCCTCCCAACCTGGTCGGGATGCATGGCCCAAACGTCCTTCATGTGACTCACTCGGTTGCACCACATGGGGTCATCCCTCTTCTCGGTAGGGAAGAGTCCTAGTGGGTGCATCATCATCTCCAGGGGATGATATCCACAGAAGGTTGTCAGGGCTTTTAGTGCCGTGGCCTCGGTGGTGTCGTTCGCCCTGAACCCGACAGTCTCGGAATCAAGGGAACGCCATCCAGGCTACAGAGGGTGACACTCCAAGGTCAGCTAAAACCTGCAACGTGGCACCCGATGTTCCTCGTACAACTACACCGTATACAGAGGGGGTGTAGGGTAACCGGTGGAGCAGAGCACCTCCCACAAGATGGAAGGAAAACCCTCGTTAGAAAGGTAGTCAAAACTAAAGCGAGTGTCTCCTCCATTGATGGGGGTGGGTGAAGTCATTTGTGAAAGAGGGTTAGATGTAAGTGCTATGGTAGCGGTAAGGAGAAATGTGTGCCCGAGTTGTTAAAAGGAAGTGGGTTAACTTAGATTTAACTATTCCAACCCATTTCTTGCTATCCATTTTTAACCATGTTTGTTAGGTTCATGATTCGATGCATTTTCCTTACTTCTTAATTACTTCATGTTTTATAATGCATGCATGCTGGAAGAACACCGATCAGAGGGGTGCTTCTAGGGCATCCCTACTATTCTAAGGTTGGCCTATATGGCCTACTTATATAGCCACCTATTTTCCCCACTATTCTTAAGGCCTTTCATCCTAGGTCTAGCGTTCTAGTCCTGACGATCCAATACCAGTTTCTAAGCAAATTTTATTTTTTGAAAAGTTGGCATTCATGACTTATTGATTCCTCTGTAATGGTAATCGCTCCGATACCAGCTGTGGCAGAACCGACCGAATTATTCCAGCTTAAGTGCCCGAGTCATGCCTTGGAGGCAGCAACACACTTAAATTGGAATAACCCGTCAGTCCCACGGATCTAGTCCGATAAAGCCACTTACCAAGGATCGAATACCATTAGCTCACACGATGGTGAGGCACAGAGAGAATATAATAAACATGAAACCACAATTTAAAGTACTAGAGCTATTACATAAATCAGAGTTTTAATGAAAGATAACAAGTTCGTAATTAAATGCAGCGGATAATCAATAACGACGATACTAAGGAATAAGGCAAGGCCTAGCCCACTACTCCTCCTGGTCCTCTCCTATCGAGGCAGCATCGCACTCGACCATCCAATCCGGTGGCAGGGTGGAAGGCCAAGTCACACCATCAACCATACCCTATAGCGTACCTAAAAAAAATATGCCACAAGCAAGGCTGAGTATACTAATACTCAGCTAGACTTACCCTGTGTGAGGAGTGTGCTCCTCTACCTCTAGACCATGAAGCTGTTTGGCTGAGGGGTTTGGTTTGCCAAAAGCACTAGCTGAGTCTAAAATAGTTTTAGCTTTTCTAGTTCTAGCATATTTAATTAAGCTAGGTTTGCTC
Organism: Zea luxurians; assembly: GCA_029449295.1. NCBI lineage: Eukaryota > Viridiplantae > Streptophyta > Magnoliopsida > Poales > Poaceae > Zea > Zea luxurians. Next base: position 12,123,814 of record JAOPSE010000005.1, on the reverse strand, counting down.
CTTTCTAAGCATACAAGGTAACAATCATTTAGTACAATCAACATGTTATCTCAAGTAAAACCTCATTTCACTTTTTACTCGATGGAGTACAATGGATCAAGCACTCTCATTAGCTGCGAGAAGCAGACGATTCAAATCGAGTTTTAACCTTGCAAGGTAAACCTAAACACATGACATGTAGGGGCCCTCCATCCCCACACATATCAACAGTCCTTATCGATTCCCCGTTCACGGCCAGGGCTCACCGCCTTGGCATGCAATGCCCCACTGACCCCGGCTGTCACCGTGCAGTGGCTACACTTGCACCCACCATAGCTAGCATGGGAGACCCTGTCTCAGAACAAGTGAGGGATAAAGTCCATGCTCGGCTTCACTTAGGTACTAGGCTTACCGGTTACCATATTTCCCAACATGTGTTTAGTACTTTCAAACGCTTGACTCAGGTATCCACACATTAATCCTTAATTCCATTTCCATCTCATAGACAAGGCATCCACCCTGGATCCAAGTTCATAGACCATCATAGATCCCATTATCAAGATGAATACAATCAATTCCTGACCTCGCGCGAGTGCTAGAAAAATTACTCGACTTCTACCGAGATCCCTAATTAGCAAAGCAGCTACTCGACCTAGCATACTAGTATCCATAAGGAATCCTGAGTTCGTGCAACTAGGGTTTCAGGCAACTCCTACACTTACGTTCTCATTACAAACCTACAAACATTAAGTGTAGTAAAGTAGCATATATAAACGGTTATGCATAAAACCGGGGCTTGCCTTCAAAAGTTGAGGCTATAGGGAGATCCTCGGTGGCAGGCTATTGAGCTAGCTCCTGGACTTCCTCTTGCGCAACTTCTTGCTCGGGGATGAGCTCGTACTCTCCGTCAGCGAGGTTGCAATCTAAATGAATGCAATGAATAAGATACATGTATGCTATGGTATGTAAGTTTAATAATTAAAATGCAAGGTGAAGTACTCAAGTTAGTAGGACGGGTCTTAGTCCCACTATTGAAGATTTTAGTGGTATACTTGGTATTTAGGAATAGGTGTGGCAAGTCTAGGAAGTTGGATTAATGTTGTACTCAACAATCCTTCAATGCCTTAGTAAAGACTTAATAAGGTTTTTGGCTGAAGTTATTTATGGCTTAATTTAATACTTCATTAATCCTTTCTTTTCCTTTTTCTACATAGGCTTTTAGAGTGGCTTTGAACTACAACATTGATTTAAAAATTCACAACAAATCTGTAAAAAATATAGTGGCTTCTCACTGGTTTATATAATTCAGTCTCAAAAATTGAGGCCTAAAATGTGAATGGTTTTCTCTGCATAAAAACATTAAAGTTTAGGGTAGAGGGGTGCTTTGAACTACAACTCTCTTCTAGGAGTGATTTTTACCTTAAGGTTTATTTTTGCTGATATCTAGGTGTAATAATGTAACTTTATGCCAAAGTTTAGCCAAAGATACCGAGTGGTTAATTTATGGTGATTTTCTAAATTTTAGGGGCTTAGTGGTGCTTTCCACTACTACTATTTTTGAAAAATGTCAAACAACAGATTTCCTAATTTTCTATCTTCTTCTTTGCGCAAGAGCAATCATTCTGAAATTTGGTTAATTTTGCTTATAGGGTATGAGTTGTAAAATTTCTTGGAATATATGATCTTTTTCATGGGGCAGGGATGAGGTGTATTTCATTACATTTTTACCTTAGTCTTATATTTTTCTCCTGTAGTATACATCATAAGTACTTAGGCAAAAATAGGGTTGCTCACTGTTTTCCATTTTTAGTCTTTCTTTTGATTTATTTGAAGTATTGGCAAAATCCAAGTTTTATTTGTTTAACTCACTTACTGTGATGGTTTGGGGTGGTTATCATTTTTGCAGTGGTATATTAGTGGTCAAGGGTCTATTAAATTTTTCTTGCCATTATTGCATGTGTCCTTATATTTGTAATCATGGTATTTATTAACTTCTTAACACCTAAATAAAATTATAAACTCGGATCAGTACTAAACTAGGGTTCCATATATTTTTCCTATGATCTACATCACTTAGGCATACTAGGAAAAATGCGGTCACCCTCTGGTTTCTATTTCCTATCCCCTTTTTTATTTTTCTAAAGTTTGGGTAGAACCAGGCTTTAATGGATATATCTGGTTTAGTTTTGTATACTGTGGTGTTTATTATTTTTAAACAGTGTATTTACTAGTTGAGTGTCTCCATAATTTTTCTCAAGCCTAGTCTAGAAGTATTTCTATTTTTCTCTGTATTATTAAGGTTTGGGCAGTTTCCTAATTTAATTCAAAACTCAAAAAATAGTACAGGAAACATGGGGTTTACTATTTTTGTTTGACAGTTCATATTTCATAGAGTCCAGTAAAATTAATTTGACCAAATTTGGATGAATACTCTTTAAGTTGTGCATTTATCAAATTTGTTGTAGATTTAATAACTAAGAAATTCGAAAAGGAAAAGAAATTCATATTTGCACTGAAGTCCCTGGTTTTATTTTTCCCTTTTCTCTCACAGATAAGCCCTCGGTGTACTATTCATGTGAGTCACTGACATCGCAGAAAATCCCCTAGGGTTAACCTAAATCTAACCCACGCTCCTAACCTCACTGGAACAGTAACCGCGTCGGAGAAAAGGGAGGCGGGGCTTACCGGTGGTGACCTAGCTCTGATGAAGTGTCCATGGAGGTCGGGGAGGTCACGGCGGTCATGTCGATGGTCGGCTCATCGCTGGCGGTGGTCGGAGTCGGTCGGACGTCGTGCGCAGGCGGGGGAGCTCATCGGCGATGAGTTTTCCGGCCTAACCACAGTGGTAGGATTCGATTAAACCATGCAGCGAGCTTCATTGAGTGTTAGCGAAGACATGGGCGCGAGTAATCGAAATATGGCTTACACGGTTAGTCGTGGCCACGCGCGCCGGCTGGGAAACAAATCCGGCGAGGGTGGAACGGCTTCTCCGGTGAGGAAGTGTTCAGTTTCTTGTTTGGGGAGCTCAATGGCGCTCTGGGGAAGCTAGCCAAGGCACTGGATCGATTGGAGGTGGCTGGGAAGAAGTTTGGCCACGGTGGCCGAGCTCTGGCGATGGTGGAGGGTCATGGGGAGGTCGCCAGAGCTGCGGGCTGGCTCTGAGGAGTTGGGCGAGGTGTGGAGGGACTACGTCAAGGCCGTGCTGCACTTATAGGCGCGGGCACGGTGCACGGTCGGGCATGGACCGGTGCTGGCGCGCGTGGCTCGGCGTGGGCGCGCGGGCAGGCGTGCACCGGCGCGTCAGCCGCGGTCGAGCACGTGGCACATTGCTTCTGCTCCTGTTCTAACGCCGCTAGGCTTCAAAGCTTCATGAATTTGGGCAAGATCATATTGTAAGTTATGTTCCTCGAGGTATGCTTTGTCGTTTTTGTGTGGGAGCCGGGAGGTTTTCGGCTATGTATAGAGAGTTGTCGCGTCACCAAGTCGTCAGTGTCTGGCTGTTCCGTCCCGAGGTAAATCCATGCCAAGATCATGTCAAACAGCTGAGATTTGTCTCCAAAGTTTTCCAGGGCGTGCCTAAGGTAATTTGGCACCAATTTGTTATTTGTACCTCACAGATTTGAGCCTTGGAACTAGGCGAACACGGTTGATCTTGATGAGAAGGTCGGATTTTAGAATTCTGAATTTCTGAATTTCCATTTGAGTCTTCACTTAAGTGGCTGTTTTGAAAGTTTTGCAAAACCCTTTTGATTAAACTTCCTTACTATCTTTTGTAGCTTATTTAGTGTATTACATCTTTGTTAATTGGTTCAAATCATGATTTTATGTTTTTCATAGCATTTTCACTACAATTCCTTTTGGTGCTTAAATGGCTTAATTAGGGTAGTTCTAGGGTTTTGAATATTTTTCTCACTTGAGGTGCATGATGTGGTTATGGTATGGTTCCTGAGATGAAAAAGACTTGATTAAGTTTTTTGCTTCTCAAATTTGGTGTCTTTTGCTCAATTAAGTTCACATGTGATAATGTTCACAAATGTGGGTGTGGAGGGAAAATCCTGAGTAACACCTGGGGTGTTATAAAACCTTCAGGTCTAGTTTGGGAGTCCAAATATCGGAGGGTATTGGAGGGGCTAAAATCCCCTCCTTATTCAAAATTGAATAAGGAGGAGATTTTAGCCCTCCAATCCCCTCCGGTTTTGTGACTCTCAAACTAGCCCTCAATGAAACGCCTGTAGTAACCGGCCATTCCAATGAAACTCTTGATTCCTCGGACATATTTTGGTGCTTTCTAGTCCAAAATCACTGCTATTTTCTTTGGATACACAGCTAGTCCATCTTGGTTTATAATATGACCCAAGAATAGGACATCACTGATCTAGAACTCGCACTTGCTAAGCTTGGCATATAGCTGACAATCTCATAGCCTCTGAAGTACATTCCTCAAATGCTCCTCATGCTCTTGTTCATTCGTGGAATATACAAGGATATCATCAATGAACACCACTATGAACTTGTCGAGGTAGTCCATGAACACACTGTTCATCAAGTACATGAAGTAAGCTGGCACATTCGTCAGACTGAATGACATGACCGTAAACTCATATAGCCCATACTTGGTGATAAATGTTGGCTTCGGTATATCCGAGGGTCAGATCCTGAGCAGATGGTAACTTGACCTCAGATCTATCTTTGAGAACACATTGGCTCCTCTCAACTGATCGAATAGATCCTCAATTCTTGGCAGAGGGTACTTGTTCTAGATAGTGACTTTATTCAAAGATCTGTAATCAATTCACATCCTCTTTGTACCATCCTTCTTTTTCACAAATAACACTGGGGCTGCCCAAGGCGAGGTACTTGGTCTGATGTAGCCTTTCTCCAACAATTAATCAACCTGCTTCTTGAGTTCCACCAATTCTAGTCTGGACACTCGATAGGCTCTCTTGGAAATAGGGGCGGTGCCTGGGATAAGCTCTATGGCGAATTCAACTTTCCTTTTAAGTGGCATACCTAGTAACTCCTCAGGGAATAAGTCGGGGAATTTCGACACAATTCTAATATCCTCAATTGTGTTGGCCTCCTTGTCATCTACTGACAAATAGTGACAGGCTCCTTTTAGTTTAGGAAAATACAGTCCAGTTACTACTTCCTTTCCGGATGGGGACACCAACTTGACGGTTCTCTTGTCACAACTGACAGTGGCTTGGTTTCTGTGTAGCCAATTCATCCCTAGGATGACATATAACCCTTGAGTACCCATTACTACTAGGTTAGGGGGGAAGTCTATCCCCCTTATTTCAATCCTTAGATTCGGACAAATCCTATCAGACTGAACTTTTCCCCCAACTGAATTAACTCTTAAAGGTGGAATCATTGGTTCTATGGGGATGTTATGTGCTTCTACCCAAGATGTAGAAACAAAAGAATGTGTGGCACCAGTATCAAATAATACTTTTGCTTGATGGGATTCGACTAGAAACATACCTACTGCCACGTCCTAAGTATCCTAGATTGCTTCGACCTCCAGGTGGTTCACCTTTCCCCGGTTGTAAGCCTGACCACGGCCTCCTGGTGCTTGCTGTGGTGCTCCTTGTCTTGCTAAAGGGTTGACTGCTAGCGACTACTAATTTGCCTTCTTCAGACAGTGCTTTGCTCAGTGGTTTTGTTCCCCACAATAGAAGCATGCGTGGCCTCCTACTTGAGATGGAGCTACTTGATTGTTCTTGTTGGTTGCTGGGGCAGGAAGGCGAGGTACCTGGTTGTTCTGACACTGGTACTACATTCCTCCCTGCTGGTTGTTCTAACGATAATGCTGCTGCTGCTGAGGAAACTACCTCTGATGCTGCTGATGGTGCTGACGCTGATGCTGGTGACCTTGAGGGTGTCCATTCTTGAATTGCTAGGGTGAGTTGCCTGAGTAGCAGGGACGGCTACTACTCCCGGCCTGCGATCCACCAATCTTGCGTTTCCAGTCCTCCATTTCCTGGCACTTCCTTTCAGTCATGATTGCCCTGTCGATCAAATGCTGGAAGGTAGGGAACTGTGGTTCATCAGCTGGTAGTGAAAAGGGTCAACCAAACCTCTCAGAAAATGGTACTGCCTCTTAGTATCTGTGTTGACATCTTCTGGTGCGTAACGTGACAGCTGTAGAAACTTGTCCCTGTACTCACTGACAGATAGGGGCCTTGCTTCAATGCCAGAAACTCCTCCTTCCTTACTATCATCATTCCCTCAGGCACATGGTAGCGACGGAAGTTTTCCTTGATCTCCTCCTAGGTGACGGCTTCAGGGTCAGCATGGGTGGCAAGGTAAGACTCCCACCAGAACTGTGTTGCTCCCCTTAGTAGATGGGGACCATACAGAACCTTCTCATGATCGTTGCACTGAGAAGTGTGCAACTCACACTCCATAGTACGCAGCCAATCTTCGGCATCCATGGGATCAGTAGAATGGGAAAAGACAGGGGATGGCCCCTCATGAATTCTACTCGCTTGTCTCTGGGCATCTGAACTTGTACTTGAGGTTGAGGTGGGGGTGGCTGCTGCTGCACCTGCTGCATTGCTACTTAGGTTTGACCAATTGCTTGGACTGCTTAGGTCTGCATCAGGAACATCTGCTCAATAGTCATCGATGGTGGCGGTGTCAACTACTGCTATTGAGATGCCTCCTCCTAGGGTGCCTGCTGCTCTGGCTAAACATGCCATGCACCTTGGCGCCTGTTCTCAGATATCTATAGAAAGCACACACAAACCAGATCTGACTCTGCAGTCTTTCAGCATAAGAAAAGATATATGGAAATCTTCATAGCACTGAACAATTGATCATCTTCACTGACTCTCCACATAGCTTCTCAGATAAAGAGGAAAGTGGAAATAAAGGGATTACCCATCTAAATAACTGACTTTATTAATAACCACACCAAGTGGAAGGGGATACCCACACCTTGGTGACAATTATTACAAAGATCCAACTTCATTACAAGTTCATCACGACAAACATCCAAACATATGATAGGCAATCTAACTCTAACTAAGACTGACTAAGACTAAAACACTGAATTAAGCATTATTACAGAGTCTAACTCCTTCGATCTATGGATCCAAATCTATCTGGATCCTACAGTCAGGGGTACCATAATCGATGTGACCACGGGGCGGTGAATGGTAAGGGTGCTAAATCCCGATAGGGGCGGGAGAACCAATATCCAAATAGTGGCACGATGCATGCTCAGCACGCAATTCCACAACTGCCACCTAAACCTTGCCCAACTCGTCAAGGGCATGGTCCAGCTCGGTGTTGAGCATGGCAACCAAGTTGACCATGCTGTTCAGCCTAGGTTTGCCTTCACTAACGGGCGAGACAATCACACCTCCAACACTATCGGTCGAACGGCGAGGGTAGTACTTCAGGTCAAGGCCATCAGCTACCCCACTGAACAACGAGCAGTACTGCAAAAGTGCTCGTCATGCTGCATCTTGCATGGCTGCCTTGGCAGTATCCTTCTCAGTGACTGAATAATGCTCTAAGAAGGTCTCTGCATCCTAGAGGTCATCGTTTGGACGGCGCACCAAGCAAGTAGCCTCCCACTAGTCCGGGTATAACCAGCAACGATGTTGGTAGACTACACAACAATACTCGATGGACCAAGTGTGTTGGTCGAAGGCCCAACACAGCAAGGTGTTGAGAGCATCGTGGAAGTGACACCCCCGAGCGGTGTCGTGAGTGATGGGTCTAGTGGTCCATCCCTCTGGCTCCTGCTCCTCCGATAGCTCTGTGTTATGGCTCGAACTACCACCTATGACGTCGTCGTCTCCATCTCCATCAGGGTCTCCTCCAGCAACTGGGATGCCCTGTGGTGGTGCAGGGGGCATCTCTAGCTGTGGTGCAGGGGAAGGCTGCCTCCCAGACTCCACCTCCTTCTAAGGCAGGGGAAGAGTCCTGCTACTCCTGCTCCTCGTGCAAGCGATGATACAGTCTCTCCAGTTGGCTGGACTGACCAGTCACCGTGCGGCGCAGTGGGCGCTCCGCCAGGCGAGAGGGCAAAAAAGGGGATCACTGACTTACGTGCAGTGCATCCAATACTAGCCATCTATAAAAGACATCGTAAGCACAAGAGTGAGAGTAGAACTATAAGACTTGCAAGTAAACAGAAAGAAAAGTGAGACAAAATTTTGTGAGATGAGTAATAACATAGAATTGGTCAAGATGACCAACTTTTGAAATGACACTAAATGTCAAGGTAAGGGTAGAGGTCTATAGTCCTTAGGACGACCATTCTAGTCTAGGTTAGCGGTCCTACAGTCAGCAAGGCTTTGATACCACTTATGTCACACCCAGTTTTGGAAGGCAAACCGAATGCAAACCATGTACGTGTCAGGATCAGAAACTCACGTACACAGCGATTACATAATTGGACATCATCACACATTGCTCAAAGTAAATAGCGGAAAAGTACTTTATTACAACAAGATGTCCAAGACATCCACTGAGTCTAATACATAGTCATTAACATTAATATCATCAAAGTGCGGAAAATACATAACATAGTAGATAAGGCCTACATAGGCAGCTTACTGGGGTTTGCCACTAGGATATACTAGAACTCATCGTAGTCCTGAAACTCCTCAAAATCCTCCATGTTGCCAGCATCTCCTCCTGAGCACTGAGTACAGTGGGGACAACCTGGGGTGGTTTGTAAAGCAAGGATGAGTACACATCAACGTACTCAGCAAATGTCCCGTTTGGCTCAAGTGGACTAGCTGTATGTGGAGTTAAGGTTAAGTAGTTGCTTTTAGTTGGTCAAGTATTTATTACTATTAGTAGAGCCAGGTTTTAGTAATAAACCCAGTTATTACCCAAATGTACTCCCACCAAGAGGAAATACCAGAGATCATAATAATACCATCATCATTATTCATCACCATAAAAGTAACCAAAGTTCTTCTAATCAAAGAGGATCCCAAGGCCGCTATTAACCATGAGCATGGCTGATATACCAGTTTCTCACACTCTATAGAGGTCGCACACTTTACCCACAAGCCGTGATTCCCATTCTGCTAGGAAAGAGCCAATCTCCATTGACCACTACCTAGGTGGCCTGGCAGGGTATCACTATGTAGCCTTTACAAAGATTTCCCCGAGGTCATAGCCATCCGTTAGGTTTCTCCAGTTTGATAAACATAGTACCTCTCCCCAAAGGAAGGGTGACTAACAAAATCAAATCAAGAACCTCTGCAACCAGCGTCGATAGAGCCAATATTGTGCCCGGACCCCATTAACGGCCCTACGGCGAAGCCGACTACTCCTGTTGTTCCTTTAATTAATAAGCTAAGGGTGTCCCATTCCACCCTCGTGGTTGCACTGTTATCCCGGGTTGTCACTGCCCAAACAGGTCCTTACGGAGAGGTACTCAGGAAACAGCCTAAGTCCCCTAAAGTATCATAAGATCATCATCGGGATAACATCATCGTATCATAATATTGACATCATGTTCATTGATTAAAGTAAAGCAATATCATAGTGCTAACCATGATAACCCAAAAGGTAAACAAGGATAAGGTAAATACAAACTAGTCAATCCTTAGGTTTCAATAATGTAAAGCGGGACGGTGAATTATAAAGTATGTAGGACATAATAGGTTAGAGGACACTTGCCTTCACCAGGTTGTTGCTCAGGAAGAACTTCGACAAGACACTCAGGAACCACGGGCTACTTGTTGTCTAAATAAAGCGATCATACATTCAATACATTTGGAAAAGACAGATGAATAGCACACCAAACATGTACAATCAAATGAACACAAGTTTGACATGACATTATAAATACCAAAGATAAATTTAAATGCTAGGGATTAGTATATTTAGAGATCAATGATTCCCTATATATTATGGATTATATAGTTTAGTGCCACTAATTTTAGTGAGACACAAAATTATACCAGGGATCAATTCATACACAACAATTTATTAACCTCACAATGTTAAACATCTAAGCACCATTAGCATTTCCATTTTATTTATTTTATTAAACAAATACATTATTACACAAACTTAACCTTTAGTCTAGGCATAAAATTAAAGTGCACAGACTGTGGATGATCATAATTTATTTGGATGGAGAATATTCCTATGAACATTTTGCAATTTGAATCACTAAATTTGGAGTTCATATGAAAAAGATATGAATAAACAAGTTTTGAAATTTGAAATATGAAACTAAGCCCAATTCTGTGATTATTTAAAAAGTCAGGGGTCTGTTTATAATAGTTCAGGGGATTGCGCGCTAAATCACAGAATAACAGGTTGATTTTCAGAAACCCGAGTGCCTCTTTAGCAAATTTACACACGAAGGTGTATCGGGCAACCTTGACCACACGATCACAAGCGAACGGCTCAGATCAAATCCCACGAGCGAGCGCGCGGGCGTGGGTGGGCGAGTGCGGCTGACAGGTGGGGTAGGGAAGGGGTTGAGGCACTGGTGCATGGGGCCCTCTGGTTAGGGGGTGCTGAGAGCGCGGGGTGCGCTGGTCGCTAGATCATCCATCAACTGTTCTGGCTCCACAGACCACGTGAATTGTTATCGACGCATCGGAGCCATCCGATGAAGGCGAGACGGTTAGGATTGGGCATTAGGGACTTTGTGCTCTCCGGGTGGCTAGGGGCGGCGCCATACGCACCCGCTACGACGCAGCTGCCGGCAGTGAAGTAGACTAGGGCTCCTAGGGGCGCTAGGGGTGGTCTAGGTAACCAGGGAGGTTGGGGAAGACCCAACAAACACTATGGCTGGATCGGGGTAGCAGGAACGGGGGTGAGGCAACTGGGCGACAGAGGGGGAGTCCTCGGCGGACTGGAGGCACTCTAGCGAGCAATCGCGGGTGAGAAAGTGCAAGGCAGTAGAAAATAAGTGTAGGGTTAGGACGGTTACCTTGAGTAAAGACTTAGTGGCTCACAAATGGCGTCTGGGGCATGGTGAGGACGCGGGTCGACGGTGGCGGCTCTCCGGCTGTGAAAGAAACGCTCCGGTGAGCGTGGACCACGCGAATCAGAGGGGGAGAGGGCGAACCAAGGGGCGTCCCAGGTTGCAGGTGATAAGGCGGGCTTATCGGGGCAACGGACACGGCGGGGGCTCGACGGCGACCACAAAACGGGCGTGAAACCCCGGTGAGCGGCGAATCTTCCTAGGCGCACGCGCAGGGCAAGAGAGAGAGAGCGTGAGTGCTCGCTTGAGGGCGAAAATGAGCAAGGGGGAAGTGGCTGAGTAAGGTGCGGGCTCAAAAGGGGGTCGAGGGCGTGCAGAGGTGGCCAGGAAATGCGCGACATGGGCACGTCCGTGGCGGAAGTGAGGGCGAGAGGTTAGGGAAGCGGAGGGGACTTACGGGTGGGGTCTGCAGGGCAGCGACTGAGATAGAGAAAGAGAGAAGAGAGCGTGGGCTGGCACCGACAGGCGTGGCCCGCCTGCCAGTGAACGTGGGGCGCGTGCGGAGGGGGGGAGGGTTAGCTGGGCCGACTTGGGCTCAAAGGCCAGGGAAGAAGGGAGTGTGGGCTGCTTTTCTGTTTTCTTTTATTCTCTGAATTTCTAATCCTTTTCCTTTTATTTTTCTCTAGGGTTTTCATTTCATATTCAAACCAAAGGCAAATTCAAATTATCACAAACATGTGCATCAAACAAAAGGGTATTTTAGGTCCAACATGATGCAACAATTCATGACTCATATTGTTTTAACAAAATAAATAATTAATCCCACTCCTAATTAACTTAATTCTGGTCAAAAGAAAAAGAGAGAGAGAGAGAGAAACAAGAGTAACACCTGAATTTGGTAGATATTTAGAAAGAAATTTTATACCCCCAAATTCTTGGTGTTACAATGTTCCTTTCCCAACAGACAATACTGCATTTGTTTTTTCCGTATTGGCATCTTGATATTTATTTTATGCTTTTTAGAATAGGCATAATTGTCCCATGTACACATCTGATTTTCCAATTATCTAAATCTGTGGCAGAACCGCCCGAATTATTCCAGCTTAAGTGCCCGAGTCACAACTTAGAGGCCACAACACACTTAAATCAGAATAACTCATCAGTCCCTCAGATCTAGTGTGATAAAGCCACTTACCATGGATCGAATACCACTAGCTCACTCAAAGGTGAGGCACAGAGAGAATATAATAAACATGAAACCATGAACTAAGGTACTTGAGTTATTACATAAACCGGAGTTTTAGTAAAAGATAACAAGTTCATAATTAAAATGCAGATGATAATCGATAACGTCGATACTGAGGAATAGGGCAAGGCCTAGCCCACTACTCCTCCTGGTCCTCTCCTGTCGAGGCAGCACCCCACTCGACCATCCAACCCGGTGGCAGGGTGGAAGGCCAAGTCACACCATCAACCATATCATGTAGCGTACCAGAAAAAAATATGCCACAAGCAAGGCTGAGTATACTAATACTCAGCTAGACTTACTCGATGTGAGGAGTATACTCCTCTACCTCTAGACCATGCAGCTGTTTGGCTGAGGGGTTTGGTTTGCCAAAAGCACTAGCTGAGTCTAAAACAATTTTAGCTTTTTCAGTTCTAGCATATTTAATTTAGCTAGGTTTGCTCCTTTCTAAGAACACATGGTGACAATCATTTAGTATAATCAACATGTTATCTCAAGTAGAACCTCATTTCACTTTTTACTCAATGTGGTACAAGGGGTCAAGCAGTCTCATTAGTTGTGAGAAGCAGACGATTCGAATCGAATTTTAACCTTGCAAGGTAAACCTAAACACACGACATGTAGGGGCACTCTATCCCCACACACGTCAACTGTCCCCATCAATACCCTGGCAACAGAACAAGGCTCACGGCCTTGACATACAATGCTCCAGTTGTCCCCGGCTACCGCCGTGCAACGGCCGCACTTGTACCCATCATAGCTAGCATGGGAGAACTCGTCTCAGGTCCAGTGAGGAGTAAAGTCTGCGGGCAGGTTCAATCAGGTACTAGGTTTATCGGTTACCATATTCCCCGACATGTGTCTAGTACATTCAAACGCTTGACTCAGGTATCCACACATTAATCCTTAATTCCATTTCCGTCTCATAGACAAGGCATCCACCCTGGATCCAAGTCCATAGACCATCATAGATCCCGTTATCAAGATGAATGCAATCAATTCCTGACCTCGCGCGAGTGCTAGAAAATCAATCGACTTCTACCGAGATCCCTAATTAGCAAAGTAGCTACTCGACCTAGCATACTAGTATCCATCTCAAAAAGGAATCCTGAGTTCATGCAACTAAGGATTTCAAGCAACTCCTACACTTAAGTGCACATTACAACCCTACAAACATTAAGTGTAGTAAAATAGCATATATAAACGGTTATGCATAAAACGGGGCTTGCCTTCAAAAGCTAAGGCTGCGTGGAGATCCTCGGTGCCAGGCTCTGGAGCTGGCTCCTAGACTTCCTCTTGGGCAACTCCTTGCTCGAGGATGAGCATATACTCTCTGTCAGCGAGTTTGCAATATAAATGAATGTAATGAATAAGATACATGTATGCCATGATATGCAATTTAGTAATTATGATGCTTGGTGAAATGATTAAGTCAATAAGGTGAAGCTTAATCTCACTACTGGAGGTTTTAGTGGCATAATTAGCCATTCAGAATTGGGTGTGGCCAAGGTCTCGAGGTTGGATTAATTCAGTCCTCCATTAACCTCTAATGTCTTAGTGAAAATTTTAACAAGGTCTTTGCTGAAGTTGTTATGGTTAAGATTTATCATTTCTGTTAATTCTCTCTCTTTTTCCCTTTCCTAATTATGCTTTTTAAAGTAGGTTTGAACTACAACATAGCTTCAAAAATTTCCAAACATTCTGTAAAAATTATAGTAGCTTCTCACTGGTGTATATATTTCAGTCTCAAAAATTGAGGCCTAGAATGGGACTGGTTTTCTCTGCACAAAAATATTAAAATTTAGGGCAGAGGGGTGCTTTGAACTACAATTCTCTTCTAGGTGTGGGTTTTATCTTAAGTGTTATTTTTACTGGTATCTAGGTATAATATTATGACCTTATGCCAAATGTTAGCCAAAGATACCTGCTAGTTATTTTATGGGGATTTTCCAAAGCTTTAGGGCTTAGTGGTGCTTTCTACTACTACTATATTTGAAAAATGTCAAACAACAGATTTCTCAATTTTCCTATCTTCTACTTTGCGCAAGAGCAATCATTCTTTAAGTTGGTTAGCTTTGTTTATGAGGAAGGGGTTGTAAAATTTCTTGGAACATATGGTCTTTTTCATGGGGTAGGGGGTGAGGTGTATTTCATCAAAAGTTTACCATAGCCTTATATTTTACTCCGAAAGTTTATATCATAAGTGCTTGGATAAAAAGTGGGTTGCTCACTGTTTCCCATTTTTAGCCTTTCTTTTAATTTATTTGAGATATTGGCCAATTCCAAGTTCTATTTGTTTAACTCACTCACTGTGATGATTTGGGGTGTTTACCATTTTTGCAGTGGTATATTAGTGGTCAGGGGTCTACTAAAATTTTCTTGCCATTATTGCATGTGCCCTTATATTTTTAATCATGGCCTTTATTGACTTCTTTATGCCTAATTAAAATTATAACCTTAGATTAGACTAGACCAGGGTTCCATATATTTTTTCTATGATCTATATCACTTAGGCATACTAGAAAAAATATGATCACTCTCTAGTTTCTAATTTCTATCCCCTTTTTCATTTTTTCTAAAGTTTGGGCAGAAATAGTCTTTAATGGATATTTCTGGCTTAGTCTTGTATAATGTGGTGTTCATTATTTTTAAAAAGTGTCTATACTAGGTGAGTGTCTCCATAATTTTTTTCATGTCCAGTATAGATGTATTTCTATTTTTCTCTACATTATTAAGATTTGGGCAGTTTTTCTATTTAATTCAAAACTCTAAAAATTAGTACAGAAAACATTGGGTTCAATTTTTTTGTTTGACAGTTCCTATTTTACAGAGTATAGCAAAATTTGTTTGACCAAATTTGGATGAATATTTTTCAAGTTATACATTTATCAAGTTTACAGCAGAATTAAATAACTTAATATTTGAAAAGAGAAAGGAAAACGCATCTTGCACTCGGGTCCCTGGTGTATTTTTCCTTTTTCCTTACAGACTAGTACTCGATTTACTATTCAACTGAGCCACTAACAATGTAGAAAACCCCCTAGGGTTAACCAAAATCTATCTCGCGGTCTCCGGTTGGTCGAAACAGTGTCTGGGGCAAAGATCACGTCGGCGGGACTTACCGGCGGCGATTTAGCTTTGGTGAAGTAGTTGACAACGTCGGGGAGGTAACAGCGGCCACGTCAGTGTTGGAGATGGCCAGAGTTGGTCGGTGCACGCGCGCAGGCGGGGGAGCTCGCCGGCGGCAAGTGATCCGGCCTAACCACGGCGGGATAGCTCAATCCAGTGAGTTGGGGAGCTTCACAAGAAGTCAGGGAGGTTGTAGGCGCAAGGAATTTGTAAATGACTCACCTGGTAGCCCAGTCTACGTGCGGTGGCGGGCGACCGAAGTCCGGCGAGGTCGCGCTCGCTGCTCTGGCAGGGCAGGGTCTTGGCTCAAGCTTGGAAAAGCTTCACGGCCTCTCGGGGAAGCTTTCCAAGGGCTCGGGCGAGGCTAGGGTCAACGGAAGAGGCTGGCTATGGCGGCCGTGCTCGGGCAGTGGTGGCGGGCGGTGGCGCTTGCCTCTCGCGGCGAACTCCGGTGACCACTGGCTTGGGCGGGGGTTAGGGTGCACGAGTGAAGACGGCTAAGGCCTCAGGGCACTTATAGGTGGGGGCGAGGCGTAGGCGCGCGAGGTGGGGTGACCGCGCATAGAGGCGCACGCTTCCGCGGCCAGTCCGCGCTCGGCCGGCCTGACAAGGCACCGAGCATGTGGCGCTTTGCTTCTGCCTGTGTTCAAGTGTCCATAGGCTGCATATCTTCACGTATTTGGGCAAGATCACTATACAAGATATGTTCTCCCGACGTTGCTTTATCGTTTTCATGTGGAAGTCGAGAGGTTTCCGGCCGTGTACAATGAGTTGTCGCATCGCCAAGTCTTGAGTATCCGGCTTCCGCGTCCCGAGGTAAATCCATGCCAAGATCATGTCAACGACTGAGATTTGTTTTCAAACTTTGTCAAGGTGTGTTCAAGGTAATTTGACGCCACTTTGATCTTTCGATCATGTGGATTTGAGTTTTGGAATTTAGAGAACATGGTTGATCTTTATGAAGAGGTCAAATTTCAGATTTCTGAATTTTCTGAATTTCCAATTGAGTCTTCACTTAAGGGGCTGTTTTGGGAATTTTGCAAAACCCTTTTGATTAAACTTCCTTACTATGTTTTGTAGATTATTTAGTGTACTACAACTTTGTTAATTGGTCCAAATTATGATTTTATGTTTTTCATAGTCTTTTCACTAAATTCCCTTTTTGTGTTCAGATGACTTAGTTAGGGTACTATTAGGGTTTTGAATATTTTTCTCCCTTGAGGTGCATGATGTTTTTATGGTATGTTTCTTGAGATGAAAAACACATGGTTAAGTTTTTGCTTTTCAATTTGGTGCCTTTTGCTCAATTTCATTTGCACGTGATAATGTTTACAAATGTGGGTGTGGAGGGAAGAATCCTGAGTAACACCTGGGGTGTTACAGCCCTCCCCCTTAAAAGTATCTCGCCCTAAGATTCGGGTCGGGGTCCTTCAACGGTGAGGAGAAGGTTATGGCTTGCTTTCATAGTGTTTGTTTGCTTATTAAGGTTCCTTAGGAAACCTGCTCTTCGAATGTCATCCTCTTTGCAACTTCAGAAGGAAGCCCTTTTGTTCTAGTTTTATAGCTTAGCTTGGTTTATGTTAAGATCATCTTTCTTATATTTGGATTCAAAGGGCAGGGGGCTGGGGTATGGTTACGTACCGATTTCCTTAGGTAGACAATCAGGGTAGTTCGAGCGCTGAAAATCCTCAGTCTCCCAGGTAGCCTCTTCATCCCATTGGTTGCTCCATTGGATCTTATACATTTTGATCGATCTTGCAAGAGTTGATCTTTCCTTACAATCCAGAACCTTGGAGGGGTGTTCTTGGTATGATACATCTAGCTCTATCTCCACATCTTGTTCTGCTATGACCTCTGTTGGTAACCGAACACATTTCTTCAATTGGGATACATGGAACACATTGTGGATGGCAGACATCTTTGGAGGTAGCTTCAATTTGTATGCCATGGGTCCACATCCTTCTACGATCTCATAAGGTCCAATGTAGCGAGAGGCTAACTTGACTTTGATCCCAAACCTTTGCACTCCTTTCGTGGGTGATACTTTCAGATATACGAAATCTCCCACTTCAAATTGGAGGGGTTTCCTTCTCTTGTCATGGTAGATCTTTTGCCTGGCCTGAGCAGCTTTTAGGTTCTTCCTGATCATTTTGACTTTTCTTTCGGCTTCCGACACCATGTCGGGCCCAAAGATTTCTCTTTCGCTAGACTGTGCCCAGTTGAGGGGTGTTCGACACCTCCTTCCATACAAGGCTTCAAAAGGTGCCATCTTTAGGCTGGATTGATAACTGTTGTTATAAGCAAACTCTACCAAAGAGAGGCACTTATCCCAGTTCTTGTCGTAATCGATTGCACAAGCCCTTAGCATATCTTCAAGAATTTGATTTACCCTTTCGGTCTGACCATCAGTCTGGGAGTGGTAAGCTAAACTTCTTATCAGCTTGGTTCCCAAAGACTCTTGCAATTGCTCCCAAAATATGGCCACGAATTGGGCTCCTCGGTCAGAGACAATTGTCCAGGATAATCCGTGCAAACACACAATCTGGTCAATGTACAACTCTGCATACTTATGAGCCTTATCGGTGGTGTGCACTGGAAGAAAATGTGCCACTTTCGTCAACCGGTCCACAATGACCGAGATTGAATCATGATGTCAAGAGGTGTTGGGCATACCCACAATGAAATCCATGCTAATGTCATCCCATTTCCATGAAGGTATCAATAGGGCTTGCAAGGCACCAGCTCATTTTAAGTGGCTTGCCTTTATCCTCTGACATGTGTCACATTCCGATACATATTGGGCTATCTCCCTTTTCATCGTGGTCCACCAATACTGGGGCTTCATATCATGGTACATCTTCGTGCTTCCCGGGTGCATGAAGAATTTGGAGAGATGAGCCTCATCCAAGATTCTCTTCTTGAGGTCTCTATTTTTAGGAACCACCAATCTGTCTTTGAACCATAGTATCTCATTGCTGTCTTGACGAAAGCACTTATACTTCTCCATTTTCTGATTAAGATTCTCTTTGATGATTTGCACTCCCTTGTCACTGAGTTGGGCCATAATAATCTGGTCTAACAAGGTTGGTTCAACAGAGATGTGAGATAAGGTACCAGAAGGAATCACTTCGATCCTCATCTTACTCAACTCATCACACAAGGTATTGATGCGAGAATCCATCACCATACAGTTGCACTGTGACTTTCGACTTAAGGCATCTGCAACCACATTGGCCTTCCCCGGGTGGTAGTGTACTTCCAAGTCGTAGTCCATGATTAGTTCTCACCATCTTCTGTGCCTCATGTTGAGATCATCCTGAGTAAAGATGTACTTGAGGCTCTTGTGATCTGTATAGATGTCGCAGTGGGTTCCCATCAAGTAGTGCCTCCACATTTTCAATGCATGAACCATGGCTACCAACTCTAAATCATGGGTAGGATAATTTTTCTCATTAGGTCTGAGTGCTCTTGATGCGTAGGCAATGACTCGGTTGTCTTGCATCAAAACACAACCCAGTCCAGTGCTAGGGGCATCACAATACACATCAAACAACTTCTTGTTGTTAGGCTGCGCTAACACAGGTGTTGTGATCAGATGTTGCCTCGAAGTGTGGAAGGCATCTTCACATTTCTGGCCCCATTCAAATTTTGCTCCCTTCTTCATCAATTCTATCATGGGCTTCACGATTCGAGAGAAATCTGGAACGAATCACCGATAATACCCAGCCAATCCTAGAAAACTCCAAATCTTGCGAACAGTTATTGGCGGCTTCCAATTCATCACCTCTTGCACCTTATCTGGATCAACAGCTATTCCTCCCTCAAAGATAGTGTGACCCAAGAATTTAATCTCCTTCAACCAAAAATCACACTTGGACAATTTGGCATAAAGATGGTGCTCCCTCAGACGTTGGAGTACTGTGTGCAAGTTTTTAGCGTGTTTTGCTATAAGGCCCAAAATTGGTATAAGAAAAAAATAACAATAATAATAAAATAAAAAAAGAAATAAAATAGTAAATTTAGATATCTCAAATTATACTTGAGTGTTGAAATTTGAGGACTGAATTTTGAAAACCAAGAATTATTTTAGAAAAGAAGTAATAGAAAAGTTTTCCATTCAACTAAATGATTATGCATTTCATTAAATGATGCACCATAAGCATTCATTTACATGAATATTTAATGTTGAAGTAACTTTTAATTCTTGTCTCATAATCAAAATACTATTTTCCTAAAAAGAAAGGAACAATACGATTGTGTTTCATATTTCAAACATTTATCAATCAAATAAATTAATTAGAATAAATATATATCTATTACATCATAAATGATTTTTAATATGTATTAAAAATTTGAATTCTTAAACTTTATCTGGGATTTGAATTTGAAATTTATAAACCAAAAGGATATAGAAAATAGAAAATGAGAAAGGAATTTTTAATGAAACCATTTATTCCTCCCATAAATAAATAATAAGGAAAAGGATAAAAATATATTATCATAAATAGTAAGGTTTATATTCACAGTGGTACTAATTTTGACACTTGGAATCTGAAATTAAAAATGAGGATTTGAATTTGGACTTAAATGCTTCAAAAATGAAAATAGAAATAAAAGAAAAGAGAAGGAAAATACTATATAAAGAAAATAAATATATAAATAAACATATTCTTTTTATATTAGTATTTGAATTTGTGCATTTAGACTAATTGTGAAACTCACAACAAAATTTGAATTCAAATTTGAAATCTAAAAAAAATAAAAAGGAAAAGGAAAATATAAAAAAAACGGGGGAAGCGCTTGAGTGGGCCTGAACCTCGCTTTTGGCACATCCAAGGAAGCACCCCGCGCAGCCCACCTCACTTTTGCGCCGATAGGTGGGACCCACGAGTTAGCCATCCGTCGTGCATGGGCCGTGGGGACTTTCATTGACATCGTGGCCCTTAACTCCTCTCCTTCGCGCGTGCGCCCGTGGTTGTGGGGTGCTCTCCACTGACGTGTGGGGCCTGCTCGGCAACTATTACTTGCATCCACGAAGCAAACCAGTCTCCACGCTGCGCTAGGGGGTGCACCTGTCATCACTTTGGCGCGACCGGGACAATAGAGCTCACAGAGATTCGTGGGTAACCGGCGTAACAACCCTCTATGGGTCTTCTGGCCCCAGCTGGGCGTTCTCGGTTCCGCGCGCTAGCATAAGGAGGTGTGAGCGCCCTGGTCATGCCCTTTACCACCCGTCATTCCATGAAAACCACACCACCCGTGAAGCCGTGGGAGCAGTCGTGCCGCACCGCCGGTGAAACCCCTCCACGCCGATGTTCAATCCCCTACACGTGGTCATGTGGGTGCCCTAACGTCCGGGGGATCCATCCGTGCCTTCACGGCGAGCTGGGCGACCCCGAATTAGGGGGAATTCCACGTCGGAGTACGCGCCAAGGCGGAACTACCTCCTCCCCGTGGTCGGCTCGCTAGCGCAGACAATCCCCGGTAAGAACACCTCGCCTAGACCCGCCTTCATACCTGTACCATGTGGACCGATTGAATTGAGGTTTCTGTTTAGCGCGCAGAACAGACACTTATTAAAACCGAGAAATTTATTTAGAAAATGATTTTCAATATAAAATTCATTGCAGAAACTTGTTAAATTCCTAGAAAATTCATATTAAGTCCAAATTGATCCATTCCGGTTCCTATAATTTTGTATTAATATTGTCTATTACCTGGTAACACTGTTTTAGCATGAAACCATACCAGAATTGATTACTCAATTAATTTTGTAGCAAGCACATATGAACTTCGAAAATTCATAACTTCTTCATTTTAATTCCGAGTTGACCTGTTCCAGTTGCATTAGCTTCATATGATAATTTACTATGCAATAACAACATTAATTGTGCCATGTCTCATTCTTTTATAATTAGATCTTTATTTAAATTATGTTAGTTAGTCTTGTTAATCTGCTTATCATTATAATCTACTAAAATATGATCTATGGTGAATTTATAATTTAGATTAAAGTTGAATTAATTACTACTTTAGGTTATCTTTTCTCTGGGATTATAAAATAAATAAAGAACCTAGTTTTAATCATTTAATCACATCATAACTTGATGATAGTACCTCCGATTTTAATGGTTCTCGAACCCACAATCTCGTAGCGGCGCGTAGATCAATATTATACATTTTATTCTTATGTTTGGTGTGATGTTAATTTTGTCTATACCATGTTTGTTTGTATTGCTACGACTAGCAGCGAGGTTACGAGTCACTTGAAGAGCAAGTTGGTACTTGGAATCTCAAGTCCCCGACAAGTTGTGCCCTAAACCCTAAACCCAATATTGTTCTTTATTATCACTTATCAATGCATAGGTTTAATTTTGATGGGACTAATAGGTCACCCTAGACGGGTTATCCTTTTTACCTTGTTTATCCCTGAATCATTTGGGTTGTTATGTTATTGCTTTACATGGTTTTGGGTTAATATTTTGTTATATCCATGTTCCAATTATTCTATTATGTTATTTATGTTCATGTTAAGACCATTAATTTTAATTAGAACATGGAGCTTAACTTGAGTAAAACATGCCACCACATGGGTGGAATGGTACGCCCTTGGCTGACTAATTAGGAAAGCTAGTGGAAGACTACCTTACTCGAAAGGGGCAAGGGCAGTAGGGGAGTAGGCATGCAGGGAGATTCTCGGGTTGATTTTGCTGCGATGGCGGTCAGACGAGAGATTCTTGCAATTGCTCTTCCCGGAAACTGTAGCGGGTTTTCGGAAGCTAGTGGAACTTTGTAAAGGCCTTGTAGTGTTACCCTGCCTCGCTTCCTTGGTAGAGGTGTATGGGACTCTTGACCCCTTGGCACATGGGTAACATGACTTGTGGGTACAGGGTACAACCTCTGCAGAGTGTAAAACTGGTATACTAGACAAGCTCATGGTCAAGAGCAGCTTAGGACTCTCGCATGATTAAATTATGGAACTAAATTCAATTTGTCATATGCATTGCATGGAGATATTTATTACTTTTGTTCTATTATTCTTATGATGGTTTGGTATTTACTTACATCTAGTAATTGCTAATAAAATTTGACCAACTTATTAAAAGCAATGTTCGGCTTTAACCCCTATTGTTGATCAACCTTACACATCACATGAACTCCCACCTTTGGTGAGTTCATGCACATTATTCCCCACAACTTGTTGAGCGATGAACATGTGTGAGCTCACCCTTGCTGTCTCACACCCCCACAGGAGAAGAACAGGTGGCTCAAGTGGAGCCACACAGTGAGGAGTTCGATTTGATCTAGGTGGCATCTCCCAGTTGACTTTATGGCGCCAAGGATGGACTTTAGTTTGTTCTATATTTATCATTTATTTTGTAAGACTTCCGCTATGTAATAAGTACTTTGGTGTTATTGTGACATTTATCTCTATAGACTCTGTTATTATATGTGTTGTCTTCTTTGGCGCATATATGAGATGCACCCGGCTTTGTCCCTTAAATCCGGGTGTGACAGAAGTTGTATCAGTGGAATGTTGACTGTAGGACGAAACCTAGAAAGAACTGGACAACCCTTACCTACTTACCTGCGCTACTCTGATTCTTTCTGAACTTTTCTTAATCTTTTCTCATCTATTTCCACTTTACTCTGATTACTCTTACCTTTTCCTTCTAAAGACAAAAGTGGATTTCACACTTTGAAATCCTATGCCTAAAGTGACTTTACGAATACGAGACTTACTCTTAGGAACAAATACAAACTATTTTTATAGGTATTTATACGCTTGAGTGTTTGTTCTTGTGATATTTGTCTGATTTGGATCTTTGATTGAGTGTGATGAGTCGTGGAGTAATGTCCACAATTACATCTACATATACATATAGGCATAAATATAAATAAATAAAATTCATGAGATAACTAAACAACCTAGATTATCCTCCATTAAGGTGTATCTATTCTAGATAGAATCCTTTAAGTTGAGGTAAAAAAATAAAAAAAAAACTCTATCTTATCCTAATAGCTTCATCTTATGCTAAAAAAAATTATCTTATCCTTATAAATTGTTTATAAGATAAACTAGACCAACTGAGAATACCCCACTAGAATATATCAAATAGATCCATCTTATCTTGAAATGTTCTCTCTTATTTTAATAGATCCATCTTTTCTCGAAAAGATTCTATCCTATCCTAATATATCTAACTAATCTCAAAAGATTCCATCTTATTCTTAAAGACTCATCTTGTCCTAATAAGCATACTTATCCCCACCACTTTGCTTATCTCATAATACTGTAACAAACATGATCTATTCCAAAATAAATTAAGTAGATCTTATCTAGTCTAATCTGTTTACACCAATTTAATTTTGATCCCATCTAATCTGATCAGATATAATCTAATGGACAAACATGTTAGATAATACTGGTAAAATAAGATTGGATCCTACTCTTATAAATATGTTTTAATCTAAATTGGAGTCTTAGTCCAACCTGGCCATATGCAACTACCTTAACCATCCGACAGTTGCAAAACCCCTCTATTTTGACCTAACAGATATTCTGACTTACCTACATCATATAATCCATCCTATCTCAAAAGATTCTAACATATCCTAATAATATATATTGTTGGGGGCCTTCGTCTTCCGAAGGTCCTCAAAAACAAGACTAACAATGTTTCCCAAGTATAATATTTGTACAGGAACCTTCGGACTCAGAATGAAGCTATACACAATATGAAAAGCATGGGCGGGACGAAGGCTGAATCAGTCCTGAAGCTACGCATAGGGAAGCTTCGGCTCGGCAGAGGAAAACGGAACCGACTTAAAGAGGAAAAGTCTATCTAGTCCTCAATGGATTGTCCTTAAGTCCATAGTAAACATAAAGGGCATGAATGTAATTTTACACAGGCTGCGTCCTATGTCTATAAATAGATGAACAGTACCACCGTACTATTCATGCTGACTTGTATTCACTCGTGCGTCACACTTGGACTTTTGCCTTCTGTCAAGCCGAAGGTACAAATGTAATTCAATATTATTCATATTCATTCATGAGGATATAGAAAAGATATATTAATGATGTCATATAATTATTTATGCCATTTCTCATGTTTCATATGCTTCTTCTTTCATTAATATATACTGCTATGATGAAGGTACGTCCTTCATGACCTTCGTCTGAAGATCATTATATCCCAAGGGAAATAATGCTTCGAAGGACGAAGAACTTTAACCATTAAAATTTTGTGTTGCCTTGTTCTTAACTCATAGCATTTGAGAACAAGTCCCCAACATTGGCGCCCACCTCCGGTGAACTCAATTGACCACCTTCGGCAAGCTGTGACCTTCGTCATGCTGCCGAAGAAAACTTCTTCTGGGCTAGGGGCAGCACTGTAGCCATTAGACGTCAACCAGGACACACTGCGTGAAGCTTGAACTCAAAAGAGGAAGGCTACAAGTCCAACACCCTAGGAGGAGGAGCTGGACCAGGAGATAAGGGATCTCGAAGCTATCCTTCAGCAGGTAAAAAGGAAGAGAGAGAAGATGCTTCGTCTTTTCGATCTGCAAAAGAAGATCGATGAAGCTGCTGAAGAAATACGTCATCTTACTCAAGATGACTAGGACTGAAGACCTCCACAAAGAGAGCTTCGTCAAGAAAATTCCTACAATGATGATGATTGGTATGACGATTTCCATCATGGAATTTTGCTTTTGATGATGCTTCTCCTGTATCAGCAGAACTGCAGGCTACCCCATGGCTCCCATCATACAAGCCACCTCAACTCCCCATGTATGATGGACACTCAGATTCGAAGCAGTTCCTGATGAGCTACGAAGCAACTATATCTTCGTACGGGGGCAATATCGCAGTCATGGCAAAATCCTTTGTCATGGCAGTCTGAAGTGTGGCCCAGACATGGTATTCCTCTCTCCGGCCAGGGACGATCACGTCATGGCAGAGGCTTAAGGACATGCTGGTCACCAGTTTTCAAGGGTTTCAGACGAAGCCAGTCACTGCTTAGGCCTTGTTCCAGTGCACCCAAGACCATGAGGAGTACCTTTAGGCATATGTCCGAAGGTTCTTACGTCTGAGAGCACAAGCGCCTATAGTGCCTAATGAAATCGTCATTGAGGCTATGATCAAAGGTCTTCAGCTAGGGCCTACGACTCAATACTTCGCCAGGAAACCCCCCAGACTCTAGAGAAGCTGCTTCAGAAAATGGATGAGTACATCCGGGTTGACAATGACTTCCGCCAAAGAAGGGAGGAAGCTTATAGATTTTCTGAGATGACTAGGAGCTTCGGAGGAAGAATCCACCCTAGGCATGTCAGATCAATCCACAGCTCCAGTTAGAACGATGACAAAGGAGGCCAGTTTTAGAGGCCACAACACAGTTCACAATCTTCAGGACAGCAGCAAAGTTCCTTCAGGCCACCAGCTTCAAGGGGCCAAGGCAGCAGGGGTTTCAGAGGAAGATATGGGGATCAGCCCAGGAAAATCTATTGCTTATTCTGTGGTGAAGACAAGGGCCACACTACAAGAACGTGTCAAATCACCATTCAGAAGCAAAAAGAGATTGCCAAAGTAGAAGCCCGACAGAATCAGCCGAAGCAGGTCTTACATACTGCTTCGTGCCTCTCTCCCTACATACCAGAATATGTGGGCAACCAACCTGCAGCCTCTGTTGCTTCAGCAAGCCATTCACAAGCTTTCTAGCCTTAGCTCCCACCACCACCTCCATTACAACCTACTTATACCCAAAGCCAATAGCTAGTAGGGCGCCAACACCCACAATAGCAACGTGACTTTAGGGAGGAGTCCGAAGCTCATATGGTCAACAGCACTATACCAGAATCAAAGCACATCTACTGAGCAATCCTTCTTCTGAAATACTTTTACTCTCTACACCATTTTGCTTTCTGTACAAGGAACAAGCAATGAAAACTTAGTTTTAATTTCTTTTAATGATTCTGCCTGTACCAGAATAATAAATATCTTTTTCACAGACTTACGAAGCTCAAAAGTCATTCCTAAGGGAATGCAGAGCCAACATAAATGAAGCTACAAAAGTCGTTCCTAAGGGAGCACAGCGAAAGTTTTTTGCTCAAAAGTCGTTCCTAAGGGAATGCAGAGCTAAAGTTGACGAAGCTACCAAAAGTCGTTCCTAAGGGAGCGCAGTGTAAGTTTTCTGTTCAAAAGTCGTTCCAAAGGGAATGCAGAGCCAAATACCACCGAAATATAAGGCGAAGAAGTTCAAAAATCGTTCCTAAGGGGATGCAGAAGTTATACCACCGAAATAGAAGGCGAAGAAGTTTAAAAGACGTTCCTAAGGGGATGTAGAACTTATATCACCGAAATAGAAGGTGAAGAAGCTCAAAAGTCGTTCCTAAGAGGATGCAGAGCTTGTGTATTCCAGTGTGGGCGTGTGGATGTGTGTGTTCGGCATCCTCATCATTTTGCATCATATCATCACATCATTTTGCATAACATGACATCATACATCATAGTGCATTAACGACACAAGAATCGAATACGAAGCCAATTTTTGGCAAATGCTTCATCAAAATGAAAATGTGCCAAGGCACGAAATAAGCTTCAGGGAATACAGTTTTATCAGCCTTGTCATGAGAAGGGATCTCTTTCTTTATGAAGCATGAAAAGAAGGGAAGGTGTTTTTTTGCCAAAGGCTCAAAAACGGTATGTGTGTAAATTTCATGTATCGCAAAGAAATAAATTACAATAATTTACATATTCGATTCAATGTTACATACATCAAATGTTACATAGATTCATTACAAAAATGGTCTAATCTTCCTTCATTAATTCTATACATCAAGCTTTTCAAAATGATTATTACAATAAAACTAATTCCTCTCTAAAGACTTTCTCTGCAACTTTGTTCAGTAATTTGTTGACGACTTCGTCGATAATGGATTCAGCCGTGTTTATGATGTCCAATGATTCCTTCATCTCTGGATCAGCTAGGGGATCGTACGGCTCCGGTGGCAGGGATAGTTCAGCTGAAATAGGTAAACAGATCAGTTCAAAGCCATAAAACAAGTACCAAAGCTAAATAATCAAGAAATGGTACCTATACGCCTTTCGCGTTCTATAGCTTCTTCAGCTCGCTTTACTTCTGCCCGAGCGTCGTGGGTGTCTTTTTCACTCTTTTTTATAATCTCATGGGCCAGCTCTCAGCCACCATTCACCCAAACATCATTATAAAATTTCTGACGCATTAAAGTTGCTTCGGCTGAAGGATCCTTCGTATCATCTACAGAGAAGGCAGCTTCAGCCTGGGCTACGACCTTAACGTGAACACATTCGGCTCTCTCCAAAATAGCTGAGATTCCCCGCGCACCGGAAAACACGCAAATATCCCCATGATCACTCAAAATTTCTTCGAAGGCTTCAGCTTCTCCACTAATCCACTCAAAAACGCCTTTAGGGTTGCCTCGTTTGAAGTTTTCTTCAGCAGAGTAGGCACCCACTTTGGTGAAGCTAGTTTTTAATTTCTTCATGCAATCCAAGGATTTCTCAAAGCACCTTTCCTTGGATTCGTGAAGTTCTTCAACATTTTTCTCTAGCTTATTTTTCTAGTATTCACTAATCTCTTGATTAGCCTGTGTGAGCGGGCATTTCTCTTTAGCTTTGGCTAGTTGTCTCCGAAGGTCTTCAATTTCGGTTTTCTGGGCTTCGGCCTAAGCTTTGTAATTAGCTTCGTCTTCCTTTGCTTTGTTCACCAATGAAATCAAAATTTTGTCTTTCTCCAGACCTTCGTTTCTCAGTTCAATCACCTCAGAACAAAGGTTGTTAAGAGCCATTGCATAGCCTTCGTCTTCGGCGCTCTTCTGAGCCCTTAAGGCATTACTAAGAATTAAGCCCTGCAAAGGAAGAAGAGTTGAGTATGGCAATAAAATACTTCATTTTCTAGATTCAAAGTTAACGTCTATACCTTTATACTATTGTACACGAGGCTGTCAGCAAGATCATCCTTCGATAAGACCGAAAGGCCTTCTTCAAGCTTAGGAAATCCCATACTCTTAGCTATCTCCCGGTAAATGGATATTTCTTTGTTATCTGGGAGACAGTACAGGAAATCATCTTCGTTACTACCATTGAACACTAAGGCCCTCTTTGGATATTTCAGTCTTCGGGCTTAGTGTTTGGCCTCTAAGATTTCTTCTTCAGATAATTTCTTCCCTGAAGCATGTCGAACAATGTAATCAGTATCCTCAGCTAAGGCTTTGGGGATAGGAGATTTTGCTCTTTCTGTCACAACTTGCTCTATCGTCTTGCCGGTATCTGAACTTTACTGACCCACCTTATCTTCAGGCACGGCGGCTTTCGTATTAGTAGGCACTGAAGGCCCAGCTTCGGCTTCGACTTGATTTTTTGTAGCTTCGGCAATTTTCTTGGTAGAAGCAGGAGTTAAGGCCTTCATGGTCTCTATGACAGCGTATAGTACGCTAGCCATCCTCCTCCTTTTGGGAGTTGTGGCAGTAGTTTTTTGTACCTTTGGCAATTCTGCTCCCGCTGATGGGCTCAGAATTTCTAGCATTTTCATTATTTCCTCCACCTTTGGCTCTTCGGCCTTATCATCTTTAGCTTTGGTTGGCTTGACTGTAGGCATCTTTGGCACTACAATCGGCTCTTCAGCGCTATGCACAATCGGAGCAGTTTGTTTTGCTTTGGCAACTGAAGAGGTCCCTTCGCCGAATTCAGGTACTACGACCGGTTCAATATAACGTGGCCGGTGGGTCAGAACCTTCACCTTTTTGCTCTTCGGCTCAGCTGGGGTGGCCAAAGCAGCAGCCTTAGAGTATGCTCCGAGTAACTCATCGCTGGTAACTTCAATACACTTCAGCCAGTCATCGTCTGGCTCATCAAACTTCTCCCTAAATCTGAAGATATACTTCAATCGGACCAGACCACCCTCACTGGAATCAGTGGTGGTCTCCTTCAGCATATCCCAACTCTCCACAAGTGGACATACCCTGAAGGCTATATGCTCCTGAATCAAATCCCTCATGCCAATGAAAACACACATAGTGCTAAAGGCCTTCTGACATGCTTCAACATTGCCATCAATTTCCACCTTCAGCCTTCGGAGGTCGAAGCGAGACCAGATGGGGCGCTGAATGATTTCTTTGATGTCTTTCCTTGTCTCTAAATCATTTTTAATGTAAAACCACTCCTCCATCCATGCCTCGGGCCATCTTTTCCGGAATGTTGGCATTGGGTGGCTTGCATTGGGGCGAGCAATAAATCCATAACAACCGAAGTTGTTGTGGTACTATTCTTTGCCAGTAGCCTTCGTCTCATATAAAAGCTCGTGCATACTGTAGAAGCATTTCGCGCTTGGCTGTAGCCCTCGACTCCTTACAGCCCAAACAAAAATCCCCATCCTAATTATAGCTTCGGGGGTAATCTGATGAAGGAAGATCTGGTATATCTTCAGCACTTCAACCACAAACTTGCTCAGCGGGAACCGAAGTCCTACCTTTAAGAAGCTTCGGTATATAACAACTTCGTTTTCCTCTGGAGCAAGGGTAGTACTATCTCCTCCAACTCTGACAATAGACATATCTTGAAAATATCTCCCCCTCATGGCATCAATATAATTTTGCTTGATACTCGATCTTCCAAAGATAGTATGGCTTGGGTGCCACGACCGATCCACAGAGTCTTCATCCCCACTTTCCACGTCATAACTATCACTGTCATCAGAATCTTCAGATAAACCCTCCATGATCTCCTTAGTAATTTTCTCTGTATTTGTTTTTGCCATGGACTCAATAAATCCAGTAATGAAAGGATCCGTAACTTTTTTCTCTTCATACAGCTTCGTCTCCCTGGTCATTTTCTTCTCTCCACTCATCTTCTTCTTTTCAAATTTTGGAGCAATCGTATCTTTAAACCGAAGCTCTAAAAACTCGAAAATTATGTGAGAGTTAGTGAACAAGAGCTAAAATTTTGAGAAAATAATGCAAATGGCAGAAATAGCGTATCAAATGCTGCCGCTATGGTTCATATTTATACGCCCAGTGTGTCGCAACTTGTTGGGCCCCGACTGTCATTGACTGTTTCTATTCTAGCAAAGAGAAGGTGTTTTTTCGGACCTTCGGCTTAAGGCCTTCGTTCACGTCGCAGTCTGAATTCGTTCTTATAACAAATTAATACTGTGAGGGGCTACTGTTGGGGGCCTTTGTCTTCCGAAGGTCCTCAAAAACATGACTAACAATGTTTCCCAAGTATAATATATGTACAGGAACCTTCAGACTCGGAATGAAGTTGTACACAATATGAAAAGCATAGGTGGGACGAAGGTTGAATCAGTCCCAAAGCTACGCATAGGGAAGCTTCGGCTCGGCAGAGGAAAACGGAACCGACTTAAAGAGGAAATGCCTATCTAGTCCTCAATATATTGTCCTTAAGTCCATAGTAAACATAAAGGGCATGAATGTAATTTTACACCGGCTGCATCCTATGCCTATAAATAGATGAATAGTACCCCCGTACTATTCACGCTGACTTATATTCACTCGTGCGTCACCCTTGGACTTTTGCCTTCTATCAAGCCGAAGGTACAAATGTAATTCAATATTGTTCATATTCATTCATGAGGATATAGAAAAGATATATTAATGATGTCATATAATTATTCATGCATGTTGGAGACTTGTTCTCAAATGCTAAGAATTAAGAACAAGGCAACATAGAAAGTGTTAAATGTTAAGCTCCTTCGTCCCTAAAAACATTATATCCCTTCGGATATAATGAATCTTGGACGAAGGTTACAAAGGAGAAGATTCTCATAAGATTGATTAACGGTAAAAAAGAACACATATATAAAATACAAATAATGGCTTGAGTATTATCATCAACTTATCCTTATTGCCAAATTCATGAAAACAAATTACAAGTGTACCTTCAGATTGTTGGAAAGTAAAGATGCAGACGTAATGTCAAAAAGCGTATGCCAAGTCAGCGTGAACAGTACGGGAGTGCTGTTCATCTATTTATAGGCACGGGACGCAGCCCGTGTAAAATTACATTGATGTCTTTTACTTTTGATAATAACTTTATGGCAATCCTTCGAGGTTTAACTTGACTTTTCATCCTTAAGTCGGTTTCTCTTTTCCTTCGTCATGCTGAAGCTTTTCTGCACGTAGCTTCGTGATCGTCCTATCTTTCGTCGTAATCGCTTTCCACTCCAGTCAAGCTTGGTCTTAACCATGCTCTTGTACTCCCGCAACCTGACTCCGAAGGTACCTATTCACATGTTTCACTCGGAAAATATTGTCAAATCATGTTTTTGAGGAGCTTTGGAAGCCGAAGGCCCCCAACAATGCCATTTCTCATGTTTCATATGCTTATTCTTTCATTAATATATACTGCTATGATGAAGGTACGTCCTTCATGACCTTCGTCTGATGATCATTATATCCCAAGGGAAATAATGCTTCGAAGGACGAAGGACTTTAACCATTAAAATTTTGTGTTGCCTTGTTCTTAACTCATAGCATTTGAGAACAAGTCCCCAACAATATATCCTAACCTGGTAGATCTATCTAACTTAAACTAGTCTAATCTAGTTATATCCAATCTAATTTAGACCCTACCTAATCTAATATGATCCAATTTAAAGGGAGTTACTTAAACAAGTGAGCTAATATT
Organism: Zea luxurians; assembly: GCA_029449295.1. NCBI lineage: Eukaryota > Viridiplantae > Streptophyta > Magnoliopsida > Poales > Poaceae > Zea > Zea luxurians. The sequence goes on along the minus strand of JAOPSE010000005.1, from coordinate 12,091,855 downwards.
GTGACATAGATTAGACCATATTCCTATAAATGGGATTTAAACCTAAATTGGTGTCTTTGACCAACTCGTCCGTGAAACCATGATCCATCCTATGTTATAGGTTGCCCAACCCATTTATACCAAAAGCAAAGTAAAATTTTGTTTAATCTACCTACCCCATGTACCCGCAATTGTTATCCCAACTCAGATAATGGCATTTAACACCATGATCGATGGTCCCTAAATCAGACCAAAAAAGAAGGTTGACCTCGACAATGAAGGATATGAGTAGAAATAGATCTTCAGATGAATCAAGACCCACCACCTGGAATAAAGTCTCCCTTATCTAACTTTCTCTCACCCCCAAATCTTCTCTACACTCAGCTAAAACCTGAGGTACCCTTGTTTTCTATGCCACACCTGCTAATGGCATGAAGAATTTTAGGTGTATAAAAAATATACTAATTGGAAGTACCACTTAAAAAAATATTGGAATTTCAAAAGGATAAAGTCAGCTTGATATGCTCAACTAAATGGTATTCTTAAATAAGATTATAGAATCTAATATGATCTAATCTAATGTGGTCTACTTAAACAGAATAGTGATACTGATAGTAGAGATTAGACCCTACTAGCCAGGTGTTAACTTAACTTAGCACATTAAACTAACTCAACCATAAGCAGAAGAACTAACCATAGAGTCATGATGGATTGTATAATCTGTCTATCCCCACCTAACATCAAACAAACTTTTGACCTACAACGTGTGATTTATCTCATCTTGACAAATTATATCTTACCTTTGGATATTCACCTTATATGACTTGTTACCCCAATCTGGACAAGAAACAACAGATTAAGCCCTGCTAAAGACTCTTCAATCCATAACCAGCTAATAGCCTATTCGTTCTGCCTACCAAATAATTTTTTCCTTGCAAAACTATCTTACCATATGCTTCTAACTCTGATGGTCAATACCAAGAAGGGAGTACCATCAGGCAACAGCAAACAAAAATGAATCCTCCAGATCCTCCACCGGCTGGAACCGATCCAGTGGTTGCCGCCCAAATGCTAGTGCTACAACAAATGATAGAAGTGCAACAACAAATGACAGAAGTGCTACAACAAATGAAAAATGTGGTTAACAAAATGCAAAATCAGATAAGGCCAGAACGCAAGGAAATACATCAGTACCGGCTGGAGATGCGTCAAGAAATGAGGCAAGCACGGTTGGAAAAACAACAACAACAACACCCACTACCTCCACCACCACGAGCTCCACCAAGCTACATATATATATATATATATATATATATATATATTACTATTTGTAAGACCTAAATGTTATTTTAGTTAGTAGTTGGTATGATACTATTTTAGGAGAAATAATAAGGTCTAATTGACCACATGTGTTGCTAATGAGTTATGGATCATGCCGAGACTTTTGTTTGTGCATATGTTATAAGATAACACGGTTATACACCCTTTTATTACAAATCTCGAGGACGAGATTTCTGTTAAGGGGGGTAGGATTTGTAAGGCCGAAAATTGGTATAAGAAAAAAAATAATAATAAAATAAAAGAAGAAATAAAATAGTAAATTCAGATATCTCAGATTATACTTGAGTGTTGAAATTTGAGGACTGAATTTTGAAAACCAAGAATTATATTAGAAAAGAAGTAATAGAAAAGTTTTCCATTCAACTAAATGATTATGCATTTCATTAAATGATGCAACATAAGTATTCATTTACATGAATATTTAATTTTCAAGTAACTTTTAATTCTTGTCTGACAATCAAAATACTATTTTCCTAAAAAGAAAGGAACAATACGAGTGTGTTTCATATTTCAAACATCTACCAAACAAATAAATTAATTAGAATAAATATATATCTATTGCACCAAAATTGATTTTTAATATGTATTAAAAATTTGAATTCTTAAACTTTATCTCGGATTTGAATTTGAAATTAGTAAATCAAAAGGAAATAGAAAATAGAGAATGAGAAAGGAATTTTTAATGAAACCATTTATTCCTCCCAGAAATAAATAATAAGGAAACAATAAAAAATATATTATCATAAACAATAAGGTTTATATTCACAGTGCTACTAATTTTGACACTTGGAATCTGAAATTCAAAAGAGGGATTTCAATTTGGGGTTAAATGCTTCAAAAAGGAAAATAGAAATAAAAGAAAAGAGAAGGAAAATACTATATAAAGAAAATAAATATATAAATAAACAAATTCTTTTTATATTAGTATTTGAATTTGTGCATTTAGACTAAATGTGAAACTCACAACAAAATTTGAATTCAAATTTGAAATCTAAAAAAAATAAAAAAGGAAAAGCAAAATATAGAAGAAAAGGGGGAAGCGCTTGAATGGGCCTGAACCTCGCTTTCGGCCCATCCAAGGAAGCACGCCGTGCAGCCCACCTCACTTTTGCGCCGACAGGTGGGACCCACGGGTCAGCCATCCGTCGTGCGTGGGCCTCGGGGACTTTCACTGACGTCGTGGCCCACAACTCCTCTCCTTCGTGCGCGCGCCCGTGGCCGTGGTGTGCTCTCCGCTGACGTGTGGAGCCCGTTCGGCAGCTGTTACTTGCATCCACGAAGCAAACCAGTCACCTTGTTGCGCTATGGGGCCCACCTGTCACCACTTCAGCGCGACCAGGACAATGGAGCTTGCCGAGATTCGTGGGTAATCAGCATAACAACCCTCTCCGGGTCTTGTGGCCCTAGCTGCGCATTCCCGGTTCCGCGCTCTACCATAAGGAGGTGTGAGCACCCTGGTCGTGCCCTTTACCACCCGTCGTTCCGTGAAAACCCCACCACCCATGAAGCCGTGGGAGCAGTCGTGTCGCGTCGCCGGTGAAACCCCTCCGCGCCGGTGTTCCATCCCCTGCACGTGGTCGTGTGAGTGCGCCAACGTCCGGGGGATCCATCCGTGCCTTCGGGGCGAGCTGGGCAACCCTGAAGGGGGGAATTCCACGACGGAGTACGCGACAGGGCGGAACTACCTCCTCCCCGTGGTCGGCTCGCTAGCGCAGACAATCCCCGGTAAGAACACCTCGCCTAGACCCGCCTTCATACCTGTAGCATGTGGATCGATTGAATCGAGGTTTCGTGCGCGTAATTCGGAGGTTAGCCCCGCCGGTGAGAGACCTTGTGGTGGTGGCGTCAGTGCCGTGATCTGGTCTGCCCGTGGGAGAAGATGAGCCATCACCGTCTGATTCTCTTCGAACGACTGAGATTAGAATGTGTGTACCCCTTTGTTCAATAGAACCGTGACCGTAGATCTGTGATCCGACGGATGCAAGTGTATCTGGGTATTTTAAATCCAGACCTTAGACAGGGATCCAACGGCTGTGATCTAGTTCCTGTTAAATCCGCACTCGATCTGTTCGGGACCATTCAAATGTAATCTGACGGCCCAAACCTCACCGTACCCCTTCGCAGGATAAATTCGCATAAGAGCCCTTCGGTTTTTATAGAATAAACCCACAGTCTAGTGTATAGTAGCCTGAGTCTTAGAAATTCTTGTGAGTTAGCCCATGTGTTTCTGTTTATTTAGCGCGTAGACCAGACACTTACTAAAACCGAGAAATTCATTTAGAAAATGATTTTCAGTATAAAATTCATTGCAGAAACTTGTTAAATTCCTAGAAAATTCATATTAAGTCCAAATTGATCCATTCTAGTTCCTATAATTTTGTGTTAATATTGTCCATTACTTGGTAACAATGTTTTAGCATGAAACCATACCAGAATTGATTACTCAATTAATTTTGTAGCAAGCACAAACGAACTTTGGAAATTCATAACTTCTTCGTTTTAATTCCGAATTGACCCGTTCCAGTTGCGTTAGCTTCATATGAATATTTACTATGCAATAACAATATTTATTGTACCATGTCTCATTGTTTTATAATTAGATCTTTATTTAACTTATGTTGGTTAGTCTTGTTAATTTGCTTATCATTATAATCTTCTAAAATATGATCTATGGTCAATTTATAATTTATAATCATAGAACCTAGTCTTAATCATTTAATCACATCATAACTTGATGACAGTACCTCCAATTTTAGTGGTTCTCGAACCCACGATCTCGTAGCAACGCGTAGATCCTTATTATACAGTTTATTCTTATGTTTGGTCTGATGTTAATTTTGTCTATACCATATTTGTTTGTATTGCTACGACTAGCAATGAGGTTATGAGTCACTTGAAGAGCAAGTTGGTACTTGGAATCTCAAGTCCCAGGCAAGTTGTGCCCTTGACCACTTCTTACCCAATAATGTTCTTTATTATCACTTATCAATGCATAGGTTTAAATTTGATGGGACCCAATAGATCACCCTAGACTGGTTATCCTTTTACATTGTTTAGCCCTGAATCATTTGGGTAGTTATGCTATTGCTTTACATGGTTTTGGGTTAATATTTCATTATATCCATGTTCCAATTATTCTGTTATGTTATTATGTTCATGTCAAGATCATTAATTTTAATTGGAACATGGAGCTTAACTTGAGAAACACGTGCCACCACAAGGGTGGAATGGGACACCCTTGGCTGACTAATTAGGAAATCTAGTGGAAGACTACCTTACCCGAAAGAGGCAAGGGTAGTACGGGACTAGGCATGCAGGGAGGTTCTCGAGTTGATTTTGCTGCGATGGTGGTCAGACGAGGGATTCTTGCAATTGCTCTTCCCGGAAATTGTAGCGGGTTTTCGGAAGCTAGTGGAACTTTGTAAAGGCCTCGTAGTGTTACCCTGCCTCGCTTCCATGGTAGAGGTGTATGGGACTCATGACCCCTTGGCAGATGGGTAACATGACTTGTGGGTACAGGGTACAACCTCTGCAGAGTGTGAAACTGGTATACTAGCCGAGCTCACGGTCAAGAGCAGCTCAGGACTCTCGCATGATTAAAATATGGAACTAAATTCAATTTGTCATTTGCATTGCATGGGATTATTTATTACTTTTGTTCTATTATTCTTATTATCGTTTGGTATTTACTTACATCTAGTAATTGCTAATAAAATTTGACCAACTTATTAAAAGCAATGCTCAGCTTTAACCCCTATTGTTGATCAGCCTTACACATCACATGAACTCCCACCTTTGGTGAGTTCATGCACATTATTCCCCACAACTTGTTGAGCGATGAACATGTATGAGCTCACCCTTGCTGTCTCACACCCCCCCACAGTTGAAGAACATGTGCTTCAAGAGGAGCCACACAGTGAGGAGTTCGATTTGATCAAGGTGGCGTCTCCCAGTTGACTTTATGGCGCCAAGGATGGACTTTAGTTCGTTTTATATTTATCATTTATTTTGTAAGACATTCGCTATGTAATAAGTACTATGATGTTATTGTGACATTTATCTCTATACACCCTGTTATTATATGTGTTGTCTTCTTTGGCGCATATATGAGATGCACCCAGCTTTGTCACTTAAATCCGGGTGTGACATCTGCTTCATTCTTCGAGTACACCAGAATATCATCAATGAAGACTACCACGAATTTGTCCAACTCAGGCATAAAGACTGAATTCATCAGGTACATGAAGTATGTTAGCGCATTTGTTAGCCCAACAGACATCACCAGATATTCATATAGCTCGTATCTGGTTGAGAAAGCAATCTTTGGATTATCACTTGCTCGTATCTTGATCTGATGATAGCAAGAGCGAAGATCTATCTTGGAAAACACCTTAGCTCCGACCAATTGGTCGAAAAGAACATCAATACGAGGCAAAGGATACTTGTTTTTGATAGTCACCGCATTGAGTGGCCGGTAATCTATGCATAATCTCAAACTTTCATCCTTCTTCTTCACGAACAAGGTCGGGCATCCCCAAGGTGAAGAACTTGGGCGGATGAAACCCTTGTTCAACAATTCTTGCAGCTGTTTCTTCAATTCTGCCAACTCGGTGGGTGGCTTCTGGTAGGGCCTCTTGGAAATAGGTATCGTTCTCGGTTGCAACTCGATGGTAAATTCGATATCCTAATCTGGCGGCATTCCTGGCAACTCATTGGGAAAAACATCTACATAATCATAGACCACAGGAATTTTCTTCAAGGGTAGCTCTATCATGGAAAAAGCACATGACCGAGTGGTTTCTTGGCTGGGCAGATATAAGGTGAACTTTCCACAGGTGGGGGAATGGACTTCAACGATGCGGTTGGCGACATGCAACACCACTTGATGTTGGGTCATCCAGTTAGCTCCCAAAATAAGATCCACATTATCCATCACCAAAATGAGGAGGGTGGTTTTTACAATTTTGCTTCCTATCTAAATAGGCACATTTCGATTTAATTGGTTGGTTGCTATCTTGCCTCCCGGTGTTAAGATCATGAAGGACCCTTGGGTATGATAGAAAGGCAATTGACATTTGACACTGAACTTTTGGCTAATGAAGCTATGTGATGCACTAGAGTCAAACAGAATCAATGCAGGTTGATTAAAAACAGAAAAAGTACCAGTCATGACGGGCGCTCCTTTAGGTAGCTCTTTCAGAGTAGTGAAGTTGAGCTTCCCTTGCCTGACTTGCACTTTCTGCTTCCTTCCCATGTCTTGGTTGGGTGCTGGCATCTGCCTTAGCAGATTCCATGGGCAATTCTTGTCATAGTGGCTGGTATTGCCACACGTGAAACATTTGATTCCATTCCCCTAATGGAACTGCTGCTGCTGTTGCTGTTGAGGTTGATTGTTCCTTGGAGCGGGAGCGGGGAAACAGTTGGGTGATTGCTGCTGCTGTGGCGGCCTGATGACCCATCTTCCTGCATGTTGCTGGAATCCCCTGCTCTGATTGTTGGAGACAATCCGGAACCTCTAGGGTGGAGCTGAAGTTGTTGACATTGGGGCCTTCCTCTTCTTTTCTGCCCGGTGAGCTACAATACAGTCTTCCTGTGATATGGTGAGGTTGACCAACTCATTGAAGCTGTCAGCACGAAAAGTGTTGAGGCGCTCACGTAGCTTGGTGATGAGTCCCCTATGAAAACGGTCTCTCTTCTTCTCATCTGAATCTACATGATAACCCATGTACTGACACAAGTCGTTCAAGGCCTGGGCATACTGCAACTCAGTGCGGGTTCCCTAAGTCAATGCCAAGAACTCATTGAGCTTGCTGTGCGGCGAAGCGGATCTTGAATCCCTACTGGAATATGGTGTCCCCTAAAAGCAGTCTTGAACTCCTCCCATATCACCACATGGTCAGCGGTCAACATGGCGCGGAAATGGTCCCACCATGTCCTAGCAGGTCCACGAAGCTGCTATGTGGCGAAGCGGGTCTTTGCGTCGTCAGGGCAATCTCCCGTGAGGAGTGGAAACTTGGAATCCACAACCCTTAGCCACACATCGGCATCCAGTGGGTCCTCTGCCTTGGTGAATAAAGGTGGTTGCATGCTCAAGAACTCCTGGTACGTTGCCACGGCCGGACGACGTTGCTGCTGGCCTCCACCATAGTGCTGAGGGTGGGGCTGGCGCTACACCAGCTGTCACAGAATCTCATTCTGTTGAGCCATTAGCTCCTGTATTGTGGGAGCTGGAGGAGGTGGCGGGGGAATCTGCTCGTTCTACCCGAGACGCTGCCTAGATGCCATCTAAAAATAGAAATTTTTGCCATTATTACCTCGATTCATAATCTAGAGCAATATTCTTTATATCATATGGAGAAAAATGACATAACATAATATTGAACCAAACAAGGATAACATGACTGCATTCATTTCATTGCTCATAAAAGCCTTCCCTGGGTTACAACATTTTAGGGGGATTCACCCATAAGCCTAGACCAAAATCTGATACCAAACTAAGCTCGTGTGGGTTCCTGTCCTCCTAATATGTCAAACTAACCTGTCAACCTGAGTGGTAGAGGCAACGCTGGATGCGGGTGAAGGGGGCACTCCAGAGGGAGTCGCATTCGGACCTAGAGCTGGCTCCAATTCCTTGGGATCCTCCTCTCCCTCGCTTCCTGCCTCATTTGCCTCCATGTCCTGGTGGTACATCTCCAGGTGGTCATTGGCTTCTTCGAGTTCCTCCAGCACATCATGGAGCTGGGTCTCCAGGATATTGATGGTGTTATCCCAGATTTCCACCTGCTGCTCTAGAGTCACGATGTGTTGGCTTAACTGTTACACCTGTAGGTCCTTTTCCACCAAATTCAAAGACAAGTCGACCACAAAGTCCTCTCAACTGTCGAGAGTGATCTTAGTAGTCTGAGCGAGATTAGTGAGCTGTGCTATGGCGTCACTCTGTAGGGCCTGTAGGCGGTACAATGCGCTCATAAACTGAACAGTGATCCTGCCATCTTGGTCGAGATGCATGGCCCACACATCCTTCACGTGGCTCACTCTGTTGTAACACATGGGGTCATCCCTCTTCTCGACGGGGAAGACTCCTAGTGGGTGCATCATCATCTCCAGGGGATGATATCCGCAAAAGGTTGTTAGGGCTTTTAGCACTACGACCTCAGTGGTGTCGTCAGCCCTGAACCCAACAGTGTCAGAATCGAGGGAACGCCACCCAAGCTGTAGAGGGTGAGACTCCAGGGTCAGCGAAACCCTACAACATGGCACCCGATGCTCCTCGTATAGCTGAACCATATACAGAGGGGGTGTAGGGTAACCGGTGAAGCAGAGCACCTCCCACAAGATGGAGGGAAAACCCTCGTGGGAAAGGTAGTCAAAACTGAAACGAGTGTCCCCTCCATTGATGGGGGTGGGTGAAGTCATCTGTGAAAAGAGGGTTAGATGTAAGTGTCATGGTAGTGGTAAGGAGAAACATGTGCCCGGGTTGTTAAAAGGAGGTGGGTTAAATTAGATTTATCTATCCCAACTCATTTCGTTATCATTAGTAACAATGCTTGTTAAGTTCATAATTTGATGCATTTTTCCTTAACTTCTAGTTTCTTCATGTCTTAGTAATACATGCATGCTGGAAAGAACGTCTTCTGACCGATCAGAGGGGTGCTTCTAGGGCATCCCTACTATTCTAAGGTTGGCCTATATGGCCTACTTATATAGTCACCTATTTTTCCAACTATTCTTAAGGCCTTTCGTCCTAGGTCTAGCGTTCTAGTCCTGACGATCCAACACTAGTTTCTAAGCAAATTTTATTTTTGAAAAGTTGGCATTCATGACTTATTGATTTCTCTGTACTGGAACTTGCTCCGATACTAGCTATGGCAGAACCGCCCGAATTATTCTAGCTTAAGTGCCCGAGTCATGCCTTAGAGGCCATGACACACTTAAATCGGAATAAGTCATCAGTCCCTCAGATCTAGTCTGATAAAGCCACTTACCAAGAATCGAATACCACTAGCTCACACGAAGGTGAGGCACAGAGAGAATACAATAAACATGAAACCACAAACTAAGGTACTAGAGTTATTACATAAATTGGAGTTTTAGTAAATGATAACAAGTTCGTAATTAAAATGCAGCGGATAATCAATAACGTTGATACTAAGGAATAGGGCAAGGCCTAGCCCACTACTCCTCCTGGTCCTCTCCTGTCGAGGCAGCATCCCACTCGACCGTCCAACCCGGTGACAGGGTGGAAGGCCAAGTCACACCATCAACCATATCCTGTAGCATACCTGAAAAAATATGCCACAAGCAAGGCTGAGTATACTAATACTTAGCTAGACTTACCCGGTGTGAGGAGTCTACTCCTCTACCTCTAGACCATGCAGCTGTTTGGTTGAGGGGTTTGGTTTGCCAAAAGCACTAGCTAAGTCTAAAAACAATTTTAGCTTTTCTAGTTCTAGCATATTTAATTTAGCTAGGTTTGCTCCTTTCTAAGCATACATGTTGACAGTCATTTAGTACAATCAACACGTTATCTCAAGTAGAACCTCATTTCACTTTTTACTCAATTCAGTACAAGGGGTCAAGCAGTCTCATTAGCTGCGAGGAGACAATTTGAATCAAGTTTTAACATTGCAAGGTAAACCTAAACACACGACATGTAGGGGCACTCCATCCCCACACACGTCAACCGTCCCCACTGATTCCCTGGCAACAGAACAGGGCTCACGGCCTTGCCGTACAATGCTCCAATTGTCCCCAGCTACCGCCATGAAACGGCCGCATTTGTACCCACCATAGCTAGCATGGGAGAACCCGTCTCAGGTCTAGTGAGGAGTAAAGTCTGCGGGCAGGTTCAATCAGGTACTAGGTTTACCGGTTACCATATTTCCCGACATGTGTCTAGTACGTTCAAACGCTTGACTCAGGTATCCACACATTAATCCTTAATTCCATTTCTGTATCATAGACAAGGCATCCACCCTGGATCCAAGTCCATAGACCATCATAGATCCCGTTATCAAGATGAATACAATCAATTCCTGACCTCGCACGAGTGCTAGAAAAATCACTCGACTTCTACCGAGATCCCTAATTAGCAAAGCAGCTACTCGACCTAGCATACTAGTATCCATCTCAAAAAGGAATCATGAGTTCATGCAACTAAGGGTTTCAAGCAACTCCTACACTTAAGTGCACATTACAAACCTACAAACATTAACTGTAGTAAAGTAGCATATATAAACGGTTATGCATAAAACCGGGGCTTGCCTTCAAAAGCTAAGGCTGCAGGGAAATCCTCGGTGGCAGGCTCTAGAGCTGGCTTCTGGACTTCCTCTTGGGCAACTCCTTGCTCGGGGATGAGCACATACTCTCCGTCAGTGAGGTTGCAATCATAATGAATGCAATGAATAAGATACATGTATGCCATGATATGCAATTTAGTAATTATGAAGCATGGTGAAACGATTAAGTCAATAAGATGAAGCTTTATCTCACTACTGCAGGTTTTAGTGGCATACTTAGCCATTCAAAATTGGGTGTGGCCAAGGTCTGGAGGTTGGATTAATTTAGTACTCCATTAACCTCTAATGTCTTAGTGAAAATTTTAAAAAGGTCTTTGCTGAAGTTGTTATGGTTAAGCTTTATCATTTCTATTAATTCTCTCTCTTTTTCCCTTTCCTACTTATCCTTTTTACAGTAGGTTTGAACTACAACATAGCTTCAAAAATTTCCAAAAAATCTGTAAAACTTACAGTAGCTTTTCACTAGTGTATATATTTCAGTCTCAAAAATTGAGGCCTAGAATAGGAATGGTTTTCTCTGCACAAAAATATTAAAATTTAGGGCAGAGGGGGTGCTTTGAACTACAACTCTCCTCTAGAAGTGGGTTTTATCTTAAGGGTTATTTTTGCTGGTATCTAGATATAATATTATGACTTTATGCCAAATTTTAGCCAAAGATACCTACTCGTTATTTTATGGGGATTTTCCAAAGCTTTAGGGCTTAGTGGTGCTTTCTACTACTACTATATTTGAAAAATGTCAAACAACAGATTTATCAATTTTCCTATCTTCTTCTTTGCGCAAGAGTAATCATTCTTTAAGTTGGTTAACTTTGCTCATAGGGAAGGGGTTGTAAAATTTCTTGGAAAATATGGTCTTTTTCATGGGGTAGGGGGTGAGGTGTATTTCATCAAAAGTTTACCTTAGCCTTATATTTTTCTCTGGTAATTTATATCATAAGCGCTTGGGTCAAAATTGGGTTGCTCATTGTTTCCCATTTTTAGCCTTTCTTTTGATTTATTTGAGATATTGACCAATTCCAAGTTCTATTTGTTTAACTCACTCACTTTGATGGTTTGGGGTGTTTACCATTTTTGCAGTGGTATATTAGTGGTCAGGGGTCTACTAAAATTTTCTTGCCATTATTGCATGTGCCCTTATATTTTTAATCATGGCCTTTATTGACTTCTTGATGTCTAATTAAAATTATAACCTTAGATTAGCACTAGACCAGGGTTCCATATATTTTTCCTATGATCTATATCACTTAGGCATACTAGGAAAAATATGGTCACTCTAGTTTCTATTTTCTATCCTGTTTTTCATTTTTCTAAAGTTTGGGTAGAAATAGTCTTTAATGGATATTTCTGGCTTAGTCTTGTATACTATGGTGTTTATTATTTTTAAACAGCGTATATACTAGGTGAGTGTCTCCACAATTTTTCTCAAGTCCAGTATAGAAGTATTTCTATTTTTCTCTATATTATTAATATTTGGGAAGTTTTCTTATTTAATTCAAAACTCTAAAAATTAGTACAGAAAACATGGGGTTCAATATTTTTGTTTGACAGTTCATATTTTACAGAGTATAGCAAAATTTGTTTGACCAAATTTGGATGAATATTTTTCAAGTTATACATTTATCAAGTTTACCGCAGAATTAAATAACTTAATATTCGAAAAGGGAAAGGAAAACGCATCTTGCACTATAGTCCCTGGTGTATTTTTACTTTTTCCTTACAGACTAGTCCTTGGTTTACTATTCAACTGAGCCACTAACAATATAGAAAACCCCCTAGGGTTAACCTAAATCTATCCCGCGGTCCCTAGTTGGTCAGAATAGTGACCGGGACAAAGATCACGTCGGCGAGACTTACCAGCGGCGATTTGGCTCTGGTGAAGTGGTTGACGACGTCGGGAAGGTCACGACGGTCACGTCTATGAGCAGGTCGGTGTTGGAGATGGCCGGAGTTGGTCGGTCCTCGCGCGTAGGCGGGGGAGCTCGTCGGCGATGAGTGATCCGACCTAACCATGGCGGAATAGCTCAATCCAGTGAGTTGAGGAGCTTCACGAGAAGTCAGGGAGGTTGTAGGCGCAAGGAATTTGTAAATGGCTCACCTGGTAGCCCGGTCTACGTGCGGTGGCAGGCGGCCAAAGTACGGCGAGGTCGCGCTCGCTGCTCCGGCGGGGCAGGGTCTCGGCTCAAGCTTGGAAAAGCTTCACGGCCTCTCGGGGAAGCTTTCTATGGGCTCGGGCGAGGCTGGGGGTTGACAGAAGAGGCTGGCTACGGCGGCCGTGCTCGCGCAGTGGTGGCGGGTGGTGGCGCTTGCCTCTCGCGGCGAACTCCGGTGACCACTGGCTCGGAAGGGGGTTAGGATGCACAAGTGAAGACGGCTAAGGCCTCGGGGCACTTAATGGCGGGGTGAGGCGCAGGCGCGTGGGGCGGGGCGACCGCGCGCGGGGGCGCGCGCTGCTGCGACCAGTCCGTGCTCGACCGACCTAACAAGGCACCGAGCACATGGCGCTTTGCTTCTGCCAGCGTTCAAGCGTGCATAGGCTGCATATCTTCTCATATTTGGGCAAGATCACTATACAAGATATGTTCTCCCGACGTTGCTTTGTCGTTTTTGTGTGGAAGTCGATAGGTTTCCGGCCATGTACAGTGAGTTGTCGCGTCGCCAAGTCTTGAGTGTCCGGCTGCTGCGTCCCGAGGTAAATCCATGCCAAGATCGTGTCAACGGCTGAGATTTGTTTTCAAACTTTGCTAGGGCGTGTTCAAGGCAATTTGACGCCACTTTGATATTTGGATCTGGATTTGAGTTTTGGAATTTAGAGAACACGATCGATCTTTATGATGAGGTCAAATTTCAGATTTCTGAATTTTCTGAATTTCCTATTGAGTCTTCACTTAAGGGGCTGTTTTGGGTATTTTGCAAAACCCTTTTGATTAAACTTCCTTAATATATTTTGTAGCTTATTTAGTGTACTACAACTTTGTTAATTCCCTTTTCACTAAATTCCCTTTTTGTGTTTAGATGACTTAGTTATGGTAGTATTAGGGTTTTGAATATTTTTCTCCCTTGAGGTGTATGATGTGTTTATGGTATGTTTCTTGAGATGAAAAACACATGGTTAAGTTTTTGCTTTTCAATTTGGTGCCTTTTGCTCAATTTCATTTACATGTGATAATGTTTACAAAAGTGGGTGTGGAGGGAAAAATCCTGAGTAACACCTGGGGTGTTACAAAATCTATCTTGAAGACATGATATTTGGAAGAAATATAGAAATAAGCAAACAAACACAGGTTTAAGACTTGAATAAAATGTTTGCCAATGTAAGCACACCCTAACATATTGTTGGAATTCCATTGGTCTCTCACCTCCCCGCACCACATGCCACCTTAGAGCTATATCTAGAGGGGCAGCTCTCGATTGCCTGGACTATGGAAATTCTTATTCTGATGATGTGAAGCATCTAAAAATACAGAAACTCTTGGATATTTGAAAACAAACCCCCAACTATCAAAGACTGCCGACGACATATAAAACATGAGCTGCTCCCATAGTTATGCCTAGGGAAAACTATAAATTTGATCTTGGTATTCCTCTTTGGCTTTCACTTCAAGGCTTAAAGGCATGTAATCCCATTCTTTCCTTCCTTTGCGGTCTTCCATTGTATAACTTCTGAACTACTATTTTTCTTTTAATACTAATTCAGTATGGAACTTCCCTACTGCTCCTTTTCAAAAAAAAACCTCCCGCTCCTTTTTCAAGAAAAAGTGCACCCTAACATATATGGGAGAATGAAGTATATTCTTCTATATCAAGTTATAAATTTTTTGCTTTAGGAAAATAACCTGCTTGTGTTGTTTTAACACATTGGGTGAAGCACATGTAAAGGAGGGTTGTGATTAGCTTATGTAACACCTCAAATCCATCAATTAAAATAATACATTAATAGTCATTTAAAACTTAGTAGAGAGTAAAGCAAAATTTTAAATCAAGTGCTTGATCTCATATATCTTCAGAGAATGATTTTTGTTTGCTCATAATTGATTGATGATTTTATTCATAAAATCCCTTTTATGTGAAACTCAATTAATTAATATAGGAACTTTGGTCAAAAATAAATATTTTAATTATAAAAAATTTTGGTATAATTATTATGATTTTTAGAAATATTTAAAAATATATTTATTTATATTTTTAATGGATATAAAAAAGAATAAAAAACGAAACCCTAATCGGCCAGGTCGAATTCGGCCCATTACGACTCAACTAGCATCCCCTAATTTCCCTCCCCTCTCTCTCACTTACATACGATGCCCACCAGGCCCTTCCTCCTCTAGCTGCCACATGGGCGCACGCGTCCGGTGCCGCGCCATTGCCGCCCTGGCGCCTGGCCTCCCCGCGTGACCGAACACCCTTCGTTCTTCGATTTCTTCACTGCGCACGGACCCGTGAGCAAGGTTGAAGACAACACAAATTTTTATTAAAATTTCAAAATCATGTTTGATTTAGTTCATGATTTCTGTAACTATTTATTTTAATTTGTGTATACTGTGATTTGGAGATCATGTGTATGTTAAAAGATTGATTTTAAGTATATGTAATGGACTATTGTATTTTTATCTGTCATATTGTGTATGTTAATTTGTTTACAATTATTTTAGAATTTATGTTTAGAAAGAAGAATGACAGGATTTGGTAGACCACCTATCAATCACAAAATACTAGATGAGTCATTTCACAGTTAATCTAGTTTATAGTGAATTTAGAGTATAGTCGAGATGTATGTACTCATAGGTCCATATGCCTAATTTAGATCTACTAAACAAATAATAGTGTCTCTATTAACACTAAGATAATATAAGTAGTACTCGTGTCCATGATAATTCAAATAGTATAGTTCAATCAGTAGTTTAGTTTAATTCTTGTAATATTAAAATTATTTGACCTCTGGTTAACATAATGTCATTTTCTTTTCGAAAGAAAAGATAAAACTAAAAGTAGACACATGTTTATGGTAGAAATAATTAATTAATAATTAATCTATTTTAATAGAGTAGGTTGAATCAATACATCTAAATTATATTATATAAAGTACTTTCATAGTCAAATTGCCATATAGCTTTCACTAGTGACAACCCAAAGTAGAATTTATATTTTATGTCATAGCAAATGAGATAGATGTCATTACAAGTAGACCTATACTATGGTTACGAATTAGGTTCTATTTTAGATATTTTATTTTTATAGGTATGATTAGTTCGATATATGTTTATCTATGAACGGTGTATGTTTATTTATCTAATGGTGTATGTTTATTTATTTAGTGAATGTTTCCTTTTTGTATGTACGATATGCGAATCTATATTAGAAGCTGATTTCGTGGTAGAAGACCAAAATACGATTGAAGACGATCCGTAGGACCCCTTTGACCAAGGCAAGTGGATTCTCCCTCTGCATTTCTGTTCATACCCAAATAATGCATATAATAATATTTACTTTTGGATATTTGCATAAATTTGATAGGTTTTGCCTAAATAGGATTACCTAGAAATACCAACCCTATTCCTTGACTAACCTGGGATAAATACTATGCTTAGTAATTGTGCTACTGCTCAACTTGATCATTATGATGTCACTATTTAATGATACTATTGTTCCAGAAATGAAATTTGTATTATGATGATAACCCGATGGTTAAACAAGATCATGATGTATTAAATGGAACGTGGAGTGACCACCGAGGAAAACAGTGCAACCACGAGTGATATCATGGCTCTAGCTTTGGTAAATAGCTTTATAGACATAGTGCTTAGCGACTCTACCTAAAAGATGGACAAAAGGAGACGACAGTGGTTTGGTGGCAGCTCATGTTAACATGTGGTGATAGTCTTGGCTAAGTTACCTCACCTAGAGGATCACCAATACTGACGTGGAAACCTTAGCGAGTGGCTTTGTACTAAGGATATTTTGTGAAAGCCTCATAATGGATCCCTAGTCATTCACCTCAGTAGTGTTTATGGGTCTATACAACCTAGGCTAGAGAGGATACATGGCTTGTGTGTACAGTTGTACCACCTCTGCAGAGTGTAAAACTGATATGTCAGTCGTGCTCATGATTAAGAGCAACCTAGACCCTCACATGATAACTGAACTTAAAGATGGAGAATAAATCGTGGTCTGATGATTTTTAAATGGTTTGCTTAAGTGGTTTCACTTAAGTGCTTTTGAGATATAATCATGTGCTTATGATTAATTGTGATTTTGGGATACACTTACACTTAGTAAGTTAAGCGTTGTTAATAAAATATTGACCAACTAAAATGCTTACCACTTAAGCATAGCCTACCTTGTTAACCCTGCATAATTCCTCCCATTTGCTGAGCCCCCACCATAAGTGAGCTTACCCCTTGCTATTTTTTTATCACAAGCTGATGAGGAAGACTGTGACAATGGTGACGATGAGTATTGAGTCTAGTGATGCTCCAGTCATCTTCCTGTGGGAGATTACCCATGATTTTTCCGCTGTACATTGATTATGATACTGTTAAGACTCTTAAGTCTAGATGATGTAATAAAGTTATTATACACTCTTTTACACCTTTATTGCATTGTCTTTTGATATATTACACTTGTGACGTCAACATATGTGTGAAAAGTGGATCTTGTCACACATATGCTATGCATTCGGTTTTGCCCCTAAAACTGGGTGTGACAGCTTAGCAAGCTAGTGCAAAGCCCTGCTACACATTCTATAATCAAACCCTTATTAGTTATCTTTAGATAAGATCAAGTAGAAATTAACAATGCATGTTCTAAAACCATAAGCGAGGATACCAACCTTCTTTTAGTTTCACACATGTGTCATGTGACGTTTTTGCCCTTTGTGTGTTTTGGGAGGGTAGGGGCCAATTAAAATATTACATGTGGGGTTGTTTGGTTCAGATTAAAGCAGACTATTTGGACTGCTGCAGCAGCCATCTATAGAGACAAAAATATTGTATAAGTAGTAGAAGCCGGTACGGATTAAAGCCAAACGAACATGAAACTAAAACATTACTTTTATTTCATGGATTTATAAAAGGTAGCTGGGTTTGGACATTGAAAATTATAAAGGTTAGCTTAATATACACTTAGAAGCAAGCAGAACCCAATTTCGCTAAATTACTGCTCGAGCGCTCGACTAAAGAACATTCTGCAAGTAATCCTAGAAATTTTAAGTCTAAAAAAGCAGGATGAAATGGCTTAAACACAAAGGGATGCTTTTCCCCAAATCAATGGTGTTGTTTTCTTCCATGCAACACAATTCATTAAAGAATGAAAAATGATATTTTTCGTTGGTCCTTCTCATAGCCTTGTATATATCTAGAAAAAATAACAAGTTACCTGCTAATGACCTGTTTCGCTTCATGTAGTTGGTGGTTACATTATTGGATGGCCTCCGCCTCGTCGTCGTCGCAGCACTTCACCCATCTGTACTTAGTGAAACTCTACACCCACCTGGGACTTGTTGTAGACGATGTAATGCAGCGAGCATGTGTGCCTCTGTCATGTTTAGAAAAACATTTAATGTGCATCATATCTTCTATAGTTTTTCTTAGAAACATCTAGTAACAATCTTCTATTATCTAATTTTATCAAGAATCAATATGTTGAAATAGTATGCAGCAACCTAGCAAGGGAAGAAAAACAAAAAAAAATGATGAAAGTCGCCTAGAGGGGGGGTGAATAGAGCGAAACTGAAATTTACAAAGTTAATCACAACTACAAGCCGGGTTAGCGTTAGAAATATAATGCGAGTCCGAGAGAGGGCGTAAAAACAAATCGCAAGCGAATAAAGAAGTGAGACACAAGAATTTGTTTTACCGAGGTTCGGTTCTCTCAAACCTACTCCCCGTTGAGGTGGTCACAAAGACCGGGTCTCTTTCAACCCTTTCCCTCTCTCAAACGGTCCCTCGGACCGAATGAGCTTCTCTTCTCAATCAACCGGGAACCAAACTTCCCCGCAAGGATCACCACACAATTGGTGTCTCTTGCCTCGATTACAATTGAGATGATCGCAAGAAAGAATGAGAAAAAGAAGCAATCCAAGCGCAAGAGCTCAAATGAACACAACAATCACTCTCTCTAATCACTAAAGCTTTGAGTGGAATTGGGAGAGGATTTGATCTCTTTGGTGTGTCTAGAATTGAATGCTAGAGCTCTTGTAAGTAGTTGGAAGGTGGAAAACTTGGATGTCTTGAATGTGGGGTGGTTGGGGGTATTTATAACCCCAACCACCAAACTAGCTGTTTGGTGAGGGCTTCTGTCGCATGGCGCACCGGACAGTCCGGTGCGCCAGCCACGTCACCAGGCCGAAGGGTTCCGACCGTTGGAGCTCTGTCTTGTGGGCCCGCTTGGCTATCCGGTGGTGCATCGGACAAGCCCTGTAGGATGTCCGGTGTGCCACCCGCGCGTGCACTGCTCCTCTGCGCGCAGGCACGCATTTAATGCGTTGCAGTCGACCGTTGCGCGCGAACTAGCCCTTGCTCCGCTGTCACACCGGACAGTCCGGTGCGCACCGGACACTATCCGGTGACTCACCGGACAGTCCGGTGAATTATAGCGAAGCGGATTCCCAAAGCTGGCGAGTTCAGAGTCGCTCTCCCGTGGAGCACCAAACACTGTCCGGTGGTACACCGGACAGTCTGGTGAATTATAGCGAAGCGCCTCTGCGATTTCTCGAAGGTGAAGAGTTCAGCTTGGAGTCCCCTGGTGCACCGGACACTGTCCGGTGGCACACCGGACAGTCCGGTGCGGCAGACCAGGGTGCCTTCGGTTGTCCCTTTGCTCTTTTGTTTGAACCCTTTTTTGGTCTTTTTATTGACTTATTGTGAACCTTTGGCACCTGTAGAACTTATAGACTAGAGAAAACTAGTTAGTCCAATTATTTGTGTTGGGCAATTCAACCACCAAAATAAATTAGGAAATAGGTGTAAGCCTAATTCCCTTTCAAATGACACTATTAAAATGTACACATATAAAAGGATAATTACGAACCAGGGAAAACATATGTGTTGTCTAAAAATATCAATTTGTCAAATGAGGTACAAGAAAAATAGGAAAATCTTTAGCATTAAAAGCAATCCGCCTATCTCTTGTACACTGTACTAAAACAGGCAAGCACCTTGTGCCTCTTTGTGCATAATTAGAAATCTGTTGTAGCAAACACTGGTCGACGAAGGTCAATGTTTTCCTAGCAAGAATGTGGCAATGCAACAAGGAAGCACAAGCACTCCTAGCTGAAATGAATAAACTCTACCCTCAATATAAGATTAAAGCATCAGGTTGCATCTTGCAAACTTGGGGATAGTTTCAAGCATCAAATTGCATCTAGCTGAAATGCTCATAGTGACATTGCCTACAGTTCATGGTTTGAAGGTAAAATTCACAACTAATAGGATTTACTACATTTTTCTTAAGAATGAAACTCATAGAACACTAGAAGAAAAAAGTCTCATGTAGGATTTATACTCGACCTTATCGCCTGAGCATGGAGAAACCGAGAGAGAGCAAACATGGTGCAGTGATCATCATATATATGCCATTCGCATGCAAGTGGCCAATGTTGATCTAGACATAGGCATGGTCCTCGGCAATGATGATCTTATTTGTGGCTGAGCTGCAAGAATAGAAATTCAACCTTAGCACACAACAAAACCAACCATGCAGAGCAGAAATATTTCTACATACCAGTTCCTTGGGACATAGAGGTCCACCATCTTACTCTTCTTGTTCTGCATGGTGACAACTGGGGAACTACCGCAACAACTAAAATAGATGAGGGCAAACTATTAGGCACATGAAAAGAGAACAACACTATGCATTCAAAGGACTCATTTAGTATTGTAACAATTCTGATTTGATGGAGCAGCTGAGTGCTAGCCAAACAGGTTGGGGAAGAGCTTGGCAATCTCATCTCAGACACAAATCTGGTGAGCTCGATGAAATCCGTAGCAATAGCAGTGCGGAGGAGAGAGTACGAGGGCAGGATGGATGGTTCGAGACCAGTGCAACATAAACCCAAGCAAAAAACGAAATTCTAATCTAACAACTCGAATCTCATCAGTTACAACAATGAAAATGCAGTTAAGGATCCACAGTGCACTCAAACTAAGCAAAGTGGAGGAGCAGTGAATCAGAGGATAAAACAAAGGGAAGGATTGTGCACACGTCTTGAGGTCTGGCATGAGCTTGTTCACCTAGCAAAGGCGACAGGACTTGCCGGTGCACAGCAGCAAACCTTTGGATCGAATGAAGCTCCATTTCTGGGGACCGTGCATGCGCACGTGCTCTAGCAGCACAACGTCCTCCTCCGCTGTCCAGTGCCCCTTCTGCACCGCCTCGCCCTCATCCCTCTTATCGCTACCTCCGCCCCATCGATGGGCGCCACCTAGTGCTCGAGCCATTGTCTCGACGTTGTTAGATGATGTTGAAGCGTCCATCGATGGATCCACCCCTCATATACTTGCTCACCTGTAATACGCAAATTGTAAATAATAAGAAATGAGTTGATCTCATTATATGTTTTTCCCTCTATTTAATTGAACATGTGAACAACCACAATTAAATTGATTAATTAGCTAATGACACCTAAATAATATATGCATCATGTTGGAATTTATGTGTTTGTGCATTTCATAATAGTAATATTAATAAAAATATATTAGTGCCCAAATTAGAATTTGTAGATAACATATAGAAAGAAAAAGGGAAAAATACCATACAAAATAAAGGGAATAAATATGCAAAGAAATAGAACATATTCACACTGGTATTTGAACTTAGGAATTTATCCTAAGCACGAATTTCACAACACTATTTGAATTCAAATTTGGGATTTAAAAATAAATAGAAAAGAAATCAGAAAAAGCAAAAGAAAAAAGAAGAAAAAAATAAAAAGGGCACGTGGGCCGAAATCCATCAAATCTGGCTCAATACCCTTTTCCTAGTCCGCAGCCCGCCAGGCGCATTGGCGACGACACCTGGGACCCACACGCCAGACGCCATCTCGCCACTCGAGTGCGCGCCAACAGGTGGGGTCGCCCTCGCAGTCACACCTCACGCGCCACTGTATCACCACGCTTCTGTCGCTGACGCTTGGGTCCGCTCAATAGTCGTGTTACCTCACACACGCGTGGACCGCTAGGTAAGGGGCCCCACCTGATAGCCAGCCCACTGTGGATCTTCCACCTTCCCCTCACATTGGTCGTGGCCGAGATCTTCGCTGGCGCGCGCGATTTCAGTTGGCGGACGCAACCAACCCTGACCCGATCCCGCGACAACCATAAAGTCGAATGTCAGGCCTTTGCCTCCTTTTCCTCTCCTGACTGCACACCATCCACCACATTAAAAACCACAGGAAGGGAGATCCGCCGCCGGTGAAGCCTTTGGGCCTATCCTTGGTGCACTCCGTGGAGCTGGGAGGGTCATAGTTATAGTGTCGTGGGTAATCTACGGCCGGTGTGCATGGGATCCGTCGCCAGGGCAACATCTCTGCCACAGCTCTGTCGCCGCTATAGACAATGCACCAGCGGGCGCCGAACCTAGGTGAGACTCACTGTCATGTCTTATGTTGCCTCTGCCATCAACGGAACACCTAGAACCGTGTGGAGTAGTGAGGTAGTGGGTCGGCAATTGCTCGCCGTCGTGCGACCATCATCGTGGGGCCGCTCCGTGACATGGGCGCGCTCTATGTTCGGCTGGGCCACCGGAGAAATGTCTCTAGTGGATTCGTTAGGTCCTCAACTCTTTATAGCTCGAAGTGGGAGTAGGAATAGTGGCTCCGTGACGCAACCGGGCGTTCTCTGGTGAAGCTCCGCCGCAGGGAAGAGCCGGCGCCGCTGTCGGGTACGTCGTGGGTGGACGACGGTCGTTCGGCCATTGATCCCCACGTGGACGGCTGTGATTAGATATGAGACATACCGCTTCACGCGTTAAATCTAAACCGTAAATTGTTCATCCGGGGGTAGATCGTAGATACAGACGTGGCCGGATCTTGGGTGTTGATCTCGGATCCGAGAGTCTGGGTCACGTGCCGGTTCGGACGCGGATGGATCTAATCGTGGCCGTGTTCAAATCTGACGGCAGAGAAACACTCATACCCTTTCGCTATGGCAAATTAACATATGAGCCCCTGGCAAACTGCGAAATAAACCCACCGTCCATCATAATGCAAAGAGTGCTACAATCCGGCCCAGAACTTTACAGATTGGACCCTACGGTTCTCAGTAATATTGCGCGGGGTCCAGACGTTTAGTAAAACAGAGAAAAAGTAATTTAGAAAATGATTATTAGTGCAAAATTAATTCCAGGAACTTGATTAATTCATAGAAAATTCATTTTTACTCCTTTTTAATCCATTCCATTTGCAATAATTTTGTATTAATATTGTCTATCACTTGGTAACTCTGTTTTAGCATGAAACCTAAATTAAAATACCCACTTAATTATTTTTGTACCAGACACATCAAACATTCGGAAAATCATAACTTGAAATCTGTGACTCTGCATTTAGTGATTCTTGTTCCTACGATCTTGTTTCGATGCATCGAATATTATTATGTATTATGCATTCATGTTTAGTGTGATGTTAATTTCTCCTATACCATATCTGTTTGTATTGCTTTGAGTAGACGAGCCAGTGACCGAGGATCCAGGTGTTCAGCAGGTAGGAGTTGCTAAGTAGGAGCTCATTGAAGGCAAGTTGTGCCCTTGACCACTTTTATTTGCACAATAATGTTCTCTAATCATTTTATCATGCATAGGCTTTGATGGGAGCCAATAGGTCACCCTAGTTTGGTCATCTTTACACCTTATTTATCCCTGAACTTTTGGGTAGTGTCACACCCGGATTTCGGGGCACCAAGACCCAGGCGCGAACATAATCACCTGGTGTGCTGGGACCAAGTCTCACACATATGATGAATCATGGCACAAGATCGAATGTCATATTTTTAGTACATAGCAGGAGTTCTATACAAAATAAATAAATAATTACATTATAAGGAGACAACAGTCCAGCAACCCAAAGTTGACTGGGAGACGACGACCTAGACCTCTCACGAACACATCGCAGCATCCTCCATGCGCATCATCCTGCGGTACCTGTTCTTGACCTGTGGGGGGGGGGGGGGTGTGAGACAGCAAGAGTGAGCTCACATACGTTCATAGCTCAACAAGTTGTGGGGAATAATGTGCATGAACTCGCCAAAGGTGGGAGCTCACGTGAAGTGTAAGGCTTACCAAAGAGGATGGTTGAAGCTGAGCATTGCTTTTAAAGTTGGTCAAAATTTTATTAGCAATTACTAAGTATAAGTAAATACCAACCCAATTAAGTAGTAGAACAAAAGTAACAACATCACCTGCGATGCAATGCATATGACAAATTGAATTTAGTTCCATAAATTAATCATGTGAGGGTCCGAGCTGCTCATGACCGTGAGCACGGCTGATATACCAGTTTTACACTCTGCAGAGGTTGCACATCTTTACCCACAAGTCATGTTACCCATCCGCCAAGGGATCGCGACTTCCCATGCACCTCTACCGAGGAGATGAGGCAGGGTAACACTACGAGGCCTTTACAAAGTTCCACTAGCTTCAGAAAACCCACTATAGTTTATAGGAAGCTCCAATGCAGGGACCCCTCGCATGACCGCCATCGCAGCAAAATCATCCCAAGGGCCTCCTTACACTAACCACTCTCCTACTGCCCTTGCCCCTTTCGGGTAATGTAGTCATCCACTAGCTTTCCTAATTAATCAGCCAAGGGGTCCCATTCCTCCCTTGTGGTAGCACTGTTTTCCCGGGTGGTCGCTCAATGTTCCAATTAACATAATGATCTTATCATGAACAGTAATAATAAACAGATAATAAAAGTGTGATCATGAATAATGTATCTTCATACCCAAAACCACATAAAGCACTAGCAAGTACTACCCAAAAAGTTCAGTGGTAAACAAGGTATAAAGATAGACAGACTAGGGTAACCTATTGGGTCCCATCAAAATTAAACTATGCAGATCATTATGATTAATTATCACATGAGTGGGTAAAAAGAAGTGATCGAGGGCACAACTTGCCTGGAACTTGAGATTCCAGGTACCACTTTCTCTTCAATTGACACGTGTCCTCACCGCTAAATGTAGCAATATAGACAAACATGTATAGGTAGAATTAAAATCACAACAAACATAAGAATAAACTACGTAAGAATATTCTACACATTTTCACGAGATCATAGGAACCAGAATCACTAAATTCGGATCTACGGTTAATAAGTTATGAATTTCTGAAATTATTTAGCACCTAGAATAGATTAATTCAATTGAATAATTTTAATTCAAGTTTCATGACTAAACAATGTTACTAGTTGATAGACAATATTAATACAAAATTATTGAAACTGGAATGTATCAATTTGGAGTTAATATGAATTTTCTACGAATTAAACAAGTTTCTGGAATTGTTTTTGTATTAAAAATCATTTTCTATAATTAATTTTCTATTTCCATTGTTCTCTGGATTGGGCGACAAAAACAAAGAAATGTAGGGGCTAATTCGAAATATTTCCTAGACTTAGGCTTCCCACATATGGACGACGGGTTCATATGCTAAAAGATCAGGGGCTTTTTCAGAAAAGGGTGCGGCGAAGGGAAACCGATCAGATCTGGCCGTCCGATCCCAAATCAATGATCCAGGGTCGATCTCGTGAAGCGGTAACTTTGATTCAATCAGAGCCGTTCATTCGTAGATCGAGGGCTCCCGCGTCGTCTTCACTCCCACGGCCGAGCCATGGTGGCGCTGCCCAGACCATGCGACGGCGCCATCGCTGGTGCACGCGATACATCACCCCGGTGCGCTATTCTTCAACCCGATGTGATTGTTATGAAGTGGAAGCAATGGCGAACACAACAGAAGTGGTCTTATCGACGCTACTGCGGTGGTGAGGCCGGCCGACGGACCCAGGCGGAAGGGTGATTACCGGCGTACGGTTCCGGAAGTGTAGAGCGCGATTCCAGCCAGGCGAAGCCACATACGTATTTGGCATGGCATGGCGAGCCAAACAGAGGCATTCTCACCAGAGGTTGGGGCGCCAGTATCCCGGTCGTCGATGCGGAGTGCCATGGCGATGGTGATGGAGCACCGATGAGAAATTCTTGTCCACAAGATGACTTCGGGTTTACCCTACCAGTGCGCGAGCTCCCATAGCCCCCAGCATTCACCCGTGACCAAGAATTCCAGGCGGATTCATTGGGAGATGAGCATGGCGCGCAGCAGATTCCTAGGCGGCGGAACCCTAGGGCATGCCACCCATGGCGAATCGGTCGGCGGTGAGCCATACCCATGCCGCGGTGTGGCTTCCCCCCCCCCTTCTATGCAAGCTTTTGCCCCCTGAGACTTCCATAGCGTCTCATGTCGATGTGGGCGAAGGGAGGCGTGAGGGCTTGGCTTTTATTCCCTAGCCGGATGCGGCGAGCGAGGTCTTAACCATCCGTGGAATCCGCGCGAGCACGGAGAGGTTGTTGCTGTGGCCTCGGACCGCGTAGAAGACGAGTCCGACCAGTGCTAATCCAAGCGAGGATTACGGGGATTCGGTCCCAGGCTTTGTCGCGTGTTTGTTACCATAATCCCAGGGAAGATCCACGGTGGATGAGGGAATGAGTCTGTGGGGAAGACGACCAGTGGTAGAGAACCACATGGCAGTGGCAAGAGCATGGTGCGGGCCCATTGGTCAGTTTTCACGGTGCACGCGTGGGTGGAAGCGGCTAATGACGAGTGGGCCCCACCTGTCAGCACGGATGCAAGACGGGCTGGTACAGTCGAGTAGTAACTGGGCTAGAGTAGGGATTCGGCCCAGGTAGTGGTAGGTCTTCTTTTTTTCATTTTCTTTCCTACTTTCACATTAAATTCAAATTCAAATTTCGAATTAAGTTAACATAGAGTTTAAACTTAAAGTATATTTAAGTGTCCAAATAAAACTCCAACATGTTATACTTGGTTTATCTTATTTTATATATCAAATATCTATTTAGTCATATGAAATATTCCCATATTGTCCCCTTTAGATAAGTAGTACTTTGAATGTGTGCCAAGATCAAAGGTTAATAAATATTCATTGCTTATTTTAGAATGAACAATTGTTTAATCTTTACTTTTGGAGATGTGTTAATTTAATTATACAATCAACCAATAGAAAATTAAATAGAATCCTTTTATTTTATGACTATTAGAAAACATGCTTATTTTAGGGATTGTAGCTTCCTCACAATGAACCTCTTACTATAAGGTATTCCAATTCAAAATTGTTGGAGAATTTTAATACATTCCTAAAACACTAACATAATTATATTTATTTATTATTTTTCATTTTTTTCTGATACAAATTTTGGGCTTTACAAATCCTACCCCCCCTTAACAAAAATCTCGTCCTCGAGATTTGTAAGAAAAGGAATACATAAGGATTGGTTTGTAATTCATCTTTTAGTCTATAATTGGTTCAAAAATCCAGAGTCTCATTTTTTATAGTCAATATTGGGCGATTGGCAGAGCATAGGTATCCAGTTACTTATTGTGTAGGAGAAAAGATGTCTTTGAAGCATAGATATGTTTGGGTAAGAAAGAGTAGGGTAAGGAAAGTCTCCATTCAAGATTGTGGCTCTTGATCCTTTTGAAGATCTGGCTTAAATCTTATCCTTCCTTGATTTGATGAAGCCGATCATCTTCGATCTTTGTTCTTGAAGTTGTTATTCGAATTAGGGACATGTAGTTAAGGCAGATTTGTAGGTGACAAATAACTTAGTAGGTAGAGCAGATGGCTTAGTAAGTGGCTTAAGCTAAATGAGAATAGGTAGAATCGGGTTTAGCTGTTTTGCTTCTAGGTTGGGCTAGATAGGCCATACAACCCACTATGAAGGTCAGGTTGTTGTTCTTGTCCGAGTTAGTCTAAGACAACAATATAGGTTAAAACATGTTTATAGGAGTAGGTTCTTATTTATTTCACCACTATAATCTTGTTAAGTGGCTGACCTAAGATTAGGTCGTATTTATATTAGATGGGATCTAGATTAGTTTGGCATGAGTAGATTTGACTAGATAAGATCTAATT
The DNA here is from genome assembly GCA_029449295.1 of Zea luxurians. NCBI lineage: Eukaryota > Viridiplantae > Streptophyta > Magnoliopsida > Poales > Poaceae > Zea > Zea luxurians. The sequence goes on along the minus strand of JAOPSE010000005.1, from coordinate 12,064,099 downwards.
AATTTGGATTAGATCATGGTTGTCACTCTAGGATGCAAAGTGTTAAGGATAAGATGGAAGGATAAGATAGAATCTTTTTAAGGTAAGATGGTTTTATAAGATAGATCTACTTGTTTTTTTGTATGGGTGACAATCTATCTTTCTAACTATATTCTTATGCTTGTATGTATTTAGATGTAATTGTGGACATTACTCCACAACTCATCACACTCAATCAAAGATCCAAATCAGACAAGTATCATAAGAACAAACTTTCAGGCATACAAATACCTATAAAAATAGTTTTGTTTTTGTTCCTAAGATTAGGTCTCATATTCCTAAAAGTCACTTTAGGTACAGGATTTCAAAGTGTGAAATCCACATTTGTCTTTAGAAGGAAAAGGTAAGAATAATCAGAATAAGCCGAAATAGATGAGAAAAGATTAAGGAAAGTTTAGAAAAGAATCAGAGTAGCAAAGGTAAGTAGACAATGGTTGTCCAGTTCCATCTAGGTTTTGTCCTACAGTTAACATTCCTCTGATACCACTTCTGTCACACCCGGATTTCGGGGCACCAAGACCCGGGCGCGAACATAATCACCAGGTGTGATGGGACCAAGTCTCACACATATGATGAATCATGGCACAAGATCAAATGTCAAATTTTTACTACATAGCAGGAGTTCTATACAAAATAAATAAATAATTACATTATAAGGAGACAATGGTCCAGCAACCCAAAGTTGACTGGGAGACGACGGCCTAGACCTCTCACGAACACATCGCAGCATCCTCCATGCGCATCATCCTGCTGTACCTGTTCTTGACCTGTGGGGAGGAGTGAGACAGCAAGAGTGAGCTCACATATGTTCATAGCTCAACAAGTTGTGGGGAATAATGTGCATGAACTCGCCAAAGGTGGGAGCTCACGTGAAGTGTAAGGCTTACCAAAGAGGATGGTTGAAGCTGAGCATTGCTTTTAAAGTTGGTCAAAATTTTATTAGCAATTACTAAGTATAAGTAAATACCAACCCAATTAAGTAGTAGAACAAAAGTAACAACATCACCTGCGATGCAATGCATAAGACAAATTGAATTTAGTTCCATAAATTAATCATGTGAGGGTCCGAGCTGCTCATGACCGTGAGCACGGCTGATATACCAGTTTTACACTCTGCAGACGTTGCGCATCTTTACCCACAAGTCATGTTACCCATCTTCCAAGGGATCACGACTTCCCATACACCTCTACTGAGGAGGCGAGACAGGGTAACACTACGAGGCCTTTACAAAGTTCCACTAGCTTCAGAAAACCCGCTACAGTTTATAGAAAGCTCCAATGCAGGGACCCCTCGCATGACCGCCATCGCAGCAAAATCATCCCAAGGGCCTCCCTACACTGACCACTCCCCTACTGCCCTTGCCCCTTTCGGGTAAGGTAGTTATCCACTAGCTTTCCTAATTAATCAGCCAAGGGGTCCCATTTCTCCCTTGTGGTAGCACTGTTTTCCCGGATGGTCGCTCCATGTTCCAATTAACATAATGATCTTATCATGAACAGTAATAATAAATAGATAATAAAAGTGTGATCATGAATAATGTATCTTCATACCCAAAACCACATAAAGCACTAGCAAGTACTACCCAAAAAGTTCAGTGGTAAATAAGGTATAAAGATAGACAGACTAGGGTAACCTATTAGGTCCCATCAAAATTAACATATGCAGATCATTATGATTAATTAGAACATGAGTGGGTAAAAAGAAGTGATCAAGGGCACAACTTGCCTGGCACTTGAGATTCCAGGTACCACTTTCTCTTCAAATGACACGTGTCCTCACCGCTAAACGTAGCAATATAGACAAACATGTATAGGCAAAATTAACATCAAAACAAACATAAGAATAAACTGTGTAAGAATATTCTACACATTGTCACGAGATCATAGGAACCAGAATCACTATATTCGGATCTACGGTTAATAAGTTATGAATTTCTGAAATTATTTAGCACCTAGAATAGATTAATTCAATTGAATAATTTTAATTCAAGTTTCATGACTAAACAATGTTACTAGTTGATAGACAATATTAATACAAAATTATTGAAACTGGAATGGATCAATTTGGAGTTAATATGAATTTTCTACAAATTAAACAAGTTTTTGGAATTGTTTTTGTATTAAAAATCATTTTCTATAATTAATTTTCTATTTACATTGTTCTCTGGATTGGGCGACAAAAACAAAGAAACGTAGGGGCTAATTCGAAATATTTCTCGGACTCAGGCTTCCCACATATGGACGGCGGGTTCATATGCTAAAAGATCAAGGGCTTTTTCAGAAAAGGGCGCGGCGAAGGGAAACCGATCAGATCTGGCCGTCCGGTCCCAAATCAATGATCCAGGGTCAATCTCGAGAAGGGGTAACTTTGATTCAATCAGAGTCATTCATTCGTAGATCGAGGGCTCCCGCGTCGTCTTCACTCCCACGGCCGAGCCACGGCGTCGCTGCCCAGACCATGCGACGGCGCCATCGCTGGTGCACGCGATACATCACCTCGGTGCGCTATTCTTCAACCCGATGTGATTATTACGAAGTGGAAGCGATGGCAAACACAATGGAAGTGGTCTTACCGGTGCTACTGCGGTGGTGAGGCCGGCCGACGGACCTAAGCGGAAGGGTGATTACCGGCGTACGGTTCCAGAAGCGCAGAGCGCGATTCCAGCCAGGCAAAGCCACATACGTATTTGGCGTGGCATGGCGAGCCAAACGGAGGCGTTCTCACCAGAGGTTCGGGCGCCAGTATCCCAGTCGTTGATGCGGAGTGCCATGGCGATGGTGACGGAGCATCGATGAGCAATTCTTGTCCACAAGATGACTCCGGGTTTACCCTGCCAGTGCGAGAGCTCCCATAGCCTCCAACATTCACCCGTGACCAAGAATTCCAGGCGGATTCATAGGGAGATGAGCATGGCGCATAGCAGATTCCCAGGCGGCGGAACCCCAGGGCATGCCACCCATGGCGAATCGGTCGACGGTGAACCATACCCACACCACGGCGTGGCTTCCCCCCCCCCTTCTGTGCAAGCTTTTGCCCCTTGAGACTTCCGTAGCGTCTCAAGTCGATGTGGGCGAAGGGAGGCATGAGGGCTTGGCTTTTGTTCCCTAGCCGGATGCGGTGAGCGTGGTCTTAACCATCCGCGGAATCCGCGCGAGCACGGAGAGGTTGTTGCTGTGGCCTCGGACCGCGTAGAAGACGAGTCCGACCAGTGCTAATCCTAGCGGGGATTCGGTCCCAGGCTTTGTCGCGTGTTTGTTACCATAATCCCAAGGAAGATCCGTGGTGGATGAGGGAATGAGTCTGTGGGGAAGACGACCAGTGGTAGGGACCCACATGGCAGCGGCTAGAGCATGGTGCGGGCCCATTGGTCAGTTTTCATGGTGCACGCGTGGGTGGGAGCGGCTTATGACGAGTGGGCCCCACCTGTCGACACGGATGCAAGACGGGCTGGTACAGTCGAGTAGTAACTGGGCTAGAGTGGGGATTCGGCCCAGGTAGTTGTAGGTCTTTTTTTTTGTTTTCTTTTCTACTTTCACATTAAATTCAAATTCAAATTTCGAATTAAGTTAACATAGAGTTTAAACTTAAAGTATATTTAAGTGTCCAAACAAAACTCCAACATGTTATACTTGGTTTATCTTATTTTATATATCAAATATCTATTTAGTCAAATGAAATATTCCCATATTGTCCCCTTTAGATAAGTAGTACTTTGAATGTGTGCCAAGATCAAAGGTTAATAAATATTCGTTGCTTATTTTAGAATGAACAATTGTTTAATCTTTACTTTTGGAGATGTGTTAATTTAATTATACAATCAACCAATAGAAAATTAAATAGAATCCTTTTATTTTATGACTATTAGAAAACATGTTTATTTTAGGGATTGTAGCTTCCTCACAATAAACCTCTTACTATAAGGTATTCAAATTCAAAATTGTTGGAGAATTTTAATACATTCCTAAAACACTAACATAATTATATTTATTTATTATTTTTCATTTTTTTCTGATACAAATTTTGGGCTTTACAGGTAGTCTTTGCTATTGCTATGTATTGTTTTGGGTGTTGAGATAACTATTACACATGGTCATTCTTTATTATTATTGTTCTACTTCTGTTCATGATAAGACCATTATGTTAATTGGAACATGGAGCTTAACTTGAGAAACACGTGCCACCACAAGGGTGGAATGGGACGCCCTTGGCTGACTAATTAGGAAAGCTAGTGGAGGACTACCTTATCCAAAAGGGGCAAGGGTAGTAGGGGAGTAGGCGTGTAGGGAGGTTCTTGGGTTGATTTTGCTGTGATGGCGGTTGGACGGGGGATTACTGTGTTGCTCTTCCTAGAAACTGTAGCGGGTTTTCTGAAGCTAGTGGAACTTTGTAAGGCCTCGTAGTGTTATCCTGCCTCACTTCCTTGGTAGAGGTGATGGGGTCCGTACAACCCGGTGGCAGATGGGTAACATGACTTGTTGGTACAGGGTACAACCTCTGCAGAGTGTAAAACTGGTATACTAGTCGTTCTCGCGGTCATGAGCAGCTTAGGACTCTTGCATGATTAATTTATGGTATTAAATTCAATTTGTCATTTGCATCTTATTGTGGTTTATTATTAATTTTGATCTATTATTACTCTGGTTTGGTATCCACTTACATTTAGTAATTGCTAATAAAACTTGACCAACTTATTAAAAGCAATGCTCATCTTTAACCCTTATTTTTGACCAGCCTTACACTTCACATGAACTCCCACCTTTGGTGAGTTCATGCACATTATTCGCCACAACTTGTTGAGCTATGATATTTTGTGAGCTCACCCTTGCGATATATAAACCCCCCCATGGGAGAAGAACAGGTGGTCCAGGAGGAGCCATACAACAAGGAGTACAAGCTTATTTAGGTGCCGTCTCCCAGTCAGCTTATTGGCGCCAAGGATTAATGTTTAGTTCGCTTTATTGTTCTCATTTATTTTTGTAAGACTTCTGCTATGTAATAATGATACTTGTGACATTTATCTCTATACACTTTGTTCTTATATGTGATGTTCTTCTTTGGCGTACATATGAGATGCCCGGCTTTATCACATAAATCCTGGTGTGACAACACCCGACGATGAGGCAGCGACCATCGCATCGGAGATCCAAGCAGTGGTGAGCAAGCACTACCTGCCCCTGCAGCCATATGTGTGACCACCGCGCCGGAGATCCAAGATGCGGCGAGCGACACGACGAGCAAGCAAAGCTTGCCCCCCATAGCCATATGTCACTGTGGCAGACCCAAAGAAATTGAAGCCTAGGAAATGGAGCACCTCGCCGAGCATCGAGCGACGAGCGGCTAGCCTTGGACGACTGGGCGTGGCTAGTGCCAGGTGGGCCGACGGTGAGCCCAGACCCCAGAGGCTGGATGATGGACGGTTGCTAGCTTGCAGGGTGGCGGCAGGCGCATCTGGCGGCAAGGAGGTGAAGGTGAGCCGTTGTCACGTCATGTGGAGGATGAGGCGACAGGTGAGGCTACGGGATGCAGGGTTAGAGGGGTCGCTGGGCGGGGGCATGCGGAGGATGGAAGGGTGGTGCGACATGTGGAGCATGGATTAGGGGTGTGGTTCCTGTGGATCGTAGGTGAGTCGTGATTGTCGGGCATAGTGTCGCGGCGAGGATTGGGGGAGAGGGCTAGCAACGTGGGGGGGGGGCATGGTGCACGGTGGAGACGCCCACACATGGTGCTTATATATATATACTATATTAAAGCACCAGTTTTAACGGTCGTCCCGCGTCATTCTTTTGTAAAGAACACCTTTTATTTGTTTGAAATCAATATGCGGCTCTCTTCTATGCAGGCCTGTTTGGTTCAGCTTTTTTCTGACCAGCTTTTCTGAAAATTTGACTATGGGGAGAATCTGGTTGTGTGGAGAATCTGAGTATCATTACGATTACATGTGGAGAAAGATAAAATTATTCATATAGCTTAGGATCTAGAAAGTGACGGATTCCTACTATTACAACGACTCAACCGATTATGTGTTTATGTTGATTTTGGATAGTTTTTGCCCCAACAAATTTTATAGAAGCTAGCTGAAAAGCTGAGCGTTTGACAGTCCGCAGCAGCTTTTGGTGGCCAGAAGCTGTCAGAAGCCGAAACAAACAGGGGCGATGTTTTCTCGAGAGAAGCGGCGCAATTCCATTCTAAATTGCAGCAGTCACCCCGCAAACCACTGCATAGCCATCAATCAACATGGCTGACACCATCCATCCATTGGTCGCATGGATTGCTCGGCGACGGTGGAGGCCAATGCATTACAGACCTCATATATTGTCGAGTATTCGTCATGGTACGTGTTTTCGGCGAGGAAAATGTGCTTCTTGCTCTGCACTTCGACGGAGCTCCAGACACGATCTTTCTGTAAGCCGAGCGCCCTCATCGCCTCGTGCGTGCCAGTCACGCTCTCCCACATCTCGCGGGCGGTGTACGTGTTTGTGACGACCAGGTACTTCCCACCGTTTCTAGGCTACAGCTGAAAGAACCACAGCGCGGCGAGCTCGATGTCTCCACCGTGCTTCCTGCAGGTGCCCAGAATGGTGCCCTAGACCACTTTTCAAACGAACGAGGCAGGAGAGCTGCCGATTATATTAATAAAGAAGAAGTGGTCCGGATGGGACAAAACAACAAAACAAACAACAGGCGGTTGGATTGGGACATCAACACGCCAACACCATACAACTTAACTCGCCGGTTTGGATTGGGACATCAACATGGCACTACACTCACCGCTGACAGAGAGTGCCCAAACAAACAAACACAGGCAGCGGCAACCCCACACGATAAAACTGCTAAAGGTCATCCTTGTCAAGCAAGGATGCAGAGCATCCAGCATCTCCGACTTCCCAAAGCAACCGACAGACGAACCAAACGAAAAACAGACAGACAGCCCGAAGCGAAAGGTCTCAACAGGTCATCGTTGCCGAGCTCAAGGCACAGAGCAGCTCCGACTTCCAATCTTGACCCTCCGCCCTGCCTCCAGTTTTTGCCCGACCTACGAAACATTCTGTCCACGAAGAAGGGAGGTTCGCCTCATGTTATCGTTGCCGAGCCACATCCCCTGACATAGCAGCTCCGACTTCACGTTGCAAAACCCCACCTCCACCCGCGTACCAGGCATCAAGAAGCGAAGCAACAGCCGAAGGCAAAGCCATGGTCGAGACGAACTTCAGAAGCGACGCCTTCAGGAAGGGAGTGACGCCACCGTGACGCCACCGTCGCTTGTCCACGATGGACCGAGCTTTCACCCAAAGAAGATAGCGTTGGGGATGTGATGCCCTCAACAGGGAAAGCGACGCCCATGGGCGTCACCATCGCCGAGACTTTCGCCCAAGAGCCCCAAGCACCGCGTCTGGCCGAAACCTCGAGACACAGCAAGCTGCCTCCGTCGTCGCCGCTGACGCGTCATCCCACACAATGATGAAGATTTTGGGACCTGCCGCCACCACCACCCTGCGCTAGTCTGAGCCACTAGCCGACGCTGTTGTAGACGAGAGGTCCCGCTCCAGCCTCTCCAGGCCAGAACGGCCAGAGGCGGTGGCACCTAGCCACGACCGCCGTCGACATAGCCGGTCGCAGTCATACCAGCCAAAGCCACGTTGTGCCGGCCGCGCCAGCCGCAGCCGCAATCGTCGCTCGACGCCAGACGTCGCCCGTCCCATGCACAGGCGCGTGCCCCTGCCTCACGGGCACTGGATCTGGCCTGGGCCCAACCAGATCTGGGACCACCTGTTACCCGTCGGCGGTGCTCCTGGCAGTCTGGTAGGTTCTTGACAAGCGCGTAGGCATCATGTAGTCTGCCGACCCTCGCAGGCATGTCGACCACCGCCGCATTGTGTGGGCCCCTTGGCGTGAGGCCGTAGTTAGAGGACATGGAGGAGAAGCGCCTCCACCCCTCGTCGACGAGCCCGTCATGCGCGCACGGCGAGGAACGTCACGTCGTTGGGCCGAAACCCACCCGTCGCCATCTGGTCGAAGAACGCCAGCGCCTTGGCGATGCGCCCCTGCTGGTCGTGCCCAAAGACGACCGTAGTCCACATCATGACGTTCCGCTCCCACGCGGCCGTGAACACATGGCGCGCATCCTCGGGGTAGCTGCACTTGTGGTACATGCTGTCCACGAGCGTGTTGTTGGCGAAGACGTTGTCACCCACGTCCGACTTGACCGCGACGTCGTGCATGCGGCGGCCGTGCCCCAGCGTGGCTAGCCTTGCGCACGCGCACCGCACCATCACAAACATGAACAGGTCCGACGCCAGCCCTTCCTCGCACATTGCGCTGAACAACTCCACCGTCCCCTCTTGTGCCTCCGCGTTGCCCCATGTGCACCCGGATGTCATGGCATTCCACGCGACAAAGCTTCGCTGCAGCATTCCTTCGAACATCTTCTGCGCGCATCTGAGGTGCTCGATCTTGGCGTAGAAGATGAGCAGACTGGTGGCGACGTACGCGCTACACCAGAACCCGATGGCGACCATGCGCGTATGGATCCTTTTGCCGAGCCTCGGGTCCCTCCAGTTCACGCATTCTTGGAGCATAAGCGCGTAGGTTCCAGTGCCGGGGCAAATGGAACTCCGGCACATGAGGCTCATGGCCTTGGACAGGTGCCCGGTGATGCATAGGGACTTCTTTCGTGCCAGGCTAGCGCAACCCATGGTTGACGGAATTTGGAAATAACACTCTTTTTGATCTTTGCTGATCTTATAATCTTTATCTTCACTATATTAAATCACCAGTTTCAATGGTCGTCCCACGTCATTCTTTTATAAAAAAATCCCTTTTATTTGTTTGAAATCAATCCACGGCTCTCTGCCTCACCTGAAGGAATAGGCGGATGGATAGCCTATAGAACACACACCCTCTCTTTCTTTCTCTACTATCTATGGCTCCAATCTCCTTCCCCTACCTATTCGACGCCCCTCTCTCTTGGCCCTCCCCCGCTGCCCCATGTCAAACGTGTTGCCTCCGTTTCTCTATTCCCCGCTGCCATGATAGGTAGATTGCCAGATCCACACTGGTAAGGAAGATTTTGATTGTCTGGTTGTGTCTAGGCTAGCCTGATCTCATCCGAACCATCCCAGCAGCGTAATTTGGGAAGGTCCCATAGAGGGATCATGGATTTTGGGCTCGAGTGGTGAAGTTTCTCTGCTCTAGATTGAGCCTAGGGAGAGGTCGTGTCGTGGCCCTACCTCCTCGACGGCTAGCACGCGTCGCCTCCTGACTCACCCCCTCGCCGTGTGCTGATATGGCCGTGATTTACCACTAGCTTTCTAGGCTTGGTCGATTTTTAGGAGAATTCTTTCGAGTTCATGGCTTCGTCTTCTCCCCCTCTTTCATTTTCTTCTTTGGGTTACTGCTACCCACATGAGTACATGACATGCTCTGGTATAAATTAAATTATATTTTCTTGGTATAAATAACATATGTTTTTTTGCGCGTTCATCTCTTTTTTTTTGTGTTATTGTGAACAAGATTGTTGTAGCACCCCTGGTGTAACAAGAACTAAAACTTGAGCATGGCATCATATGCATTGACATTTCATTATGTATGTTACACCTAGAGTGCATCCACTAGGCTAAAAGTTCAAAAGTGTGATGTGATGATTTGAAGTAATCCTTAACCCTAGGATAGGATACTTAACCAAGAAATAGAAGTTTGTGGGTATGAGTGATAACAACTTGAGTATTATCTCAAAAGCTAGTGGAAATGTTCATAGGAGACTAAATTTGGTGAATTTGAGTGGCACATAAACCCTAGAGCACTCAAAACCCTAATAAGAACCCTAGAAACCCAAATTTGTGCTCTAAGAGATGAGACCACTATCTATACACTTTTGGACCAAAGTGCATACATCAAAGTAGTAGAATATCAAAAACTAAGCAACTTTTACATTGGAAGATTTTCAAGTGTAGTGGAATAAAGTGAAGTAATTTGCAAAAAAGCCCCCATGGCACCATATGGCCTAACTCTGAAAAACAGTATGTTTAGGCCAAGTTTGTGCCCTAATATCTCTTAATCCATGAAGATTCTGCCCTATGTCATTACAAAAAAATGATAGAGCTATGTTAGTAGTTCAAGTTTGATTAACTGATCTAACACCAGAGCTACTTAGAAATTGGAGAAAAATGGACTAAAATTCAGGCTGTCAGTCGGATCAGGCACTGAAGTTTGATTGACAGTGAACCCTGATGAACTTTGGACCCAATTTGAGCTTGATCGAGTGAGAAAATGACTAGGGTTCCTATGATTGAACTGAAGCTGGGATATGTGTTAATATCTTTGATGTAATCCAATCAGTAGCTCATCACATATAAATTGAAGAAAAACGCCCCTGAATATGCTATGTCAGAACGAATGAAGAAGACCTGATGGTACAGTAGTGAAAAGATCTTCAGATTCAGTGAACTTCGCCGTCGGTGATGTAACACCCCTGGTGTTACTGACACTAAAACTTGAGCATGGCATCATATGCATTGACATTTCATTTTGTTTGTTACACCTAGAATGCATCCACTAGGTAAGATTTCAAAACAAGCGTGATGTAATGGCTTGAAGTATTCTTAACCCTAGGGTAGGGTACTCAACCCTGGGATTAGGGCATGTGTGTAATGGCAAGACAAAATGTGAAATACCTCAAAAGTCATTGGAAATATTCATAAGATATCATGTTTGATGGATTTGAGTGGCACAAAAACCCTAGAGTGCTCAAAAACCTAAAAGGAACCCTAGAAACCCCTAATTTGTACCCTAGGGGGTGATTTCAAATTCTATACACTTTTGGACCAAAATGTAAATATCAAAGTGGTAGAACAACAAAAACCAAGCAACTTTTACATTGGAAGATTTTCAAGTAGTGAGGAGCAATTTGGACTTAATTGCAAAAGGTCCCAAGAACACCAATGTGGCTAACTCCGAAATTTTAGTGAGATTAAGTTAACTTTGGAGCCTTATATTTCTTAATCCATGAGTATTTTTCCCTAGGTCCATACATCAAACTTATAGAGCCATGATAGGAGTACAACTTTTATTAAGTGACTAAGCATTGGTGCTGTACAAAAATTAGAGATAAATGGACATGAAGTTGGGCTGTTAGTCACCACTAAAGACTGAAACTTGGTTGACAGTGAGTTTTGATGAACTTCGGAGTCAATTTAAGCTTGATCGAGTAAGCAAATGATCAAGTTTCCTATGGTCTAATTAGAGCTGGTGTGTTGAACAACAACTTTCATGTAGTCGAATTGGTAGCTCTCCACATGAAAACTAGAGAATTTGGCCTCACAATCTGCTCTGTCAGAAGAACTAAATTAGAGTGTGATGGTACAGTAACTGAAATATCCGCGGGGGCGGGGGGTGCATCTCGCCACCGGTGTTGATTGGCGCCGTGATTCGCGCAGCTTCCCGGATGGTGCTCGGCGGGCATCTTTTCGTTGGGATATTTGCGGACGGGGTAAGACCGCCGTCGTGGCACGCAAATGCCCCGACCGCCACGCGGCTGCAAGCCCTTGTGGTCATACCTGGCCATGGGCACCGCTTCCCTCCATTGATCCATGGCATCGCTGATTTGACCATGTTACTATCGCAGCGAGACGTGTCTAACTCCTAGAAAAGAATCACGCTCGACATCACTGGTGATGGCCAACGGGGTCCGATGAAGCTTATCACCTAGACCACCACCGTGGGTCACCAAACCTATAAATTCACCGTGCCCTTACCCTCGACGTCCAAATTAACCAAGCACTGGTCTTCGCCTCTTAGTTATGGAGTTAACGGCTCACTAGCCATCTCTTTTCATCCACCATTGATGGAGATCATCGGAATTCCCAGGGATTGGTCATTTTCACCGCCGTGAAGAATCCATCTATGGCTAGCCCTCCTTGGGTCAGTTCACACCCGTCTAACTCTTGTTTTGGCATACCTTTAGCCTCGGGTTGCTTACTGTGTCAGCCAATTAAACTCTACCAGCGCCAAAATCCCGGAACACCGCGTCGCCACCATAGAACGCTGTCGTGGACAGCCCCTCTATCGACCCACTCTTCCATCCCCATTGGGTCCAAATTAGTGCGTGTACACGATCTCTGGTGATCCAGTAAAGCTCACCCTAGCTTCAATTTTGGCACTACTGCATTTGCCTAGAACGCGCTCACCGGAGCCTTTGCGCCGCCGTGACCGTGAACAAGCATCGATTAGGGTTAAATCCATCCAATTGAGTGAGAGCTTTTGCCCGGGTAGGCTTGCTGTCACACCCGGTTTTAAGGGACAAAGCCGGGTGCATCTCATACATGCGTCAAAGAAGACAACATATATAATAACAGAGTGTATAGAGATAAATGTCACAACATAATCAGAGTACTTATTACGTAGCGGAAGTCTTACCAAATAAATGATAAATATAGATCGAACTAAGGATCATCCTTGGTGCAAGTCAACTGGGAGACGCCACCTAGATCGAATCAAACTCCTTGATGTGTGGCTCCTCTTGAACCACCTGTTCTTCTCCTGTGGGGGGGTGTGAGACAGCAAGGGTGAGCTCACATAAGTTCATCGCTCAACAAGTTGTGGGGAATAACGTGGCATGAACTCACCAAAGGTGGGAGTTCATGTGATGTGTAAGGCTAATCAACAATAGGGGTTAAAGCTGAGCATTGCTTTTAATAAGTTGGTCAAATTTTATTAGCAATTACTAAGTGTAAGTAAATACCAAACCATAATAAATAATAGAACAAAATTAACAAATAAATCCCATGCAAATGCAAATGACAAAATTGAATTTAAGTTTCATAATTTAATCATGTGAGAGTCCTGAGCTGCTCATGACCATGATAGTATACCAGTTTTACACACTACAGCGGTTGTACCCTGTACCCATAAGTCGTGTATCCCATGTTGCCAAGGTTAGCTAGATGCTTAGACACTATCGAGGTGAATGGCTAGGGATCCACAACGAGGCCTTTACAAAGTTCCACTAGCTTCCAAAAACCCGCTACAGTTTATGGGAAGAGCACTTGCAAGAATCCCGCGTCTGACCGCCATCGCAGCAAAATCAACCCGAGAACCTCCTTGCAAGAAACTCCCCTACAGTCCTTGCCCCTATCTGGTAAGGTAGCCTTCCACTAGCTTTCCTAGTTAGGCAGCCAAGGGCATCCCATTCCACCCTTGTGGTCGCACGTGTTTCTCAAGTTAAGCTCCATGTTCCAATTAACATTAATGATCTTGACATGAACATAAATAAAATAACAAAATAATTGGAACATGGATATAATGAAATGTTAACCCAAAACCATGTAAAGCAGTAGCAAAAACTACCCAAGTGATTCAGGGATAACAAGGTATAGAGATAAATAGTCTAGGGTGACCTATCGGGTCCCATCAAAATTAAACCTATGCATTGAATAAATGATAATAAAGAATATTATTGGGTAACAAAAGTGGATCAAGGGCACAACTTGCCTGGCACTTGAGATACCAGTTACCAGGGTGATTCTTTAGATCCTCGAAACCTCGCGCTAGTCGTAGCAATACAAACAAACATGGTATAGACAAAATTAACATCACACCATACATAAGAACAAACTGCATAATAATGATCTACGTGAAGCTACGAGATCGTGGGTTCGAGAACCGCTAAATTCAGGGTTACGGTCATCAAGTTATGATGTGATTAAATGATTAAAACTAGATTCTATGTTTATTTTATAATTCCAAAGAAAAGAAAACCTAAAATAGTAATTAATTCAACTTTAATCTAAATTTTAAATTGACCATAGATCATATTTTAGTAGATTATAATGGTAAGTAGATTAACAAGACTAACCAACACAAGTTAAATAAATACCTAATTATAAAAGAATGAGACATGGTATAATAAGTGTTGTTATTGCATAGTAAATATTTATACGAGACTAACGCAACTTGAACGGATCAAATCGGAGTTAAAGCGGAGGAGTTATGGATTTCCTAAGTTTTTATGTATTTGATATAAGATTAATTAGGAAATAAATTTTAAAGTGCCTTTCATGTCGAATCAGTGGCACTATTTGATAGACAATATTATTACAAAATTATAGAGACTGAAATGGGTCAATTTGGACTAAGTATGCATTTTCTATAAATTAAACAAGTTCTAGCATTTATTTTTTTACACTAAAAATCAATTTCTAAATGATTTTATAGGTTTTTCCCCTGTTTGGGATGCACACATTATTTACAGAGAACACAGGGGCCTCGGGGAAAGATTCCCAAGACACAGAACCAATCTACGTGGGCGCAGGTTGATACCCTGGAATCTCAGGGACTATTTAGTAAAAGCTACACAACGAAGGGGTATGGCGGTTGACTGGCCGTACGATCTAAGGTTTGTGGTAGAGATTATATCTGACCACGTATAAGTCGGTAGGTAACCAGAATTGCCAGATCAGAATCCAACGGCAGGGATGCATATTGCCCCAAATTCGATCCTATCCGCTCGATGCAGACCAACGACTCAGATCGCACGCTGCGAAGGGGTACGACACGTTCTAATCCTAGCCGACCGTGGCTAAATCAATGGTCAGAAGCACCCGCAATTCCCTCATTTAATCTCGATCGTATGGCCAAGATCGGACGGAGGAGCCATCGTCTTCCCATAGCCGACCGACACACCGGCGGTGCTTTCATCCGGCGCGGCGGCACCATGACCGGGTCACCCCCCGAAGTTCACCCCGTGCACGATATTCTAATCCGAGAGGCCCACTGTGATACCCTAAGCAAGAGGAACATGATGGACATATACTTACCCCACTATGCGCCGCAGAGGATCCTGAATACGGCGAGCGGCGGACCTTGAACCCAGTGAGAAATTGCCCGAGCCCCTGGCCAATGCAGCACTCAATCGGTTGGCGAACACCCTCACGGACCACCAGAGGATCACTTGGAGTACAAATCCCCAAGGATTGTGGCCCTTAGAGGCGTTTCAGGGTGGCCGCATGGACACTGGTCCGTGGAGACCACGTATGGCTTCTGAGCTAGTCGTGACGGGAGGAGAGGATGAGGGATGGAGAAAACGCTACGGAGTCTACCCTTTTATGCCCCGGTAACTACCTCACGCCCACTCCCAGCGATTTGGCCAGCGAAGCTTGCGGCCGGCAACGACCAATTCCAACAGCCCCGACCCACGCGGAGACGACCGGTCAGACAAATGGGACCCACCAGTCATTGGCAAGGAGACACGACGCGACCGCGGAGTGAGACAGACACCATGGGCCCGCTTGGAAATGAGACGCGCGCGGGGACGGCAGAGACACGCAGTGAGGTCAGATGGTGGCGACCGATGCGTGGGTCCACGACGCTAGTGAGTGAGCACGCATGAAACTGAGAGCCTGGCCGGGCGGGCCCGCAGGGCAGACAGCTGGTGTGGCGCAGCGGGAGGGTCGGGCTGGCCAGAGAGGCAGTTGGGCCGAGAAGGTGATTTTAGCCCATGTGAGTTCCTTCTTCACTTTTTATTTTTCCTTTTCTATTTTTTCTATTTTCATATTTAAACCCCAATTCCAATTTAGGTTTGAATTCAATTTTCGAATTAAATTTAAATAGAGTTCAGACTTAAAATCTATTTCTATTTCCCTTTTGAATTCCAAACTTGAATTCAAGCTTGTTGTGGCAAATTTTGTACCAACTTTTCAGTGTATAACTTGACATACAACTCATAGAATAAATTTATTTATTTATAAATTTATTTGGTATTGTGTAATATTTTTCTCCTTCTATTTTAAATCCCAATTTCAATTTGGGGGTCCAATTCAAATCTCAATCATTATTATATTTTTATTGGTACTAAATGTTATTATTCAATGCACAATCGAATAAACTCCAACATGATGCATTAGGTATATATTTATTCTAATTAATTTGTTCTATAAATGTTTGAAATATGAAGCTCTCTCATATTGTTCCTTTCTTTTTAGGAAAATGGTATCTTGATTATGGGACATGAGTTTAAAGTTACTTAAAAAAATAAATATTCATGAAAGTGATTGCTTATGGTGCATCATTTCATGAAATGCATAATCATTTAGTGAAATAGAAAAATTTTCTATTACTCATTTTCTAAAATAGTTCTTGGTTTTCAAGATTCTATCCTCAATTCCTAATACTCAAATATAATTTGAGATATCTGAATTTTCTATTTTATTTCTTTATTTATTTTATTATTATTTTTATACCAATTTCGCGCCTTACACTTGCACACGGTATTCATATGCTTATCGTCTCTTGTTTGGGTTGTCATCACCGTAGAATCGCGACTCCGGCCTGGTGCTCGGCGCGGTTCCATCGTGGACCGAACGCTGTGAAAAAATAGCAGTGCGAGGGATTTAGTGCAAACGTTAGTGAGACAAAGAAATAGTGCCGTGAGTTCTTTACTATTTGTTCAAATGGCTGAGGGCCCCTGTGCAAAATCGCTAGCGTGGGCGCGCGCTGGCGCGTTTCGCTTGGTCTTGGGCCGAGTCAGGCTGGTTTCAGCCTAGTACTGTTCATTCTTTCTTTTTTTCTTTTTTCTGTAAGGCTTAGAAATTTATAGGAAATTATAGAAAAATGATAAAATCATGGGACCAATTTTACTAGACTCCTAAATTCCTCTAGTATTTAATAAAAATAGTTCCAAGATTTTTAGTCCAAACCTGGATTTATTTGGTATTTAAAAATACCTAAACCTAGTCTTTTAGAATTTTAGAATTAATTTAGTAGCTCCAAAAATAATAAAACTTTTTGGATAAGCTTTACTTGAGGATTAAAGCCCTTGGGTAAAGTTTGACATGCTTTGGACATTGTTTGATCCCAAACCCAAGAAACTAGCTTTCTAGGATTTAAATACCTAACCCTAATAGAGCACTAAACTAGGAAACTCTAGTGACTAGTGGGCACCGTGAAGGAAAGTTGTATTTAAGATACAACTTAATGTGTTTCTATTGTAACTGCATATTCATAGCATCACAAGAGCATTCATGTATATGTATTGTTATGTATAGGAAACAAAGAAGAAGTGGTAATCGAAGAAGAAACTGCCCCATAAGCTGAAATTCCACCTATCCAAAACAACTTCTACTTTGATATTTGTGGAACAGACCCTGAGCCTCCTACAACACAAGGCAAGCTCCGATGCATTTACCCTTTTCCTAGTTGTTTTGAACTCTTTATCACTTGAAATGATGCATTAGGTGATTGGAGTTGAGTGCTAAACAGTTACTGCACTTCCTTCCTTGGAATTGTTACCATTCCTTGATACCTATTTTATTTAAAAGTTTTCTGATGCTTCGTCTTGCTTTAGAAAACAAAATGTTTTGTTTTAAACAAAGATGATGCTTCATATGGGATGGGAAGTTTTTAAAGAAAAGACTTGATGGTGAATCCATCATGGCCATGATGGGTTCAACATCGGAAAAGATGTACCTTTGACAGATACCAAAGTTTGGGTTGTAAATAATAAAGACGAGACTGGGCGGGTGACTTGCACGAGAAGGAAGTCTCGATGTAGTGTCTTCGTCTGAGTCGATTAGGGACCGTGTCGATGTAGGCTTATTGATTGAGGACCTTTTAATGGGCCACATGCCTCATCATGGGTAAGCTTTGCCTCGGTCAGACCAATACCGAAAAGGCCAACACATAATGGGAGCGGAGAGATGGTGAGAGTAGTGTGTACCCTCCGTGGCAAGAGGCTGGACCGCTGGGCGGTGCTGTATCTGTGCTCTCGGTTGGCGAGAACCCAGTCTGGTCTTGAGAAACCCGGTGGTGAGTTGACATATGTAAGGGTTAAGTGCTACATATGTCATGTGGCTGGAGATCCCCAGGTGGGTATTAATCGATTCGGATCGCCGTTACTTCTCGGACATGAAGACTTGGTCACTGCCCTACACGTAGAAATCCAATGAAATGAAGGGTTGATAAAAGACGACTAGTGTAGGACAAGTGCTTGAACTAGGATCAAATGAACTCCAGAAGCAGCTAATGACTTAACCTGATAATAAAACTAGATTTTTAAGGATCCACTGTTAGTAAGCATTTTTGCAAATAGTCTTTGAATCTTGACAAGCTTTACCTTGAATCCCACAAGCCAGCATATCATTGAGAGTCTTTTCCTTTGTCGGGTAAGACTTGCGAAAGTACACTCCGTACTCAGGGTTTTCGAACCCATGTTGTTGTAGGTGATGAAACAGCAGAGTTTTGTTGTTTCTGCTCGAAGGTGGTGCCGAAGGAGGAGGCCAATCAGTAAACTATTTGGGGAGGATGTGTTGCCTCCCAGTTTAAAACACTAAGCTTTTGTGTGGGAGGATGTTTTACCTCCCTGTTTTGTAATAATAACTTATGCACTCATAACACCCGGTACTATAACAAATACTCTCCCTATATTCTATTAATGTAAATTATGTTATTGTAATCCGCTTCCGCTATTTCCTTACTCCGGCTATGTGTGTAATGTCTGCGTGATGGGTGAAGCACTCTTGGGCTATATGATGATGATACAGAAGATCAAACTTGTCGAGTGATTATGTGCATCTACATGGTTGTCCGAGGTCCTTAGGACAAGGACATCTATAGGTGGGCCTAATACCTTGGGAGGTTCCGTGACAGCTGGTATTGGAGCGATGCCCGTCTCTTCAGACATTATGTAGTACTTCAAAAGAATTTTTAAACACTTACCTTGAAACATTCTTTCATTCTTATCTTACCACTTTCTGGTAGTAACTTACCTCTTAAAAATCGGGTAATAGAGTGCAGTATATAATGAAGTAAGGGATCGACGAAAGATTGATCCCATAATTATTAGGTTATGCATGCATCATGTTTAAACTATACTAATAAAACATCCCCTCTTATGGAGATATGGCACACACAAAAACTACCCAGTGCAAATAACTTGGACCTCAGGATGTGCCTCAACATCAGCTAGACTCTAGGCATGAAGGAAGCAGCAGTGGAAGTAACAACCCCATCAGGGATTTGGAGGCCAGAGTGGATCGCCTTAGATCTAAACTATGCCATGGGTGTAGGGAGCGTGCGCGCGATAGTCGTCGCATTGCTGAACTATCAGCCAAAGTTAATCGCCTGCAGTACAAAATTTCAGAACACGATACGGTCATTGACTGTGCCGTCAACTCACGCTCTTTTGCTTGGGACTGTGAAGCCAAAGCTCTAGCCCGAGTAGCGGAACTTAGTGCATCCCTCGAAAATCTGCAAGCGTACTGCAACACCTAGCATGAAGAAGTGCATGTATTGTATGATCGGCTGCACCCGAACGTGCCACCCGATGTGGTAGCAATGGGAGCTGGACCATCTAGAACAACAAATGGAGGATCTTATGGGGGATTTACCTTTTTGGAGCCCCTCCTTCCATGAATCTTGTAGATGAACGGTCTCCTGAAGCTAGCAGCGAAATAACTAAGGATGAAGAAGATTAGAGTAGTATAGTCTAAGTAACATACTTATGTAAAATAAGTAGGGTAGTCAGGTTGTATAATGGAGTATGTATAACTATTACTGTTCTACAATGAAATAAAGATGGTGTATGTTTGGCATGTTATATTTTCCAAATGTTTCTTTGCCTCAGATGCCATCCCGGACCCATGCACATGATGGGGCAGGTACATCCTGTGGCGGGGAGGACACTCCCAATCCACCACCCATACCTCCTACCTTGGACGAGGCTATCACTGCCTTGGTCAACGCCACCGCCGACAACATGCACTTTCTGTGCGAAATGGCAGGCAACCAATTTCAACAACACAGAGGAAGAGTTCCTCCTCAAGGTCCATGAGATACTACCTATCTAGAGTTCTTCGAAACTCGACCACCGCTCTTTGTCAAGGCAGAGGAACCCATGGAAGCTGACGAGTGGGTGCGAGTAATGGAACAGAAATTCAGGCTAATCCGATGCACCGAGGTACAGAAGCCCCTATTAGCCGCTCAGCAGTTAAGAGGCCCAGCAACACTTGGTGGGCAAACTTTTCCGCCATCCAACCTGCGGGACATCAAGTCACTTGGGAATTGTTCAAGTTGGCATTTAGGGAACATTATGTTCCAGAGGGAGTGCTACTAATGAAACTGGAAGAGTTCATCCGACTAAAGCAAGGGGGAGATTCTGTGATGAAGTATCTCAATAAATTCAATCACCTCTCCCAGTACGCCATTGATCAAGTAGATACAAATTTGAAAAAGAAGAATTGCTTCATGAGGGGACTAAATGACAGACTCCAGCGTAAGATGGCAACGTGTTTGGACCTCACATATAGTAGGGCTGTCAGTACAGCACTGGCAGTTGAAGCCAAAAATGTAGGACACAGAAAGTCAAAAGAATATGCGAGTGAAAGATCAACTCAAGGACCTGAAAAAAGAACAAGGTTGGTAATCCGACCTTTCAATCCAAACCGTTCTTCACCTCGCCCACCTACATATCCATTCAAACAACCCGTATTTATTCGTCCCACTCCTGCCCCTGCTCTAACCAATTAGCCGAGTGCCCCTGGTACTCGTTTCCCTGCCCTTCCCAGTTCCTCAAGTGGTTGCTTCAATTGTGGAAAGTCCGGACATTTCATCAAGGACTGCCCATATCCGAAGCAAAACAAATCCAACTTTCAGCAGACTTCTGTGAACTCAAATCAAGGAAAGGGGAACACGGCCAACTCTTCAACGGGCAAAAATTTGAAGAAAACTGGACGGGTCTATTACACCCAGGTGGCTACAACACGAAAGGCGAACCAGTGATGATGGATACGTTCCTAGTTGCTAACCACCCAGCAGTTATCCTTTTCAATTATGGTGCATCACAACCTTCATAAGCAAGACTTTTGTGGAGAAATATTGCATACATTGCACTGAATCAAGGGAGGGATTTGTTATCCACCCACCTGGGGGTCTAATATTTACTAAGGAAGTAGCCTTCCACATACCCGTAACTTTGGCCAGACGGGAATTCCTTACAAATATGATTGTTATAAAGGGGAAAGCTATAGATGTGGTTCTAGGAATGAATTGGTTAGCCTAGAATAAAGCCATCGTCAATACCAACCAAAGGACCATTAAGTTATGGTAATGAAGAAGTCCAATTGTCCATCCCTATAGCTATCCCTATCAAAGCATCTGGACAAGTTTTTGAAACCATAGTACAAGAAATTTAGGATATTCCAGTGGTATGTGAATTTCTAGATGTGTTTCCCGAAGACTTGCCCGGATTGCCTCCTGAAAGAGATGTGGAATTTATGATTGAATTGAAGCCCGGTACGGCTCCTATTTCCAGAAGGTCGTATCGCATGCCACCTAATGAACTGGCGGAACTCAAGACTCAACTACAAGATTTGTTGGAGAAAGGGTTCATTAGACCAAGTTCATCGCCGTGGTGATGTCCAGCAATCTTCGTCAAGAAGAAGGATCAGACACTTCGAATGTGCGTGGACTATAGACCCCTTAATGAGGTTACCATCAAGAACATGTATCCTCTTCCTCAGATCGATATTTTATTCGATCAACTTACTGGAGCCTGGGTATTCTCTAAGATTGGTCTCAGATCGGTATATCATCAGATCTGTATTCGACCTGAGGATATACTCAAGACCGCATTCACTATGCGGTATGGATTATTTGAATATCTGGTCATGTCTTTTGGACTAACAAATGCTCCAGGCCACTTCACCTTCTTGATGAATTCGATATTCATGCTTGAGTTAGACAAGTTTGTGGTGGTCTTCATTAACGACATTCTAATCTATTTCAAAAATGAAGAGGGGCATGCAAAGCAATTAAGGATTGTGCTAACGCGTTTAAGGGAACATCAGCTATATGCCAAGTTCAGCAAATACGTATTTTGGTTGGAGGAAATCCAGTTTCTTAGACATGTATTGTCTGCTAAAGGGATTGCGGTCGATCCCAACAAAGTCAAGGATATTCTAGAATGGAACTCACCCACTATAGTACATCAAGTTCGTAGTTTCCTTGGACTGGCTGGATATTACCGCAGATTCATTCCGGATTTCTCTAAAATTGTTAAACCCATTATGGGATTATTGAAGAATGATACAAGGTTTGATTGGTCCTCAAAATGCAATGAAGCCTTTGAGCAGCTAAAAGTGTTTGTTAACCACTGCCCTGGTGTTGGCCCAACCGGATATTGAAAATCCTTTTGATGTGTATTGTGATGTGTCAGGCAGTGGACTCGGATGTGTCCTATTGCAAGAAGGACGAGTCATAGCGTATGCTTCAAGGCAGCTACGCTGGCATGAAGAACACTATCCAACTCATGATCTAGAACTAGCTGTAGTTGTTCATGCCCTTAAGATTTGGTGTCATTATCTGCTGGGGAATACCTGCCATCTGTATATGGATCACAAAAGTTTGAAGTATATCTTTACTCAGTCAGAAATGAACATGAGACAAAGAAGGTGGCTTGAGCTAATCAAGGATTACGACTTGGAAATTCATTATCACTTAGGAAAAGCCAATGTGGTGGCAGATGCTTTAAGTCGCAAGACTTTTTGTCATTGTCTTACAGTAAGAGCACCTGACACTACTATATGTCAAGAAATGGAGAAGTTGAATCTGGGGATAGTGCAGCAAGGAATTTTGACAAATGTGAAGCTTGAGTCAGTTCTTCTGCAAAGAATTATTGACGCTCAAAGAACAGATAAGGGTATGAAGTACATTCATGAGAAAATGGAAGCCGGCAAGGCAAATTGTTTCAGGAAAGATGATCAAGGAATAATATGGTTTAAAGATCGCATAGTAGTGCCAAAAGATGTTGAAGACCGCCAACAAATCCTAGACGAAGCTCATCTTAGTTGATATTCCATTCATTCGGGGAGTACTAAGATGTATCAAGACATAAAGCAACATTATTGGTGGACTAAAATGAAGATTTAAATTGCATGCTATGTGGCAAAGTGTGACACTTGCAGATGGGTCAAGGCCATACATATGAAGGCTGATGGGCCATTACAATCTTTGCACATCCCCAACCTGGAAATGGGAAGATATTAGTATGGATTTTATTGTGGAATTACCCAAGATAGCTAAATGATTTGATTCTATCTAAGTCATAGTTGATCGACTAACAAAGATTGCCCATTTTTTTCTTGTCAAGGCAAAATATCCAGTGATTGCATATGTCGAACTTTATATTGCTCGTATTCTTAGTTTACATGGAGTTCCAAAAACAATAGTGTCAGACCGGGGACCGCAATTTGTATCCAAGTTTTGGGAAGAGCTGCATAAATCCTTGTGTACTAAATTGCTCCACAGTTCGTGTCACACCCGGTTCTCGGGGCAAAATCGAATGCACAACATATGTGTGCCAATATCATTTTCCACACATATGTTGACATCACAAGTGTAATATATCAAAAGACAATGCAATAAAGGTGTATAGAGAGTAGAATAGTCTTTATTACAACATCCAGATAATAGTATCTTAAAATGTATCATCAAAGTAAAGCGGAAATAACAAGGGTAATCTCCCACAGGATGATGACCGGCGCATCGTTAGACTCAGTATTCATCGAAATCTCCATCAAGGTCTTCTTCATCACCCTCTGATCAAAATATTAGTAAGGGTGAGCTCACTTATGGTCGGGGCTCAGCAAGTGGGGGAAAAATTAATGCAAGTTTAACAAGGTAAGGCTAAGGTTGAGCAGTAAGCATTTTAGTTGGTCAATATTTTATTAGCAACATATGTCTTACTAATGTGTGTATCCCAAGTATCCCATTTAAACAAATGTATAAGAGTATATCAAAAACACTTAAGTGAAACCACTTAAGCAAACCATTGGTAGATCTTTAGATCTCGATTTATTGTCCACCTTTAGGTTCAATTATCATGTGAGGGTCTAGGTTGCTCTTAACCGTGAGCACGGCTGACATATCAGTTTTATACTCTGCAGAGGTGGTACAAACTTTACCCACAAGCCATGTATCCCATCTATCCTGGGTTGATCAGACCCGTAAACACTACCAAGGTGAATGGCTAAGGATCCATTATGAGGCTTTCACAAAATACACTTAATACAAAGCAACCCGCTAAGGTTTCCAAGTCGGTGTGGAGGCCCTCTAGGCGAGGTACCTTAGCCAAGAATACGTCCCCATGTTAACGTGAGCTGCCACCACTGCCGCTCCCCCCTCTTGCCCCATATTTCAGGTAAGGTTGCTAGGTACTAATTATATAAAGCTAATTACCAAAGCTAGAGCCATGATAGCACTCGTGGTTGCACTGTTATCCTGGGGTGGTCACTCCATGTTCTAATTAATATGAAATAATCTTGTTTAACCATCGGGTTAACACCATAATGCCAATTTGATTTCGGAACATTAATATCAAATAATGAGTGATATCAAAATTATCAAGTTAAGCGGTAGCACAAATTTGCAAAGCATAGTATTTTTCCCAGGGTAATCAAGGAATACAGGTGGTAAATCTAGGAAATACTTAATTAGGCAAATCCCATCAAATTATGCAATATATCCAAAAAGTAAACATTATTATATGCATTAATTGGGTACAAATAGAATATGCAGAGGGAGAATCCACTTGCCTTGCTCGAACATTTCCGTGGGTCGTCCTCGAACATGTTTGGCCTCGTCTACCTCACAGTCCACTTCTAGCATCGATTTGCGTATCGCACATACAAAAGAATACGTACGCCAAAAAATAAACATACATCAGTACAGGGGTAATCATTCACCATACATTCACATTCATACATCACACTTATCACACTCATAAATACCATCTTAAAGCGTAAATACTATTAATTCATTATGACTATTACTGCGAGTCATTATTGATGAAATTATGAGTAGGTGGCTATAATAATAGTTTTATCTAGTATTAATATGTATTAACATTTCTTTATGAAAATAAAGGCTAATTATTTTTTATTACTAATAATAGACTAATAGATTTTATTCCTTTTATTTCTAAACAGAACTTATGCGTATAGCTAAAAATGGTTCATTCATGATTTCTACTAACATTAATATTCTAAGAATCAATATAAATCACTAATTGGGCTTTTTCTAACATAATCATGGTTATTTTGACATAAACAAGTATTTTACTAATTCTAAGAAGTTAAGTGCTATACTTATGGACACCTTTATTTTGGCTAGTAAAAACCTATTTTTGTTATGACTAGTGATATTCTTTTAGTTTTATATTTTCTTCCTAAAAGAAAGTATCATTAATAATAATCAGAGATAAATCATCTAATAACCTATAATATTTATATTGCCATGAATTATATAGCATTTACTAATTCCATGATAAGAAAAGCTTCTATTATCTATTAAAATGAACTTATGATTATAACCTTCCAAATAACTTCCCAAATTCATTGTGAACAAAATTAACTATGATCATTACTTATCTAGTGTTCTTACAACTAACATGTGTCTATCAATTTTGTCATACTTTATTTCAAATCCCCAAATTCTAAATGAATCGCAAAACCAATATCAAGTCTAATAATAATAATTCACTAATTCATCGCATACCAAAAATCAATAGTTCACATACGTATGAATTCCAAATCACAACATTCCACATATTACCACATAATAATTACAAAAAATTTCGTAAACTAATTCAAAACGTACTTTGAAAAATAAATTAACATTTTGGGGTTCTCTTCAACCTCGCGACGAACGGCGGACGAGGCTTGGGCGCGCGTCTAGGCGAAGGCTCGGCATGGCGGGTTGGCGAGGCTCGAACGGGGCTCGGGCGCATCTCCAGTGACAAACGGCGAGCGATGAGGCATGACGGCGAGCCTCCGACGGCGAGCAGGGCGCGGCTCCGGCGGTCGGCGGCAGACGACGAGCAAGGGGAGCGATAGAGGACCTTGAGAGATGGAGGGCGTTCGGGTAGGGGAGAGAGCTCCATGGTGCGGCTTTTATAGAAGAAGGGAGGGAGAGATGCGAGGGGAGAGGGAGGAGCGCCGGCCGGCCATTACGGCTATTAATGGCGGCGGCCGTTTTCGCGACATCAATGGAGGGAGAGAAATGGGGGAAGAGGAGAGGGTTCCGGCTGTTTCCGATGCAGGGGAGGCGAACGGGCGCGGTCGGTCGCGGCGCGGCAACGGGCAGGTGCGTGCGTGCGGCGGCCAGCGCGTTGCGCGCGGGATTGCCCTGGCGGCAGCACAGCACGGGAGAGTAGGGGAGAGGAGGGAGCGGGTGGCTTAATGGGGCCCCTAGTGGGCCGCAATTAGAGTTTTAGAAATGTTCTTTTTTTCTTTCTCTTTTCTAATTAAAAATGTAAATACATATATTTATAAATATTTTAAAAATCATAATAATTATACCAAAATTATTTATAACTAAAATATTTATTTTGGATCAATAATTATTATATTAATTAATTGGATTTTCATTAAAAAGGAAATTCCACTAAATATCCAAAATCAAACATGACAAAACCAAATTTATTCTCTATGCAAAATAAAAATCAAACATTAGAAGAAAAGTTATTACCCTAGTTATCATTAATACTCTTAAATGTATTATTTTAGTTGATGGTTTTTATAGTGTCACAAACCTATCCCTCTTTAAAGAAATCTCGTCCTCGAGATTAAGGAATTCCTGAGAATAACTCGGGAAATTCTGCTCTGAGTTCATCTTCTCTTTCCCAAGTGGACTCATCTTTAGAATAATGACTCCACTGGACTTTGCACATATTAATGACTTTACTCCGTGTAATTCTGCAAGATGTTTCCAGAATTCTGACAAGGTACTCGAATAAGTCAAATCCTCATTAACATTCAGTTCTTCCATGGGTAACTGTTCCTCCGGTACTCTCAAGCACTTCTTGAGTTGTGACACGTGAAATACGTCATGCATGTCCGACAAACTATCGGGTAGCTCTAACTGGTACGCTACTTCACCTTTTCTTTCCAAAATCTTGAATAGGCCAATATAGCGAGGAGATAATTTTCCTTTAACCTTAAATCTTTTCATTCCTCTCATCGATGAAACTTTAATGTATACAAAGTCTCCTACTTCGAATATCAACTCTCTTCTTCTATTATCAGTATAGCTTTTCTGTCTTGACTGTGCTGTCTTCAAATTTTCTCTAATAATCTGCACTTGCTTCTCTGCTTCTTGAAGAATTTCTGGACCAAATACTTGACTTTCTCCAGTCTGATTCCAATAAAGCGGTGTTCTACACTTTCGTCCGTAAAGTGCTTCAAATGGTGCCATTTTTAGACTTGCTTGATAACTATTGTTATACGAGAATTCTGCATAAGGCAAACTTTTATCCCAGCTTCTACCATGCTTTAGAGCGCAAGCTCTTAGCATATCTTCCAACACTTGGTTTGTTCTTTCCGTTTGCCCATCCGTTTGTGGATGATAAGCTGAACTAAAGTTTAACTTGGTATCCATGGACTCATGTAGTCTTTTCCAAAAGCACGAGGTAAACTGGGTTCCTCGATCTAATACGATCTTCTTCGGTACTCCATGCAGACAAACAATCCTCGATATGTATTATTCTGCTAACTGGGCTCCTGAGTAAGTTGTCTTCATAGGTATAAAGTGTGCCACTTTAGTCGACCTGTCTACTATGACCCATATTGAATCATAGCCATCCCGAGTACGAGGTAGTCCAACTATGAAATTCATACCGATTTCTTCCCAATTCCATTCCGGTACCTTGAGAGGTTGTAGTAATCATGCTGGTCTTTCGTGTTCGGCTTTAACTCGCTGACCCACGTCACACAGTGCAACATGAGTAGCAACATCCCTTTTCAAACCGTACCACCACTATTTTTCCTTCAAATCCTGGTACATCTTTGTACTTCTAGGGTGAATAGAGTAAGCCGAATCATGAGCTTCTCTCAAAATAAATTGGCGTAGGTGTTCGATTTCCGGTACACAAATCTCCTTTTAAACCATATTGTGCCTTGATCATCTATTGTGAAATCTGGGGCTTTTCCCAAACTAATTTGTGTCTTAATTTCATTGATTTTCTCATCAGACTCTTGTCATTTACAAATCTCTTCTTCCAAAGTAGATTCAACTTCCATAACCGTTGCTTCCATATTATTGAGCATACCAAGGTTGAGTTGTTCCATTTCCCATCATAATTCCTGCGATACCAAATGAGTAGTGATGTTGTTCACTTGACCCTTACGGCTCAAAGCATCAGCCACAACATTTGCTTTTCCTAGGTGATATTGTATTTCCAAATCATAGTCTTTGATCAACTCAAGCCATCTTCTCTGTCTTAGGTTGAGTTCTTTCTGAGTGAATATATATTTCAAGCTTTTGTGATCCGTGGAGATTTTGCACTTGTTTCCAATCATATAGTGTCTCCAAATCTTCAAAGCATGCACTATGGCAGCTAGTTCCAAATCATGCGTAGGATAATTCTTCTCATGCTTCCTCAACTGCCTTGAGGCATAGGCTATTACTTTTCCTTCTTGCATTAGCACACATCCATGTCCAAGGTGTGATGCATCGCAATACACATCAAATCCTTTGTGAATGTCTCGCATTACCACTATTGGTGCACTGGTTAAGCTTTTCTTGAGTTCCTCAAAACAATTCTTGCATGCTTCATCCCACTTGAAATCTTTACCTTTCTCCAGTAGAGAGGTAAGAGGTTTCACTAACTTGGAAAAACCTTCAATAAATCTTTTGTAGTATCCTGCTAATCCAAGAAAACTTCTGATCTTGGACGCATCCTTTGGTTGCTTCCAATTTAGCATCTCACTTATCTTTCCTGGGTCTACTTTAATTCCACCATCAGTAACAATATGTCCTAAGAAAGCAACTTCCTTCAGCCAAAAATCACTCTTCGAGAACTTTCCATACAATTGGTTGTCATGAAGCTTTTGTAGAACTAGTCTTAGATGATGTTCTTGTGTTTCTTCATTCAGAGAGTATATCAGTATGTCGTCAATGAATACGACCACAAACTAATCCAGATATTCCATGAATACTTTATTCATCAAGTTCATAAAGTATGCCGGTGCATTAGTCAGTCCAAACGACATGACCAAAAACTCATATAATCCATATCTCGTAGTGAAGGCTGTCTTGGGTACATCTTCTTGTGGTGGAACCGCCCGAATTATTCCAGATTAAGTGCCTAAGTCACGCCTCAGGGGCCGTAACACAATTAAATTGGAATAACCCGTCAGTCCCTCAGATCTAGTCTGATAGAGCCACTTAACCAGGATCAAATACCACAATCTCACTCGAAGGTGAGTCACAGAGGAAATACAATAAAACAGGAAACCTCGAATTAAAGTACTAGAGTTATTACATAAATCAAGTTCTCAAGTAGATGAAATAAGTTCATAAAATAAGATGCAGCGGATAATCGATATCGCCCATAGTGAGGAAATGGGCGAGGCCTAGCCCACTACTCCGGCTCCTCTCCTGCCGAAGCAGCATCCCACTCGACCGTCCAACCTAGTGGCAGGGTGGTAGGCCAAGTTACACCATTAACCATATCCTGAAGCGTACCTACAAAAATTATGCCACAAGCAAGGCTGAGTATACTAATACTCAGCTAGACTTACCCGGTGTGAGGAATCTACTCCTCTACCTCTAGACCATGCAGCTGTTTGGCTGAGGGGTTTGGTTTGCCAAAAGCACTAGCTGAGTCTAAGATCATTTTTTAGCTTTTCAGTTTCTAGTATCATTATCTTAGCTAAGTTCGCTCCTTCTAAGGATACATGGTAACAAGCATTTAGTGCAATCAACAAGATATCTCATGTAAACCTCATTTCACTTCTTACTCAATGTAGTACAAGGGGTCAAGCAGTCTCATTAGCTGTGAGAAGCAGACGATTTGAATCGAGTTTTTAACATTGCAAGGTAAACCTAAACACACGACATGTAAGGGCACTCCATCCCCACACATGTCAACTGTCCCCATCGATTCCTCGTTCACGTCCAGGCCTCATCGCCTTGGCATACAATGACCCACTGACCCCGGCTGCCGCCGTGCAGTGGCCGCACTTGTACCCACCATAGCTGGCATGAAAGACTCAGTCTCAGGTCGCGTGAGGAGTAAAGTCCACGCCCGGCTTCACTCAGGTACTAGGTTTACCAGTTACCATATTTTCGACATGTGTTTAGTACGTTCAAACACTTGACTCAGGTATCCACACATTAATCCTTAATTCCTTTTTCCTGTCTCATGGATAAGGCATCCTCCCTGGATCCAAGTCCATAGACTAACATAGATCCGTTATCAAGATAAATACAATCAATTTCCTGACCTCGCGCGAGTGCAAGAAAAATCACTCGACTTCTACCGAGATCCTGATTAGCAAAGCAGCTACTCGACCTAGCATACTAGTATCCATCTCAAAAAGGAATCCTAAGTTCATGCAACTAAAGGTTTCAAGCAACTCCTACACTTAAGTGCACAATACAATCCTAAAAGCATTAAGTGTAGTAAAGTAGCATATAATAATACGGTTATGCATAAAACCGGGGCTTGCCTTCAATAGCTGGGGCTGCGGGGAGATCCTCGATGGTAGCCTCGGGAGCTTGCTCCTGGTCTTCCTCTTGGACAGTTCCTTGCTCGGGGATGAGCATGTACTCTCCGTCAGTGAGATTACAATCTAATGAATGCAATGAGTAAGATACATGCATGATATGATATGTGCTTTAGCAATTTAACTTTGATGGTGAAAGATCCACTTAAATCAAATAGAGTTTTAATCTTGCTATTAAGGACTTTTAGTGGTATACTTAGTAATTTAGATCACACTCAGTTAAACTAAGTGGTAAGTCTAATTTGGTGCTCCACTGAATTCTTTTTAAAGCCTTAGTGAGAATTTGTCAAGATTTCTAGTTGAACTTATTGGGGCGAGGTTTATCTTTCATTTCTTTCCCTCTATTTCTTTTATGTTTTTAGAGTGGGTTTGAACTACAAGTTGTCTTAATAAATTTCCAAAGGTGCTGCAAAAATTACAGTGGCTTCTTACTGGTGTATAATTCTCTGTCTCAAAATTTGGGGTTTAAAAAAGTGAGGGGTTCTCTCTGTATAAAATTATCAAATGCTAGGGCAGAAGGGGTGTTTTGAACTACAACCACCATTTAACAGTAGGTTACTCCCTAAGACTTATTTTTGCTGGCATTTGGGTGTTATAACATGACTTTGCTCAAATTTCTAGCCATTAATACTCATTAGTTATTTTGTCATGATTTTCTAAAGTTTCTAGCCAAAGGGGTGCTTTCTACTGCCATTATATTTGAAAAATATCAAACAATAGCTTAAGGGAAAGGGTGCTTTCCTAGCTTCTTCTTTGTGCAAGAGCAATCATTCTGAAGTTTGGCATCTTTTTGCTTAAGGGAAGGGGTGGTAGGAATTATTTGGATTAAATGGCCTTTTTCATGAAGTATTGGCAGTAGGTATTATTTTGCATCTTTCAAATGGGTTTGCATTTTTCTCTGGTGGCCTATCTCATTATTGATCTAGCAAAATTTTATTTGCCCATTTTTGCACCATTTTTGGGTTGTCTATGATTTAATTGAAATATGACCTAATATCAAGTTTTATTTGTTTACCCTAATTAAACTGATGGACTAGGGTGGTTATCATTTTGTAGTGGGGTTTTAGTGGTTCCAAGTCCACTGGATTTTTATTAGTAGTTTTGGATTTCTTGCATAATTCTAATAATTATTTTTCTAGCTGAAATAATGCTAAATAAAACATTTCACCTTGATGCTGTTCTGGACTAGGGGTCCTTTTATTTTTCCTAGGTTCTCTGTTACTTAAGTAGGCTAGGAAAAATAATTACATTCACTATTCATTATTTTCTAATGCCTTTCTGTTTTTCCTAAGTTTTGGGCAAGAATGGCTTTTATTGGATAACATTACTTAAATTTCCAATACTTGGGTGTCTAGTATTTTTAAACAGTGTCTAATTGGGATTTGAACATCTACAAAATTTCTCAAGCCTAGCACAGAAGCATAACCATTTTTCTTTAATTAAATAGGGTTTGGTCAGTTTCTCTATTTAATTCCAAACTCAAAAATTTAGAACAGAAAGCATGGGGTTCAGTATTTTTAATTGGTAGTCCATGGTATTTAAAATCCAACAAAATTGGTTTGACAAAGTTTGGTCAAATATTCTTCAAGTTATGAGTTTTCTAAGCCTTCTGTTGAATAATAAAAGATTAATTAGAAGTGGTTTAAAGAAAGCAGTTTTGCGTTGTGGTCCCTGGCGAAAGTTCTTAAAGGAATTACAGACAGGTCCCCGGGGCACTATTCATTTGAGTCTACAGCTTTGCAGAAAACCCCCTAGGTCACGGGCGGAGGGGCTTTCGGGAAATCGAACCCGCGGTCCTTACCCCAACTAAACAGTACCTGCAGCGGATGAAAGGGCGGAGGGGCTTACCAGCGGCGAGACTGCTCCGGTGAGGTGGCCGAGGGCGTAGGGGAGGTTCTGAGGGTCACGGCGACGTGCGGGTCACCGTCGGGGATGGTCAGAGTCAGCCGGTCCACGTGCGCAGGAGGAGATGCTCATCGGCGGCGAGGAATCTGGCCTACTCATGGCGTGATGGTTCAATCAAATGGGTTAGAGAGCTTCACTGGGTGCTAGGGAAGACGGGTGCAAGGAATTGAAAATGGCTTACCAGAATGCTCTGTCCACGCGCGGCGGTGGGCGATCTCGGGCCTCCAGTGAGTTCCCCCGGGTCCGAGGAATTGGAAAGCGTCATGGGCCAATGGTGAAGCTAACCGAGTGGTTGGCGCGGCCTGGAAGCGACTGGAGGGAGCTGGCCACGTTGGCCGAGGCTCGGAAAGCTTGGTGGGC